>OZ012542.1:54395985-55626974 GCA_963935595.1 Schoenobius gigantellus | reverse complement strand
TCATTTTCTTCTTATGTACGTCAAAAACCATTAAACTCATGCTTCATACCATGCAATAATAGGTACCGCATTGCGGCCCCCGATATGTGAAGTCGTCCACGATAATCATCCTTAATTCTATACGAATAAAGTCTACGAAAACTGCATAGCTTTAAGTATTTCGTCTTAAAACCAAAAAAGGGCGAAGTCACGCACGTTTCCGTGACTGTGACACTCAGTATTGGGGGTCGATTGTTATGGCCAGTGGCAGCGGGTTACGGTGAAAATATGAAACAATACATCTCTGACGTATTGTGGAAAACCCATTTTTAAATTTAGAACGTAGTGAATTGAGCTTGCCTCAACCCGAGACTCTCCCGAACTGAGACTTTTAAATATGGAATAGCTTTGTGTGGGTAGTAGATACCCGGTTCATGGGGTATCGATTGGAATAATAATTAGTTTTATCCAATGGGAATGTAAAAGAAAAATAATTCATTGTGTAGAAATTCAATAGTAAGCTACTACCCAATGTTTTAATTTAAAAGAAAACATTATTTTCGAAGCAAATTTGATAACTTTCTTTACAAAATCTGCTCAAAAAGCACATCAAGTTTAGTTGACCACGTCAACATGTCACAATGAAAAAATTTATAAATAAATAAATAGATGGCAGTAGTTAACGTACATGTAAACGGAACTGAGTATTGCGTTTTCTAGTATTTTTCCGTGTCCGTATTTTATTTCAATATCTTTTATAACAAGTTTTCTTTTTTAATATGTAAAATCGCATTTATTTTTTGATTTTAGGATCGGACCATTGCATTGCTCGGAACAGTGCTTTGGTTTTAATGTGATGTAGTGTTCAGTGCTGCCACCCCCGGTGGGAAGGGCAACCCGTGGAAACAAAATAATAACCCAAAATAGTTTCCTTAATCGGGTTTGCATATTTTTTGTACGGGATTGGGTATTTATACTAGTTTATGTTGTCTTACGCATACTTTATCATCATCTAGCCCCACACAGGGACACTTTATTATTATCCGAATCTGTTTGTTTCTACATTACAAGTCGATATCAAGAGTTGATAGTCAACTGTTAGCTGACAAAGATTCTCAGATTCTCAGTTATTTTTGTCGCGTTGCACGCCGAGTACCGGCTTAATTAGAAAAATTGGTTGTTTTGGGCAATGTAAAACGCAAGAGACTAACGTTACGTAGCAGTCTCCTGCTGGTGTGATTAAGTACTATGCTTTAACTGGAATGAGCCTACCTTGACCTTCAGAAATGATTACAAGAACTACGAAGTAAATCGATGTAAGTTTGTTTTATTGCAGATAAGTTGGCAAACAAGCAAACTGCCCACCTGATGGTAAGTGGTAACAGTCAAATTCAAAAATCTTTATTCAACTTAGGCCTTTACAGGCACTTATTGACGTCAAAACAAAGCAAAACATTCTAATTTAAAGGAAACATAAATTTAACCTTGTATGTGCATACATCCTGAATATACCTACTCAAGATGTCTGCAAATACAAGTAGTAAAGAAAAAAAAAAAAAGTTGAATCTACACCTGTTCGGAAATTGGGAGAGCCTTCTCGAGAAGAACAGGCAAGAAACTCGAAAGGTCAAATTTTTTATCTCCTCGGACTATAATACATGTGGCTCTTGTGAGATGCACAGCAAAACTGCAACCCCCACAAGAACGACAGTGTACGTTGCCAACTTGTGACATCAGGATGTAAAGTCACGGTGCCCAGTAATTTTACTGCCATATCTTACCCTTTAAACGACGACGACACGGTTAGCGCAGAGATCGAGTGATCGCCTACTGCGCAACGGGTCGCGGGTTCGAGTCCCGTACGGGACAAATATTTTGTATGGCCTACAGAAATTTGTTCCGGTCTAAGCGTATGTGCATGTGATATTCTATGTTTGTAACTGCATCCACGACACAGAAGAAAATCCTAGCGTAGTATTTTATACAAAAAAAAAACGGAACACTGCTGTTTTGCGGCAGAAATAGGTAAGACGGACTAGTACGGACGGAATAGTACATTTTAACCTACAAAGAGACCTAAGGAAGGTGTGCACTGTGCATGAATGAGTGAAGTTAAATTGCACCTTTATTCAGTAGTTCGGAACTAAGATGTGGCCTTACAATGGTCAGAAGCTCTACCGCCAACCAAACTAAGCAGTAAAACTTCTCTCAATGGGGAAGTGAACCCGGACCCTTCAGTTTCAGGGTCGGGTAGTTTCAACCAGTAGACCGTGTAGGTGGTTAGATTAATACGCATGCTCGTTTGCTGCCTAGGTTATATTTTTATATTAGAATTTAAAGTCCAATCAACTCCACTGATCTTATTTAGAAGAAAATAGAACTTCATTACAGGGAATAAGAATGTCCAAATTAACGACTGCACTGATATATCGAGTCATTACTTGTGTTGTGCTGTCGATGACGTCATGACGAGAAAGATTCTTAGAGAGAACACGCGCTGAAAGTTCTCAAATACACTGAGGTCAAGCCTCAAGCAATAAAACTAGGCTATAAGTCACCAAAGCTATGTCACCAGTAAACAAGCTCGTAAACTGCTAACTGCCTGTGGTAAGATCTACTAGAGAGGGGTGGCCAACTTAATTAGACCCAAGATCTACTGTATACTAACGAAGCCATGGTGTGGTCTACCAATTACATTCCTCTTGAAATTTTAAATTTTGCGTCTTTTAGTTTGTACATATTTTTTACATACTCGTATAAATCGGCAATTCACGCCGACTAGTATGCAATGCTGCGAGGAAAGTAAGGGGTTGAGGGTTTTTGTCTGTAACAATCTTGGAAAAATGAGTGGGCGAGGACGACTTCCAAGAAAAAGGGTTTCTACCTCACAGAGGAAATGCTAGTATCGTGTCAACAGGATCTGCACGTGTCATGGCAGGTGTAATTTCATGAAGCACAAGTAGGGTTGGGTAGAGAACTCGTTATGCGACTGTAGCTTCAAGGAACAGACTATCAAGCATGTTGTGGAGTGCTATACTTAACGTTGTAGTCAGGTTCACCCGGAGGACCTCTATAAGAAAGAATCTAGCACCAGATATCCGGATATAGACTTAAAATCGTCGACTGTACGCAGAATAAAAAAAATAGAAGTACTATTATGGTTATCAAACTTCTATATTTTTGCCTTGCCACGATGAAACGGACTAAAAGCGGCGATCGACTACCCATCGCGGTTGACAACCCCTGGACTAGACAAAAGCCCCACAAAGCTTAGGTCAGTGTACGTTCACCTAATGGTAATTCGTAACACCACGTTTATTATTTACGCCGCTGCAAATGATTTATTAATCGCCCCGTAGATCTTTGAATGCCGCGAACGATGTGATTCTTTCGTGTGAACGTTATTTATGGGCAAACTTCGCCTGTTCCGAATAGGCTAGGAGTGTTTACGTTTGCGTAGAACGTTGCCACGTGAATTAAAGTTGTAAATATGTTTAGGAAAGCTGGTGACCGACTAAGAAACCTGTCACCGTCAGCAGGCGTAGCACGGGCGGCCAAGACTGGACTCGAGTGAGGCATTATCTCACAATTTCAGTGACATAATCTCTATGTCGTAAAGAGTAGAAGGGTGGCGGCGCGTATTTAGTCTGACAGACGTGATAAAAATTTCTTGACGCTCGTCAAGGAACACGTGACTGAGTGTTAGAAAAAATTCTTGGCGTGCCTGTGATCCGATTGCTGTGGTTACAGCAAGAGCTTAAAAATTTTCAAAGATGTAACAAGCAGTCGGAGAGCAAGAAATTTGTGATAAAACTCAGTCACACGTGTCCCTCAACGAGTGTCAAGAAATTTTCATCACGTCAGTCACACTAATTACGCGCCGCCGTGCCACTCTTTTAGACGTAGAGATTATGTCACTGAAATTCTGAGATAATGTGTGACTCGAGTCCAGTCTTGGCAGCCCGTGCTGCGCCTGCAGGTTTGGTGAACCTACGACTACGACAAACTCTTCGAATGTGCAAGCCAGCCAGCCGCACATAATTTTACGTTACTTGATGTGACCTAAATTAATTTAGCGTGTCTTGCATGACGTCTTATTATTGGGCAATAGTACCATGGCAATAGAGCATTATTGGTCAAAACAATTAATTAGTGTACTGTGTACTATCAACACTCCACGTGTTCGGTTATTTAGCGCTCATCGGAGTCATCCCTCTTCAGCGTTAGCGTTAGCGTCAGCGTCTCGTGGGTGTGGTTTACCATACAGAGTATGATCAACATACTTTACATATTATAATACAATTAAGAAAACATTACTCGTAAAATTTTCAAAGAATAATCTCAAAACATCATTATTGCGAGTACACGAATGTCGTTGTTCAAAAGCTATTTTTCGAAAACTACAAATCGACGAGCCCGGTGCAAGCCGCCCAGCCACCTGCGCGGAATATGTTGTAGTTTTTTATTTTATATGCATAAAAATTTTACAAAATTTTCTGTTCTGCCTAACTGTATAACAGTTAGTCTACAGTGTCCTGGTAGGCGCAATTATTTGCCGATAAAAAGTAAAGCGAAGTGAAAATAGGCCAAACACATGTAGGACAATTGAAAATTATGTAAAAAAAAATGTTAGGCTTAAAGTTTGCGGAAATAAAACTACAAAAAATTTGCAATTAAATATACAATATTCCACTAATGGAATGAGATTCACCGCAAGGCGCACTGCAAGCTTTCCGAATTACGGAGAAGCTTGAGCCGTTTCACATTTTCGGACACCCATCATAGGTCTGACCACGGCCACCGCTGCTTAACTTTAGCAATCACCAGCGTATTCACCTCGGAATTCCTAACTTCAAGGGCAAACGACTAAGTGGAATGCTGTTTAGCGAAATAGCTACGGAAAACGTCTGGCAACAAGGAGCGCTAGACAGAGACAAATGGGTCGATCCAAGTCTCAGATTAAGATCCATCTGGAGGCGCCGCGGCGGAATGATTGATTGTTTTGTAATTTTGTTTGGCAATAACAATAATGGACATATCGTTACACCGCGACGGACTGTGGAGGCGATACATCATACGTGTGTGTTTTTATCGGCAGCGATCGAGAGTGATAATAATGTTACAGTGAATGAACGAGTGAAGAAGGTTTCAACAAAACCTTTTTAGTGCCGTTGTAATAAAAGTGAATAAATCACAAAAAAAAACTTCTTCAAACACAAGCTCTTAGCACTCGTCTGTACGAATTAAACGAGCCTAAACTCGGTGGGGGTTGTGTCGTTTTGTTGCAGAGTTCTTATGGCCAACTTCCGGCTCCAACATTGCAGATCAGCTCTATGACATCATAATATAAAGTCAAAAGTCAAAGTATTTATTGCAATCATGTGGTTTACAAGATGTTAAAAACATATTTTCAGTACCAAACATGCACCCTGGTAGGGCATAGCAAACAATAAAATGTATGTAGTAATAGTGAATCAAATTATTTGAATAAATTTAATACTGAGATAGATCAGGTCAAATTAAAATAATGTCATATAATAATAAATTTAAATAATCATTGAATAAAATTATAAATTCATTAAAACTAAGAATAAAATAAAATAAAAATTAAATTGGATTACCTAAATGTCATTACATATTTCATTACTTAATAGTCTTAAAAATAGGTATAATTAATTAATACGACGACGACGATTTGTTGTACCGAAGAAACTAATTCATTCTATAACGCAACTAAAATTTATCATTCATGAATTCATTTAAGCTATAGTATGCTTTCTTAACTAAAAGGTCTTTTAGGGATTTATTAAATTGTTTTGTATTTAATTCTTTTTTAAGAGACTCGGGTAGCTTATTAAATATTTTATAGCCATATTATTGGGACCTTTACTATTCATTTTTAGGGTCGTTGGTGGTTGATATAAATTATACCTTTGTCTTGTTGGAAATCGTCTTGGAATGTCTGTTAATTTTATAAATAAACTCATATACTCAAATATTGCATTGTCACGCGATATAACTACATATGCATGCAAAATTTCAGCATTTGCATTGTATTTTGAAGAAAATACAAAGTCTAAATTTAATAAGGCTTACAAATAAGTATTAGTGTCTATACTAATACAATTTTCGTCCAATTATTTCGACTAATTCATCAAGCTCAGTAAAGGTCAAGTATGGACTAAAAATTACAATAAGTTTAATCACAATATTGTTATTAAAAAAATTAATCTCAAAACAGACTTAAATGAGAAGAGCGTAATCACGGGTCGCGATCGCGAGGGGAAATGGATTTGGCATTCCTGGGTCTTGGGAACTTGGAAAATGGATTTGGCATTCCTGGGTCCTAGATTATAAGTTTGTGAGTCTGGTTGTAATCTCTGGAACTTTGGAACTGATTTTGAAAATATGAAACCAGAAGAAAGCAACATTATTCCTGAATAATATATGCTGTATACTAACTGCCCCGACTTCGCAGGGGTAGTTTAGTAGTTTTATATAAAAAATTCTCGCTAGCTAAGCCGCGGGTGAGCCGCTGTTATAAATATAATGCTTCGATTGTAATACCACGTAATACGTTTGACTTAGAAGCATTCGAAAAAAGAAGTACGTTAAATATCTTATAGCAACATCTAAGAAATCGTTTTCAAGAGAATAGGAATGAAAATTATTTTTTAAAATGACCGCCATATAGGTCATGTCGCATGACGTTATAGGAAAATTTTCTACTTACTGTGATGTAGCTAGTTCCCAATGCCTATCTGATTTAGCTCAGTAGGTAGTCATTCCATAAAGCACAAAATAAACGTCAATCGTTTTTTTAATTATATGGGAACTGAAAAGACTAAATGGATTTTAACTTTCACTCAATCCGCCTATAGTAAAGAATTTCCACGTGATTTGACAACACATTTATGTATAATCAAAAGCTCGTTCAAAGGTTACAATTGTATTCGAATTAAGAATTTGAGACACTCAAGATGCATATTCGCATCCCTCCCCGTACCCGCTGCGTCCCGTCTGCCTGCCCCTAAAATCGTACCCACTTCGGCACGTCTCCCCAAGGGTGCTCCAGTGCCCCCTAATGCGCGGCTGCGGCCGTCCGTCGAGTGGTGTGAAGGCCATTTAGTTCTTTGATATCCACCTTTATGCAGGGAATTTAAATTTGGATCGTTCACTGGATGGCTGTCAATAGCATAGCGAGGGTGCATGGATTGAAAATGGACCGATTACGACGGGTGCATTTGCAAAGATTTATAGTTCCAAACGTCCATCGGCAGAGTTTTAACTTTAACTTGATAAGATGTAGAGTTAACTACAGGACAAGTTTGCATCGGTTTTTGTCTATACTTTCCTTTTCTTTTCGAAAGCTCTTTCAATTTCCAAGTAAGTTGTAAACCAGACATTACTCATTGTTAATCGGTACGTATCAATATCCTTTAAGACATTTTGCGTTCAGGACATTTCGCGTTTAGGACATAACGCGTTGATGAATTAGGGCATTCTGCGTCGAGTTCATAATTCTTTCACTATATTCCTTTTTTTTGAGTTACGAAATTCAAAAAATTCGGCCAGTGACATAGTCCTGTCTTGTGACTAATAGAAATAGGCTCTTTAATGATCGTAAAGGTCCACGCTGTTAAGATTAAATATTTTACCTGCGCTTTTGTTTCAAGTTTACTAGATAAAAAACAAAATTTGCTAATATTTGTACATTCAGATTCCTTTTTTTTTTTTTTTTTTTATGGATGGCCCGGCAAATGACCTCCTCCCGCCTGATGTTAAGCGGTGAAAGAGGCCCAAATGAGTTGACAGATAGAGTAGGGACGACATCCACTCTCCTACCTGCCCGCCCCTTGCCGGCCCAAAAGATGCTTTTTCACGCCTCTTTTGAAGGAACCCATGTTGTAGGATGGAGGAAACACGTGCGCAGGTAGAGAATTCCAAGTGTGGGATGAACGACAGAAGAAGGAATCTTGGAATTTCTTGGTACGGTGTGAAAAGGAGGACACAGTGTACGGATGACTCCGAAGGCCCTTACGCGTGTTTCTGTTAAGGAATGGAGAGGGAGGGATAAGGTTAAAGAGCTCCTCAGAGCATTCCCCATGGAACATTCGGTAAAAGGCGCTAAGAGAGGCGATGTCACGACGAAGTTGTAGAGGCTCGAGGGTGTTAGTTGCCTCTACATAGCCAATTATGCGAATAGCGCGACGCTGCAATCTGTCCAGAGCATCGAGGAGGTACTGAGCGGAGCCGTCCCAAAGGTGCGAGCAATATTCCACGCAAGACCTTAGTTGTTGTGAACATAATAGAGCATCGTAATACGCAAGTCGCAAGTCGCAACTTTAATCCTATCTCCACTTTGTGTAAATTCAAACTGTACTGACACAAACGCTGGGATTTTCGTTAATTCCGAGTGCTCCGCGAGAGTACATTCTAGATCCAGGCTAGATCTTGAAGAAGTTCAAGATGCAAACACTAACTATTCCCAAATGGCAGTTTGGGCAGTTTGAGCACGTACAGGCATGCTGGATTTGAAAGTTCCACAATACAATGTTTTGTGCCACATTACGCTTGCACGAGACACGATTGGAGTTGGCCGCTTTAAAATTTATTTTATCTATGTTGCTGAAGTTAGTTTTCCTTGTAATAATACTCTACAAATTTGAGGCTCTACTCGACAAGTAAGACCAATTTAAAAAAAAAACAAGTTGTATTGTTTATTCATTTATTGGCCGTAAATAATATTTGTGTCAACATAGGCACCATGTCATATATTTACAATGCAAATTTTCAAATTCAGTTTTAAATAGAATTACTCGTAAAGTATCAGTTAATTATACACCATAACATGCCATTGAATACAAACAAATTATTTTTGTGAGACCTAACGACTTAATAATACTTTCCAAATTAGGGGGATTAATTAAAGAAAACCAAGCTTTATAATATTCAGTACGCGGGGTGGTTTGTTACATTAACCATAAAACCATTTGTACCCCCTTTACAAGACGATAGCCACTAGATTAGGGATGCAGCCCCACAAACTTGGTTTTAACTTTACATTAGCCCTTCCTTGATATCTAAAAAAATTGAGCCTCTGACAAATGCACGCCAAGCCCGAAAAATGTTACATTTCAATGGACTAAATTCAAGAACGGCTGATTTTAATAATCTATGATAAACAAATGACAGACATATTTGTAGTGAAGCAAGCTGCGAATTGCGTAAGACCGAGGAGGTCTAAGCCCAATTCATATATTTTTTTGCCTTTCCTTAATATTTTAATAGTTATTCTGCTATTCGGGGCGAAGACGAATCCAACAAATCATGGATCATTAAAATTGGTCCAGCCGTTCTTTAATTTTTAATGATGTAAATTGATGACTTTGTTTTATGTATATAGATAACTACTTTCCACTTACAATAATAAAGGCCAGTGTTTTAAGCTACGTTCCTATTTTGGTCTCATAAATTTGCAATTGAAGTTGTAAAATTTTCCGTAACAGCCCATCCACTGCAACGTGTTTGGAATAAGCCCAAGATGTCTGCAGCCTTGATAGCGAAGTTTGTGACCCCGTCTGACCTGAGGTCAGGTTAACTGGCCCCATGCCAATAACAAACATAGGTTGGCCAATTAAAAGTGGCTCAGTTATAGAGCCACAATAAATAGGTCACCTATTTTTAACAGGCTCATTTCGTATGGAGATTTATGAAGTTGCAACGAGTTCGATTGTGTTAAATTAAGATTTTACAGGATGTTCTTTACGAGACGATAGCAGTGGGTGCACAGTTATTTCTGGTGGTGTACTGGACATTTCAATCTTGTATGACGAATTAGGATATAAACACCTTTAATTTGGCTAAGTTTATAAATTGATAAATAATTTAAACAGCTATTTAGTATACGAGCACCATTACTAACACGGTACTATTATTTAGTATCTGATTGGGTTTATTTTTTAAGAAATTGTAACTCAAAATATATATCCACCTTTTTTGTTTTGTAATAAAAAGTTATATCGTCTGATCATCGGTCCACCTTCTGTGTCCAGCAATAGGCGTAATGTTTTAAAACGGTGCAAACATACTTAAGTTTGAAGTTGAATTCGCACATTGAAACAACAAACATCAAATTGTTTTTCATAAAATAAGCATCAAAATCCCTCTTCTGAAGTCAACAGAAACAAGATTGCTTGTGAAGGCTTAGTATTCAAATAAGCATAGTTAACACATCACTCATCGCAAAATTACATTAAAAAGACCTTAACGTAAGATTTCAAATTTCATAATATAATAAATACATATCTCTTTCTCGACACAATCTCCCGAGATTAAAGTTCACGAGCGTATCATATAATAAACAGAAACGATGTCAATTATTCCACTTTGTGAGCAAACAGTAGGTACTCGTAATAATGTGTTTGCCGTGCCTACAAACTTATTTCAAAATGGGATGGGAGTTCAACATCCAAGTGATATGAAAAACTTGGTGAAGTCTCTGAATACTTTATACCTTTGGACTGAACGCCGACGTCTGACTTTGCCCGAAGGTCACGGCGTACCAAGTAACATGAGTACCTACACAGCGTTTATTGTTAAAAAGCAGATAAATAGAAGTTTTCGCATCAATTTCGCGATTTCTGCTGTAAAGTGTGGCTTGGAAACTTTTAAGGGGAGTTCACCTTGAGACGCTTCAATGTTTCACTTTGAAACAAACCAGAGTGCGTAGTGTGAGTTTGTATGGAACGCGTAAATGCGAATTTGTATGGAATTGAGGCAGCGCCATCTGGAAGCTATCAGATGAAGCCGCCTCAATTCCATACAAATTCGCGTTTACGCGTTCGATGCGTGTGACTGAGTAAAACTCGCAGTAGACACTTTGGTGATAATAAGTTCTTTGAGATAACAAAACCTTTTGTACCCCTCTTTCCAAGATGATGGCCGTGGGACTAGGGATGCAACCCCACAAACTTGGATTTAGCTTTACACTAACCCTTCCTTGATATCAAAAAAATAAAATTGCGTCCTCTGACAAATGCACGCTAAGCCCGAAAAATGTACATTTCAATGGATTAAACTCAAGAACGGCTGGATCTGGATTTTAATAATCTATGATAACGAAATGACAGACATATTTGTAGTGAAGTAAGCTGTCAATTGCGGAAGACCGAGGAGCTCTAATCCCAGTTTATATATAATTATTATATAAAAATTCTGTATATTTTTTCCATTCCTTAATATTTTAATAGTTATTCTGCTTTTTGGGGCGGAGACGAATCCAACAAATCATAGATCGTTAAAATTCCATACAAATTCGCGTTTACGCGTTCGGTGCGTGTGATCAAGTAAAACTCGCAGTAGACACTCTGGTGATATTTAGTTCTTATAACTACGCATCACAAGATACAGCATGTGTGGAATGAGTAAAAGAGTGAGTAGAAAATAATTTTTAGTGTACATTATTCTGCGAGCGTCGGTGGCGCTGTGGACTCGGCACTGGCCTTCTGATCGGGAGGTCCGCGACTCAATCTTGCCATGTACCAATGTTTTTTTTTCGATTTTCGAATTTCATATGTACATTTATCCGACGCTCTTAAGGCGAAGGCAAACATCGTGAGGCAACCTGCATACATCTGCGAACAAATTCAAAGGTGTATGTGAAGTCGACCAATCCGCACTGGGTCTATGTGGTTGACTAAGGCCTGAACACCCTAACTTAGGGTAAGCTCGAGCCCCTCGGTGGGGACGTATATGAGATTATGTATATTCTTCGCCAAATCCCTTTATAGCAGGTTAAAAAATGGTCATTTTTGACTGTTCTTTATCTTTAGCAATTCGACTAGTGGAGTGCCTCCATAGTTAAACAACTTATGCCCGGTTTCAATATCCTGTCTATATGTGGATTTGTTTTCTGGAGATAGAATTTTGACGTATTTTGTATGGAGCTAATGTCAAATACCTATCTCTAATGAATAGCCTATGTCCTTTTCAGGGCTTATGCTATCTCCAGACCAAACTTCACCAAAATTGGTATACCAGTTTAGGCCTGAAAGCGAAACAGACAGACAGGCAAACAGATAGACAGATTTACTTTCACATCTATACTACTTACTCTTACTTACTTTCTTACTTTACTTTTACGTTTGTTTGATTGTTTGTTTGGTTAAACGCGCTAATCTCAAGAACTACTGATTCGAAAAATATTTTTGTGTTGGATAGGAAGGATATTATATAACATTACGCTACGACTAATAAGAGATGAGCATCAATGAAAAATGTTGCAAAAACGAAAAATAAAATCTTTTCAGAGCTTTCGTTGCATGCGCTGCGTAAACGGTTAATTGTTGTAAATTGTTCTCCTTTAAAAGTTCTAAAAAGAAGGCCGCGACAGCATATGTCTATCTTTTGTGTTGAGTTGACTCTCTATAACCTTTTTTTGGTAATCAAATTTGTTTTAAAATAATGCATTATCTGCTAAGGTGTTTTTGTAAACATAATATTATTCCTTGTCAAAATAAATACATTATTCAACACAAGTATTTAATTTTGATCAAAATTGTTCTTGACATCATTTGATTTCAATGAATATCTTAAGAGATATCATAGTTTTAAAATAACTCCGCAAGAAAAATATGATCAAGTACCACGCACGCATTTATGATATCCAAGGCGGGCGGGCGCGGGCGGAGACTGGGCGATCATGAGGGTGCATTTCCGACATCCACGCGAACGAAATCGCGAGCCCAGTTAGTTTAAAATATTAGTGGGGGTTCTACGATAACCTCTTAATGTAGTACATAGTCCGTGTGCAGCTTCTTAAAACCAATACCAAATCCCAAGTTAACAGACGACGTTTCTTTTGCAAAAAGGTTAGGCAATAAAAACCAATTCACAGAGCCATTTAAGTTAATCGGGATTCGCACAGTGCCCTATCGTGCCTTTTGGACATACGCCAGCACTCGGGCACGCCTCCCCGGGCTGTTCTCGAAATAGGCGAGCAATGGATGGTTACAGTTGGCAACTGTCGTAAAGGTGATACAGCAAATTAGTCTGATTGTCGAGTGTACAACAGGATTACCTTTCTTGGAAGTTATACTTCAAAACAGGATGGATGTTAAAGATACAATAATAAATGACGTGTGGGTAGGAATATTGGAGAAGTACTGTAGCTTTAGGTCAGCGAAGCACGCGTTAAGCTTGGTGCCAAGCGTTCATGAGCTGGTAACTATTTAACCTCGGATAATTATGCTGTTTTGTATGTCGCCTTGTCTATTTTGGAAATGGGTAGGAAGTGAATGATTGTTTAAGAGTTGAAGCATAAACTGATGATAATTACAAGAGACTAGTGCCTGGCACTAGTGTATTATTCTTGGTAACTAGGGTCATTTGCTTGGCCTTCTATAAAAAAAAACTATAAAATCTTTGATGACACTAACAGGACTCTGAACATTCAGTATTCATCTCACTCTCAATCTGTCTATTAATACATTTCTTCTTTCCTATCTGCGGACTTCTGTGACTCTATGAAACCGCTGCAGTTTCACGTAAATTTATCAGGAAGCTAAAAAGCGTTTT
Organism: Schoenobius gigantellus; assembly: GCA_963935595.1. NCBI lineage: Eukaryota > Metazoa > Arthropoda > Insecta > Lepidoptera > Crambidae > Schoenobius > Schoenobius gigantellus. Next base: position 55,613,417 of record OZ012542.1, on the reverse strand, counting down.
ATTTCTCTTCTTAATATCTCTTCTTAATATCTTAATATGTATATTTAGGTCCGGAAACGAACATTTTCCCTGACAGAAGTTGCTTGCCAGAAGACTTTCAAGTGATGCAGAAGAATATTTTATTATAATGCAAAATTGCCTTAGATGATACGGAAACGTCTTAAACAAATAACGGGCATAATGTAGTCTGACTTAATCTTGACTTCATTCTTCGTAATAAAAAAAAAAACATGTAGGAAAATGTATTGTAACTACATATTATGGTTACCCTGAGAGTTGTACTTGCTTTAATTAAATAAAAGTAGAAGCAAAATTGAATGCTTCGTTTTTACAACTATTCACACCGGGCGCTTTTAATGCCGTATCAAGCGAATTACTGAGCTTTCTTGAGCTGAGTGAGCTTTTGTGAGAAATGTTCAAAGTGCGTCAAAGTGGAAAGTTTAACTTTCAAGGAATGAATTAAGTGATTATTTTGCCCATAATAATATTAACTTTTAAGATTGAGTAATTGTTTACATAAATGTATGTGAGCATATAACGTTTAACAGCATCTGCGGTCCAGTGATTGAGCACAGTTATTGATCTTGGGATCCAGGGTCAATTCCCCATGATGGCATAGAGTTTCCTGCTTGGTTTGTTTGGTTATATTGTGATTAATTTAAGTGCAATGATCATTAGCATTGCATAAATATCCTATTCTATCCTCTCATTATTTTAATAAGATTAAAGTTGTACGAATGGTAGAGTGTAGTAAATATATGTATGTGAACTTCCATAAAGGACAATGGGCAAATATGGTGCAAGAATTTACACTAAAAGACAAGCGAAAATCAAAACGGGTATGGTTATTATTCAGACTAAATACTATAAAATCAGTAATATTACTTTTCTTTATGAATAAAATTCTTACTTGGGATACTTTGCTTTATCTATATTTCTATATAAATATTTGAAAAAAAAGTTGCGAATTTTGTTGAAATGAAAAAATACAAAAACTACTGGACCGATTTTGAAAAATCTTTCACTAATATAACGCTTCATTGTCACTTAATAATCGATTTTCCTTCGGAAAAAAATGAGAAATAATGCAAGGAAATATGCGAGAGGAAAGCTAGTTTATCAAAGAATTTTTATACTAATAATGTTGTAAAATAATAATTACTGGTATCCGTACTGTGCTAATAATACATCTATTAACACGACATATTCTTACGTGGCTTATCCCAGAAGGGGTTCTGAGTGGTAGTAAGTATTATTAAGTCTCCTACATTTGGCACTACTCGACGACCTGAGTTCTTTGCTCATGGTGCCAGTCAGTCGTCTTGACCACTACACCACCTTAAACTATGCAGTAAAAAAGCTTAAATCACGCTAATTTGCACAGAAAACGCAGGGCTGTTCGTTGTGGAGATTATTAGAGGTGGTCAGTGTCAAGCAGTTAACGTCTTCCGGCTGTAATATCTATAAGGTGGCTATGAGATCCCCGGAATAGAATTCAATGGGCTTTTGTCAAAATCATATTGCTACTTTAGTCTTTTCAATACCTCATCAGTGGTGGCGCTATGGACTCGGCACTTGCCTTCCAATCGAGAGGTCCGGGTTCGAGACCGCCGTGTACCAATGTGTTTTTCGTTTTTCGAATTTCATATGTACATTTTGTCTGTCTCTTACGGCGAAGGAAAACATCGTGAGGCAACCTGCATACATCTGAAGAAATTCAAAGGTGTGTTGAAGTTGACCAATCCGCACTGGGCCAGCGTAGTTTTGACTAAGGCCTAAACACCCAGCTTAGGGTGTATAGGCTTGAGCCCCTCGATTGGGACGTATATGATCTGTTATGATGATACCTCATCAGTGTAAGCTCTTGGACCCAGTCGTATATTGCCCATTATCATTTCCTTTGACAGGTTCGTATATGAATGTGTAATGAAAAAATTTTAACCACAATATTCCAAAACGGCCTCAGAGTATGCAATTTACTCAGAAATTGTATATTTAATAAAGTCATTTGTCTGACGCTCTTACGGCGAAGGAAAACATCGTGTGGCAACCTGCATACATCTGAAGAAATTCAAAGGTGTGTTGAAGTTGACCAATCCGCACTGGGCCAGCGTAGTTTTGACTAAGGCCTAAACACCCAGCTTAGGGTGTATAGGCTTGAGCCCCTCGATTGGGACGTATATGATCTGTTATGATGATACCTCATCAGTGTAAGCTCTTGGACCCAGTCGTATATTGCCCATTATCATTTCCTTTGACAGGTTCGTATATGAATGTGTAATGAAAAAATTTTAACCACAATATTCCAAAACGGCCTCAGAGTATGCAATTTACTCAGAAATTGTATATTTAATAAAGTCATTAGATAATAAACACATATTTCAACAAAATGAGTTAATTATTAAATACATTACACTTAATATGCAAATTCGTTCGGCGCGTTACACCTAAGTATCTATCTAAGCGCGCTTAGGCATCTTTAATTAAATTTATTAAGTAATTTAATTTTGATGACAGCAAAGCTGCTTTTCAAGGGTGGGGCGCGGAGGGAAATACCGTTCACCGAATTGATAATTATTCAAATTATTTTAGCTTGTAAAACTTAAGATTTCCCTTAAGAGGGTTAATTTAAAACTGATTCCTCGTTTTTTTCATTCGCAACGACAAAACCTTGTTGTTTTGGTAGAGCAGTTTGATGAGCGGTCTTAGTCACTACCCGTTATAAATAAATATGACGTTTTAAAGTTACTAGTTCGAGTCATGTCTGAAAAAATTTGAAGCTTTTGAATATTTCCATTATTTTTTGAAGTATATTGTTAATAACTTACTTTCTTTACGCTGTCTTGAAATGTCGCAACATAAACAAGTTAAGTATAATTTTGGAAAGTGTCTGTGTGTAACTCAACCGTCTTAGGAATTAAGAGCACTTATCTATATTATACTAATATACTCGTAGCTGAACTATAAAGCTGAAGAGTATGTTTGTTTGCATGAACGCGCTAATCTTAGGAACTATTGATTCAAATTGAAAATTTTCATTTCAAATCGAAGAAGGCTATAGGCTATATTACATCACGCTACGACTAACAGGAGCTGAGCATCAATGAAAAATGTTGCAAAAACGGAATAAAATGTACGACATGTTGTTATTTTCCGACATCCACGCGAATGAAGTCGCGGACACAGCAATTTTTTATATACAAGAAAGTTGTCCTGATCGATGGTAAGAGGCTATAGCCGCCTATAGTACAGTAAGCGCCACGTCAATCCTAGAGGCATTCAAAATTGTTTTAATTCCACCTTCTACAAGAATACGCGAAGCTTTGTCGGACTATTTTATCGCCACCATAAAAAATGGCAGAATTTCTTGGCGGTAGTTTTCGCTATCGTGTATCTCTGCCGGCGCGAGGTAGAAATTTACGAGCGTTGAATCTATGGCCAGCGATGTAGCTATCTCTATATAGAACACCATCTCTCGACTGACTGATTTGAAAAAAAATGGGGAAAAATTAGTTTCAATACTAAGTGGACCAAATGAGAAACGGGCTTAATGGCAAACGGACTTAATTCTTTGTGTGGACGAATTGCGAAGCGACACTGAAAAATCTTCAAGCTTTATTTATAAGTACCAATATATTTTTACTAATTACCAAGTACCAATTTATTTTGGTACAAGATAGTAGAGTTATACTATCTTCTACCAAATCTAGAAAATTTATTTTCTTTAACGACTAGGTTCAAATTATAAACCCTTATTACGGCCCTCGTAGCCCTTCAATCAGAATCACGCCAATGCTTTACAGTTAAGTAGATAATTTGTCTTAGCAGTTCTAATTTTCTACCAACTGAGTTCGCCAATTGTTCTTATGAATTAACAATCATTACGGATGAACGGCGGGCGCCCGGAGACTATTGATGATGCAAAGACGTCTTGAGGAATTTGTGGGATTCGTGGAAAGAATTCTTGTAAATAAACTTGTGTCTGGCAAATAATAAATGTTAACACATACTGACACAATCAAAGTAACATTGTTATAAATGTATTCAATGTATTTTATTATGAGACACTTTTGGTGATATAGCCGGAACACCGTACGGAGCCTTGTACTAAAGTTGCGCACACCTCTAGCTTACCTCCTTCCTACCTTCCTTGCCTTATTTCTGTCGCCAAATAGCTGTGCTGCTTGCATCACTGTGTTCTAGTTTGAAGGGTAAGGTAAGAACAGCTAGTGAAATTACTGGGTAGTGTGATTTTGACATCAAATGTCACAAGTTGGCGACGTACATTGATTCTTTTAGACTGAGAGCTATTGAACCCCTTCGAATAACGGTTCTCCTGTAAGGCTAGGAATTTGTTTAGTGATAAGTTGTAACATGCTCAATACAATAACCATAACCTGGCAGGACTCAGCCCTGCACATCACCCACTCCTATGTTTTTGAAAATGTCAAAGTAAGTAAAAAAAAAACTTTGTGCTGTAAGCTTGAAATTTTAGGACGATGTAGTTTATTAACTATAAAGTCAAGGCAAAAAAATGCCAGGCGATTTTGGTGTGCACAAGTACCCGCCAGGCGAGTCCAAATGTGTGCAGTATATGGTTGAAAATATACTTTCACCTGTAAAGCTGAATCTAGAAATAGGAAGTACGACGACAGGCGATTCTGGGCAGCATAAGACCTTGACAGGCGAAGGAAGAGCCGCTATGGAAGTGCGAGTAAGAAGCATATAAATTTAATAGATTTCCCTAAAATCGGGGAAATTACCCCACGGTACGATTTTCCTCGGCGTGCACTACAAAAGGTCACCCAGGGTTGTTAGTCATAAAACGCCGGCAACCGCGTCAAAATCGCTATTAATTTTTTCCAAAATTGCAACATTTCACAAAATGGCCGCCTGCGCCCCGGCATTATGAAATGTCAGAGTTTCGGATTTTTCCCGGTAACTGCACCATATGCGGAGTCGGTTGATATTTTCCCCACGGCTCTAACGCACCTGGTAGGTGCAGAGCAATTTGTGTAAAATCCGGTCGAGGAAAAATTTCTCACCGCCCTGGCGGCCAGTGTTGCTAGTTGCGGAAAATAAAAATGCCAGAAAGTCATAGAGGCTCTGGAGCACTAAAGGTATATGGGATTAAACATTTCGAAATGTAGCTATTTCGATTTTCGACTATTTGCCCCCCTCCAGCGAAAAACCCCCAATAACAATTACAAAAAAACCTAGTGCTGTTCCATTCCAAATAAAATTTATTTTTCATTACTCATACTCTGAGAGTAGGTCTGCAGTTGCCTGAGGAGCGAGTTGAAAGTAATGCTTTTTAGCCCTAGGGAGAATCGTTTTTAACTGAGAGCTGTCAAATTTTCACATTTTCTATTGAACCATGTTCCAACTTTCTATACAGCCACTCAATTACAACGCAGTGTAAAATTAGTGTTTACCTCGGGTTAAAGACTTATTTAGTCCCTCGAACTATAGACGCCCTCACTGCGCTCGGGCGCCAAACTCCGTCTCGAGGCTAAATAAGTTACTTTCACCCCTTGGGTAACAATGTACTATTTCTTTCGACTACTCATTAATTTTAATCTTAACCATCGGAAAAGTAAAACATTACTACCCTGGGAAGCTCAAAGATAGTAATGTTGTATGAAATTTCATTAATGACCTGTTCAATATTAATGCCCTGTTGTGTTTTTTATCTAATTTATCAAGAAGTTCCAAAAAGATTCATACAAAATGTTGTCATTACTCCAAAGAGGTTTGAGTGGGTGTATAAGATGAAGCTGTTTAAGCCATCACAAAAATACTACATATTATTCTGCGCAAATGTTCAACATTCACTGAACCTAAATGTATGGAACAGCTGATTTTTTTTTGTGATTTCAAAGTTGGTGCCATAGTGAAAGTTGTTCAGTTTGCTTGTCTGAACAAGCACACAAAATTTTTGTCATAATTTAAAAAAGGGGTGTATATTAGATCGCCTAATGTTTTGTATTTTATAATTGAGCCTAATTTTTTTTGCATAATTATTATTATCACTTGTCCTTAATACTCTGAGCCCATTTTCACTTCGCCCAACTTTTTATTGCCGTATTTTAACTTCCCGAATTCCACATTAGGCTGAACAATAACAATTTACTATTGATAAATATAATTTTTCAGTCCTGTGATGGGTGATCAAAATATGAAACATCTGGAGTTCCTCCGTGTTTCGGAAGGCACTTGAAACAGTGGGCCTCGCGCCTGATCTCGCCTTGGTCGTGTCGGCTAACTGTCTTCGTACTATGCGAGTGAAGGCACAGAGAGTGCACTTGCAATTGCGCAGTCACTATTGTGGATATATTTTCGTTGGAGCCCACTTTTGAATCCCAGTTCTTTGTTGTCGTTGGATCCCACAAAACATTATTATGTATTTCCGTTGTATCCCACATTTTAAAAATGCAAAAGAATTACGTTTTATTGTCGTTGAATCCCAAAAACTATTTTCGTTGGATCCCAAATGCTTAAAAAGTTTTAATGCGGGTACTTATATCAACAAAATTGTTTATATTAAAATGAGGATATATTTTATATTAACTGACCAACTATGATATTGCTGTCCTCTTTGTCATTGCGTCAATCTATTTATACGCGAAACCATTGCATAAAGTGCATAAAATTGTTATAAGTTGCAGTCACTGTAGTCATTTTGTTTAAACTTAATCAAATCACAAAGTAGGCACTATGAGTGATCAACTCCCATCTACTTCTTCATCAATAGATTTGAATTTTATAGATAGAAAAGGTGGTACAGTTCTTTTAAATGATGCTCATCAATATACAAAGAAACGAGACAATAAAAATGAAACTTCTACATGGACCTATATCATCATCATCATCATCACAGCTCATAAACGTCCCCACCGAGGGGCTCGAGCCTACCCTATGTTAGGGTGATTAGGCCTTAGTCAACCACGCTGGCCCAGTGCGGATTGGTCGACTTCACATACACCTTTGAATTTCTTCGCAGATGTATGCAGGTTGCCTCACGATGTTTTCCTTCACCGTAGGAGAGTCAGACAAATGTACATATGAAATTCGAAACGAAAAACACATTGGTACATGGCGGGTCTCGAACCCTGACCTCCCGATTGGAAGGCAAGTGCCGAGTCCACAGCGCCACCGACGCTCCGGACCTATATATTTGTGAGCAAATAAAGTATGAATTCATTCGTGTTTCTTCTTTTATTCCATTCATTCAATAATTTAATACTCAGTGGGCTGAACGCACTTAGCTTTTAAATTAAATATTTTATAAAGGTAAATCACTTTTCTTCGGAAAGGTACACATGTTGTTATAAGATGGGATTCAATGGAAATAGCAATTGCGACCCATCGTTAATATCATAAAAATGGGATCCAACGAAAAGCATTGTGCACTATAATATCTCCCGCGCAGAGAGCTAGTCTCTGTTGAGTTTGACCGCGCCGTGACCAAATATCGGTTAGGAGGACATCATTATTGTTACAGGATACTTTCCACGTGTACAGAACGATTTAAAATCGCTGCAAAAATGGAACACATTAATTCCAGTCGATCGAGATAGACCGTTGAAAATTCTAGAATCATGCCGAGTGCAGCTGAACTCCGAACGGCGATAGTTTACCCATTCTTATTTGCCCCACTTCTCCAGACCTCGAGGCGAACATAAATTTCCTTTTTAATCCCCTAATCCGGATGAAGCAACTGGTAAACTAAAGAAAAAGTACGCGTTCCTCCGACTCTACTTTTAGGTGCCTACATTTTAGAATGTTTATATCTTTCGTTATTTTATTGAGTACTGCGCCGCTATCCAGGTCAAATGAACTGAATAATCACAATCAAAATATTCTTTATTCAAACACGACTTGATAGAAAGCTTTTTTGAATCGTCCCAAACTTTTTACCTACCACCTGCTCTGGAAATTCAATGGTAAGAAGAATGGGCCCAAAAGGCTTATCAGCCTTATCAAAAGGAACAACATTTAAGATAAGTTATTTCGTTTCTATACACAGTGATATTTTTACTTAAATAGTTATACGTAACAAAATATCTTTTCATCCCCTCATCCCGGAAAGAGTATTTTTGCTATTCGATATCTAACCGCCAAAGCCGTTTTTATCCGCTTGAAGTTAAAGTAAATTTGAATTTAGAACATCGCGTGCACTAGGTATGTGATTTCTAAACATCATTAAACCTATTTACTTCCATCTCCATGGTGCCGAATTTATCATATAACTTTTTTAAATTTGTTAAAAACTCAGACTCTGAACCTCCTTGGTGTACTTTTGTTTTTAATTTGCTTTGCGCACGCCATATTGTTTTGACGTCGTATTGTTATAAATAAGAAACTTGAAAACAAGTAAAAAAGTATTATTTGTTATACATAATATAAATATTTTTCCTTAATACTTACCTATCATAATGTTGTAGTACCTAAATATGTACCTAAACTGAAATAATAGTACATTACGATATTAGTGCGTTAAGATGTTATAACCAATACGCACGTATATCGTACGACGTTTTTTAACACATTTGCGAGGAAACAGAAAAAAATACATTATTTTAAATAAACTCAATCTGTGAATGCACACAGTTGCTTTCCCGCCATTTTAACAGCGCGCTAGCGCTGCCTACTGACTGGCGCCGCGCGGCGATTAGTTCGAAATTTGAATAGCAATATTTGAAATGGCAAATAATACTGTTATGGAATTTGTATGGACTATAACTTAACTATTTGCTTTGGTAACAAACGCGTTTTTTATGACCCGCTTTACATATTTAAAACCGGTGGAATTACATCAGCTTTACGAGCAAGGGTGTTAAAAAGTATCTTGTGATTGTAAATGTTTAATTTTGCATTTAGTCATTTCCTCGCTGAGAGGGGATGAAAAGTTACGTGTTGCACTCGAGTGCAAAGATTTTTCACCTTGTGCTCTTTTGATTCCCTCGCTAAAGCTCAGGATTCTAATTATTGAATCACTCGCTGCGCTCGTGATTCAATTTTAGAATCCTTCGCTTGCTCGGTAATCAAAGTTGAGCACGCGGTTAAAAAGCAACATGTATAATAACAAATAACTATTATATTATAACTAGTAATGTCTACAAATTATCACCAGGCATCGGCATCAAATAATAGTTGACTTTATATGTAACTAGCTTTCCGCTCGCGGCTTCGCCCGCGTTATTATTGTTTTCCAGTGGGAATTTATATTTTCCCGTAGGCAAAATAAATACAGTTAAAAGGTCAATGCGTGCTTATTATATTAAAAAAACATCTAAAAATTGACTAATTCATCATTTTTTCAATTTATTTAGCATTTTTAAAGAATATTGCAAAGTCACATTTAAAAAATTTGCAAGTTCGCTTTATTCTTAACCAGTGTTCAGGAAAACTGTAAAGATTTCTAAACTGGATGTTGATACGTAGTTATTAACAGTGAATAATAGCCGTAACAGACGATCCGATTTGGTTGGAGCCAACCGCCCGACCCCGACCAAATTGGAACGTGTGTACGGCTGTCGGCCCGACATAATTATTATTAGCTTGTTGGGTGCTTGACGGCCCGATCGCTCATCCGACAAGTAGGGACACGACAAAATACAAAAGTATCGATACTTTGTGGTTTAATTTAATTATGCGTGCTTTACTTTTTGTTTGTATTTTAACAGGGCAACCGTGTTTCATTATTTATTTATTTTCGCACGTTTAGTTACGCATTGTACAGTAAGCTCTTTGTCAAGTTATACTATTTCACCTTTGGATCGTTCTTATGTCGCTTATAATATACCGTAGATATAACTTTGCGGAAAGAAATCATAATTTTTAATTCAAAAACAAATCCAACTGCATTCAAACACTGCTAAATAATCACCTGTCTGGATCGGGAATCGAACCTGCCAAATGAAGAAAATGAATATCCTGTATTTTTATGATACCGATCGATAGAGTCGGATCACAGGAAAGAAATATCTCTAACAAACATTACCTCAAAAACTGAAAGACATCCATGAAATCTATCTGTATCTATTTATTTATTCTTTATAAAGTAATTTTATAAACTTTATGAAATACTAGCTTTCCGCGCGCGACTTCGCCCGTGTTATTTTTGTTTTCCCGTGGGATTTTTTTCCCATACAAAAATTACCCTATGTCCTTCCCCTGGTCTCGAACTATCCCTATACCAACTATCATCAAAATCGGTTCAGTAGTTTGGAAGCCTATTCAATACAAACGAACAAATAATCAAATCTTTCCTGTTTATAATATTAGTATAGATAAACAAAAGGTTTTAATTTATTTAAGTTTCGCAAAGAGAAATTGTGTTTTTGTATTGGCCAAAATAGTATTTTGTATCGATATCGATATAGGTACATAATACTTTTTAGGGCATCCCTCCTGTTGGATTGCCAACCGCGTCGGACCGTCTATAGGCGTGTCGGCTCCTCATTTGGTTGGATCACGTTGGATCCAACCAAATTGGATCGTCTGTTAGCACTTTAAAGACTAATCATCATCACAGCTCATATGCGTCCCCACCGAGGGGCACGAGCCTACCCTAACCAGTTAGGGCGATTAGGCTTTAGTCAAACCACGCTGGCCCAGTGCGGATTGGTTGACTTCACATACACCGTTTGATCTACTTCGCAGGTGTATGCAGGTTTCCTCACGATGTTTTCCTTCACCGTATGAGCGTCAGATAAATGTACATATGAAATTCGTGAAACGAAAAACACATTGGTACATGGCAGGATCAATCGCGGGCCTCCCGATTCTACTCGGAGCACAGTCTAGTGCCGAGGCCACAACGCCACCGACACTTCTATAACAAAGAATAAAGGAGAGCAATACAGGTATGAATTTCGTCGGGGCTGGTAAGAGCTCGGTGGTCAAGGCGTATGTGCGTAGGCGTATGTCAACGTGGTATGTTGGAGACGCGGCTTTCAATCCCGCCCGAGACGATATTTTTTTCTTAATTGATTTTTATTCATAATTTTTTCAATTTATTATATATTTTTTTATTTTTAAAGAAAAATGCAAAGTCACGCACACATAAAAACCTTATAACTCCTAAAAGTATAGGATCCTTCCGTCCTCAGCTCAGCGTGATTGAAGAAGAAAAGAATTAAGAACCTCCACCTTTTTTGAAGTCGGTTAAAAATCAAGATGATTCAGAATAATTGCAGATTTATTAATTTTTAGAAAAATATTCCGAGCCTTTCCAGACAGGAATTTCCTTGCTCCGCTCCACACTGGTCACCACACTAACTCGATCTAATATTTATTTATATAAAATAACAACGTTCTTTTACTAGGATTTAAGCAAGCGATAGAGGATGATTCACTCTTAAACATAATATCCTAACTTACTCGTACTTGTTCGTATTATTACTTGTCAGTAGTAGTAAGCACAAAAAAAAGTGAAGGTGCTCCAAAAACTTGTTATGATATTTAAGAGGACGGTCCGATCATCAAACTACACAACTTTCACTAAGGGTTCCAACTTTGAAGTCGCGAAAAAGCAGTTATTTCACACTAAAGTTCATGAAGTGTCGCCCGAAAGTATAGAGCAGCTGATTTTATTTTTAAAATTCAGATTTGGTTATACATATAGTGAAATTTGTTCAGTGTGATGATCCGAGCATCGTGGCGCTATGAACTCGGCACTTATCTTCGAATCGCGAGGTCCGGGGTTCGATTCTGACATGTACCAATGTGTTTTTTTGTTTTTTGAATTTCATATGTACATTCATTTGTCCGACGCTCCTACGGTGAAAGAAAAACATCATGAGGCAACCTGCATACATTTGCGAAGAAATTCAAAGGTGCATGTGAAGTCAACCAATGTGCACTGGGCCAGCGAGGTTGACTAAGGCCTAAACGCCCTAACTTATGAAAGGCTCGAGCCTCTCGGCGGGGATATTTATGAGCTGTGGTGAAGTGTAATGATCTGAAATATGACCACAACGTTTTGGACTTTATACACATACGAGGGCTGAGCAAAAAATACCCGGAATATTTGAATTTCGAATTTAAAGTTCGCCATTAAAAGAGGTCTTATTTTAAATTTAGTTTGTTAGACATGTTTTTCATTATAATATGTCAAAATTTGGGCCATTTTAAATGCGTAGTTCGTAGAAACATAGTAAGACGTGTTTTCTTGTGATCGGCGAATTTTCAAGAGTTTTCCAGAGTAAAAATGACGGAGCAAAGAACTTGCATAAAATTTTGTGTTAGAAACAAAATTAAATGCAGTGCCGTGGTTGGAATGCTAGAGACAGCTTATGGTGAGTCTGCTATGAAAAAAACGGCAGTTTATGATTGGTATAAACGATTCGACGAGGGTCGTGAAGACGTTGAAGAAGACGAGAGGAATGGGCGACCAAAAACGTCAACCACCGATGACCACATCCACACAGTCAAAACAATTGTGCTTTCCAATCGCCGCATCACTATCAGGGAGGTTGCTGAGGAAGTTGGCATCTCCTACGGATCTTGTGAATCGATTATAACTGATATTTTAGGCATGTCTCGTGTCGCTGCCAAATTCGTGCCAAAATTGCTAAATTTTCAACAAAAGCAGCATCGCAAAGACTTGGCCCAGCAAATGTTGGATAGAGTTGCGGACGACCCAGAACTGCTCAAACGAGTCATAACGGGCGACGAGTCTTGGGTATATGGATACGACTTTGAAACAAAGGTACAATCGTCTCAATGGAAAACCTCGGAGGAGCCGCGGCCCAAAAAAGCCCGTCAAGGTCGATCCAACGTCAAGGTTCTTATTACTGTTTTTTTCGATTTTAATGGAATTGTACATCATGAATTCCTACCAGCAGGTCGCACGGTTAACAAAGAGTATTTTAGAAGTTTTACGCTGTTTGCGTGAGGCCATCCGTAGAAAAAGACCAGAATTGTGGAAAAACAACTCTTTCCATTTGCACCACGATAGCGCACCCGCTCGCACCTCGCGGCTTGTTCGTGATTTCTTGACAAAAAACCAGACCAAATTGATGCCCCAAGCACCGTATTCACCGGACTTGGCCCCATGCGACTTTTTCCTGTTCCCAAAGATGCAGAGAACATTAAAAGGACGGCGTTTTGCGACCATAGAGGAAATAAAAGCTGAATCGCTGAAAGAACTGAAGGCCACATCAAAAAGTGCATTCCATAAATGCTTTGAAGATTGGAAAAGACGCTGGCAAAAGTGTATTATATCCGGAGGTGATTACTTCGAAGGGGACAATATCAATATGGAAGAAAAAATAAAGGTTTTTTTTTAATACTCAATTTCCGCGTATTTTTTGATCAAACTGCGTATATCTGCCGAAAAAGAAAAAACACTGTGTTGTAAATTTTGCTAAGTTTGTCGCTATAATAATTAACGCAACATACAATTATTTGCCGCATACGTATTATTAGGCTTCGAATATTAATAAAGGTTTACCAGTCACCAACACTGAGGTGAAATTGAAAAAGCTTTAAGCACGAACGTGCAAATCTCTCCGACAATATTAATGCGTGCGCAGCGTGTTCCCAAAAGCTTTTTATAACACCCCGTGTTATTAGTGAGCCAAATACGATTGGGCGATAAGCGCGGTTTCTTTTTAAGGGGTTTAACTTGTAAAAAGGTATTTGCGTGCGTCCGCTGGAATCGATTAAGCTGGGCCATTTGCTGGACATCGGGGCGGGGTGGGCGCTTTATAAAGGCTTGTTCGCTTTGTCATGTGGTCGACGACGCTTGACTGTGGTTTCGAGCATTGCTTACTTATTGCAATTTCATTCGCCCTTTCAACAATTGTTTGCTTTCTCCGAGAGACAATTTGTCTTTTATCATTTCACTGTCAATCTGTCGCTTTAAAACATGACAGTTGTTTTCACTATCAATCTAAAGCTTTGATTTCGCAGTGCGACGCTTAAAAATTTCTGACGTACTGTTGACGTTTATATCTTTCATATCAATTCTAATGTCAGATGGACATTATCATTTTACCCATCAGGTGTTTATGAAAAACCGAACTGTGCCCGCGAAAAATGTTTCGCCTTAAAAGTTAAAAAAACTGTAAATCTACTTTCCCACGGGAACTACTAACTTTTCCGGTATAAAAAGTAGTCTATATGTTAGTCCATGTAGTAATCCATCTACCTACAAAATTTCATCCAAATCCATTGAGTAGATTTTGCGTGAAAGAGTAACAAACATCCATACTTACAAACTTTCGCGTTTATAATATTTACAAGGACTAGCTGTGCACGCGAATCACGTCTCCCTTTAATAAAGCTCAACAATATAGATTCCCTACTTTTTGGATGGAGATTATTCAACTTCCTGTGGGTATTTTGAAAAATCCTTCCTATAAGGCGCCTACATAAGTATCGAACGCCTATACCGATTTTTATGCTTCTAGCTCTGGTAGTTTGGACACTACGTTGCTTGAGACCTAAGTCGGTCACTCACCAAAGCCAGATAAGTACTGATAAAAGAAAAATACACACAGAACTCGGAACGACGATCAGCGCTAGACAACGAGCTCGGCGGCAATTTTAATCGCCATCACAATTCGCAAACAAATAGCAACTTCAACGGCGCGGAGCGCTCGCGAAAAACAAAACATGCCACTCCATGAAGATTATTAAAATATTCAAATCGCCTCGCAGTGGGTGCTCGCGTCGAAAATCTTCGTAATTACGCCAAATCTGATTGATGTTGTTTCTTTTCTACTTTTCTTTTGCGCTCAGAGTTCGAGTCCCTCTCCTCTCGCGCTAGAATTTGAATATGCTAATTTCGCTCGCGAGTCGCGATCACCGCGCGAAAGCCTCCTAAGGCCTCAGATAATTAAATCATTATCATGAGTCGAGTTTTCTTACTTTTATTCCGCGTTTGTTTGTTTGAACTTGATAATTACCGCCTACAACTTTTCATTGTTCGTTTGTTAGCTTACAATTTAATCGGATTATGCTTTTTGTACACTTCTTGTCTAAGGGTTCATTACAATTTTGTAAATTACCCACTTTAACTATTAAAATTATACTAAAGTTAACATGCCCTGTACAACACGAGTGTCGTTCGAAGAACTACATAATTACCGACAAATCGATAACTACAACCGAGGGCATATGAAGTGGGGAACATCAGTAATGTTCTCTATTCATTCAAGTTAGGGTTCTTTACGTAATATGTATGACAAGAATTTTTATTTTCCTTTATCATCGTTATAAAGTTACAGTATGACCTACATGTATCAGTTTATTAGTCTTAAACTATCTGTGCCCGCGAATTTTGTTTCGCCTTAAAAGTTCAAAGAAAAAACTGTAAATCTACTTTCCCGCGGGAACTACTTACTTTTCCGGGATAATAAGTAGCCTTTATGTTAATCCATGTCATAATCCGTCCACCTACAAAGGACATTGCTATGCGTCCATACATTGTTCGCCCCAATACCAACAACAGTGAAAAAATGCTTTTCGTATAAGTAGTGAGACATTAGTAAATACTGTACGTCCACATCAATTACTACGGACAACCTTCGAAATCGAATTAAATATCAAAATGAATCAGATTTTGAGGTTAGTTGAAGTAACACTTTATTTCGTTTAAGCAATACACTTGGTTAATACCTATACAATTATTAAAATAATAATTATTGCAATCAATTAAAGAAAGTTATTATAGCCACGTAGTAAAGAAGAGGAAATCTCGTAATTATAAAGCAAGTCAAAAACACAACGAACTAACAAGCGACAGCGCGTGAGTAGTCAATTGACGACGACAATTGATGATTTAATTTAATTTACGTAGTAAGTTATGAAAAACATAATTTATACAAATAAATAAATGTCCAAACCTACATAAAATCGACTCAATTATATTCAGTCGAGCAAAGATAACAATAATCATTCCTATAACTTACTTAATTTAGTTTTGTTTCTGAAAGTACTTTTATATATTTTTGATTTGTCCGTCGAAACAATATATTTGTTATTAGTGTTATAAAATATGCATATAATTATGACGTAAGTCAAATCTTTGTTGGTCATGGTACGATTTTCGACATTGTCCTTTCATCTAAATCCATTCAGTAGTTTTTTCGTGAAAGAGTAACAAACATCCATGCATACTCACAAACATTCGCGTTTATAATATTAGTAAGGATGTCGTATTGCTTTGCATTTGGTATGAAATATCGAATTAGCAAATACAAAATTGAACGTGTAACGGCGTCCAATTCAATTGCGGCTTCTATTATTTAAAATTTTTGAATGCACTTCAATTTAAATGCAATAAAAATTGAAAACAGATAATTTTTATTACATCATGGCCATGGTATGGCACTCTATACTCGTATAATAGAGTGCGACGCAGTTAAAAAACCTTAATAAATACAGTTAAAAAGTAAATGTAGTAAATTTGGAATTCGGACACGGAACTCTATACTATTCGGCTTAGTCTCGTTCAACAGTGGTAATTTTGGTAATTTAAAAAGCTATTAATATTCGATAAAATCTAGTGGGTGGACAATTTAAATATGACGTGGTTTACTTGGTAATGAACGTATAATATTGAAATTGTATTCGTGTATAATTGATTCTAGCCGATAATAACGTGTTTCAGTTACAGGGTTTTTGTATTTAATTTTGTGACTTCTTAAAGCCTAAATTATCAATAAACTGGCGATTTAGGTAAAATATATTGAAATTTATTTTTCAATTTCCATACAGGAAAGACTACTTTTTTCTTCTGCTTATATTTGCAGACTAGCTTTCCGCTCGCAGCTTCGCCCGCGTTATCTTCGTTTTTCCCGTGGGAATTCCATATTTTCCCGTAGGAAAATATTCTATAGCAGTGATATTGTAGAATTCTATTAGTGAAAGAATTGTTTAAATCCGTATAGTAGTTTCGCAGCCTATTCAATACAAACATACAAATCTTTCCTTTTTATAATATATAGCATTCCGCTCGCGACTTCGTCCGCGTTATTTTTGTTTTCCCGTGGGAATTTTATATTTTCCCATAGGAAAATTACCCTATGTCCTTCCCCTGGTCTCGAACTATCCCTATACCAACTTTCATCAAAATCGGTTCAGTAGTTTCGAAGCCTATTACAATACAAACAAACAAACAATCAAATCTTTCCTCTTTATAATATTAGTATAGAAGTATAGATATCTTGATTATATTTGCAGATATCTTGATTAAGTTGGAATAATTCGCATAAACCAAGGACAAAATTTCGGTAATTAGAATTTTGTATTTGTTTTTGAAGTCAATGAGTATAAGGCATTTTTTGAATAAAACATAACAATCGAACAAGCAAGTTGCCCGAAGGCAAGAAGTCGCCAATATTATAAAATTTGCAAATATATAACCTCTTAAAGGATCCAATGTTCGTTGCTTGTGACATAAGATGAGAAGTCACAGTAGGTACCCAGTAATTTTGCTCAAAATGGATATAAAAGATGAACATCTACGTGATTCTGATTCCAAATTGTAAGAATTTACACTGAATGAAAAGTAAAGAAGGCCAATAATAATAATAATAAAAATAATCTTTATTAAAACCACAAACATATTTAACACTAACATTAACATCCGCATTAGTCCAGGACTGTGTTGCAGTTGTTAGCGCCCACCTCTTACATAGGAGTTTCAGACTGTTATTATAAACATAATTAATAGTAATGTAATCCAAGTTGAGAATTCATTTTTTCAGTTACAGAGTGTATGTTGATATATATGATTGTTTTTCATACAACTAAGTTGGCAAACAAGCAAACTGCAAGCCCACCTGATGTGGTCCTTGTAAGATACGTAGCAAATCTGCAACTCCCACAAGAGCCACAGTATACGTTGCCAACTTGTGGCAAGATGTACGAGTAGTCACGGTATCCAGTAATTTCACTTCAAACTCTTCAAACCGGAACACAGCAATGCAAGCACTGCTGCTTTGCGGCAGAAATAGCTAAGACGGAGATACCCAAGCAGGCGACACTGGTACAGAGTCTCCTTCCCGTAAAATATTAAATTATATGTCATACTGATTTACATCGATAATGTAATTGAATTCAGAATTAATAGTAAAACTTCTACTATTGGCTGTTAGTCCGATCTATAATTAGTATAATAAAATTGCGACTGAGTTTGTGCTTTACACAAACTCACGTTTTTTTTCAGTTGATGTTGAATCAAACAAGTTTGCCATTTATTACGACAGAGCGGTACTATTCGTAGGATGTTCGAAAACATTGAAATGGGTTCCGGCATCATTACGCTAAAAGCACACCTATTGTGTACGGAATTCTGTGTATTTTACCCTATTACTGGATTGGTCTATTGAGGTCGCCGAATAGCCTATCGAAAACTTGAGAGGACAATGCAAGGGGAAAGTTTCCGGCCAAAGGGACTAAGAGCAGGAAATTTTTCGTTTGCTCCACTAATGAATGCTTCGGTGATTGTAAAATGTGAGGTGTTTTTTTTGTGGTAAAAATATAGTTGGCAAACAAATGTTTTTCGATGACGGTGAAGCGAGATTTGATGATCTCGGATGATGCAAAATCTCTCGGATGTTTTGGGATACACGCATCTATCTACAACATCTGCGCTGACGACACGGTCAGCGCAGAGGTCAAGTGATCGCCTACTGCGCAACGGGTCGCGGGTTCGATTCCCGTACAAATATTTTGTATGGCCTACAGAAATTTGTTCCGGTCTGGGCATGTGATATTCTATGTTTGTAACTGCACCCACGACACAGGAGAAAATCCTAGTGTGGGGTGACCTCATACGGTGAAGGAAAACATCGTGAGGCAACCTGCATACATCTGTGAAGAAATTCAATGGTGTATGTGAAGTCGACCAATCCGCACTGGGCCAGCGTGGTTGACTAAGGCCTAATCACCCTAACATAGGGTAGGCTCGAACCCCTCGGTGGGGACGTATATGAGCTGTGATCATCAAATCAAATCAAATCAAAATATTTTATTCAACTTGGATTTTACAATCTCTTTTGAAAGTCAAGGAAGCTACGCCAATGGTTCACAAGTCTACGGCGGGAGACCTTGTACTGGAAAGAACCAGCAAGAAAACCAGCAAGGGCTATTTTTTTCTCCCTGTATTGTTACAGAGTCGTCAATTGGAAGCTGACCTCAAGGCAAAAATTTGAGCTCAACTTCCATAACAAATGTAGATTTGTCAGTTCTCTTCTTAGTACAACGTTACTAATACTACTTAATGAATAGTTATACACAACAACACGATTATTTACATTATTATCATTAATAATTTCATCAAATTAACACCAGGCATTGGTATCTTGTAAATAATCGTTGACTTTATAATATCCTTTACTCATCAGAGTCTTTTTTACATGCGCTTTAAACTTATCAAAAGGCAAGTCAGTTACACTTTGTGGGACTTTGTTGTAAAAAGTTATACATTTCCCCATAAATGAGCTTCTAGTTTTTTGGAGCCTGTACGTTGGAACGGCAAGTTTATTTTTATTTCTTGTGTTTAAATGGTGAAGTTGGAAATTGGTTTCAAATATATTATAATTTTTATAGACATAAATCAAATTTTCATAAATGTACTGTCCTGCTAAAGTCAATATGTTAATTTCTCTAAATAAATCTCTAAGAGAGTCTCTTGCTCTTAAATTATAAATAGCGCGAACCGCTCTTTTTTGAAGTACAAAAATACTTTCTATACTAGCAGCTGATCCCCACAGAAGTATTCCATATGACATGATGCTATGAAAATAACTAAAGTAAATTAATCTTGCCGTTTCAACATCAGTAAGTTGTCTTATTTTTTTTTACTGCATATGCTGCAGAACTAAGTCTGTTTGCCAAGGACTCAATATGTGGATCCCACTGCAATCTAGAATCTAGAGTAATACCCAAAAATTTTGTAGAATCGACAAATTCAACAATTTGGTTGTTCATTTGCACAATAGTATCAACTTTTCTTACATTTGGCAATGAGAATTTAATACATTTAGTTTTACTTGAATTTAATGATAAATTATTTATGGTGAACCAATGCAATACTTTAGAGAGAGTACTATTTACAACGTCAGTATTTCCGTTTCCTCTGTCAACCTTAAATATTAAAGAAGTATCATCTGCAAATAGCACTGTATCGCACAAACTATTAGTGAAGTGTGGGAGGTCGTTAATGTAAATTAAGAAAAGCAAAGGTCCCAATATCGAGCCTTGAGGCACACCCATAATTATGGGTGCACCAGCAGACTTAGATTTGTTAATGACAACTTTCTGGACTCTACTGGACAAATAAGACTCAATAAGTCTAATTGCTTCTTCAGAGACACCATAATATTTGAGTTTATTTAAAAGAGTCTGGTGACCAACGCAGTCAAAAGCCTTCGATAGGTCACAAAATATACCAATCACATCCTGTTTACGCTCCCAAGCAGCAAAAATGTGTTTAAGAAGGGCAACTCCAGCATCTGTAGTGCAACGACCTTTAGTAAAACCAAACTGATTCATATGTAATATGTTGTTACTTGATAAATAACCTGTTAGCTGATTAGACATAATTTTTTCAAATATTTTACTAAGAACTGGTAAAATTGGTAAAAGATGATGATGATGATGATGATGATGATGATGATTCTCCTCTCGATTCGGAGCAAACTTATTTCAGGTTTTGCGCATATTCAATAACACGCTGTCGACCGACTTCAAAAACACTGAGAAGTTAAAAATAATATAAGAATAGGTACAGACAACATCACACTTCTATATTGAAGTCGGTGCCAAACGATGATCTCCTAGAAAGCCTTTAAATTTGTCACCGACTTCAATATAGAAGTGTGATGTTGTCTGTACATATTCTTATATTATTTGTAACTTTTCAGTGTTTTAGAAGTCGGTTTTTATTTTTTGTAAAATATTTTTTTATTTTTAACTTTTTAGTGAATGAAGTCTTTTTAGTGAAAGAAACCATTAGGGTTTATAAGCTCAACTTCAGTGAGTTTGTATTAAATTAATGGTTTTCCTCGATTTTTATGAAATCCCATTTAATATAATATAATTATCAGATCCTAACTTTGGTACCGCGAACAAACATAAAAAAAGCAAAAAAAAGCATATACAGGGTGTCTCAGAAACAATGGATAAACCTTTAACTGTTGATAGGTTTCGTCGAGACCTCTCTAATCTCAAATTTTGACTTTAGTAAAAATATCTCGGTTTTCAAGATATTTGATAGTTTATGATTTTTTTAAAAAATGCCACTTTTGGTTGGTTTTTAATGTGGCATTTTTACAAATACGGACTTTTTCTGATTCAGTTTTTTTTAGCTTCTAACGGAATAGTTCAGCTATCAATAACAGTGGTTAAAATTGAGCTAGCTAATCACGAAGTGCTTGGAAAAAACAATGTTCCAAAAAAAATTAAACAAGAAACTATTTTTCTTCGTGTTTGGTCAGCTACCATGTAAAAAAATGTATGACGCTCATCATGCCCATTATCTTAAAAAAATGCTTAGTTATTCTAGTTTCAAAAAAGGTATGATAACCTATGCTTAATGTATCTCTTAAATTTTATTACTGCTTGAATAGCAAATGGTATGAAATTTTAAAAAAAATTTTTTCGGAATAGTTATTAATTCTTAGTTTGAATAAAGGATTTGAAATAAAACAACATGAAATTTTAATTTTTTATTAAATTTACAATAAATGTTCGAATTGGCGTCCTTGCGCTCTGATACACGCCCTACATCTTTTTATAAAAGAAAGTTTGATGCGGCGCGCGTAACCAGACGTTTTTATGTGTGTAGCTGCATTTTGTATGCGAGTACGCAACTCTGTTATTGAGGATACTGGCCTCGCGTAGACAAGGTCTTTCAGACATCCCCAATAAAAAAAATCCAAGGGATTTAGATCCGGCGATCTGGGCGGCCATAAAATAGGACCGAGCCGGCCTATCCACCTTTGTGGGAAGTGTTGATTTAAATAATTTCTTACTACTATTGCGTAGTGAGCTGGGCACCCATCATTTTGAAGCCACATTCTCCGCCTCACTTCTAAATTGACATCTTCTAGCATGCCGGGTAAATCATTTTGTAAAAAATTAAGGTAAATTTCACTATTCAGTGTAGCTGGAAGTTCATATGGCCCGATCACCTGTCCGTCAATAATCCCAGTCCACAAGTTAACTTTAAATTGAACTTGGGACCGATCTTCCCTCATCAAATGTGGGTTTTCAACTTGCCAGCTATGTAGATTGTGGATGTTGAAATATCCATCTCTCCGGCATGAGGATTCATCCGTCCATAAAATTTTATTGAAAAATTGCGGGTCCTCCCTTATTTTATTTAACATGATTCTGCAGAATGCGATCCTGCGCGGATAGTCAGTAGGCTGTAGAGTTTGGACCCTTTGAATATGGAAAGGGTGCAAAAGGTATTTTTTCAATATGCGATGCACTTTGCTTCTATTAATGCCGGTTCGACGTGCAATTCCACGCACAGAACGTGTTGAATCTTCTTCTATTTCGTCGAGGACTACTACTTCTTCATCGTCGTTTCTTTCTGGTCTTCCTGGCCCTGCACCACCAATGCCTCTTCCTAGAAGCCTCCCTTCGCAGTACGAATTATGTACCCGAGCAAAAACTCGATAGTCCGGGTGACGTGCGTTGGGGTACCTAATACAAAAAATGACGTTATTAAATTTACTAATTCATTTAATTTTAAAATCTAATTAAACACGGCGTGTGACTATTTTTAGAAGGATAACATAATGTAAGACCCATCCTGATACGTTTAACTAAAGTTGCAATAAATGTGTGTGATTTAAAAAAAAATAAGATTGATTGAATTAAAGAGAAAATAAATAATCTTACCTCTCTGCGTACAGACGAGCAGCAGCGTTAGCATTTCCTCGACATTCGCCATAAACGAAATGCATGTTTGCATATTCGCGCGACGTGTACTGATGTCTAGGCATGTTCAGTGTTATGTATTGGTTGTCAGTTAGGTTTCACAGCACAAACAATATCCAAATCGTAAAGCTAGCCAAGTCCATATGATCACCAGTTGTCAATAGGTTTCACAGCACAAACAATATCCGAATCGCAAAGCTAGTCAAGTCCAAAATCACAGCAAAATGTCGTTTAAAATCATCGAAGCTCTATCGAATCTCTCGAATACAGAAAACACGCGTGGGTCACAACCGGAGTTCAGAAGGACACTAACAACAATCGTAACAAAGAACCCAATGATCAGACGCAGGTAAAAAAAGTCCTTTCAGTAAATTCGATAGCAGGTAAGGTTGCAAATGCTTATGACTCATGTGCTGTTAATGATAAGGCTCCTTTTTGATTGCGCATAGTGGATGAGACATGTGGCAGGCAGGGGCCACAAAAAAAAAACACGTTTCTCAACTCTGTGACTCGCAAACGAATGTTTACAAATAAGCTTTAAGTGCTTATTAGTGGAAAAAAAACCTTTTTTTTTTCAAATTTTCATTTTATTTGCTATTCAACCAGTCAGAAAGTCAAGAAAGCATAAACTTAATACTGGAAAACTAAATTAACCGAATAAAATTTATCCGAAAAATAATTAATCCGACAAACAATCTTTTTAAAATTTTCATACCATTTGCTATTCAAGCAGTAATAAAAGTTCAGAGATACATTAAGCATAAGTTTATCATACCTTTTTTGAAACTAGAATAACTAAGCATTTTTTTAAGATAATGGGCAGGATGAGCGTCATACATTTTTTTTACATGGTAAAAAAAATTAAACAAGAAATTATTTTTCTTCGTGTTTGGTCTGCCCAAACACGAAGAAAAATAATTTCTTGTTTAATTTTTTTTGGAACATTGTTTTTTCCAAGCACTTCGTGATTAGCTAGCTCAATTTTAACCACTGTTATTGATAGCTGAACTATTCCGTTAGAAGCTAAAAAAACTTGAATCAGAAAAAGTCCGTATTTGTAAAAATGGCACATTAAAAACCAACCAAAAGTGGCATTTAAAAAAAAATCATAACCTATCAAATATCTTGAAAACCGAGATATTTTTACTAAAGTCAAAATTTGAGATTAGAGAGGTCTCGACGAAACCTATCAACAGTTAAAGGTTTATCCATTGTTTCTGAGACACCCTGTATACGCTCGAATTCGGTTAAAAATATGCATGTAATTTATCAAGAAAAATTACAGATAAAATTCACATTGTTATATGAATTTTATCTGTAAGTAAGTGCCAAAAATTAAGAATTTTTTTTATAATGGCAATATAGGCTTAAGCAATAGTGCCATTATGAAAAAAATGTATTAATTGTCCTGCGAGTCGGACCAGAACCAACAAACGGCCATTAGTGTAGATGAAATTGACTGACTTCACTGTTAAACTGAACACAGAACATATAATAAAAAAACAGATTATTAAAAAAACTTTTTTAAATACAAGCTTATAGAACTCGTCATCAGGAATCAAACGAGCCCAAACTCGATGGGGTTGTGTCATTTTATTGCGGAGTTCCTATGGCAACCTTCTAGTTACAACATTAGATCAGCTCCATATTATCATCATCATCATCATTTCAGCCAAGAGAAGCCCACTGTTGGACTTAGGCCTCCCCCAAGAATCTCCATACCGATCGGTCCTACGCCTCCCGCATCCAGCGGCTTCCCGCGGCCTTCACCAGATCGTCCGTCCACCTTGTGGGGGGCCTACCAACACTGCGTCGCCCGATACGCGGCCACCACTCGAGGACCTTTCCGCCCCAACGGCCGTCAGTCCTACGAGAGATGTGTCCTGCTCACTGCCACTTAAGGTTTGCAATTCTTTGGGCTTTGTCGGTAACTCTAGTTCTACGGATCTCATCATTCCTGATGTGATCACGTAGAGAAACCCCGAGCATAGCCCTCTCCATTGCCCTTTGAGTGACTTTGAGCCTTCTTATGAGACCCATCGTAAGCGGCCACGTCTCAGTTCCTTATGTCATCACTGGCAACACGCACGAATTGAAGACTTTCGTCTTGATACACTGCGGTAGATGGGCCGAGAATATGCTGCGTAGCTTCCCGAACGCTGCCCAGCCCAGTTGAATTCGTCGATTTACCTCTTTCTGGAAGTTGCACCTATACCGAACTGGACTATTTGCCCCAGGTAAACATATTCGTCAACAACTTTCAGCGTAGAATAACCTGCAACATTCAGAGGAGTGGGTACTACACGGGAATTCGACATTATTTTAGTCTTGTCCATGTTCATGGTCTTGTTGGGAAACTCTACAGAGGTCTTCGAGCATTGTGCCTAGATCCTCCACGGTCTCTCCCATATTATCATAATATTGCATTGTCACGCGATATACATATGCATGCATTTCAGCTTAATCGGAAACCGGGAAGTGGGTGAAATTTAAATTGCAAGATTTTTGCAGACACCGGTACAGGTGAAAATAAAAAAAAAACAAGGTAAAAAATTACTTTAAAAATAACTTTTTTTTAAATACAAGTACTCGTCAATATGAATCAAACGAGCCCAACGTCGATAGGGTTCTGTCGTTTTATTGCGGAGTTCCTATAGCCATCTTCCGGCTTCAGCATCAGATCAGCTCCATATCATCATAATATTGCATTGTCACGTGATATACATATGCATGCAAAATTTCAGCTCAATCGGAAACCGGAAAGTAGGTCAAATTTAACTTGCAAGATTTCATTACAGACACCGGGACAGGTGAAAGTAAATAACAGCTTGTAAAAATGAGAGGTTATGTAAAGGGTATATGCTACGAGTATTTCCAAGCAATAGCTGTAAAGTCATTTATGTTACTTGTTTAATCAGACGTAGCGCGTACATCTACATTCTCACCTTCAAATTTCATGATCGAAGTATATTCTGCCAATATAACTGATATTGGCAGCACTTTCATCATCATCAACTTTGGATTATTTTACAATTATCTATTGGATCTTCAACAGTAGTAAGTAGAAAACAGCAGTAAAATGCAGCACCGAGGAGGAGCCATTTCCAGGCTTTCGCTGGAAACAAAGCGCCCTGGCTAATTTCTGGGCGGACAAGTTTCCAGAATTATCGCGAGACCCGGCTACGGACGTGATTACAATAAAATATCCGGTTCGCTCGCCGGCGCCGGGGCGGGGAGGGGCGGAAACGGTGATATTTGTAATTTTTTCTACACCACCTCATGGAACGGATCGCTTGTGTTTTGAAATTGGCCCGGCCGAATTGCCGAGAATTTTTTCTCGATAGAGTGCTCCCACTTTTCGTGAGCAGCGTTCGGATTGTGCTCAATTCTTTCTTCGATTGACGACTTATTAAATTTTACATGTTGTTATCGTCTTATAGTAGACAATAGGTTCCGACATAATACATATATTACCTAAACATAAACTTAGATTAAGATAAGCGATGATGTATTTAACAACAACTCAAAAACGAAAAATGACCATACGAAACAATGGACACGACGACCGCTTAATAAAATAATTTGTTCTATTTATTTGTAGCTTGATAGTTAAATATGTTTAGTAACAGCCGCATGAGCTTTAAAAAACACGTATTAAATTATTAGGTATTTCAAAACATGAATAGCGTTTAATTGTGTCCAACATAAAAGCAGTTTTTGAAAATTATAACTGTGACGTGTGATTAGTTTTGGTAAACATTACAACGAATATTGTTCACAATGAGATTTAAATGTAAATAGATTCACGTCGAAGGTGGCAAGTAATCCTTATCATTCGCAACAATTGTTTTAAATTGGATGCGGTAATTCATACATTCTATAAGAAATAAAACAATGCTAATAAAGCAGCTATTCAATTGCAGAAAGAAACATGTTTCAGAAGACACAAAACAATTTCATTGTTAGTTGTTGACTGTTGTTTAAGAATAACAAAATATTTACAATAAAGATCTAAATTATAATAAGTTTCACGTAAAAACATAAAGGCAGTTTATGGACGTAGATTTTTTTTTAAGTCTGAAAGCGATCGGTTTTGCGGCACTGAAATAAATCTCGTGGGAATTGTAGGGAGGAGGGTGTCTGTCGTGAGCACGTTTGTACTCAGACTGGAAAGGAGAAACGGGAATTATCATGAGTACACTAGACTTGAAAAATTCTTGAAATATATTGAAGATGAGAATATAGACGAGCTGATGTAAATTCAAAAACATAAAGAAGATAATATACAGACTAGACAACATTTGTCTATTGAAATTGGCTAATACAATTTTTTAATGAACTTAGTAACAATGTGAACTAGTGAAATATATGAACTCGACTGTTGTGTACCATCTTACGTCTTCTTATATTAGTCTTTCATTCCAAAGTAACCTTGCATGACTCAAAAAGAAGGGGAGTAAAATTAGCAAATGCTTAAATTAATTGTTTTTACAAAAAGATTCAGCGTTTTGAATCTGAGTGTTTTTAATTTAAAGATACAAAAAAACGTACTGAAAATGTCATTGATAGAATTGATTTTATTAATCATATTTCAGAAATCATCTTACAACATGTATGGCTTTAAACGAATTGAAAAAGCTTTATATTTTGCACTTACTCATAAATTGTAACAAAACGTAAACGATAGTGATAACAATACTGTAAATATTTTTAAATTTGATATTAATTTTACGTGCTTTATTAGTAAAGTGTATTATTATGTCATAGAATAATCAAACAAGGAGACGTTTGTCATAAAATAATCAAACAAAGAGGTATCCATCGCCTATGATAACTGTGATACGAAGAAAATCAATATATTTTAGTACACAAAAGATGTAATTTTGGCGAGTGGCGAAATTTCCTACCAAAACGAAACAATACTCACGACCCATGAGAAATAAAACGGAAAAATTTTATCCGCTCAGACCGCACAAGTATGAGGCACTTCAATCTAGCTGAAACGTCTATCGCAAACACTAGAAGGTAGAATCTCAGCGTCATTCGTTATCTGTGTCACTCGAGCGAAGCTCCTGCCGTGGAAACATAAACAAACAATAAAATAGGAAAAAGCGAAAGTAGGTACAAGTCGGCTCTGCTTTGTATTCATGACTTTCAATAAATAACAGCACCTACCCGGTGTGAGAGGAACTGAACGATTACTACATGTTCTCGATTTTATTTGTAAGCAACGTTTTGCTTTGTTCATTTTGTTCTCGAATTGGACGAGGTTTTAGAAATAGGCTTACTGAGGCATAGTTTGTTAAACTGTGTTGAGGTGATGTATAAGTGTAACTACTGCCGTTTTCAAATGGTGTAATTATTTAATAAGACAGGGAGTATTTTTTAACTATGACCAATCTATGTAGTATTTCTCACTTTATCAATAGTAATTAAGTTCCCGATCAACAAAATGGTGCCAGGCATATCTTAGACTTTAAGCTGAAGGAGAAGATAAACAAACCATAGCAACATAACAGAGCTACTCGTCGTGTATGGGTTAGATTTTAACCACTAACCGTTAGAGTTATTAGCTCTTAGAATATTGGAACACTAGTGGGCCCGGCAGATGTTGTTCTGCCCGATCGTTGTACATATAAACCTTTCCTGGACCTATTCAAACACATACAGAAAATTTCGTAAGAATCTGTCGAGCCTTTTCAGAGTTTTTGCGAGACTAACACACAGCGTTTCATTTTTATATATAAGAAGAAGAAGATTAAAAGGAGCCTATACGTGTAGGTGACAATGTTGAAGGGAGTTGGAAAGAGATAGCAAATGAAGAAAGAAAAATATTTTCGTGATATGTTCGTATTAACGAGAAGAAACGACAAATACACTTAGAGCTATGAAACTTTGTAAGGAGAGGAATTATCTTAAATATTCCGAGCAGAAGTATTTTTTGGTTTGGGGCAAACAAATTAAAAGAAAATCTGAAGGCTGATCAATCATCTAGGGCGACAAAATGAATGAACAAAAAACGAAAACAGGAACTAATGAAAAATATAAAAATTTGCTTTTGCAGACTTAGTATCACCGAATTCTTTTAATCTTAAATTAAAGTCAATTGATAAAAAAACGACAACAGATTCTGTATCATTTTCAATTGATGTACATTTTTATTTACTCTTTTTTAATTATACTCGGAACCATTAGTAAGGGCTCCGGATAAGAGGAACAGAAAAATTTATTTCGTTCCTCTCCTCTTCCGATATTTGCGAACTTTTAAAAATTTCCAAAGATGCGCTTGGATTTTCTGAACAGGTTTCTCGTAGAGC
This sequence comes from Schoenobius gigantellus, assembly GCA_963935595.1. Classification (NCBI taxonomy): domain Eukaryota; kingdom Metazoa; phylum Arthropoda; class Insecta; order Lepidoptera; family Crambidae; genus Schoenobius; species Schoenobius gigantellus. The sequence goes on along the minus strand of OZ012542.1, from coordinate 55,584,186 downwards.
GGGGGGGAAGTTGACTGTTTGTGAAATGAAGTGCTCGGCGTTATTGTTGCTCTTTAAAATCGACACATCGATTACTTTATTAGTAGAAGGAAGTTCTTTGTTAGAATTTGATCATTTTATGACGTGGATTTTTTTACTTGTAGAAGGTATACCGGGTATAAGTGACGGTGTCACATTTCTTTTAACAGTGAGTTCAGACCAATGTTAATATTTGTTTATCGATGTTTATTTTTCCCGGAAAAGCTTTTAAAGCGAAAAAAAAGTAGTTATCATTTTTAATTTTTATTCATGTTACGCAATGTATGGCGCGTCGGCATCATTTTTGTTCCGCTCACACCGGTGCGTTGACGTGACCGTCGATGACCCAAAAAGCTGATTCCACGCGCAGTATGATGAAAATGTTATACGATTTACATAGCGAAGTTTATTTTTGCGTATTTATTGTGTTTTTTTGACACAATATGATTTGTAAACGTTAACTAAATTAAATTACACCAGAAAATTTAGAAAAAATAAACAAAATCGGAAAATTTATGTATTTTCCGGAGAAAATTTCTGTGATATTGAAATTAGGATCATGGTCTGAACTCACTGTTAAAAGAAATGTGACACCGTCACTTATACCCTGTATGATCTAGACACTATTAGCAATAACAGTGAAGACTGAAATTGTTGAAACGGATTTAATAAGAAATTAAGTTCATCGACAGCCTCTCAAAACGATTGATTACTTCTCTAAGGTTCATTATAACAAATTGCATTTCAAGATCGAGATCTATGTTAGGTTGCTGTTTTTGACAGATGTTCCATGCATTAAACTTCAAAACTGCATCTTAAGATCGGTCTCGACTGCATGCATTTATTAATTAGCCTAATGGCCGATTTAACCAACCATAACTTAGCTTAGGAAGCCCCTAAGATGTATGCTGTCACTTTTTGTCTTTAATGAAAAGAATGTGATAGCATGCCACCTAAGAGTCACTTAAGCTAAGAAGAGGTTGGTGAAAATGGCCAGTAGTTATCTGAAAATATCTAGGTACCGTAATTTGACAATCCGTTCTCAAGCACGTAAAGAATATCAGAATTGTCAGGTAATTCAGTACTCGGCTCAGTTTAACTCGTTTCCAAATAACGCCTGATGTCAGCCATCCCTTCTTCTCCATTAAACAAGGTGTTAGAAGGCTATAAATCAGGCTATCCGCGAAGTATCTGCTCGCCGTCTTCGCTCCCTCGCCGGCGAGGCATGCTAATGAGCCCGACAAGGTCGCCGCAGACTTGCGACAGTGGGGCAACTGGGTTATTAATGCGATTTTTAAAATATTGCAGTCCTCGATTCTTGTTTCAGTTAGGTAGAGTTACAATAGGTTGAAGTTGCAATCTCTCTCTCTGGATTGGAAAGAGGTTGTATAATGGTAGTCGTCTGGCGCTCCCCACCAACCCGCACTAGGCCAGCGTGGCGGGGGACAGATCAGGGGGCCGATTACGGATCTCATGATTACAAATGATATCATGATGACATAAAATTTATTTGCCTTTTTACGGATCAACACTTCATAAATATGTCTTTCAAGGGTTATGGCATGATAACATTATCGAAATTATACCCTAGCAATCATATCAGTAGAGTAAGGACAAGTAAATGAGCATTTCTAGACATTCTAAATATTGCAAATTTATACCATGTCATGTCATAAACGATCCGTAATACGGGGGCAGAGCCACTCATTTCCAACCAACTACCTCATGCAGTGAGCACAAAAATCTTAACAGGTTCCACCAGAAAGCTTAAGGACTTCATTCATGCGCAAAAATACAATGTGACGTTATTTGACCGTGTTTCTTTACGAGACGGAGATATTCCCAAAGGCTGCTCATTATAATGATAAAGGTAAGTTACCTCCCTTAATTGAAACGAGATTTACCTGTATTGCTCAACAAAATTTCGTGAAATCACAAAAGAATTAGAGGTCTTACCTCTGATTGTCAAACCACAACTATACTCTTGGTGAAATGCTTACTTAAGTTTACAGCCATGTCAATGGGTTTGTTGTGCATCGACAGTTACAGTAAAATATCCAGTTTTTTATATATATTAGGGCGTCGGTGGCGCTGTGGACCCAGCACAGGCCTTCTAATCGAGAGGTACGGGGTTCGATCCTGCCATGAACCAATCAATATGTTTTTCGTTTTCCGAATTTCATATGTACATTTGTCCGACGCTCGTACGGCGAAGGAAAACATCGTGAGGCAACCTGCATACACCTGCGAAGAAATGCAAAGGTATATGTGAAGTCGACCAACACGCACTGGGCCAGCGTGGTTGACTAAGGCCTAAGCACCCTAACAAAGGGTAGGCTCGAGCCCCTTAAGCCCGTTGGTGGAGACGTAAGTATATGGGATGTAATGATGATGGTGATGAGCCAGTTATAATATCTACTAAGTATGGTTAAGAGATACAGCTGAATCTCGCTTCCATTTTAGTCTTATTACCACGATGAGATGAAGTCGGAGCGCTTCCCTGTAATGACATCAGTGTAAAATAGCGCAGAGCTTTAAAATATTTAAAAAAGTTTGAGAGAGAACACTACTTTTTATTTTTAAGGTGAACTCAATACATCTTCAAAGGCGGAGGAAATAATAAATCATTGTCTGCAGTCGCCCTTAGCAAGGGGTATTGATCACGAAGTAGCTGTGGCGGGCAATAAATCGACACCGAAGAGAATTCGTCTTGGAAAAGTTAAAGCGAATACATTTAAACAACAAGAATCTGTGCACGAGTTTATGGAATAAAGAAGTGAAATCCAGTGTGGAACTAGTAGTTGGTATTTTTCTGCTTGTTATTTTTTTTAAATCCATTAGGGTGAGGAGCAATACCAATCAATAGAGTGATACCATAGACGAAGAATCCTTGGTGATACTAATATTTAGTATCGAACTGGAGAGAATAGTCTATACTTTTATGTCATGTTCCAAATTAGATTTTTTTATTGCAATTAAGTTGGCAAACAAGCAAACTGCCCACCTGATGGTCAGTGGTAACAGTCACCCATAATACATGTGGTTCCTGTGAGATTCGCAGCAAAACTGCAACCCTCACAAGAACCACAGTGTACATTGCCAACTTGTGACTTAAGATGTAAAGTCACGGTACCCAGTAATTTCAGTGCCATATCTTACCCTTCGAACCGGAACACAGCAATGCATGCACTGCTGCGTTGCGGCAGAAATAGGTAAGACGGAGGTACCCATGCACACGACCCTATTACAGAGTCTCCCTCCGGTAAATCGGTATTTCAGAAGTATGATATACTTTTCGAACATAGAACCTCCTCCTTTTTGAAGTCGGTGAAAACACTGGACTTTAAAAAATAAAGAAAATTCAAGTCACAAATAAAAAAAATTGTAACTTTATTGTTAACCAATTTAGGAAATCTGTATGATTTATAATTTTGGATGTTGAACTTATTGTCTTAATGTGACTATTGACATCATGTATTTTGTTACTGTTATTATTGACAACCAAATCAGCACTGGGCCAGCGTGGTTGACTAAGGCCTAATCACCCCAACATGGGGTAGGCTCGAGCCCCTCGCTGGGACGATATGGGCGATATGAGCTGTGCTGATGATGATGATTTATATAAATAACTGTATATAATATGTGAGGTAACTGTATGTCAGCATATACACAGAAAAATTGAATTTAAAAAAAAATAAAAGAGATCAATACAGTTGAAACTTCGTCCAGATTGGTAAGTGCTCGTTATCCAAATCAGTCAAGGCATCGCTACCTTCTGATATCATCCATTCTAACCAATGCCAATAACCAGTGCCAATGAGCACTAATCAACCACACGATTGCCGTCTTAACCTTATCCAACACAGGTTTGATGTTATCTCAATCGGAAAATCAATTAGCCACTTCTAGTTCACAGCGTTGACCTTTGAGACAGAGCGGGATGAATGACTGTGCCCTACCTTTAAAGTGCATAGGTTATTGTACTGAACTTTTCCATACTATAAATATTGGAATCGTGTCAGTGGCTTTTTTAATTGCTGTAAAGGACAGACGAGCAGACGGCCCACGTGATGGTAAGTGGAAACTGCCGCCCATGGATTTTGCCATTATCAAGGACATAATTGCAGACCGATATCTTTAGAAACTGTGATTTCGAAAATATTCGATAGTTTACTTAATACTCGATTGGACAGTTATTTTACGCCTCATGACATGAGGGTTTAGTTCGGGGCTGGCAACGGACACTGCAATACTGAGTCTAAAGCATACTGTAAACTATTATACTAATCGGAATACATCAGTATTTATGCTTGATTTCTGGATCTGTCCCGAGCTTTTGATCTGATTTCGTACAGTATATTGTGGGATAAATTGAAAGAACTAGACTTACCCATTAAATTAATCAATACTTTTAAATACTGGTATGGAAATCAAATCAACAGCATTCGATGGTCGGGAGCCTTATCGTCTGAGTATGGTTTGGAGTGTGGAGTCAGACAAGATGACTCTCTTTAACCTATACCGGGTGTAACTGAACACCCCAATAATATTTAAGGGGCATATAAGTTAGATACTAAATGGACCTTCGGTGCTTGTCTGAGATCTGGAATCCCTATACTTTCAGAGTTATTTGATTTTAAACTGAAAGCAAAAACTTTTAAGTGACAACCATAATCAGCTCTTAACAGAAAAGAAATTTAAACACAAAATGACACGTGACAGACGTGAGCGTAGTATTCCTCCTACGCTTACGTAAGGCTGTCGGCACTTAATACCAAAAAAATATTTATTTAGTTTGTATGACGTGAGCGTAGTATTCCTCGTACGCTTACGTAGGGTTGTCGGCACTTAATACTAAAAAATAATTTATTTAGTTTGTATGGGAAAAAAATGTAGGTTTGTTCGCCCTAATATTTTTTCTACAGCATCTCTACTTATGATGGATACATACCCTTAAATGTTATTGGGGTATACAGTTAAACCCTGTATATAAACCAGCTGATTAGCAAACTCAGCAGTACCAGAGTCGGTTGTTATATAGATGGCGTGAGCGTCAATAACACCAGTTACGCAGATGATATGGTGCTGCTGAGCGCATCGATCTGCGGTCTGAGGCGTCTTAATGTGAACAATATGCAATGTGTCACGGTCTTACGTATAACGTCAGAAAAAGTGAGGTCATGGTATTTGAGGCGGAAGGGAAAAGTCCTGATAAAATACCACCAATTTTACCTAATGGGACTTCATTGAATAGATGTCACAAATTTAAATATCTCGGACACTTTCTAACTCCCGACTTAAGGGATGACGATGATTATGAGAGAGAAAGAAGGGCGTTGTCAGTTAGGGCGAATATGTTGGCTCGCTGGTTTGCACGCTGTTCGAGAAATGTCAAAATTACGTTATTTAGAGCACATTGTACATCTTTTTACATGTGCAGCCTGTGGGTCAGGTATACGCAGAGGGCTTACAGCGCTCTCCGTGTACAATTCAATAATGCTTTCAGGGTGCTGATGGGGCTGCCCCGCTTTTGTAGTGCGTCGGGGATGTTTGCGGAGGCTCAAATTGATTGATTTTATGGAATAATTCAGAAACGCTGTGCTTCTCTGGTACGCCGGGTGCGGGGCAGCCCCAACAGCATCCTGCCCCGTTACCATGATCGCCCAAAACAATATTAAAACCGCCCAGAGAGCGGGATGACGCTATACGCAGCAAGAGCGGTGTCTCTGTTTCAATATTGTTTTAACCTCGCTATAAGCGATCATGGTAAGGCCCCTGGCCATGATTGCCAGTAGACTGGATTGCAGGTATATTAAGCGCTGCTGTGATATTTCACACAGAGTATTACAGCGGTGATTAATGTACCCTCATAATGTAAAATACTAACATAAAATAAGTCAATTGCTAACACTGATGAGTTTTTGTAACTTGAAGCAATAAATAAAATAATAGCCCAGCCACTGCCCACTCTGAGTATAATACTCACCTTAAACTTCGCTTCTAGATAGACATTTTACTTTCATATATTAATATATCTGTTGCCTCTATTTTGTTAAATTAGCTAATTGGATGCCTAAGTCATTCATTAAATGCCGGCATCGAATTAAAGGCTGAAGGACAACTAGCCATGTCGTTGAGCGCAACGTTAAACCAGATGGCGTGCCTGAATGTCGTGTAGTCATAGTTAAATTTGATATTGATGAATTTGTAAGCACCGTCATGTTTTCATACTATTTCGACAATATCACACACTTTGATTACACTTATCCTGCACACAGGAACGAAGAATACCATGCACGGTTTGCGCTGTTGACACTTTATTTGATTTGATGACTACTAGCGCGGTTGTGAAAAAAAAATCAAAATTTTAATCACTCGGCTGAGTCTTGGTCAGTCAACTTCAAAGGGCTAACTCCAAATACGCTAAATGTTAAATGTTGAGTAAGTTTAGTTCAATTTACTATCGGCTAGTGTTCGATGGCGTAGTGGTAGACGAACGCTTTGGTTTCGATATTGAAAACAAAGCAACCTCCGCCATGGTTGGATCTTGAATAGGCGACCAAAACTTTTTCTGCATACTCTTCGTGTTCCTTCCATGTAGGAAGGCCTGTGCCCAGTAGTGAGACGTATAGGCTGTGATGATGAACTACGGGCCTAGGAATCAAATTGGAAGCCGGGTGTTTAATTAACGGCGTCAAATTAGCTGGCTAATTTAATCACGATATATCTACCTACAGTACCTACCGTTAACATTTCCACCGCCGGCACTTGGACCGGGCAATGGAGAAACAGCAATGGAGATTATTAGCTTTTAGTTTGACCCAAACTTTATTTGGTAACACTTATCTTTCCGTCTGTCCGTCAATCCGTTCCGGCGAGATTCGCCCCTGGGCATATCCTACAGACATACGGTGTTACTACAAAAGGTTTTTCTATCCTTTTAAGACAAATGAACCAGCATCTTAATTAAACAGTGTTTAACTTTAGAGTGCGTTTAAAGACTTTATGTACTAACACCGTTACTGAACTCTAGTTTTCCCTAGGGAGTAAAACCCTCATTTTCATATTTTGAACATTGAACTGGATTTTTCGTGCTAAGTATAAAAAATCTGATAAAGCACCCCTCCTCACCATAGATTCATGCCACTAAAATCATTGAATACTTATGGCTTGTTTTTACTAGGATTCTTCATTGTCATTCAAATTTCTCAAATTGTTTTTCCCTATACTGATCCATAAAAATGGGTCACCGACTTCAATATAAAACTGTGATGTTGTTTGTATTCTTATATCATTTATGACTTTTTGGTGTTTTTGATGTTGGTTTTATTTTTTGGAAAATAATTTTTATTTTTAATCTTTTCAGTTAATTTAATACTTTTTTGAAAACCGCATCAAAATCGATTCAGGCAAATGCGAAACAATCGCGGACAAACATACATACATACAAACATACAGGTCAAACTGAGAACCTCCTTGTGAAATGGTGTATTTGCGTTTTTGGTCATATGCGTCGAACGCGTGATGCAGAATTAACAGTCGATATTTTATTTTACTTAAAGAGACTTATCTCGTCAAGCAAAGATATTGGATATATGAGACTGACATACATTGTAAAAGTCCCTAAATTAAATAATTATAAAAGCTAAGGAGTCTTCTCAATACTTACGTTAAGTTTTTCTTTTCATTTTTCCAAATTTTGATGACACACTTACCTGAAATAAAGAAAAGGTTTATTAATTATTTTGTATTTTACGCTCTATCAGAGGAAATAAATAAGTTAATGAGCTGATAAAAAAACAACTGTTTGTACAGGTAGGTATATAAATCGTCAATATACGAGTACAATATTTATGGGGTAAACATTTTTATTTTACATTACGAAAAAATGTTTACCCCGGTCTACCGAGACATGAACCCTAGTTTTGAGGACAGAGTCACTATCTATTGGACCACATATCTTTATGTTTAATACTATCTTTTGTTGGCACAAGTACTATGATCATCACAGTTCATATATACATCCTCACTGAGGGGCTCGAGCCTATCATAAGATAGGGTGTTTAGGCTTTAGTCAACCACGTTGGCCCAGTGCGGATTGGTTTGAATTTCTTCGCAGATGTATGCAGGTTGCCTTACGATAATATTTTCCTTCAGTGTGAGATTAGAATTCAGAAACATCATAATTTCAAAGGAGATAATGGTTGAAGTATTCCACCTGCTTGTGACTCTATCATGAGAATAATAAAATCCCTAGCTCGTGCACAGACAGACTGCCAAAACCATAGACAGAGTGAGGCTCGTTCGCGTAGAACGGACCACATAAATTATATGAAATGACGCAAGTAAAATAAATAAATAATATCTCACGTTGATTTCTTTGACACGACCCACCACCTTGAATCATCCCGTGACCACGAATGAAAACATCGGGCTTAATAATTAAGGATGTTTAAAATCCAATTTTTGCGATTAAGTTTTATTGCTATTTGTTTGTTCCTACCTATTAGTAACATGATTTCTATTCCTGTATATGAACATCCCTACTAATATATAATTTCGAAGCGACTCTGTAACAGTCTGCATGTTACGTTTTCACGCTTCAACCACGAAATCACTGACCAGGTGGGTGATTTTGTAACTCATCGGCAATCGACTATCGCATCTATTTGATAATGCTGTTTGATTAAAATTGATTTTTAAAATGTTTAACGTTTTGTAATGTCGTCGTTTAAGTAGTCATGGTATATTTGTTGAATAAATCAACCAATACTTATAGCTAATGAAGATAATTTCGTTCTTCTTTATTAAATCATGCAGTCTGATAACGATTGCCGATCAATCGATGAGTTACAAAATCACCACCCTGATTTGAATGAACTTGGTATAGAGATACGTTTTTATCGTGATATTCAATGAGTTTCTTATGGAATACGTTCTGTAATCGAACTATTTGACTAAATTCCACGCAGGAAAAGTTGCTGGCCACAGCGAGTAGATTACAAAATAAAAAGTCGCAACAGAATTAGCTCTGAGTTAATAAATCAACCGTGCTGCTTATTCGCTCTTTGGTTCAAATGACATGACGTGGACCCTTACAATGGGTCGGCAAAGGTTGCAAGGGACTGCCTTGTCGCCTTGAGGCCCATATCAATCAAAATAGATAAGCCTTGGATGCTATTTTAAACTCATGCTCACTCCATGGCCGTAACTAATTATAGTTGATAAATTTCTGCCTTCAAGGCTTCGGAATCTGATCACAATCAGGTCACTTAAGTTAAATATTTTATTTTAGATACGCCCTACTCGTAAGTAAGAATAGATATTATTACTTATATTGAAGGACACTGAGGTGCCTACATCGAACAAAAAGTTCAGCTACATTTTGAGTGACCCAATAACAGAATTGGGGACGTTTTGCGAACACACGTGCAAATATTCCCTTTTATTACAGTAACTGCATTATTCCGTTTCGGCGTACGAGAATTTAAGAGGATTGTGAATCTGTTGTTTTCATATAAAAAACGATAAGCGTTTCCCTCCCCCATATTGTATAGCGCAATATTAATATTTTTGGGAATGTTGTAGATGTAATGAAAAAGGTCATAACGATTTTATTTTAAAGAAAAATTGATTCTACTATTGTATAACTTTATTAACATCTATAATATATTTGACGTTTACATCTCAATAGATATAATTTTATTGACATCTATATAATAATAATAATAAAATTCTTTATTGCAGACACAATGATCCATATTGCCTTATAAATATCTAACCGTAAGTAATTATTATATATAGATAATATTGTTTGAGTTAGAAATGTTCGCGAGATTTTTCGTTTGTAATAAATCAAACTTAACGAACTGGGCTTTGTAAGCGTAGATCTAAGTCATTGTGATTGAAAATAAATGGTTTTTGTTATTATTATTATTGTTTTATTTATATTTCTCTCGAGAGTAATCTCGGTAATCCTTAACTTTTCATGGGGCCTAAGCCAACACAAAAAGAAGAAAAAAAAATCGATTCGGTAATTAAAAGTTAGTAAAGTCAACATTCAGTATAGTTCAGGAATTTCCGGACAATTCGGCATGTGTTGAGAATTACTGCCTTTTGCAGGAGTAAGTAAGTGGAGGGATGTAAATCGAGTGTAAGAAGGCTGTTGTGAAGAGAGTTTGGGATAACCCCAGTAGTGGACAATATGATTGGTATGGTTTTGATTTTATTTATTTTCCATTGAGATTTAATTTCTATGGATAGATCTGTATATTTGGCAATTTTTTCATTGTGCATAGTTGCAAGATTATGTGTGTTACAAATGGCTATATCTATTAACTGTACAGAACTATTGTTTTTATTCAAGATAAGTATATCCGGTCTAATATAATGAACTGTCTTGTCAGTTATTATGGTTCGGTCCCAGTATAATTTCGTATTATTATTTTCTAATATGGTGGCTGGTTTGTATTTGTAATAGGGTAGTTTCTCTTCAATCAACTTATATTTCAAAGCTAAATTTTGATGTATTATTGCTGCTATTTGATCATGCCTGTGTTTGTAATCTGTCTGTACTATTGCCTTACAAGCGCCTGTTATGTGCTGGATTGTTTCCGAGCTGCTGTGGCATCTTCTACAACAGTCTGTTGATGGATTTCGTGATCGGATTATGAATTTGTGATAATTTCTGGTCTCAATTATTTGGTCTTGTATCGCAATCATAAAAGCTTCAGTCTCTGGAAAGAGCTCTCCAGAGCGGAGCCACGCATTCGATGCCTTAATATCGACATGTGGTTGTTTTAGGTCTCGGCGGTGTCTTCCATGAAGAGATTTCTGCTCCCATGAGGTAATTTTTTGTGTTTCGCTTATAAGTTTTTCATTCTTTTGCTTGTTTTGATCCTGAAGATTAAGTGGTGTGAAGCGTTTATCTGTCTGTGATATTGTCGCGTGAAGTAAGGAATGTTGGGCTCTATCATGGAAATATTTACGTAGTGTAGTAATCTGCTTGTTGTGTAAATTTGTAACATCTATTAAGCCTCGGCCTCCTTCCGATCTAGGTAGTGTCGTGCGTTGGGAACAGGTTCGTGGGTGGTGTTTTCTATTGTGGGTCATAGCAGTGTTTATATTCCGTTGTATTTTACTCAAGTCTGTTTGTGACCAGTTAAGGATTCCAAAGGAGTATATGAGAATTGGGACAGCGTAAGTGTTAATTGCCTTAATAATGTAACGAGAGTTAAGTTGAGTCCTCAGAATAGTATTGAGTCGATGAGTTGTGTAGATGAGTTTATTATTATTATTATTAACTGAATAGTTAAAAAATCGCTCAGACTTATATTACGAAGTAAGCTCCATCTGATCAGACCAAAATTGTAATCGCCCATGTAAATGTTATCGCCTGAAATACCTATAGAATTTCAAAAAGAAAATGTAGGCGATAGCCTACAGTATTTGCAACTCTATCGTACGATACAGGAGAAAGGAAAAGCGGTGTGAAGCGGATAGCAGCTTTGGAAATACCGACTCGTGCCGCGTATTGGAATTTCACAATCCTCTTAGCGGACAATCACTTCACTTCAAATAGGGATTTTTGCGAATAACAGTTGGACTAGAAGAATATTTCAAGGCTGTTCATAGGTTGTGAGGCGCTGTGTATGTAGGAGTATGTTTTTTGGCTTAGTGACGAGATCATACATGTCATGATCATACATGCTATACATGTCAATTAAGTTTATTTCATATTCTGTGTAAATTAGCAGTAACATATTAGCAGTATCTGTAAAGTTCCAGAGATAATTAGCAGCATTTAATGTTGTGAAAAATCTATGGGAGTATAAATATCTAATTTTATAAACACTTTTTATTATCTATGGAAAATGGCACTGAGATAAAGCATCACACAGCGCATATCTATCATTCGGAAAAATCTTTCATTAGTATGAAACTATAATATTGAAAGATTTTCCGACAATCTGAATCCGAAATCCGATCCGACAATCCAAAACACAAATAGTATGAAAATATTTTGCTCATCAGTAAAGCACTTTTAAAATTTTACGATTGTGTTGATGCATCACGATGCACTCAAATCGATGCTAATTAAATTGATTGTTTATAATAATGATAATTTTATTTGTCAGAATATACAAAAATAAAAACCGACTTCAAAAACACTGAAAAGTTAAAAATAATATAAGAATAGGTACAGACATCATCACACTTCTATATTGAAATCGGTGCCAAACGATGATCTCCTAGCTAGAAAGTCTTAAAATTTGTAACCGACTTCAAAATAGAAGTGTGATGATGTCTGTACCTACCTATTTTTATATTATTTTTAACTTTTCAGTGTTTTTGAAGTCGGTTTTTATTTTTTGGAAAATATTTTTTTTTTAACTTTTTAGTGAATGTAATCTTTTTAGTGAAAGAAAACCTAATAGTATCGGTGAGCTGGTATTAAATTAGGGTTTCCCCCGATTTTCATAGGATCCCATCATCAGATCCTAACTTTGGTGACCATGGGACCACTCTTGGAGTGGCCTCTATCGAATACAAAAAGAATTTTAAAAATCGGTCTACAATTGGCGGCGTAATCGCGTAACATACACAAAAAAAACATACGCATCGAATTGAGATCTCCTCCTTTTTTAAAGTAGGTTAAAAAACGTATTTCATTTGTTTTTAAATGACATTGTGTTTGGTGATGATAGGCAGCCCTACACGTATATGTAATTCATGGCGCTCCCTGCACCCTGGTTTTTGTTTTATTACCAGCCCTTCAACCTTCCAGGGGATAAGTCATCTATCGTTCTATCAAATCCAAGGGTGGCTATCCAGACACCCTTTTCATTGCTCGAAGGATATATGATTCTAGTTTTATGGGGGTAAGAAGTGCTCGGGAAATAATTGGGATGGGTGAAGTGTTAGCTACTGCATTGTGGGAGTTCTTATTCTTCATAAAATTAAGTTATTTACGCAATTTTGCGTATACAGCGTTTTTTTTTCAAATGTTTCACTATGGGTAAAACGGTAAAAGACGATATAGTGAAAACTGTTAAAAAACCATATACGGAAAACTGTTCTATAAGCGTTTTGGTCAAGTGTGAGTTGTTTCCAAGAACAAATGAAATCGGTATTTTTTAAAAATCGGTTCGACTCTGCTCTATTTAAAAATGAGTTTATGTTACAGGGGAAAAAAAAGGTTTGTACCCAACCAAGCCCGAAATCCCGGACAAAAAATAACACTTATAACAAATGAATCAACCGCCCTATTGTTTGACAAATTCGTGTTTCCTAATGCCGACACTTCGAAACTATTTGCCCTTTCGGCGTAAAGAGTGCTGAAGTGGGTCTGGATTAAATTTATGTCAAGGGCGAACTGGCTTCTCGCTATTGCGTGTGAGGGGTGGCACCCGGAAAACACGTTATACGAACTTGGAAAATTGGGAGCGCGCGAACATTCGGCCAGTTTACTGCGGCAGCGCCTTTCAAAAGTCCATAAGAAGTTTGCTTTAGTTGTATGGGTAATATAAATTGATTGAATCCGAACACGTGCTATGGAAAAGTAAGTATATAGACATTTATGTTTATGTATTTTATTTGATCTATGGTCTGTATGACCATCCACCATTCAAAGGATTTTCTGAAAAATAAAACACCAGTATTTTAAATACAATTGACTCGGGTCTATTTCGCGGTTAACAATAACTATATTGACTTACTGTTTCCCGACGTTTCGGCCGAATTACATCAGGCCGAATTACATGTACCACTACGCCCAATAGTCAGTCAAATTGACTCTCCCACCTATGATTTAGCGAAACATATTGCTTCTGTACTGCAGCCATTAGTAGGAAGGACGGCATCATTCGTGAGGGACTCTCGCCATTTTGTCGACATCATCAGGAGTCTTAAAGTCGAACCGGACGAAGTGATGGTGAGTTTTGATGTTGAGTCACTTTTTACAAATGTTCCAATTAAAGACTGCCTTGATGTCATCGAGACAATGCTAAGGGAGAATGGTCTCTCTAGTGAATATATTGTTCTACTACAGCAATGCTTGGATGGCAATTATTTCCTTCATCGTGGACAATACTACCTCCAGATCGATGGTGTGGCCATGGGGAGCCCCGTAGCACCGGTTATGGCTAACATCTGGATGGAACACTTTGAGAAACGCATAGATATGCAGTCAGCACACGTGAAGATATGGAAAAGATACGTAGATGATGTCTATTGCATCATGAAAGGTGGCCAGCTGGAAGTAGAACAATTTATAAAATACCTAAATTCCATACATCCGAATATAAGGTTCACTTATGAAATGGAGATGGAGAGATCGTTGGCCTTTCTCGATGTAAAAGTGAGAGTGAGAGAGGACGGAACATTGGGACACACGGTGTATCGAAAACCCACACATACTGACCGCTACCTCAATGCCAACTCGCATCACCACCCACGGCAACTGCAATCCGTAGTGACATCGCTGTCTAATCGAGCATATGACCTCTGTGACCCTGAACATTTGAATAGTGAGCTCGCACACGTTCAGGAAGTACTTCAGCGGAACGGATACAAGGGAAGCATACGACGTCTGAAGAACAAAAGGCAAAGGCAAGTGGACGTTTGCAGAGTTCCCGCCTTTTTGCCTTATCTTAAAGGTGTTACGGACAAAATTGGAACAGTACTGAAGCATTACTCCATTAAGACTGTATATAGTCCGTTCTCCAAAGTATCCCAACTATTGCGGACACCAAAAGATATCGTTCCCTTGCAAACCCCTGGCGTATACAAGGTTGATTGCAGTTGTGGTAGTTCCTACATCGGGCAGACCAAAAGGACAATAGCTGAAAGGGTCAAGGAACATATCGCAGCTGTCAAAAACCTGCAAAAGGGTAAGTCTGCCATTGCTGAACATTTGCTGGATTCAGGAACCAACCACTGGATAGAACTGCACAAACCTCAGGTCCTCTCCACCGATCGTCACTATTATTCCAGAATAGCACGAGAAGCGGTTGAAATTAAAAAACATAAAAACTTCAACCGGGAAGATGGATACCGTTTATCAACTACCTGGAACCCTGTTATTAGCAAGTTTAGGCAGTGCGGTACTTGTAAAAAACGTCAGTGTGTAGATGTCGTGAGTGTGGTATGTCGAGGTACCGACGATACTGATAAAAATTCTGAAGATCAAGCGGAGGGTAGTCGTGAAACCCGCGCTTTGCGAAGACGTCGCTGAGCCTCGGCAGTCATCCCGTGACCACGGCCTGATGTAATTCGGCCGAAACGTCGGGAAACAGTAAGTCAATATAGTTATTGTTAACCGCGAAATAGACCCGAGTCAATTGTATTTAAAATGTGTACAAATCGCGGAAGTCTAAAAACTTTGATAGCAAACCGATACGGGCAGGAATTTGCAACAAAAATAAAATATCTTGAATTCCTTCGTATAAAACGTGAGCGTTTAGAAACATCGTTATCGTTTCTTATAAAATGTCGTGATGCGAATTTACTGCCTACGGGAGTGCGTATAAGGCCCCGTAATGACATTTCACATTCCGAAGGAATTCTACGCAATGCCAGTGTACGTCTTTTGAGACAGTTAATTCGAAATCGTCGATTCACTATAAACAATGTGCAGTGTGAACTTTATCAACTACATATGGATTGCAGTGCAGTGTTGACAGAAGAGGATTTTAGCTTGTGCGATCGTGTAACATACAACCAGGCGTCTCGTATTTACGACTTGTGCAGTGCCCGACATGACGCGAAGTTTAAAAAATTATGTCACCGCCGTGAAAATTTGGTCGGTTTGAAAGAACCGCCGGTTCAGCATGACACGGTTATAAATTTGTCAGATACACCTCTCGACGATACTGCATTGAACATACTGGCAAAATGCAGTGAAAAACGCAGATTATTTGTTTAAAAACTATATTTGAGGAAGAGTCTCATGGGATAAATATACACGAGCTATCAAAATTAGAGTAGAAGTATGAAATACATGTCAGATTCAAAATTCATATTAGAAAAGTAAACAAGTATAAAACTGCCAGTGTCCTTATTAATGTCATAAGTTTTAACACCTCCCCGTAATAAGGACACCACGTATAAGACTTAGGAGGGAAAAAGTATACAACACATAACATTCTGTAGGTACAACATATGTACAACTTAAACCTAAAAGATCCGAACAATAGACACTATACAAAAAAAAATTATTTACATACACACTAAGACTAACAAAATTAATAATAGCGACTTAACACATTAATTATACATTTCAACTAAATTAAACCTAGAAGTTTAATGCACTTCTGATGCTTAAGTTTAGGAAGTGATTTTGTAAGAACATCAGCTGGCATTTGTGTTGTGGGAATGTAATGGAATGAGATGTGCGAGTCGTCTAAACAAGTGCGTATGAAATGATAGCGAATGTCGATATGTTTGGATCTGGAATGATAACTGTTACTGTGAGAAAGCTTTAAGGCGCTTTGATTGTCACAGTATAGTTTGACCTGTGTATCTGTGTTGATAAGCTTATTTACAATGGACCGGATATAGATCGCCTCTTTACATGCATCGCTGAGAGACATGTATTCAGCTTCGGTTGTTGAAAGAGCGACCGTACGCTGCTTACGGGATTCCCAAGAGATGGGTGCTCCACTTAACATAAAAACGTAGCCGGTATAAGATCGACGATCTACCAGACATGGTCCATAGTCGGCGTCAGCATAGCCTACTAAGTCTAAGCAGGAACTTCGAGTGACATGAAAAACTATTTTTGTTGATTTTGTCGCCTTGAGGTAGCGAACGACTCTCTTAGCGGCTCGCCAATGCACCTCCCCGTAATGTGTGTTGAACTGACTTAGAAGTGACACAGCGTGAGCGATGTCAGGTCTTGTGCCAATCGCAACATACATTAAGGAGCCGATTAGCTGCTGATACGGAAAATCGAGACGTTCGTCTTCTTTCTCCGGCAAAATCAGTTTTAGTCCTGGCTCTAGCGGAGTCGAGACAGGGATCGCATCGGTAAGACCAAACTTAGAAATAAGTTTTTCTATGTAACTAGTTTGATCCAATGTGATCATGTCGTTGGTTTGTGTGACCCGCATTCCAAGACAGTCTTTTAATGGGCCTAAGTCTTTGACAATAAACTTTTTGTGTAGCTGACTTTTGAATTCATTTTTCATACCCTCATTATTGCTGAAGAGGTAAAAGTCATCTACAAATACTGCCACAATTAAAAGATCTTTATCTTTACGTTTGAAGTATATACAGTGCTCCATCTCCAATTGTGTCATTGAAAGACACGCCATGGCTTCGTGAACTTTTAAGTTCCATTGACGCGGAGCCTGCTTTAAGCCATAAAGCGATTTTTTAAGAAGACAGACTTTGTTTTTGCCTTCGAAAGAGTAACCTTCAGGTTGCTCCATAAAAATTTCCTCCTCTAAATCGCCATTGAGGAAGGCAGTTTCCACATCCATGTGGTCAATTTTTAAATTAAACTTTGCTGACAAGGCTAGAAGAATCCTAATTGAAGACAGTCTAGCTACTGGCGAAAAAGTTTCCCCGTAGTCAACACCATAGACTTGTGTAAATCCTTTTGCTACAAGTCTAGCCTTGAACCTAACAATTTTGCCCTCGGTATCCCTTTTAATTTTAAACACCCATTTATTTTTAATTATTTTTCTGTCTACAGGTCTATCTACTATAATCCATGTGCCATTTTTTAAAAGGCATTCGTATTCCGCTTCCATTGCCTTGACCCATTCCATTTTGTTTGTATCCTCCATGGCTTTTTGGTAGCTCTCTGGTTCGGAGTAACTACAAATTAAATGGAGAGAGTCGTTTTCAGGGAAACGAACGGGTGGTCGGCGATCTCTGGACGGATAACGTCTCTCACTCACCTCAGTAATGACGACACTTGGTTCTGTATGATGCTCCAATTCTGCGTCAGGTAAAGCAGCAGTTACTGCTTCAGTTGATAAAGTTGGAACGCTATCAGAAACAGGTTGGTTTGTATCAGCATTACATGGGTGTGGAGGTGCAGGAGATGAGTCCTCTAAAACTGCGGAATTGGGTTGTGGTGTAGACGGTTGAAAATCGACAATGTAAGGGCTGGAATATATTGGGGAATTCTCGAATGTATCTTCATTGACTGGTTGACCGGAAGAAGTTGGAGTGAGAGTGGGGGATGTATGTTCTATAAAAATAACATCCCTGGCGATGATGACAGTCCTTGGACTCTTAGCATCAATTAGGCGGTAACCTTTGGAATGCTCAGCATACCCAACAAATACAAATTTTTTAGTTTTAGGGTCAAGCTTTTTACGCTTTTCTCTAGGAATGAGCATATGAGCTTCGCAGCCGAAAACTCTTAAATGAGAAAGGTTTACCTTTGCACCTGTCCAAACTTCCTCTGGGATTCGGTTGTTGAGCGCAGTCGTAGGGGAATGATTCTTTAGATAAATAGCTGTACTTACAGCTTCTCCCCAGTAGGCTCGAGAAAGACCAGCATCCTGAAGCATTGACCGCGCTTTTTCTACAACAGTACGATTAACCCGTTCAGATAATCCATTTTGTTGCGGATTATACGGAATGGAGGTTTGATGTACGATTCCATTTTGACGCAAATAATTCGACATCTGATGGTTAATGTACTCTCCGCCACCATCAGATCGCAAGATTTTAATTTTGAGGTCGGTTTGGTTTTCTACCAAACTTCTAAATTCGACGAACTTATGAAAAACTTCGTTTTTGTGCTTTAAAAGATAGCCGAAAGTTTTGCGTGAGAAGTTGTCGGTAAACGTTAATAAATATAGAGAACCGCCGAAAGAGTGTGTACTCATAGGTCCACAGAGGTCGGTATGGACAAGCTCTAATTTATTACGAGACTCCTTTCTTGAGGAAGTGTATGGCCTTCTTGCTAATTTGCCTTGTATGCATGGCACACAAGGCTCTGTTAGTCTGTCTGTGAAGTCTATGCCTAACTTTTTATTTTTTAATATATTGACAGCTTTGATATTTAAATGTCCAAGACGCCGATGCCATAGTAACGCTGTTTGTAAACAATTTGTATAATTGCACTTGGCTCGATTACAAATGTCAAGTTTATACAAGTTGTTGTGGTTTGAGGCAGTTGCAACAATTTCGCCTGAAACTTTACAAGTTTCCTTACGCAGAACTGTACCACCACGTTGGGAAAACAATACCACTAAACCATTACGAACCAGGCTACTTACAGACAATAAATTGGACGATAAATTTGGAACATATAAAACATTAGAAACAGATCTTAAACTACTACTATTTACAGGCAAACGGACAGTACCTGATCCTTCAGATTGAATCTGGTCATTATTGGCAACGTAAATTGGTTTTGCCCGCTTGGTGAAGTTCTGGAAGCTGTGAAAATGGTTACTCATATGAGATGTTGCTCCAGAATCCAGGAGCCATTCCTGATTTTGATGGGGACCTGAGGGATGTGAAGTGAAAGAAGATGAAAGTGTTATATCTGTTGTAATGTTTGTTTTTTGTGATAAAGATGAAGATGAATTTTTGCGTTGTCTTTTCTTACAATCAGCTATAACGTGCCCAAACTTCTTACAATATTTACATTTGACTACTGATTTTGACGTAGATGCCGAAACGAATGCAGTTGTAGAAGGCTCTTCTTGACAAGACTTTTGGTCCGCCTTTAAAAGCCGCGTGGCTACAGAGTCCGACGAAATTTGCACACCAGAATGCTCCAAAGCCATGATCAAGGGCTTGTAATCTTCCGATAATCCAGCTAACATGATAACTCCGACAAACTCATCATTCAATCCAGCGTCAATTTCGAGTAGCTTCTCTTGTAAATCCCTTATGGAATTGATGTAGGTCTCCATGTCACCAAATGTTGTCAACTTTGTATTGAACAGTTGCCTTAGTAATGTAAGCTTTCTGTCGAGACTTCTATCAGCATACTGCGACTGTAGCTTACCCCAGGTTTCTTTTGCCGTCCTGGCAGACTTCACTGCCGAGTAAATGCGCGGAGCTACACTCAGGCAGATTTTTGCTCGTGTTTGTTCATCTAACCTGGTAAAATCTGACCTTTCATTTGCAAACTCTTCTGGGCATTCGACGCACTTCCATAGTCCGCAATCAACTAAGAACATTTTCATGCCGAAGCTCCAGGATCCATAGTTGGAACGTCCTTCCAACTTTGGAATGGGAGGAACACCGCTGGCAATGACCGCTGGTCCAATGTGAGCAGGAACAGAAGCATGATGGCGGTCACCCTGTGCTCTAGGGTTCTCTTCAGCCGATGGTGGTTCACTCATATTGTACGATTTGCACGAAAGATTATACACTTAAGGTTAAAGACTCTGGGCCCATAACCTGCAGTGAAAAACGCAGATTATTTGTTTAAAAACTATATTTGAGGAAGAGTCTCATGGGATAAATATACACGAGCTATCAAAATTAGAGTAGAAGTATGAAATACATGTCAGATTCAAAATTCATATTAGAAAAGTAAACAAGTATAAAACTGCCAGTGTCCTTATTAATGTCATAAGTTTTAACACAAAAGGGTTAAATTACGCTGTGACACCTAGGAAGGTTCCTTATGAAAACATTATAAGTAGCGTTGAGGAGACCATAATGCGTAACAAAATACCGTCTGGCGATGCAGAGACCCTTAGACAGGATGTTGCCATTATTTTACGAAAATCGACGTTACCAAATCCGAACATTACTAAGGAAGAGCGTCAAGCATTGCAGGATTTGCGGGCCAACCGGGATATTTTAGTGCTTAAGGCTGACAAAGGAAACGCTACCGTAGTGATGAATTCGTTGGATTATTTTAGTAAAATGCAGAACCTTCTTAGTGATACCTCAGTTTACAAACCAGTGTCGTACAATCCGTCATCTTGAGTCACTAAGCGAATACGTGCTGTCATAAAAGATCATGAAAATCTTTTCGCGGATGATGTGTTCCAACGCCTTTTCAGACCCAAGAGCGTTCAACCTCCAAAGATGTATGGTCTGCCTAAGGTACATAAGACAAATGTACCACTACGCCCAATAGTCAGTCAAATTGACTCTCCCACCTATGATTTAGCGAAACATATTGCTTCTGTACTGCAGCCATTAGTAGGAAGGACGGCATCATTCGTGAGGGACTCTCGCCATTTTGTCGACATCATCAGGAGTCTTAAAGTCGAACCGGACGAAGTGATGGTGAGTTTTGATGTTGAGTCACTTTTTACAAATGTTCCAATTAAAGACTGCCTTGATGTCATCGAGACAATGCTAAGGGAGAATGGTCTCTCTAGTGAATATATTGTTCTACTACAGCAATGCTTGGATGGCAATTATTTCCTTCATCGTGGACAATACTACCTCCAGATCGATGGTGTGGCCATGGGGAGCCCCGTAGCACCGGTTATGGCTAACATCTGGATGGAACACTTTGAGAAACGCATAGATATGCAGTCAGCACACGTGAAGATATGGAAAAGATACGTAGATGATGTCTATTGCATCATGAAAGGTGGCCAGCTGGAAGTAGAACAATTTATAAAATACCTAAATTCCATACATCCGAATATAAGGTTCACTTATGAAATGGAGATGGAGAGATCGTTGGCCTTTCTCGATGTAAAAGTGAGAGTGAGAGAGGACGGAACATTGGGACACACGGTGTATCGAAAACCCACACACACTGACCGCTACCTCAATGCCAACTCGCATCACCACCCACGGCAACTGCAATCCGTAGTGACATCGCTGTCTAATCGAGCATATGACCTCTGTGACCCTGAACATTTGAATAGTGAGCTCGCACACGTTCAGGAAGTACTTCAGCGGAACGGATACAAGGGAAGCATACGACGTCTGAAGAACAAAAGGCAAAGGCAAGTGGACGTTTGCAGAGTTCCCGCCTTTTTGCCTTATCTTAAAGGTGTTACGGACAAAATTGGAACAGTACTGAAGCATTACTCCATTAAGACTGTATATAGTCCGTTCTCCAAAGTATCCCAACTATTGCGGACACCAAAAGATATCGTTCCCTTGCAAACCCCTGGCGTATACAAGGTTGATTGCAGTTGTGGTAGTTCCTACATCGGGCAGACCAAAAGGACAATAGCTGAAAGGGTCAAGGAACATATCGCAGCTGTCAAAAACCTGCAAAAGGGTAAGTCTGCCATTGCTGAACATTTGCTGGATTCAGGAACCAACCACTGGATAGAACTGCACAAACCTCAGGTCCTCTCCACCGATCGTCACTATTATTCCAGAATAGCACGAGAAGCGGTTGAAATTAAAAAACATAAAAACTTCAACCGGGAAGATGGATACCGTTTATCAACTACCTGGAACCCTGTTATTAGCAAGTTTAGGCAGTGCGGTACTTGTAAAAAACGTCAGTGTGTAGATGTCGTGAGTGTGGTATGTCGAGGTACCGACGATACTGATAAAAATTCTGAAGATCAAGCGGAGGGTAGTCGTGAAACCCGCGCTTTGCGAAGACGTCGCTGAGCCTCGGCAGTCATCCCGTGACCACGGCCTGATGTAATTCGGCCGAAACGTCGGGAAACAGTAAGTCAATATAGTTATTGTTAACCGCGAAATAGACCCGAGTCAATTGTATTTAAAATGTGTACAAATCGCGGAAGTCTAAAAACTTTGAAAACACCAGTATATTTTTAATACCACTAAATTGGCCAACAGGGTTGATGGTAAGAGGTTACCGCAGCTTGTGGACGTTTGCAACACTGGGGGTATCGCCAAAGCGTTATCAACCTTTCATGAACTTTTTACAGTTTATGGAGAGAATAATTTATTCATTTATAGAATATGCAGAATACAGAATGTAAGAAGAGGCTTGAGCAGTTAAGATTGAAGCTGAAGTAGTGGTTTAAAAGTAGCCCTTGGTGCAAATCCGGCTGAACACCACTTTTATAGTTCCGGTGGTGTTAGGAATACGCTCACGCAATCTATGCACTACCTACTTTCTTTGGCCAGAAGTCCTCCTTCATTAAATTGTGTAGCACAGAGCTCGGCACTTGCTCCAACCTCATATTGAACTTGGCCTTCTTTTGTATGTACTGCTCAGTGGTAGTGTGGTGCTGGCGGGACAGGTACACGGCCGTGGTCAGTATTCAAGGATACCATATTTTTTCAGCAATCGACAGAACAGTGATTGCGTTTGCTATTAAATTTGACAC
This sequence comes from Schoenobius gigantellus, assembly GCA_963935595.1. Classification (NCBI taxonomy): domain Eukaryota; kingdom Metazoa; phylum Arthropoda; class Insecta; order Lepidoptera; family Crambidae; genus Schoenobius; species Schoenobius gigantellus. Next base: position 55,560,955 of record OZ012542.1, on the reverse strand, counting down.
AAATACCCACGCAAATACCAGTATCCCTGTAATTGCTGACAAATTCAGGGTGTTATTTCGGAAGAATTGACTTCTGGCCGACGACTATAATAATACAGAATACAATAAAAGTATTCTCGAAAATATAGACAAGACATTTAGAACGATACAATTAAAACAATTATGTCCTATAAAGATTATAGAGAATACGAATTAATCTGCTGTCACATCTACACAGAGCGCTCGGAATAAATCAGAATAAATAAATGATTTTAAGAAAACGGCGAGCGCAAATTGAACCGCTTCTATTGGCATTTCGTCCTGTGTTTATTATGACAACGAATTGAGATTATAATAAATTATGATGATCGAAAGTAAACGTGCGTAACGTAAAAACGTTTTTTGACAGACAGCATCAAATTGATCAAATTGATCTGTGCCAAAACTTTTAACTGCCCGCCCTGTCACTGTCATGTTGTTTACGAAGTAAATATATTTTTTCTGTTTTTTTTTCACGTGCTCTTCTCAATATTAACTAAAATTTAAAAAAACCGGCTAAGCGCGAGTCGGACTCGCCCATGAAGGGTTCCGTAGGATTTATGCCCAAGTAACATTTTCTTGTTCTGTAGCAGTCCATAGAACGTATCTCAAACACCACCTTTGGCCCTATAAAGGACCAAAGAAGGTTGAGTAACGTCGATTTGGCGCAGTTATATCTCCATTTAGTGACATATTGGAACCGTAGCAGTTTTAGTTGTGACATTTTAGGTCTATAAAGTTCAGGTGATGGTGACTCGTTAGACAATTTACTGACATACGGGGCACAGTAACGCTATTATAGTTTCTTTTTATACTGTAGTAGCGTTCATGATTCCATTATAGCGCTATTTAATTCTATATAGTAGAGTCCGAGATTCCTATACTACACAATTCTTAATCATTTTCTCGGCAAAGATTGTGATTTTGCTGTGTGAATTACACTCAAAGAAAATAAAAACAAACCTACTTTGTTAAGGAATTGTATCATGATAAGTTTTTTATCTTATTTAGACATTGAATAATTCTGTCAATACTGCAAAAATCACGTGCGATCAAAGTTTTACCGATAGAATAGTATTAGGTTTACTGAGTATTTTTAATGCGCTCTCGATTTATTGAGTTTTGAATAAAATATATTCATAATATAAAATTAAATTCAACGTAGTTTCTACTTTACAGCCAAGAAGTAGATTCGTGGCTCTTATTGGCTAACTATAGCACTCGTGACATAGTTTTCGCCGCGATCATTGTAAAATTAGGGTTCCATAAGACTTTAGCCGGGTTACACAAACCTTTATGTACCTTATTTATCCTTTAAAGGATATAAAAAGTCAGCTACATGCGCTGTGTGTTTTAAAAGAACAACCAAAACCATTATAGAAAGCTTCAGCCATATAAAAGAGTCGTAGTGACGACTGCCGCAATGAGATTATAATAGGGATTCACAAACAATTAAAACACTTTTTAGTGCTATAAAAATGTCTTGAAAATCCATTATAAAACAAAAACCGCTCTATTTCAGCGTTGTTATAACTATTAAGGTATCAATACTATAGCAGTGATTTGTAGAACCATAATATCATAAAATCCTTGTATTGTTGAGTGTCCATCACTGCTAAAACGCAATATTTATAGCGGTTATCAGGGAAACCTTAAAGCGCAAATTAGATACATAATAGTGTTTTCAAACACTGTTATACAGTAATATTGCTCTGTACTTTCTATATTGGAGATTTTTATAGTACCTGACTATAATGGCTTTATAAAATGGTTATGTAAACCTTTACATCAAGAGCTAATAGGATAATTTGGCTATTTAAGCTTATAGAGCAAAAACGTGTCACCAAACGCTTTTATACAACGAGTAGTTACCGCTAAGACCTTTATACGACGTTTATTCAACCCTTTTGTGATGTAATCCTAAGTTATAGGTCCAAAATGTTACTTGGGTGACGTATTAAAAAACTACTTACTAGATCTCGTTCAAACCAATTTTCAGTGGAAGTTTGCATGGTAATGTACATCATATATTTTTTTCAGTTTTATCATTCTCTTATTTTAGAAGTTACAGGGGGGGGACACACATTTTACCACTTTGGACGTGTCTCTCGCACAAACTATTCAGTTTAGAAAAAAAATATATTAGAAACCTCAATATGATTTTTGAAGACCTATCCATAGATACCCCACACGTAAGGGTTTGTTGAAAAAAAAAATTTTGAGTTTCAGTTCTATTTATGGGGAACCCCCAACATTTATTTCTTTTTCCTATTTTTGTGTGAAAATCTAAATGCGGTTCACAGAATACATCTACTTACCAAGTTTCAACAGTGTAGTTCTTATAGTTTCAGAGAAAAGTGGCTGTGACATACGGACGGACAGACAGACAGACATGACGAATCTATAAGGGTTCCGTTTTTTGCTATTTGGCTACGGAACCCTAAAAAATGGTTTCTTATCATATAAAATAAATAAATTATGCAGTAATATAAGTCTTCCTATCATCTAACCGGATATATAAAATATTAGAATTTTTACTCAGTTTGTTCTTGTAGCATATTCTCTGCAGATGAATCAATATTGCCATTGGCATCAGGAATATAAGGAATCAGGAACAAATCATTTTTAAGTTCGGTGTTCGTATTTTATTTATTACGACATTTTCTCGAAGAGCACGCCGACAATATTGCAGGCGTCATCATTGTCACTTCAACTCATAAACGTCCCACTGCTGGTCCTATGACTAGGGAGAATCAGCCTTCTGCACTACGCTGGTCAGTCGTGCTTTTGTGGGTTTTTTTCACTTCTACCTGTTTTCGCAGAGGTATAACTGCGGTAAGCACACTCAGTCGTTTCTTTGATTTTTTTGTATAACTATATCTCCTGTTTAACTATACAGTCCTGGCCGAACTGGCCCTGGTAAATTTCTAGAGGACGGCAACACCACGAGGATGTTCTACTTTCTGAATAGCGTCACCAGGTCGTTCAAGTCGGATGCGAATCGACACGAGTATAAAGCCTTTAGGTTTGTCGTGTAGTTGGGGCCTACTAATCTTTTGTATATTATACTAGCTGACCGTATGCAACTTTGTTTGCATTATAACTAACTTTTCCCGTAGTAACACTTTTCCCGTCAGATTTTCCCGTAGGAAAATTACCCTATGTCCTTCCCCTGGTCTCGAACTATCCCTATACCAACTTTCATCAAAATCGGTTCAGTAGTTTCGAAGCCTATTCAATACAAACAAACAAACAATCAAATCTTTCCTCTTTGTAATATTAGTATAGTATAGACTAAGAGTCCGTCATCATTTCAGCCAAGAGACGTCCACTGTTGAACATAGGCCTCCTCCAGTGAATTCAGGGATGTTCAAACCAATCGCTTCTGCGTCTCCCGCATCTAGCGGCTTTCCGCGACCTTCACCAGATCGTTGGTCCATTTCCCGGGACGCAGCCGTTACTCGAGGATCTTTCCGTCCCAAAGACGACGTCGTCCGTCCTGCAAGCTGTGTCCTACCCACTGCCACATAAGGTTTACAATCCTTGGGGCAATAGTTCTTCTACGGATCTCATAATTTCTGATGTGATCGCGTGGAGGAACCCCAAGCATTACTTTGCCATTGCCCTTTGAATGACCTTGAGCCTTCTTAAGCCATTGTCAGCGGTCACTTCTCAGTTCCGTACGTCATCACTAGCAACATGCGCGAATTCAAGGCTTCAGACTGTAGTAGATGAGTTAGCGCAGAGGTCGAGTGATCGCCTACTGCGCAACGGGTCGCGGGTTCTATTCCCGTACCGGACAAATATTTTGTATAGCCTACCGAAATTTGTTCCGGTCTGGGCGTATTTGCATGTGATATTCTATGTTTGTATCTGCACCCACGACACAGCAGAAAATCCTAGTGTGGGGCGACGATTTTTTAAAAAAACAAAACTAAATAAAAGTAGCTTCCCGAATGCCCAGCCGAGCTGTATTCGTCGATATACCTCTTTCCAGAAGTTGGACTTACCGAGTTGGAGTAGGTATTTGCCCCAGGTAAACATATTCAACAACTTCTAGTGAAGAGCCCCCAACTTTCATATGAGTGGGAACTGCATGTGAATTCAAAATAATTTTAGTCTTGTCCATGTTTATTCTAAAATTTCATGTAAGCTGTATAAAATACATTCTGAATTGAACACGTTTCAGACAGTACTAAACTATTTCATCGATTTATTATAAAGTTTGTGTCTAAATAACACCTGCCTACGTGGGTCAGACTCACAATCCTCATAAAAGCACAATATAGTGAGAGATCGAAACTTAAAGAAACCTTTCATCCACCAGAACCACTATCAAATGGGTCCCGGAATTTATCATTAATGAATTCAGTCGAGCTCCCGTCGGCACTGAATCACTCGCAGAGCTGTCAACTTTGTAATTTCTGGGGATATTTTAATGCAGTCCGCGACCCCATTACCGGTACGATAATTTATATTAGGTAGCTAGGCTACCTTCACTTTCATAGTGATGCAAATATTATAAGTGCGCAGGTAGTTCAGTCTGTTTTTTCTCATCAAATAGGTAGCGATTCCTCATAAAAAAAATTGTGGAGTAACATAATACTCGCAATTTGTGTTAGGGAGGTAGAACAGGAGCACAATTTTAGAATCATTCTCAGAATTTAGTTCATAGGGTCCAGCAAGGATATCCTTTATTATTTCAATTCATTGACTCAATTATCTCTGTCTTTGTTATTTCAACTAATCGACGCTACGTGAGTCGCACGCGACGTATGCTATTTCAAACGAGAAGTTAAAAAACAATGACTGCCGAAATACCACGCCACGACATAGAAGACGGTCACCAAATAATACTATGTTGTGATGGGTGAGGGCTATGCTTGGGGTTTCTCTACGCGATCGCATCAGAAATGAAGAGATCCGTAGTAGAACTAGAGTCGCCGACATAGCCCAAAGAATTGCAAACCTTAAGTGGCAGTGGGCAGGACACATAGCTCGCAGGACTAACGGAAGTTGGGGCGGAAAGGTCCTTGAGTGGCGGCCACGTACCGGGAGACGCAGTATTGGTAGGTGGTCCACAAGGTGGACCGACGATCTGGTGAAGGCCGCGGGAAGTCGCTGGATGCGGGAGGCGCAGGACCGATCGGTTTGGAGATCCCTGGGGGAGGCCTATGTCCAGCTGTGAGCGTCTCTTGGCTGAAATGATGATGATAATGATGATGATGGGTGAGTAAGGTTGCTGGAGTTCGTTGCTAAGGACACCACCGCGAGATAGTTTTGCGCACAATGCGAGCAGCCTATAAATCTGGAGTTCTGTAAATCCTTGCCAGTTTTACGCTCATCTAACTTATAAAAGAAAAATACGCCGCTTTACATCGACAGTTCACCTTCGGAAGATCAAATTCTGTCGCTGCGGAGACTTGTTCATTCTTTTCGATTTCGCATCATGATCGCAAACTCGAGGAGGAATTCGTTTACTACCTACATCCTCACTCATGCCCAGCATTGGGATGTATACAGGTTAAAGTATGTACGAAGAGTTTTGACAGTGACAACCGATTTTATTTTTTTATTTTGTTCGCTTAAGTACAAGGGTGGTTTAAAAAGAAAAATAATGGCGAAAGTCCTAAAGAAAAGCTGAAACATACTTAATATAAAGTAATAATGGTAATTTTGTATGGAAAATGACTAGGTTTATTTAGATCTGTCGAGGTGATACGAAGTTCACGCGGTCAACTAGTAGAAAATGATTATCAAATCTTATCTTCACGTGGAAAAGTTTCTGTTGACGTGAAAAAATAATTATCGAATATTATCTTCACCTCAAAACCGAAGTACTCGTACCTATTGTTATCCTAATTACAGAGTGCCACATTTAGATCGGCCAGTAAGTCTGTAACTACACTCCCGGACAACTAAATCGAGCCCCCTTGCACTTTTGGATTATATCGTCCATAACTTATAAAAAATTTTTGGTCGACCTAAAAGTTTTATGCAAGTTTATAGTTTATTAATTGGTTAAATGTTGAGTTAACCAGAACAGATGTACTCATTATCCGAATCATTTTTTTCTCAAATTAATTTAGCCACCTCCGTGGTCTAGTGCTTGAGACCACGCGGTATGATCTGGAGGTCTGGGGTTCAATTCCCCATGAGGGCAGAAGTTTTTCAACTTGTTTCGGACTATATATGGCTTTTGACCCTGCCTGGCTAGCTACCATAGTCTTATATAGCCATAACATATAGAGAGTATTGTTCTATTCCGACGATTAGGGGTTCCTCAGGTGTTGATGAGTCCGTTAAAGCTCACTTCAAGGCCTTAATCTTATCTTAGGCCTTATCGGCCCATACCATCAGGTGAGGTGAAGGCCGAGAGCTTCACTGTTGTGTGTGAAAAAATATTGTAAAAGTTTATACAATGAAATGGTGAATAAAAATACTATTTCTCACACGCAATTTATAATCTATTCCAGATAAGAAGGTTCCCGTGACAGGTTGCAGTTTTCCGTTTCATGCATACTAATTTCTGTGATTAAAAATATTATGTTTAAAAATGTAACATCTCTTTAGGTTATTTTATAATATGCAAAGAAAACTAATATACTAAGAAACTAATATGCATGAAACGGAAAACTTTCGAACTGTCACGGGAACCTTCTTATCTTGAATAGACTATAGTAAGGTAAAATTCAAATGCGTACACGCCTATTATTACACAAATATTCGCGTAAGTATGTATGATTCGCATTAGCGCGTTTTATTTTTGCGCGATTTTCGACTCGAACGCATCAATTCCGATTAGACGTTAATTGAAGCCGCGCGTCTAATGTATTTTTCTCTTCAGAATTCAGAATCATTTATTTGCATTTCAACACTTAACGGCCCCGGGAGGCGGCTTTGTTTTACGGCGGATTTATTTGCAAACATATTGCTTGTGACGTTAAATTGGCGATTTGTGTGATGGTTGGGGCTTTGTAGTAATATTTGATGTCTGCGTTTCGAAATTAGAAACTGTCACGACAGAAATTATAGAGTACTTGTATTGAATATCGAAACAGTTTATATTTAATTTTGATTTAATAAAGAGCAAATTATTTCACCGCTAATTATCACCAATTCTTAATTACTAATAACGCTAAGCGTTGATAAGCACAAAGGAGAAACAGTCGGTTAACAGTAAGAAGCCTCAGTGCAGTATAAAGAATCATAGTTCCAACGAATCAGAATATTTCAGCAGTAGGTTACGTTTACCAATAATCAAATTAGACCTTTTTCTCTGGCCATAGGAACGTTTTTCCAGAGGAAGACAGTGCCAGAGACGTCTAAGCGGGTACCTCTATTTTGCCAATAATGTCTGCCGCGTAGTGGTGGTGCTCGCATTGCGATTTGAACGGTAAGATAGGCAGTGCAATCACTGGGTACTGTTACTTCACTTCTTATGTCGCAAGTTGGCAACGAACTTTGGGGTGCTTAAAAGAGGCCTACCAACGCTGCGTCTCATGATACGCAGCCGCCACTCGAGGACCATTCCGCCCCAACGGCAGTCAGTCCTGTGAGCAATTCTTTAGGATTTGTCGGTGACTTTAGTTCTTTTACGGATCTCATCATTTTTGGTTCGATCTCGTAGAGAAACCTCGAGTATAGGACTCTCCATTGCCCTTCGAGTGACTTTGCGGCCTATTGTAAGCGGCCACGTCTCACTTTCGTACGCCATCACTGCAACACGCACGAATTGAAGACTTTCGACTTGAGACATATATCGGGTTGTAGATTTGCAAATTTTATAGAACATCTGCAAAGCGGAAGACCGCTCGGCTCAGAAATGGGTGTCTCAAAATCTCTATCGTTGCACGAGCTCCCTGAGCAGTTGTTCCGTCCTGCTGGGAACCAACAATGCTCCAAGGCTCATGTCAACTAATTCTGTATCTGTCTACAACATCTACGTTAAAGCACAATGACATTCGATTCCCCATTTGTAAACATTGACATTATGACATTACTTTTGCGCCACCTTATATAAGAAATAGCCCTTCTTTATTGCAATAATAAAGTTTATATAGTTCTTACTCGTATGTACTTACGTTAAGAAGTTATACCACTTCACGAATGACTACTTTAGTTCGCTAGTTAGTTAAAATGGTCAAGCAAACGTATGATCCGACAGTACCTGTTATTGCTCGTATATTATACTTGTCGGTGTTAGGTGCCTGGACCCATGTCAAACTGACGTGAACTTTTACGACAGACCGACTAGTCACCTGAAAACACGTTTGATGTATTAGATAAGGTAACCGACCATTCCTAAGAAAGCCTCCTTTTGTAATTTTATTTGGTACATGTGACGAGGATAAGGTATAAAAGGATTTTGAATCATGATATTTTATAGGGGACGGGACAGATACCGGCGAATTGTTCGTGTTTTGCAAATTACAAAATAGACGTACACACATGAACTAATATTTTAATGTATTATATAAACAATCTATTGTCCGGTTTAATAAAATTATAATTCTGAAAAAATATTTGTTTAAATTTTACATGTAAAATATTTGTGTAAAGTGTATGTACGTACTTGAATCGTTCCGATTCATATACATACTTAATTGAACAAATATTTATTCAGAATTACAAATAATTATATTTAACTAGTTACTGGATTGATATTCTTGTTTCTATTTACTGTGGAATTAATTATTGAATTGTTGATTAAAATAATCTGAGGAGATGTTATATTTTTAAAACATAATATTTTTAATCATGGAAACTAGTATACATGAAACGGAAAACATTGACATGTTACCGAAACCTTCTTATCTTGAATAGACTATGTATAAATTTGAAATTAAATTAAATTTTGAAAAATCCTTCCATAGTGGGCGGCTACATAAGCAAACGAACCCCTGTACAGAATTTCATGCATTCAGCTCCAGTAGTTTGTAGCCAAGGCCTTTTATAATAAATAAATACAGATAAAACTGTTTGGGTTTGATAAAAATGCGACAATTTGAAGTGTTGAAATACTAATACATATTTTTTATGATATTGCAACTCCTTTCACGGGGTGGTTATCTTTATCTTATTGGCGCATAGTAGGGTCAATCATAAAAAATCTCTGCAGAAAAAACCGGTTCTCTTCATAAATATTGAATAAAAAAATATTTAAAAAAGATATTTTGTTATTCAACGCATTCTTTAGAGGATGGTATTTCAAATTTTTTGCTAAATTAATTAAAACTTGGTTAAAATGTGACCCAAACATGCCTCGATTTTAAAACTTTAAACCTAACCGCGTCGTAAATATTAAGTTAAATCATATACTTTCGATTTCAATAAATAAAGTGAACAATATTCTAGCGGATGATCTTTTTAGATTTTTCTTATTCGCCTTTATTAATTTTTAATTGAAATAATTCATCTTACGCGTAAAGGTTTACTTAAATATTCCCCTCACTCTCACTCACTCACTCCTATGTAATCAGTGCGGGACGATCGAGCAAGGTCATTAGGACCACTATGCGCCTTAAAGTAATTGAACTGATATATTTTTACATGCAACAGGGAAGCCTGTTCTTGGTATTCATCTAACCTGATGGTAGGTCGAATAAAAGTTCGAATATGGATACACCTTTCAGGTGAAGCTCGCATCAATCTCGTCCGCTTACAAAGATTGCAACCCCCAACAATTGAGAAGCTGGTTACTGGACAAACTTATGTAAAATGATGGTCAGTCAGGCGGGCTCAGAAACCCTGACACCAACTAAGCCAAGCATAAAAGCTTCTGCCTCCATGGGTAATCAAAAGCCGAACCATCGAATTAGCGATAAGAGGCTATTAGCTAGACCACGGAGGCGGTTCTCTAGCTACTACCTACTAAAAACAACACTGTCACCAATTCACTTAACCAATATTGCAATCATGCCTGTAGGCTTAGTTCTGAACTAATTCCGATCGATCGGCATTGAGATTGTGATTTTTCGAACGCTTTATTTATTGGCATTGGCTCCAAATTGAGCCCGTATTGCACAGATTTTAGATGAACCAATCTTAGTATTATTTAATTTTCTTAAAATACGAATCCAATTTGGCGCTACTTTTGGTACTCAAGCGTATGAAAAATCATTTCGGCGCTCTATCGCAGTGGGTTGCTGGATTAGGTATTACTACTCAAAATAAAAAGTAAATTAGCACAGTAACTGTATTTCGTACACACAATATATTAATTATATTATGTAGTTACAAAAATGCTAAGACGACCGGCCTGTGCTGTGAACGAATGCTGACTCGTGACTGCCCTCTGAAGTCCGAACTCTCTATATTTATACCAGGTCGGTCGCCTTAGAAAAACCAAAGCCGTACGTATAAAAAATAAGTATTCCCACTAACTAAGATACAATAGACTTACAAATAATAATCATTAAACCCAAAAGCTAATTTTGGGAAAGTTCCGGCGTCGGTACACAAAGAGACAGTAAATGAATAGTTACACAAAGACAATATTGATTCCTTCATACGGCAACATGTTTAAAATCATAAAAGTACCTAGCTATTATATATTATATTACAAATATTAACTAACAATAGAATACCTCAATAAAGTAATATTGGTACAGACATGCCGTTAGTGAACAATTAAAATTTAAACAAAACAAATTACTTACTGCTATTACTGATACGACGCAGATGCGTGGGAACTTAAAAATACCATGTTTTAACAATCGAATATCCTAAGGCCTAAATCTAGCATATTATTTAACATTATATACATAAGTTACGTGGGACACAGTCACCACAATCACAATCCCAATGACGATCCATCGGAATTGCTTCAAGAGTAAGCCTCCTGTTCTTAATAATACGGGTGTTTTTTCTTTAATTTTTTTATTTCACAATAATACACAATAGATTATGAAATAACACTGAGAAACCACAAAGGTTTAAAGTAGTGCTAATGCTCAAAGTATCAATCAGCTCATTATTATTTTAATTTATAGATAGTGTGTGTGTGTGTGTGTGTGTGTGTGTGTGTGTGTGTGTGTGTGTGTGTGTGTGTGTGTGTGTGTGTGTGTGTGTGTGTGTGTGTGTGGTAGGTACTCGTACTAATGAGAAATTCATTTGTTTCCGTATGTTTGCGAGTACACCGATGATCAGATAGTAAGTTGGCGACTGTCCTAGAATGCTATGTGCTACAACATTGCTACGAGTATATAGCTCAGTACGGCGACCCCATTTCTTTAGCCTAAATATAAACTAGCATTTCTGGTACGAGTACTTACACTATTACTATAGGTTAAGAACAACACTATACTATTTCGAGACTATTGGTAGCTCCTTGGTAGCCTACCGTGCTTGCATTGCTGTGGTCTGGTTTGAAGGGTAAGATATGGTAGTGAAATTACTGGGTTGATACCGTGACACATCACATTACATCTTATGTCGCAAGTTGGCAACGCACACTGTGCTTCTGTGGTTTGCTGCGAGCCTCACAGGAGCCACATGTATAGGTGACTGTTACCACCTACCATCAGGTGGTCAGTGTGCTTGTTTGCCCACTTAGTTGAATAAAAAACCTTGATGTCACACGTGTGTACATTTTGTAGCACGTTGAGACGTAGCGAGCCCCACTCCTTAACTTTAAACTCCTTAACTCTTTATCACAGTAGTTTTTGTAATTTCGATGAAACAAAATTTCGTTTCTGGTATTTTTTAAACTTACTGTTTCAGTACAAGAAAAATAGGTCTGTGATCTCGTGAGTAGTGGCCCCATGCGAGTAATAGCGTAACTTATTGGAAGGAGGTGAGTTGATTATCTTATGATTATTCTTGTTAATTATTACTTCAAAAAGTATTATATAATAAGTATTATTAATCAAGTGTATAAATTTATGTAATTTATGTTGTTGGCGCTTGTCCTATCGGCGACCACATCTGTACAATTTATTTTTAGTAGGCAACTGTGTATACAACACAAAAGATTCTTTCTGTCACTTTCTTGGATATAAAGTTTTCAGAAATTATATTATGAATTTAAAAAAAATATCAAATTAATTCATTTAAAGGGATTATTACAAACAGTTTGTATCTTAAATACAGTATTTTATCTTACACTTCGTGATAATGTTAAATTAATATATTAATGAATATACCGGGTGTAACTGAACACCCCAATAACATTTAAGGGGCATATAAGTTGGATACTAAATGGACCTTCGGTGCTTGTCTAAGACCTGGAACCCCAATACTTTCAGAGTTATTTGATTTTAAACTGAAAGCAAAAACTTTCAAGTGACAACCATAATCAGCTCTTAACACAAAATAAATTTAAACACAAAATGACACGTGACAGACGTGAGCGTAGTATTCCTCCTACGCTTACGTAGGGCTGGCGGCACTTAATACCAAAAAAATATTTATTTAGTTTGTATGACGTGAGCATAGTATTCCTTGTACGCTTACGTAGGGTTGTCGGCACTTAATACAAAAAAATAATTTACTTGTATGGGAAAAAATAGTAGGTTTGTTAGCCCTAATATTTTTCCTACAGAATCTCTACTTCTGATGGATACATACCCTTAAATGTTATAGGGTGTTCAGTTACACCCTGTATATAAAAAAGATATGATTATGTCATTATATACGTTATATAATATGTATACAAAGCATTGTGCTTTGTTTACAAATTCCGAGCTTTAGAATTTTTTGTTGTTTTTGAACTAAGTAAAACTTTCATTTCAAACTTGTTCAAAATTGTCAGGACGGCAAACGTAGTCCTTAGTTTGTAAAAAACGTCACGTGATCTGCCATCCACAGAAAAATGTCGGCGTTGCAACAACTGTCCGCGAAAAAAAAAATTCGTTTTTGTTCTAGTTATTCAAGACACGCGAAAATAATGTGATAGTGGTTAAATTATTCTACTAAAACGCACCTGATACAATAAGACCAAGCTCCAACGCATGAATGAGATAACACATCGTGATACGACGCACGTGCGAGCGAGACGATTGTGATGTACTGACACTGACGCGAAGCGACATGTTTATAATTAAAATAATTGTTTTTGATTGGTTTTTACGTATAAATCGAATATTTGAATACATGATAAGATGTGTAATAATAATAATAATAATAATAATTTTTATTTCAGATTCAATCCATAGTTGTTAGTAACAAAACTTATGTCTAATGTTAGTATTTTTTTTTTTACAAAACCTTATGCTTAAAGCCTAGGATCTTACAGCTGTTGCCATGTGTAAACGCATACAGCGCATCAACAGTGGAGAATCCCACCGCTCAGAGATCGCGCGCAGAATACTGTTCGGGCTGGCGCGCACGCGCGATAGCAACGACCAACTACGCTTGCGCATTATAGTAAAAAAGCAATCAGTTCGCGCTTCAGCAAACATAGAGGAGGCACTACAATATCGCGCCAGCCCAAACAATATCCTGAACGCGTTATTATATTGAACGCGTATTAAGCTGTAGGCTCGCTGTGTAAAGTCAAACCACAGGCTGCACGTGTAGAAGGTTTGACAGTATGATTTAAATAAAGTAAGTTTCACTTCATGACTACATCGAGCAAACCTGCGGGTCAACATATTGCAGCGTACACTCAACGCCCTACGCTCCCTCTCAATATCTGCATCATCAGATAAGTTATCAGTAAGCCAATGGCCCAAATATTTAAACCGTTTAACACGCTTCAGGGCTGTACCGGAAAGAGTCACAGTTGTAGGCAGATCATTACAGTTTCTAGAATTAGCTTATGTAATGAGTTTATTCACGCAAAATATGAAATCCCGTCTTTTTTCTACCGTTTCTGGCTATTGTTACCACAACTTTTGAATGCGCACTTCGGCATGTTTACGTGCCGACAGCTAATCACTCACTATGGAAAGGAACTGCACGAGTCGCGATTAAGCAGTTCTTCGCCGGCTCACTTTTCGATCGTTCATGCGTTATCTACGAGTACGTTTGGTAGTAAATCAATGGCTGTAATGCTAACTATGAATTGAGTTGCTGAAAGCTAATAAACTTATCACTGTGTACGAGTAAGTTGACACAGCTGTCAAACGTATTTCAAAATTATTAAGGAAAGACCCATTTTGGGTTTCCAAAATACATATGAATAAAACAAAATATATGATTTCAGCAATGTGTCTAAAAATATTTCTCACTAGAAATCAAATTAGGTATTAAAGATAAGTAAATTTTGGCTAACCAACGTTTCGGAAATTCAAATTGATTTGACAGTGCTGTTATAATGACATGGATGTCAGTAGGGCATGTAATATCGGAAGGTTTTCAATTCCAATACTGATTTCCGATATTAGATCTCAATATCGGAATTCCGATATTAATATTGGAATCTTAGATATTTATAACAAAGTACACACATTTTCTTAAAATTGCATATATATGCGTTGTAAAATAAGGTTGGATGCAATAAAAAAAGTATTAAATCAAAACTCTATAATTGGGTCAAATGATGATGATGATGATGACTTACTAATTAAGGTAACTCATGTGGAATTTACATTAATATAAAAATATTATCTCTATTAATTAACATTAATAAAGAAGAATTTCAGAGAAAAACAGTAGGTTCGGTACAGATAATTATCATAATTACTAATTAAAGTAACTCAGTCGGAATTCAACATCAATAAAGCTTCTTATACAGTAAATCAATGTTCTTATAGCTTAAAATTGACAAACTAAATAAAAAATAAGGACTAACAATTACAAACAAACAATTCGTAGGTAATACTTAGATGCCTGCTTAATTATTTTGAAAGGCACATTTTTCTTGATACGATGTTGGATTGAAAAGTTCGCGGCCTAGTCAAGAAAACAAAATAACAATGAACAAAAATATTTTAATTTTTCAACGTAAAGTCTAGCTCAATGATTTTTTTTTCACTTACGTCCCAAAGCTTCTATGCCACTCTTTAAAAAAGTTTCTTCAAGATCTCAAGAAAAATTATTTACAGCTCTTTCGACCTCTTCATTCGATCAAAATTTTTGCTCGTCAAGATTTTTTTTAAGTTTGCAAATAGGTGGAAATACGAAGGTGCCAAAAAGAATAAGAATTTGAGCCATGGATTCGACAGACGTGTAAACGCAATTGGAACGCATTGTATTGGTCAAACAACACTTTCTTTCTCAGTAATCCGGGGCGTTTCCTTTAATTTTTTCACGTAAACCACGTAGAAGAGTGCAATAAAGTTTATTGTTTTTCGATTTTCAAGACAGTCCACCATGACGACCCCCTTATTATCCCAAAAAACTGATGCCATCACCTTGCCAGCCGACAAAATTGTCTTCGCTTTCTGTGGTGCTGGTTCACCCCTTTTTTTTTCATTGCTTAGTTGGATTGTTGTTTTGATTCCAGAGTATAGTGATGAACCCCAAGTTTCATACATTGTCACAAATCTCTGAAAAAAATCTTGCGGATCAGCCTCAAACATCTCCAAGCAGTCGCGTGAAATCGTGAGTCTTATTCGTTTTTACTAAACTGAAAGCAATCTGGGGAACCACCAGCAGAAACCTTAGGAAATCCTTGTTCATTGACTATTATGTTTTGAATGCATGCAATCTCCCTGATAGTCCATTTTTGGTCTGCCATTATAAGATCGCACACTAAACTTTATCTATGTTTTCTTTAGTCGTACAAGTTGTAGGCATTCCAGAGCGAGGGTCGTCTTCGATGTTCTCTCGTCTTCGTTTGAATTCTGCAACCCATTTTTTCACCATAGTATACGACGGAGCAGATTCCCCTTGAATCCATTTCAGTTGAATTTTTTTAAACAAGTATTTAATGACAGCACATTGCTTAATTTTCTCAATTTTCTAAAAATGCTACACTTGAACTCACTTATCTTGTCACCGGTTAAAATACTTATGCTACATTTAGTTATAAAAACCAATTACTTAATTACGGATGTCACATTGATGGGGTACCAGTAAACAATATAAACTACGCCGATGACATGGTCTTGTTGAGTGCATCTGTGTGTGGCATTACAAAACTTTTAAAGATATGTGAAAGGTACACCCTTGAGCATGGCTTGGTTTACAACATAAATAAAAGTGAATGCATGGTCTTTCAGGTCGGAGTAAAGTGTCTGACCACCATACCTCCTGTAAAATTAAACAAATCACAACTACAGTGGGTTGACAAATTCAAATACTTGGGTCATATCATCACCTCCGACCTAAAAGATGATGCCGATATAGAAAGAGAGCGTAGGGCGCTTTCTGTTAGAGCGAACATGGTAGCCAGAAGGTTTGCTCGTAGTACAGCAGAAGTTAAGCGAACTCTTTTTCGGGCCTACTGTACCAACTTCTACACGAGCAGCCTATGGATAAATCATACGCAAAAGCAGTACAGCGCCCTACGCGTTCAGTATAACAACGCGTTCAGGGTGTTGATGGGGCTGCCCCGATTCTGCAGCGCGTCAGGGATGTTTGCAGATGCGCAGGTGGACTGTTTCTACACCATCATACGGAAACGGTGTGCATCCCTGGAGCGCAGGATTCGGGCCAGCGCTAACAGCATCCTGAGCGTATTCGCGAACAGGTTTGACTGTCAGTATGTGCACCATTGCTGTATGGTACATATACTGACTAACAATAAATATTAGACTGATTATTCTGTGATTTGTATTGAATTGTATTTTAATTATTTTATTTTATCATAGTAATTTAAGTAATAATGTAATTTTAATAATAATGTAATTTAATAATGAAATTTTAATAATAATGTAATTTAATAATGAAATTTTAATATTCTGTTATATGGGCCATGTAGCCCGAAATAAACGAATTTTATTTATTTTTATTTTAAAAGCTATAACAATAGCTTTTGGCGCAGTTAAAGACTTCATTTGAAAAATTAAATAGAAAATTTATCTGATTCCGATGTAACGATATTGGTTCACTCAGTATCGGAATCGTAATATCGGAAAAAACGTTCCGAGATTCCGATATTCATGCCCTAGATGTCAGTTGAACAATATTTTGATCAGCCTTTCAGAAACTGGGAGTGATCGAGCCTCGTGAATCCCACCTCGCTCCGGTCGTGTCGGCGAGCTGTTTCATCGGATTATATGCAAGTGATAGAACAGAGTGTATCTTAGTATGTTTACACTGACACTTTTGCAAATCTTATACAGGGTTACTTTTGAAATAGGAGCCAAACATTGTGTGCTTGTTCAAACAAGTAAACTGAACAACTTTTACTGTGGAACCAACCATGAAAATAACATCAGCTGCTTCTCATACATCTAAGTTCAGTAGATGTTGAACATTTGTATGGAACAGCTGATTTTATTGTGATTTTACAAATTCCTCTTTTTTGTATAAAGAGCCATTTCACACTTTTTACACGAAAATGACATTTTCTGTAAATTTAATAATTACTTTTTGTTTTTTTTTATTTATAATTTTCTTTTCAGAAGAGAAAGATTAAGATCAAAAACGCGATTTTAATAAGTAAGTACCTTTAGATCGAATAATTTTCACGAAAATTTTCAGTTAAACGCCGACGATCCGAAAAAATTTTCACTTGCATCGTGCTTTCATAAAACCACACAATGATTTTTTTCTTGTGTTTTCCCTAATTTTCCAAATGCTTTTCTTCCTCTTTAGTATATTTCATCAGTTCCTTTTTTTTCTTCTAATTTGCTTTTGGAGGACGAAGAGGTAATAATAGCGGTTTTCCGCCTCTTATTGATTACTTTTGCAGTAGCATGAGTGGTTTTGATGAGTCGTTCCGTTTCAACTGCTGAAGGTGGCAACGATAGAGCAACAGGTGCTGTCAAAATTGCTAGATACTGAGATAAACCTAAAACTTTTGTTTCAGGTGACGGAACAACACAAAAAGCTTTAGATGTGGATGACGTGACAGTGGTAAATAGCATTTTAGGTGCTAATGCAGTGGTTGCTGACGTCAGTGTCGGTAAACTTTTGATTGCGACTGCAAAAACTGTTATTAGTGTTTCGATGATCGGCAATTGATCAAATATTCCTGGTTAAGCAAAGAGCAAAATTAATTCCGAAAACTTATAAAAACTGTTATACCAACCATTCTACAAGAGAAGAAATAAATACATTCAAATCCACAATTCATCAAACATTAAAAACTTCGGACAAGATTCGGCAAGATGGCGTACCCGATACCCCATCTTGCCTCCTCGTGCCTAGTGGAATCCAACAAAATTCATAAAAAATACTTATTCCGTATTTGAAAGCAAACAAGTCCAGACCTATTGGCGACATTGTTTATCCATTGAAATAAATAAACACCGTATTTGTGCAGGTGGCATTAAGGCAACAAACACGAACCTAATAAAACACAAAAAATGTTAACGGATATTATATGTATGAAATAAAACAGTTTTTGCAATTAAATAATTAATGTCACCTTTTGTCAAGCCGGTCACTGTGTGAAATGATTAACACCTTGGAGGCGCATCGTCATGCACTAGCGGGATTCTGATAAGTGGTGTGAAGTTAGCAGCCAACAGTTGCATCCGATGTATAACCCAACCAATTTTGGAAGCAGTATAGTATAGTACTATAGTAGAAATATTAGTAAATTCAGCCTATATAACGTCTTAATAAAATAATGTAAAACCTCAGACACCCTTTTAAGAGTTACAACAATTATGAAAAAATATTTCTTATGTTTTGTTGCATATCTTGCAAAGGACATTGCTCTGCGTCCATACATGGTTCGCCCCAATACCAACAGCAGTGAATTAAATGCTTTCCGTATAATTGGATATTAGTAAATACTGTACTTCCAAATCAATTACTACGGACAAGCTTCGAAATCGAATTACTTATATTAAAAAAAAGAAATGAATCACGATTTTGAGGTTAGTTGAAGTAACACTTTATTTCGTTAGAGCAATACACATAGTCCATACCTATACAATTTACAAAATAATAATTATTGCAATATTCAAAGACCGTTATTATAGCCACGTACTCCACGTAGTCAAGAACAAAAGAACAAGAAATCTCGAAATTAAGTCAAAAACACAACGAACTAACAAGCGACAGCGTGTGAGGGGTTCGACGCATATGACCAAAAACGCAAAAGGCCAATAGACGCATTTAGCCAGATACGCAAATGGCCAAATACGTGTATGGCCAGATACGCAAATGACCAAAATCTAAATACGCGATTGACCAAAAGTGAAGTAGTTTTACGCGATTGTCCAAAACTGCAATAGGTACGCGATTAACTAAAACTGATTAGTACCCTTAATGTTAATTTTAGTGTTGGCACACTTGTTAGTTTGGCGAGTTATTAGTGTAATATAATATATTATGATTTTTATTGTGGTAAAGTAAAACGTCATAATTATCTTTATATTGGTTCAAAACAGGTTGCACTTGAGAATTATTGGCTACTTTATTATAAGAACATGGGCCGTTCTACGATATGTGTTAGTGTCAATTGACAAAGAAAACGTCGTTTTATACTTATAAATTGTTTGAATTATTTTTTTTACAATGGATTGAGAAAAAGAAGTTCCTATTTCTACAACAAATCAAAGAAATACAAATTCAGCCAATACGCATTTTTAACTGTATGTATGTAGCATTTATATATCATAAATGTCTGTGTATGTATGTAGCATTTATACGCTGTCGTGAACTGGGTTTTTTGGTTCCGTTCCTCTGAGCACATCACGTGGTCGTACGTTAGCCCCTGTGCTTCATGGAACGTGAGCAGCCTTGACTTTACTCCAGTGCCAAAACCACCCCTCCTGTGAATAAATGAATAAACATTTATTTGGCACAAAAATGGGCGCTTCTTTCCATCTTGAGTGAAGGTCAGGAGGAGAGTATTGGAGTCATACCTTCGTAGTCTCGCCCTAGAAGCCATTCTGCATGTCAAGGATCTCTGTACTTGCCGGGATGTAAACATGCCCTACTATGGCTCCAAAATGAATCAGGTGAGCCTCATCCACCAAAAGGCGTTTTGAATCTCTCGCCCCATTGATCAGGACCGAGGCAATTGTTTTTATTTCCCCCTTTGCAACCGCCCCCAGAAGACTCGTAACTTCGACCGACAGCTCTTTTGCCGTTTCGAGTGTGTTGGTGATGATCAAGTCTTCCTTAATTTTGAAGTTTTTAAGGAGTCACGTGGTCTAACGTTTAAGTTTAACACATTAGTCTTTTGCGTTTTTGACCTTTCGATTATTTGATCATTCATATAAATATGTTTTAAAGGAATAAAATACTAAATGGTTTTTGGCCTTTTGCTGATTTGGTTATTTGCGAAAATATTTTTTTTTATACGCAAAAGGCCAAATGGTCATTCGCGTTTTTGGCCAAATGCGTCGAAGCCCGCGTGAGTGGTCAATTGACGTGTTTTAATTTAATTTTCGTTGTAAATTGTAAAAGAAGTTATGAAAAACATAATTTATAACATCACGCTACGACCAATAGGAGCTAAGTATCAATGAAAAATGTTGCCAAAACGGGAAAAAATATAGTTTGCTGTTAGGGCGGGGGTCAACTAACCGCATCGCTGGTTATGCGATTAGGGGGCACCTATTCACGTCTGACTTTCCGTCAACGTGTCTGACGAAAGGCCTTAGGGGAGAGCGCAGCGTCGTGTAGATCCCTAAGTCAAGGCTGGTGGACTACCCTTCTCGAGGTTGTCGCCCGTTCTTGGTCTAGAGCCTTCTGCTATAGATACAACTGAAACCTCCAGCCGCACTCCCCCCCCCTCATCACTGACCATTGTCCTATCCTTACCTATATCCTAATTCCTATATCCCCACCTAGTCCGATGATATTAGTGGAGTTTTTGAGTCTATTACAATGAGCGCAGATAAAAGAGAAAATAGACTACCCCGGGAGGGTACCAGAAATTGAGAGTCCCTCCCTGAGCTCGTCTCAGCCACCTCGTATTCTGGGGGGGGGGGGGGGGGGGCAAGTTTGCGCGTCTGTCGATTTCTTTTAAAGGGGGTGCCTATGGCATCACCAAACAGGGCTCGCCGAAAGGTGGGTCCAAGGAGCCTCAGAGCTCAACTTCAGGCGGGAGGTCCGACGATCCCTGCAGTGCGCCGGGTCCTGGGGAGAGGGCTTTTGAGGGGAACCGTAAGGACTCCACAAGGTCCTCTCACCAGAGGGGCCCGGCGCCTGCGGGGACGCCATGGCTTCCTACTTCAACAATGATAGGGACCGGGTTTCAAGGGCCTGCGAAAGTGGGTACTGGGTCTGGTAGTTTTACCTCCTACTCTGACTCTGTAGGGGTGGGGGGAGGGGGCGGACGGCTGATGGGAACAATATGGGATCATCGGCCGCATCCTCCTGCCCACCTGCTACTGCGGAGCCAGAGGCTGTCAAGAAGAAGAGGAGGAACAAATGCGGGTCTGCTAAACAGCGGGCTCGACTAATTAAGCAACAGGCACAGGAAGGGCAGCCTGTGAGTGGCGCTGCTCTTAAACGAGGCAGGGAAGCCCTCAGTGATGACTCGCGGGCCGGTGGTCAGGGAGTACCGAAAAGGGCCAATACCCATGGTTATGGTACCTATAAAGATGCTCTTGAGGCTGTCAGGCTAGCAGTCATCCCTGAGGATTATCCCAACACTTACCTCATGGAGGGCGATCAGGAGAGGCTGATGGAGCTTGTTACAGAGAAAGTCATGGCCTCTGATGATCCCCCCCCCCCCCCCCATGATGTCTAATAGACCAGACGGTGACAGCAGGGGTCGTTTTGTTGACTGTAAAAACAAACAGTCGGCAGAGTGGCTCCTTGCAAACATCCCAGGGATGAATATAGGGGATGTTAGGGTGAAGGTGGTCGATGCTGCGGCCGTTCCAAAGCCAGTTAAAATGCCCTGGAAGAGGCGCAACATGAGGCTACTTGACACTAGACAGGCCTGCTTGGCACTACAAAGGTTCAACCCGTCACTGAGGACGCACGACTGGAAGGTGGTCGACACCAAGGTGGAGGGCAGCCGGATACGTCGGATCGTCCTCATGGACGGGGGGTCGGCTAATTTTATCAAGGAGGCAGGTTATGTCCTGGAGGGCTGCTTCGAGCTATGCTCGTTCAAACTGCTTGCGGAAGCGCCGGACAGTGGGAGCGGGCAGGGCCGGAGCGGTCCTGGGATAGATGAGGCTGTGGCTGGTCCTAGCGGTGGGGCTATCGGCAGTGAAGCTAAGGATGAGGAGGGGTTGTTGGGCGAGACGGAGCGGGATGGGGAGGGCGACATGGTGGGTCTGCCCCTGTCGCAACAGTCGGCGGGGACGGATGACATCATGGCCGATCTGAACCAGCTCTGCTTCGGGTCGCCTAAACACCAAGCGCCTTAGCTCTAACTGAAACGACTAATGCACCCATCAAAACATCAGGATGGAGGGACTTAGGTGCGTACAAATTAATTTACACCACAGTAGGGCTGCAACTGCCATTGTGGCTAAGCAGCTTAAAGAAAACAAATATGACATAGCCCTGATTCAGGAACCTTACTTGAACAAGGGTGATGTCAAGGGCTTAGATAACACAGGGGGGGTAATACATTATTACTGCCCAACCAATGACACTAGGACATGCATTTATGTGAGGGATGGCATTCCTGCTAAACCATTGCGTTCGCTATGTTACAGGGATCTGACTACACTAAAGATCGAGACGGAGGGAGGGAACCCAGGAGAAAGTGTTGTAATTTCCTCAGCTTACCTTCCCTTTTAGGAAAGGGATCCAGTCTCTGCGTGCCTGAGAAGACTGATCGAGACACATGGGCAAAAGAAACTCATCATTGCCTTAGATGCTAACGCACACCACATCGTGTGGGGCAGCATTGACACGAACAAGCGAGGTGAAGACCTACTGGAATATCTGGTAAGTTCATTTTTATATATACTCAATAGAGGAACCACGCCCACTTTTGTCAACAAAAATAGGGCTCAGGTAATTGATGTGACGGTTGCAACGGTACAAGCGTTATCATTAATTAGTAGTTGGCATGTGTCGTCTTTAGGTATAGAACTAACACTGAATTAGGTACTGTACGTAGAAGAAACCCAAGGAACACCAATTGGGTTTCTTATAGGAGAGACCTTGAATCGGCATCGGTTAAACTCTATTCCAGAGCTGGATATGGAAGCTAACCGAATTAACAAAGGTCTCATGCATGCTTGGATACAAAACTGTCCAGAGAAAGAGACAAATGTTAAGAAAGTTCAGTGGTGGACACAGGAACTTTCCAAACTTAGAAGGGAAACAAGAAAGGCATTTAACGAGGCAAAACGTAGAAACGAGTACTCGCAATATGCAAGAAAGCTTACTGAGTATAACAGTGAAGTTAGGAAGGCTAAGCGCAGGTCGTGGCGTAACTTCTGCGAATCAATTGAAACAATGCCTGAAGGCATGCGTCTTAGCAAAACTATGTCTAAAACCAAAGCAAACCCACTCACAGCAGTGAGAAATGCTGATGGTAGACTAACGGAAACGGGAAATGAAGCACTGGCTGTAATGTTTGAAACACATTTCCCTGGTTCTATGGTAATTAACACAAATGCAGGCGAATAAGCTCCCAGGGAAAGTGAAAGAACCCAAACCCATACCACAAGGGAGAACTGGACGTCTGCTAAAAAGGTAGTAACAGAAGAAAAAGTTAGGTGGGCGATCAAATCCTTCCAGCCATATAAATCTCCTGGCCATGATGGAATATATCCTGTATTACTACAACAAGGTGAATCAATACTGGTCTCCATGTTATGCAGGCTATTCAGAGCATGTATAGCATTTGGTCATATACCAAAAGTGTGGACACATATAAATGTAAGCTTTATACCTAAGCCGGGTAAGGCTGACTATGAACAGGCTAAGGCATTTAGGCCGATAAGTCTCTAATCGTTTCTGTTGAAAACAATGGAGAAATTTATTGATAGATACGTCAGGGACGGCCCACTCAGGAAACGACCCTTACATGGCAAGCAATGTGCCTATCAGACAGGCAAATCAACTGAGACTGCACTACACTATGTAGTCAGCAGGATTGAAACGGCAGTGGAGTCAAAGGAGATATGCCTAGGTGCATTCCTCGATGTAGAGGGTGCCTTTGATAAGACTACATTTGACTCCATTAGCAAAGCGGCAAAAATGCATGGCATCAATGACACCATAATAAGATGGATAAATGGCATGTTTAAGGGCAGAGTGATAACTGCAAGCATATTAGGCGATACAATGAGCGTCATAACCACCAAAGGATGTCCTCAGGGAGGAGTCCTCTCTCCCATACTGTGGAGCCTTGTGATTGACTCATTGATCGAAGAATTAAACAAAGGACCACTGAACACTGTGGGTTACGCTGATGACATAGTCATCCTGATTAATGGCAAAGTGCCGAGTGTGGTAGTCAGCCTGATGCAGAAGGAGCTACAAAAGGTTGAGCGTTGGTGCAGGGAGACCTCCCTTAGCATCAATCCGAAGAAAACTGTGATTATACCATTCACAAAAAAGAGGAAGCTCAACGGCATGAGTACTCTCACTTTATGTGGTACTGAAATACCATGGTCTACTGAAGTCAAATATCTGGGAGTTACCCTAGATAAAGAACTTACGTGGAAAGTACATGTAAAGCTCACTATTGAGAAGGCCATAAGGGCCTTCAATATGTGTCGCTCTACCTTTGGCAAAACCTGGGGCCTTAAGCCCAAGATTCTTTATTGGATCTATAGAATAATGATATTGCCGATCCTCACCTACGGTAGTATCGTTTGGTGGCCTAGAACAGAACTGGTCACGTGTAGGGAACTCCTGAGAAAATTCCAAAGACTAGCCTGTATGGCTATAACGAGGGCCTTCAAAACTACTCCTACGGCGGCCCTAGAGAGATTTCTTAATCTTGAACCATTGCACATTGCTATACAAAGAGAGGCCATGAGAGCGCTCTACAGACTCGGCACTTTGGGACTGTGGAGCGATAACGGGCCACGTACAAAACACACGGGAATGAAACTCGAAGAAGAAACCCTATTACTGCGCATGACCAGTGATAGGATGACACCTAAATACGTATTTAGGAGACTCTTTGCAGTATACATTCCAACCAGGGAAGAATGGGATAAGGGGCTGGCATCCCCTCGGGGGAACAGCATGATTTGGTACACGGACGGATCGAAAATGAAATCCGGAACAGGAGCAGGAATATACTGCAATAAGACGGAAATGTCGATTTGCATGGGAAAGCTGGCCACTGTGTTTCAAGCTGAAACTTACGCCATCCTAGCCTGTGCACAAGAGAATCTAGATAAAGGTCGCAAAGGCTTGAATATCTACAGTCTCAGTGACAGTCAAGCGACGCTCAAAGCGCTCATGTCACATAAGGTGGAATCTAGGCTGGTAATGAACGCGATTGAAGTATTAAACAAACTGGGTAAAGCCAACACGGTTCGGCTAGTCTGGATACCAGGACACAAAGGTTTCGCTGGAAATGAAAAGGCTGACCACCTGGCGAGAAAGGGATCGGAAACACAGCTTGTGGGTCCGGAACCATTCGTCGGAATTACTCTAAAAACAGTTGGAACAGGCCTAAGAGCTCAATCACAAAGGAAGCACCAAGAAGAATGGGCCAATCATAACACACGCCAAGCTTTTTATAGGCATGGAGAACTGGCTTAAATTCACATTGAGCTCGAGCAGATCCCAGACTCGCTTAGTGGCAGGTGCTTTGACCGGCCATTTTAGTACTAGGATCATGCTCAAGCGGATGGGACACACCAGTTCCAGAACTTGTAGGGCCTGCAAGGAAGAGCAGGAGAGCATGGAGCATCTTCTGTGCCACTGCGATGCTCTAGCCTGCAGGAGGTTAAAGCTGACGGGAATGGGATACCCTAAACCGGAGGACTACAGGGCCATGCCACCAAGGGATATAATCAGACTCATGGTCACGATTGATTGGACCGAAGGCGGTGAAGGCTTTAAGGACTAAACACGGGGAAGCACAAAAGATCCATAAAGTGCGAAGGCTTCACATACTGGGCCGCCCCTACGATAAGATAAGATAAGATAAGATCAATGAAAAATGTTGCCAAAACGGGCAAAAATATATGGCAAAATGTAGTTCGCGGGCACAACTAGTACTTTATATTTGTAATGAGTGTTATAAAATATGCATATAATTATGACGGTAATCAAATCTTTGTTGGTCGTGGGGCGATTTTCGACTTGTCCTTTAAAAAACCGGCTTTGATGATTTTTTTAAATAAAATCTGATGCATATTTTTTATTAGTGAAATCGATTCTACTTTCTACTCCGAACAAACTAATTTCAGGCTTTGCGTAATTATCATTAACACGTTGAATGACGTTAAAAAATACATTGCATAAAAACATTAAATAAGATCATTGAAAAATATTCTAACGCTAATGAAAATAAAAATAATAAATAATGTTGATAACATAATGAGTTGATGATCTTAAACATAAAACTGTGACGTGTACTACTATGTACCGTATACCATCATGTAGGCTACTTAGTACCTATGTGCAGTGATGGGCTTCTCTCGGATGAAAAGATTGCAAGTGATGTTTTTGTACGACTGTATCAGTAATTCATCATCATCATAATAGCTCACATACGTCCCCACCGAGGAGCTCGAGCCTACCCTAGGTTAGGGTGCTTAGGTCAACCACGCTGGCCCAGTGCGGATTGGTACAAAATACTTCAGTAATTACACATACACAAAAGGTTGGGCAAAGCAACTAAGTTCGCAAACAAGCAAACTGCCCACCTGATGGTAAGTGGTAACACTCACCTATAATACATGTGGCTCTTGTGAGAATCGCAGCAAAACTGCAACCCCCACAAGAAACACATTGTACGTTGCCAACTTGTGACATCAGATGTAAAGTCATGGTATCTAGTAATTTCACTGTCATATCTTACCCTTCAAACCGGAACACAGCAATGCAAGCACTGCTGCTTTGCAGTACAAATAGGTAAGGCTGAGGTACCCATGCAGACGACCCTGGTACAGAGTCTCCCTCCGGTAAAACGGCATTGGCACTGGCCTTCTGATCGAGAGGTTCGGGGTCGAACCTGCCATGGACCAATGTGTTTTTCAAATTTCATTCTACATTTATCCGACGCTCCTACCTCCTATGGTAAAGAAAAATATCGTGAGGCAGGCAACCTGCATACATCTGCCAAGAAATTCAAAGGTCTATGTGAAGTCGACCAATCCGCACGTCTCTCAGTGGGACGTGTATGAACTGTGCTGACGATAAGGTCGGACAGTGTAAGTACCACGAATAAGCAGGCTACCCACCTGATAGTAGGAAAGGAACCTCCTATAGTACTTGTAGTTGCTCTAAGGTTTGCTGATGTCCAATCCGTCCCAAGGCCTCCAATGAACGTTGCCAACTTGTGACAAAGATGTCAAGTCACAGTACCTGGTAATTTCACTGCCTGTCTTACCCTTCAAACCGGAACACAGCAATGTAAGTACCAATGCTTGGCGGCAGAAATAGGTAAGATAGAGTCTCTCTGGTAAAAAGTGCCCGTGGCCAGAGCAAATAAACCAATTTAATCATTTGTTAACATATTATTATTTCGAATGATTAAAGGCTAGGTAGATATATAAAACAAGTCCCATCCGGTATCGTTAGAAGCTCACGGAGCACGTCGCGTCAAATTACTTCCCGTGACGTTGCAATTCTGCTACGAAAAGATACGCGTGGTAGGCATTCGGGAATGCCCCGTAGAGTATGGATAAAGTAAAAATATTCTTGGAGGCGTGGGCGACGTGAACCGTAGTCTAGCCGAAATCATGTGATTACACTTTAGCGACGATAATGGACATCGTCTGACTCGACTTGACATAGAGAATATATGCCCCCTAGTGAATAGGACGCTTTAAGATAGAATGCTAATAATATAAGTACCTTGAAGAAGGAGAAATCTGCGATATTAGGAGCAAAAGTTATGGAAAGAGTTTACACTTGAATATGTATATTTGATTTGAATTTTCCTGCTTCCGGTTTCCAAAACAAACGTGAACAATTGTTATTGCGAAACAACAATTGATAAAATACAGTTGAATCAGAAATAATGATAACCTGCGCCGTACCCAAAAACATTCGCCTGACAAAACTAATTCTGAAGTTAAAGCAGTTATTCTGAGCACGATATGAATTTGAAACAAAAAGACGCCACACACGCCAACATCCGTTTAGCAAGCGAAAGATACACATTCAAATGCTCATCAAATATAGCTACGCAAAAACCAACTTTATCACCGCCGGATAAAGTCAAAACCATCTTCGGATACAGGGTCTCGATACCGAAAACTCGATCCAACGCCGTCGGTCTAAAGCTCAATTTCGCGGATGTCACCTTAACTGTAGCAGTGCGCATCTAGGAAAACGCTAGCAATTAGGGTGGTTTTGCACTGCGGATGCTAAAATGTACAGTACCATCAATCAGGACACTTACCGTCGGTAGTTGACGTTATATTCATCTTGGCGGCAACGAAACTCCTTTGCTTCAAACTTGCTTTGCTTTCACACTGTTCCTAATTCAAAATTTTGAAATTCAAAAAGGAACGTTGTTTGTTTTTTTATATTGCCCTCAGGTATCCCGGAAGTCAAATCAATGTACGTAACACAAAACAATTCAACGCGGTCTATGAGTAACTCCAATACCTCTAATGCAGTCCCACACCGTAATGCAGATATTCTCTATTCAACCAAAAACACTGCAATCGAAGTACACAAATCAACACATGGAAAGAACTGGCACTGTTTGAACTTTTCAAATTCTTTCAAATCTCGAATGCGCGCTATCAAACGTCAACTATTGGCGCGAACACTGACAGATCGTTGATTGGTTCCAAATAGTTCGGACTATTTAGACCGCACGAACACTCCGCTGTTGAAATGTACTGGGTAAGCACACAAAAGCGCTGAGAACACACGAGAACACGCGACAATTAGCAAGGAAGATCCTACTTTGCGAGCAATACGGAGCTTTTTGATAGTGTAACGACAAAACAAATAGTCCGGAATGAGTGAGGTTCGCGCACGCGCCGTGGAAACTGCCGTATGCGTACATTGTTAAGCCGCGGCTACTTGCTCCAAATCTTGCACACGAAATATTTTTTATTATT
Organism: Schoenobius gigantellus; assembly: GCA_963935595.1. NCBI lineage: Eukaryota > Metazoa > Arthropoda > Insecta > Lepidoptera > Crambidae > Schoenobius > Schoenobius gigantellus. The sequence goes on along the minus strand of OZ012542.1, from coordinate 55,531,790 downwards.
TACTATGTATTTTAATTGAAAGAAAAATTATTATTTTGACCACTGCTTAATGTAGTTTTATTTATTAAATACTACGTAGATATAGGTAACGCATGATTGCAATGTAATTTTAAATTGTAAGTTCATATCTTTTATTATAATTTAAATATTTATTTTCTTGATTTCGTGACGAATAATCAATTTTTATATTGGTCTCATTTACCTAAAATAAAACTCATTATAAATTGTAATGAAATGCATTCCAAATTTCAAACGCCTAATCGTGTTCTATTCCCCTTTTATATAAAAAAATAATAAAACGAGTCCTGTGAACGTCTCCCTATATCTGCAGCGGGCTAGGTACACGTAGCGCGCAGGGCCCGCCGCTCTTGAGATATTTATCCGAGGGTGACGGATACCTGACTTGTACTACGTAGATACGCGCATAGATATGCGTACGTACTCCCATATACAGGGTCGAAATAAGCGTTGTCATTAAATTTGTCCTGAGATATGCGAAATGTTGTTGAACTATGATAATGTGTGACATAGCAAGTGCGGCACCAGCATTATAAATTCGTATAATAATAAAAAAACTTTTTTAAATACTAGCTTTTAGTACTCGTCAATACGAATCAAACGAGCCCAAAATCGATGGGGTTGTGTCGTTTTATTGCGGAGTTCCTATGGCCAGCTTTCAGCTTCAGCATTAGATCAGCTCCACGTTATCATAATATTACAGTGTCACGCGATATACATATGCATGCAAAGTTTCAGCTCAATCGGAAATCGGGGAGTGGGTCAAATTTAATTTGCAAGATTTCATTACATACACCGGAACAGCTGAAGTAGAGATGAAGCGGATAGCTGTTTGGCCGGATACCGAATACCGGATAACCGGTCTACCTTGCAACCGGAGCCCCGGATATCCGGCCGCTGGTTATCCGGCCGAAAATTGCCATTTGGTGTAATGAGTTTGCATAGATCCCGCCGCCACGAACGTTCGTGTCATTCGTGTGCCGCGAACGTCGGTCGAATTTGGATCTTGTTATTTGAAATGTTTTGACGAGGCTTAAATTAAAAAAGACTAAGGTTTAAATATTTTGATAACAATTACTAATTATTACTTTCAACATACACCCCTCTAGTGCTCTATCCCCACTACTCCATGCGAATCTTCCATTGTTAAAAACAGTGCTGGAAGTCTTCTTTTGTCAGCTTCTTCACGACCCGAGCCGCTTTCATTTTTACGACTTGCCCTTCCACAATTCGGTTTTGTTTTTCTCTCACCTTTCATTCTTTTACCAAGCTCAGCAAAAAAGTAAAGGTGGCAAGGCTGTGGCTATACTGATTTGTTTTCAGAAGCAAGAAGCACTGCATGTGAAAGGGAAGACTCCACAATAATCAGCTATTGGTCGCTGGAGTTGTGTGTATACGCATTTTTTCTGTAGCAGCGCCAGTCTCGTTATTTAACTTTGTATAATTCTAATTATTTTTTACCTATAGGGGGTTCCTTTAGTATAGAGCGTATGAATTCGTGGGCGGCGAATATATGTATGTTTTTTTATATCCGGCGGCCGGATAGACCTTGTTATCCGGTATCCGACCGGATAGTAATATTAGGCCGGATAGGCCGGATACCGGATAATTACCGGATATCCGTTTCATCTCTAGCTGAAAGTAAACAAATGTAATAATAATGACTGTTTAAAGTTTTTTATACAAAAAATTGGCAATCAAACAGGCTGCCCATCTGATGATAAGAAGCTAAAGTCGCCTATAGTGCATGTGCATACATGTGCATCTTGAAAGTAATGCAACATGAAACGAGCATGTTATAAGTGTGGACGCTCTGTGCGCACGAACCGATCATAAACCTACTCACCTCTGTTCCCGGCGTGCTCACGAACATTGTCAGTCTGTTGAAAACATGTACTGGCTACGGATGGTAGGAAGACAGAAGACTACCAATTTTATTTGTAATTTTTTCTTCCAAAATTTACGTTCATGGATCGCTCCGCGCGCGATCGGTAACGCTCGTCCACACTATGGGAATTTTGTTGCATTGCGTAAGTGTGTACCGGCTTTTAAAGCACGCCGAGGTCTTACCCTTTCCTTCCACCCTGTATGCTCGTTGTTCCCACAGATTTATGACGCAGCTTCGCGGTGTACCATGTTAATAGGCCCCCGTAATTGATGCTCGTATTACTCATAGAAATACTTATGGCTCGTGTAATGTGCGACGATAAGTCGAGCTCGGCTGTTAATTTGCAAGGCCTTTGGTACCATGCCCTCACTTTATATTAATTTCTACCTTTACGACTATTTGCGCGTTTAATTTTACGTGAATTTAATTAACATTAACATTTTCACGAGATGTGATTTTTTTTATTTATTCAGTGGCACGGAATCGAAATACGAATTGTATCAGTACAATAAAACACTCTGTATCATTACTTTTATGTTTTAAAAACAACCAGCCGCAATTAAAATGTATGTTACTCTTCTTTAAGTAGTTCCTAGTATATTTATGTGCCATTTAATTGTTACAATAGAATATAATATCTCCGAAAAGATTGGGCTTGCGCCGCCCGCATCTAACAACATCAACCCATTTAACCCATAGAAGTAAAATAACATTTTCATCCCCCCATCTCGAAAAGAGTATTTTTGCTATTCGATATCTGACCGCCAAAGCCGTTTTTATCCGCTTGAAGTTAAAGTAAATTTGAATTTAGAACATCGCGTGCACTAGGTATGTGATTTCAAAACATCATTAAACCTATTTACTTCCATCTCCATGGTGCCGAATTTATCATACAACTTTTTTTAAATTTGTTAAAAACTCAGACTCTGAACCTCCTTGGTGTACTTTTGTTTATTTTCTCGTTGAGGGGGGATGAAAAGTTACGTGTTGCACTCGAGTGCAAAGATTTTTCACCTTGTGCTCTGTTGATTCCCTCGCTAACGCTCAGGATTCTAATTTTAGAATCCTTCGCTTGCTCGGTCATCAAAGTTGAGCACGCGGTTAAAAAGCAACTTTGCACTCATGTATAACAAATAACTATTTTTTACCGGCGCTGCGGCACGCCGTCGCCGCTCCTTATAAAGGCGGCTTCCCACGGCCTGTATTTTCGCGGGCGCCCTCGGGCCGCGCCGATTTTCACGGGCAAACCCAAGCCACAGGCATAAGAATAACTAATAATACGAGTATTCTTATGCCACAGGCGAGCTCGCGCCACCTCAGGCCGCGTGGCTTTCCACGGCGCGCTATTTCATGGGCGCCCCTGGCCGCGGGCAAGCTTGTAGTTGGGGAGCCCAAGAGGGGATTTTTGAAGTCATTCAGGCGCATCAGGTTAATGTATAGGGGATACCTTGCACCTTAGAAATTATCTCTACCAAATCTCAGCCCTTAATATAGGGGCGTATTTGTAGGACAGCCAATCAGATTAGTAAAAAAATCGATACCGTGAAATATTCGATTGCGTCAGATTAAGGTTTTATGTTTTAATTGCATGCTAAAAAGTGTGTATTTCAATAATCTGACAATTTGGGCGTGACGTAAGGAAATGAGGAGGTCACAAAGTTGAAAAAAAAATCATCCCTTGAGATTCTCGAACGCGGTTCAATTTTTTATTATTTTGTGCAGAATAACTTGAAAATCATATAAAAATATATTTTCTAACGATTTCCCCAAGACGAAGACGTAAAAAAAATAAAGTTGTCATTTTTTCTTCACACTATCTAATATTCGCCCCGAGAGCGCTCCAGTGACTGTAAATATAGCATCGTGGGCTCCGCTACTATCGCCGGGTGAGCTCGGGCCACTTCGCGCCACTCTTCCCACGGCGCGTCGGCGCGAGCTCGCCTAAAGGGCGCCCATAAAATCATGCGCCGTGGGAAGCCGGCTTAACACCGGCCTAAACAGCCCCCGTGTGGAAAGGCCCAATCCTTGCGCCGCTTCTATAAACACAGCTGCACGAGACACTGATGATAACACATTACCATCTTCTGTTTATAAATAAACAAGCTTTGCGGTGCAGTTTCTGGCCGCTTTCAACGTTTTCCGTACGCTGTAGGCAAATTATTAAATATTTCAAACACGGTGCCGTTATAATGATTCAAGGAACAAACATGAAAGTGAGTGTATAAAAACACGGCGAGAAAATCCACAGATTTGTAATACTACGAGTACCTACCTAAATGTCTGTGAAAAAAAACGTGATGCGTGACAGCAAATATATAGCTTTTCAAATCCACTGTTTCGGTATACCGTTCCGAGCTCATCAACTAAAGAACACGTCACCTTTTATAAGTTTATTCAAAAATGTTTTTTTCGGTCATTGCTCTTAATTTTTTTCAATGGCGTACTTTTTATTACTATTGGTTTGACAATGAGTGTATAAATTCACGCTTTAATGTGTGCTAGTGATGGGCTGAATATTATATTAGTTTGCCGAATAATTACCGAATTAAATTTATTAAATTAGGGTTTCTTTAACTGAAAAGATTTCATTCACTAAAAAGTTAAAAAAAAAATTATTTTACTTAAAATAAAACCGACTTCAAAAACACTAAAAACTTAAAAATAATATAAGAATAGGTACAGACAACATCACACTTCTATATTGAAGTCGGTGACAAATTTTAACAAATTCTAGATCATCGTTTGGCGCCGACTTCAATATAGAAGTGTGATGTTGTCTGTACCTATTCTTGTATTATTTTTAAGTTTTTAATGTTTTTGAAATCGGTTTTATTTTTTGTAAAAAAAAAATATTTCTTAGTTTTTTCTCCCACTATATAAAAAGACTCAAATTGTACTGTGATACATTTACATTCAAATATTTTTATAGCAATAACAACAAAATAACACCATACGGATGGCGCGTACATTAACATCTCTTAGGGCAATGGTGAAGAAGCACTATATATTTAACTCTTGGTACTTACATAATCCATATCCTAATTTATAATCACATTAAATTTTGTGCATTATTCCACCATTCTTTTAATTTTTCTTCTATCATCTTTTTTCTATGGTTAAGTGGAAAGATTGATGTGTAGTAATAAGGCCACCTGTTGCTTTTGTTTGTTTGTTTATTATTCGTTGTGTCATGTAATTACGTGTTCTCATGCAATTAGGTGTTGTGTGTCTGTTAATTTTCTGAGATCTGATCAGATTTTTAAGATCACGGCGATCTCGCTACGCGGCAACGGAATAAGAAGTGGACGGGGTGAGGATGCAAGTCGAACCGTATTTTTTTCTTTGACTAACTTTGACCTGTTATTATGAATAAAATCCGGATAAAGTGATTAAAATATCACATTGTCTAGTATATTTAGCCATTAATTATGAATAATAGTTAATTAATCACTATGACTGTAACATAATAATATATAAAATAACGTAACATTGACAGACCGAGCCGTGCTAGCACATAGGCCTTCGGGGTATGGAAGAAAAAAAGACTAGATAAATGCCGCCCCTTGCACGGACCTGAAAAACGACCCCTCGTACACTACCTAGTAGACCTATATGAACCCGATTGTTACGCCCGCCCGATTAATTCGGCCGAATATTCGGTTTTTACATTTGGTACATTTTGGACCGTATATTCGTATTCCATCAAACTCACATTCGGCACATCTCTAATATGTACATAGTTGGAGGTAATAATGAAGCTGTTTGACAAACGAATATTAATTTCTTGAAATATGTGACCGTGTAGGTCAATTAGGCAGTACTACCTTAGTGCTAAAGCTGTACAAACACACTTAAGGAAATTGCAAATTCACCTGTTTGTTTTTATCTTTAAAACATGATGGCGCCGAGTGTCACGATTCTGTCACGATGCAAACGCCAGCTGGAAATCGAGCTGTAGCAGTACAGTCGCACTGCAAACTAGATATAGTTTCGAACCTTTAGTTGCAGTATTACAAATATCTACCCCAAGGAAACCGGTGACTAAACTAAGTAACGATGAATTTTGAATGCGATGACAGTGGAAGCCGATCCGTACTCAACTACCAAGGAATGAGCGGCATGATTTGATCTAAACATATGTATCCACAATTTGAAACAGGAGAGAAATTGAGAAATTTTGGGGCAAATTGTAACATTCAAAGTGAATGTATTTATGATAATGGCAAGCGATGGCTGACTCCAAGTCAAATGCCGCGATAAAAAGTGAAAATCCAATTAGAAAAGTGATGTTTGGCATTTCATTATGTTATTTGCTACATAGAGCTTTCATAGATTCGATCAACCAATATAACAGCAGATGTATTGTGTACAAAACTTCCAACTATAATAGCGAAACTCGTAGCGAGACAGCCCCCTACTCTTCAACCGATCTTTACAAGTTTACCTCCCACCGCTCGAAAAACTACAGAAGCTACAGTTATAAAAGTTACAGAAGCTACAGTTGTGAACCATCCGTCATATTGCGTACTCGCCAGATCTGGTTCCAATCCAATCGACTATTATTTTTTCGCGATTGGGCCAATTTTCATCTGGTACAAAATTATCTTCCTAGTAAGCAAATAATGCCTATGTTGAGTTCAGACCCCCAGAGTTCTACCGCAGAGGCTTAAATGACCTTCCCTTGAAATGAACACATGAGCAAACAATATTGTATTTACGTAGACTTCTCGGTGCAGACTATAAATAATGATTTTCTATAATGGAGATGCTATGTGAAATACAAATTAATTTATCGTTTTTCATAACCAACTTTACAAAATTTTGCGTGACGACTTGAATGTCCTAAGTCAAAGACGATAATATTGTTCATTAGTCACACGGACGAGTAAGTAACCAAGTTAGTCACAAAGAGATGGCATCTGACGCACCTGTTTCGCTGTCAATAATAATGTTGGGAATGTTGTTTTATTACACTGATGCATTATTGGAATTGAATCCTCTAGTTGAGACGAAACTTGGATGGATCGAGGGAATAAAGGATAAAGATTGTGACTGCTCCATGTTCTTGGGCATTCCGTTTGCTCGAGTCAACAGTTCCAATCCGTTTGGGGTATGTTTAATAGTTATATTACTTACATTACCAACACCTTATTACTCGTATTTAGACGAAATAACACTAATGACCTACAAATAAATTGGAAAATAATTGTAGTAATATACCAATATATTGAAGTTAATGTTTTAATTTAATTATTCATTTTATTGAAGTTAATTAAATTGTTAATGTTTTAGTTAATTTTGTGATATAAATGATATTAAAAATCCCACATAATTCAAGCGAGATAAATATTTTTATTTTTCAACAAAACACAAACATTCGTCGATACTGAAACTAACCTGAATATTAACGATCTTAAAATTCTGTCTATTATATGTCTATACAAGTAATTTTTTTTAATTATGACAAAAAATTTGGGTGCTTGTTCAGACAAGCAAACAAATCGCAAAAAAATCAGCTGCTCCATACAAATGTTCAACATTCACTGAACCTAGATGTTTGGAACAGCTGATTTTTTTTTGCGATTTCAAAGTTGGTCCCATAGTAAAGGTGGTTAAGTTTGCTTGTCTGAACAAGCACACAAATTTTTTGTCATAATTAAAAAATAACCTTGTATAAGATGACTAGCTTTCCACTCGCGGCTTCGCCCGCGTTATTATTGTTTTCCCGTGGGAATTTATATTTTCCCGTATGAATTTTGTGGCCTATTTAAGCCCGGATAATAAATTGCATAGAAATTGGAGCAGATTTTAAATATTTTCCATAGAAACTTTCAACCCCTATTTCACCCTACGGGGGTGAATTCCAATAAACCATGACACATGTGTTCAATGAGATATTTTTTTAAGAGCATGAATCTCAAGTTTTATCAAAATCGTTGCTAATTTAAAGATTTTTCCATACAAACTTGCAACCTCTATTTTATCCCTCTAGGGTAAATTTTTTTAAATCCCTTCTTAGGGTGCGTCCGCATTTTGAATTAAAACAACTGTCCAAATTTCACGTTTCTACCATTAGCGGTTACGGCTGTGCGTGCGTCTATAGATGGGAACATCTCCTTTTATATTATAGATAGATAACAATTAATTACTTCAGAAATTGTAATTTTTCAAATAAACTATCTATTTCGAACGTCCCTTTTAATCGCTTTAAGTTTACAAAATGTTTTCTTAGCTGACATCATCTACACAGAATCTAAATTGTATACAAATTCGACCTCATTAGTTTTATCTTAATATTTTTTTATTATTTCTTGTGTTTATTTTATATAGATTTACTATTTAATTTCAGGAATATATACCACAAGAACCGCTTAAAAACATCTTTCTAGCACATAATGATTCAGCTTGATGTCCTCAATTCGAAGAATTTTATAAGTCTGTGTCTCAACACGATCTATTTATACAAATTTATTGATTTATGCTAATTTCTTTTGTTCGATTCTTGGTTCTACTTAGACATAAACTAAAAAGACGTGTAATGGTTAAAAGTGTTTGGTGAGGCACTGTTATATCTTGCAATCAATATAAGTACCTAACGACAACGTGGCAACGTGCTAATTACAAGCTTCAGCCTACAAAATAGTATTTTATTTCTTTGTTTTCTCAGAGTTAAGAAATTTAAGAACAAATAGTGGCTTTTAATTATGAACAACAGATTACCCAACTGCGCGGGAGTTGTTTTTGTGCACTTGTGTATGCATTAACTCAGGAGTGCTCTTTGTTGGGGTGCGATGTCAGACAACCTCCTTGTGGTGCACCCTGGGCAACCCGGCAGATTCTCTGCCGCGGGCTAATAGTCTGACGAGAGGACCCCCATGGAGGGGAGGCGTGGGATGGCCGGGTTCAACCTGGCGGGCCACTTCGTGTGGCCACCCGCTTTATGCAGCGAAGGGCGAAGTCCCCTCTACTTGTCTTAAGAAGAGGTGTGGCTTTCGCTGGAAGCCGATTTCGGCGTCTACCTTTGTTGGTGACAGAGGTGAGGCGATTCTTATCGCCATGGTGCTTTGCACCTTCTGGGGATTTTCCCTGAGCTCCGGCTCACCCGCGCGGCGGTGGATCCAGTGGGGTCTGCCGTCGGGCAACCCGTTACCCGCACTGAGCGGGCCGGGGGTTCGGTGCACTGAGCGTCGGACCGCGTGGAAGACAACCACAATAAAAACCCAACCGGGGTGTAGAGCGGCGCAATTCTGTGCCGCTCCACAAAGTAGCTGAGCCAGATGGAGAGTCCGGCAACGGACATGTCACAGGCAGGGGGTCAGCGGGAATAAGGCCTGGCTGTTGTCCCCTTCCCCCTGTCTTGTGACGGACGGAGGAGCTGCTGGGGGGTTTTTAGTGGGTAGGCCTGGGCCGTATACGGTCTGGGGAGTCCCACATATCCTCGTGGTTTGGCTTGACCACGAGGAATGCGTAAATGCATTTTCCCCCCTCCCAATCTGATCTCCTCCCTGCTCCTCCCTGCTCTTGGTTCTGAGAACGCATACTGTGTCTGTGTCATACAGTTCAGCAGCCGAGAGAATGCGTTATTGACAGGGCCTGTCAGTTCCTAACTGCGTTATGTGTAATACAAAAATGCCCCTTATTCCATGTATTTTACATTATCTAGAATCTGACAGGACCTGTGAAAAACGTATTCTGATTACTGTATACTCCTGACAAGAATCACTCTGTCCAAGATAGCATGGTGATTTTGACAGATCGGAATAGCAATAGAATGTAACTTTGTACTATAGTAACAAATAAACAATTTGTTCGTATCGAATTATGTCCTCAATGAAAGCTGTGTGCATTTATTGCAGTAGGTATAATAGTAAAAAAATTAAAAAGATTTGGTGTTTAATTTTGCATTTATACTAAAAATTATGAATTTACGAGGGGAGGTCAAAAAGTTCGTGGAATGGAGGGGTTGTTGGGGTTTAGTTTACTCCTCCGGGTAGGCACTAGTTAAGCACCCCATTAAGGGTATATACACGGTGTTTCATAATAACCAATAAATATTTTATCGTTATCTAAAACTAATTATTAAATTGTGTTTACCCGTAATGTCATTCAACCCAAAATTTTAATGACCGTCAGTATGGGTTTCGCCCTAAACGGTCAACAGGTGACCTTCTAGCGTTCCTTTTGCACAAATGGGGTGAATCTAATGATAAGCGCCGCGAGTCTGTGGCTATTAGTCTCGACATCGCCAAAGCTTTTGATAGAGTCTGGCACAAGGCTCTCCTTTCCAAGCTTCCGGCATACGGATTACCCGCTCAGTTCTGTACGTGGATTGCCAGCTTCCTCCACGAGCGTAGAATTCGCATTGTCGTTGACGGCTGCGCTTCGCGGTTCGTGGCAGTGAATGCTGGTGTTCCACAAGGCTCCGTTCTATCCCCAACATTGTTTCTTCTGCATATCAATGACATGCTTTTCTTGGGAAGTATACATTGCTATGCAGACGACAGTACAGTGCATGGGGGTATTTCCAATGTGAGAAACAATATTCAAGATAAGTAGGTTCCCGTGACAGGTCGAAGTTTTCCACTTCATGCATAGTAGTTAAACTACTATAGTTTCCATGTTTTAAAAATATAACATCTCTTTAGCTTATTTTTATGAAAACATTAAACAGAAACAAGAATATCACTCCAGTTAAATAAATTCATTTATAATTCTGAAAAAATATTTGTTTAGTTAAGTAAGTAGTATTTGAATCGTGAATCGGAACGATTCATGTATGTACACATAGACTATACACAAATATTTTATGTGTAAAATTTAAACAAATATTTTTTCAGAATTATAATTTTATTTAACTGGAGTGATATTCTTGTTTGTATTTAATGTGGAATTAATTATTGCATTTTTGATGTAAATAACCTAAAGAAATACATTAAAGAGATAAAGAGATAAGTTTTTAAAATTTAAAACACAAGTTTATTTTTTAATTATCAAAAAAATTTGGGTGTGCGTTCAGACAAGCAAACTGAACAACTTTCACTATGAGACCAACTTTGAAATCGCAAAAAAAATATATAGAAAAATCTATCTATGTATGGAACAGCTGATTTTGTTCAGTTTGCTTGTCTGAACAAGCACTCAATTTTTGTTTGGTAATTATAAAATAACCTTGTATCATATCATTGCAGTTTTGCTGCGAATCTCACAAGAGCCACATGTATTATATAGGTGACTGTTACCACTTACCATCAGGTGGGCAGTTTGCTTGTTTGCCAACTTATCGCAATAGAAAAAAGTCTCTTAATGGTTGTAAAGAATGACAATGCGCTAATTGATAATTTGCTATAATTAACTTATAATCCATAACAACTACTTTTCTGTCCGCAAATAGGTATCAAGTACACGTCAACACGTGACCAAATATTAGCTCAAACGTTTGCTATATTTCACACTTTTATATTGATCACTTCGTTAAACTAATAAAGAATATAAATTTGCTTAACAATGCGACTCGACACTTTCTATGCCAATAAATTGTTACTCGTTTAGGTATTCATAAGTCACAAAGCGATGGCCACGGAAGCGTTTGTTTCTTTATCGTTAGTGGTGTTCGGAGTGTTGTTTCGACACTGTGGTGCGAAACTGGGATTGAATCCTCTAGTTGAAACGAAATTGGGATGGATCGAGGGATTGAGGGACAGTGATTGTGACTGCTCTATGTTCATGGGCATACCGTTTGCCCGTGTCAACAGTTCAAATCCGTTTGGAGTGAGTTCAAGGAATTATTAAGTATTATTAAGTAGTTATAATTCCATCATCATCACAGCTCATATACGTCCCCACCGAGGGGCACGAGCCTGAGCCTACCCTAACTAGTTATAGGGCGACTAGGCCTTAGTCAAACCACGCTGGCCCAGTTCACATACACCTTTTGAATTACTTCGCAGGCATGGTCAATAATTTCATGAGTGAGTTTAATAATTTCTTTTAATATCGAACTAGCTTTCTGCTCGCAGCTTCGCCCTCGTTATTTTTGTTTTCCGTGGGAATTTTTTATTTTCTGTAGGAAAAATAATTTTGTAGCCTATGTTACTCAGGAATAATGTAGCATTCTTATGGTGACAGAATTTTTCAAATCGGTCCAGTAGTTTCGGAGCCTATTCAATACAAATATACAAATCGTTCATCTTTATAATATGAGTACGAGTATAGTAGATAAAATTAATGATAATTTTTTGAAATTGGATCAAATCTCTTCGTGATAATCTCCAAGATCCGAAGTTGTAATTATATATCTCAATATATATAATATTTAATAACCAACCAAGAAGAAACGTTTGTAAAGTGATACGATATAATAGGTAACACAGTTTACAGATAAACATTCTTATTACAAAACATGGTCCAAACCTGGTCTAAAGTTAGTCTTGGCCTAAACTTTAGTGCGCTTACACTTGTGTTAATTTACATAGACTAGCTTTCCGCTCGCAGCTTCGCCCGCGTTATTTTTGTTGGTTGCACATATTTGTGTACTTAGTATTTAACTTTATTTCGCATGTTTTACATAGTTGTCATAAAATTTGTTTAGTTTATTTTTTCCCCAATTCGTACAACGTTTGCAAGTATTCTCACATTTTACGGGTTGACTGGTAGAGAACGCCTTAGGCATTAAGACCGCTTTTTGTGCACTTAATTGTATGCTGTACGAAAAAGTTTAAATAAATAAATAAAATAATTATGATTTATGGAAAGAATATTCTTCACATAGTCTTAATTATGAGTATTTTTATATTGATAGTTAGTCATTCAAATTACATTTGACCGATCATTGAAAAGAGACTATATGTTTTTTTATGTTTTGTTCAAGAAGTGTAGTTATTGCAGTATTTATTAATTGGTGTATGAATTCGTTATTTGTAAAGCTGATTTGCCCAGATTGAAAAGAATTTCTTCATCCATCAACTAACAGTTGAATAAATATTGTTAACATATTTTCTTATGTCCAAATTATCCATCACCCGTTTTAGGGACCGGTATTCGTGCATTAGTTAAAACATAAACGGACATTATTTATATTTGATTTATAGTTAAGAATGTTTTGTTTTCAGGCCTCCCTACCACAAGAACCGTTCACAAATGTTTTCCGAGCACATGATGATTCAGCAAGATGTCCTCAAATCGAAGAATTTAATAATACTTTCACTGGAACTCTGGATTGCTTACACATTAATATTTATGTTCCTGGTGCTATTAAGCCAAAAAGTCCGTTGCCAGTTTTAGTATCAATCTATGGTGGTAGCTTTATTCTTGGATTTGCAGGAAGGTATGTCTACGGTCCAAAGTATTTAACACGTTATGGCATCATTTTTGTAACTTTCAATTACAGGCTTGGACCATATGGATTCATGTGCCTTGATTCACCAGAAATTCCTGGAAATCAAGGTTCAAAAGACCAACTTCTAGCCTTAAAATGGATAAAAAACAATATTGAGGCATTTGGCGGTGATTCAAATAAAATTACTGTACTGGGAGTAAGCTCTGGTGGTGCGAGTGTGGATATACATGCTCTTTTTGATAAAGAAAAACTTTTCAATCAAATTATACTCGAGAGTGGAGCATCCCTTATGCCAGTGCATTCTAAGCCTGAAAGAGATGTACTACAGAGAATAGCCTCTCACTTGGGTGCTAATATTGACAGTGCTGATGAAGCTCTATCATTTTTGGTAACAGCGGAACCTCGCAAAATTATAACCGCGGCAACAGAACTAAACCTTTATTTCGGTCTATGCCTTGAAAAGCAGTTTGAAGGAGTTGAAAGTTTTATCGATGAAAATTGGATGACAAAGAAAATGTCAAATGTCAATGGAATGACAGCTCTCATGGGATATACAAAAGACGAAAATCTAGTGATATATGCAGAACGTCCACAATGTGAATTTGATAACTTAAATATTTTTGAGAACAAGCTATCGTATGATTTCGATCTTCAACATGCTGATTTCGATGGAATGATAGACACAGTTAAGCATTTTTATATAGGAGATGGAGATGAAAATGACATGGACAATAGATATGGCATCGCTGAATTCGATTCCGATTTTACATATATACATCCTATTCACAGAACAATAAAAAGGTATCTGGCTAATCATGCAAGTAAAATTTACCATTATGTATTTTCTTATGAAGGCAAAAGAAATTTTTTGAAAAAAAGAGTACATATGAATAAGCCGGGTGTGGTACACGCTGATGAGTTGGGATATTTGTTTGATATTAGCTATTTCAGCGACAGTATCACGACTAAAGATCAATTGATGATTGATCGCATCACAACTTTGTGGGCAAATTTTGTGAAATACGGGTAAGTTTTCCTTTTATAGCAAAAACTAACGAGACTAGCACAAGAACTTTTAGCAACTTTGCCTTCCACGAAGCTTATCATTTTCTTTCAACATAAGTCATCCTTCAAATTATTTGGTGGTTGAAACTATTTGAGCGTTAGAAATTATTGATGGTACCCTAAAATTGTTACATAATTTTACATCATGGTGCTTTTATTTCAGAAACCCAACTCCAGAAAATTCAACTCTATTACCTGTATTATGGAAGCCAATTACCAAAGATTCTTCGCTTCATTGTATGGATATAAACTTGGAAATGAAACTGACAACAAGGAATTACAATAGGAGAATGGCGTTTTGGGATCTTTTCTACAAGACCAATGAGAAATTGCAAGTTTTATATCGATTCGACTCGGCTAGCTATAAGTAGTTTATAATACGAGTACTTAAATGCTTTTCTTCTTCGAGGATACTTTTAAGGGATAGTGATATTGATTAATACTGGTAGTAATAGTTTCAAGAAAAAATGAGATTTTTAAGTCGTTACAGAAACTGACCAAAGAATTCATGTTTAACTCGTCTTGTGAGTCAATACAATAAATCGGAACGTTTTAGTTCCATACTTCTTTTACTAGGTTTAGTGTGTAAAGTAACAATGAAGATAAAGTTGTGGGCCGTCTTAAGTATTTTTTACGACAGTCAAGACATACAGTGTGGGGCCTGAAACCGGAGCAAATATAAAAAATGGGGGCTTTATAGACTATAAGAATTTTCTTTAAAATGATTCTAGTTACCCAAAACCCATGTATTAAACACCAACATTTTAAAATTATGATTTACGTCAGAGTATTGTTGCAAAACGATATTAGCACTAACTTTGTGACTTACGTTGGCAATGTTGTAGTGCAGGACCATTGCAGGTCAGTTAGGAAAAATCTAACCTAAGGTTTTTGATTTTAATTAGTTAGGAACATAATGATTCCATTAATGGTGTCAGGGGTTATTTTTCGGAAGTCCACTACTAATTGTTAAGGAGTGGGTAAGTTTATAGCAAAACTTCCGAACAAAAAATGTCGGTAGTTGGTACTAACTACGGAGGCTAATGGTGTACCGCCCGCCCTCCCTCAATGGATACCACAACAACATGCAAATACTTAACTTCGACGCGTTTCGCCACTCCACGTGGCATTCTCAGGATGTTGTCGCCTTCGCTGCGATGACTACACTTGCTAGTGACTTATAAAACACATTTTTTAAATATTTGCTGAGGTTTCAGGCCACACACTATAATTTTGTAGGTAGGTATATTGCCCAGAAACATGAAAATAAAAAAAACAATTACGCATTTAACAAACAGATTGTATATTGCCAAGTCATAAACAGGAAAGTGACATCACCACAGCTGATATGCGTATTTGGTGGTGTCACTTTCCTGTTTTTGACTTGGCAATATACAATCTGTTTGTTAAATGCGTAATGTCATATTTTTTTTATTTTCATTTTCCTGAAAATTTAAAAATATAACGCACTTAACGAACAGATTGTATACTGTCAAGTCATAAACAGGAAAGTGACATCATTTAATATCAATTTCCTTATTTATTGTTCATTTGGTAACATTGGACTCAATTCTGAAGTGGCCGCTAAATTTTCTAAAATTAAGTTGTCGCTAAACCATTTTCCTATTCTACGGTTACTGTGAAATTCAACTGACATTGGTAATTTTAATCTGACGTTTCTTATTTTAGACGGTCAATTCAACTAAGCTCTATAGCCACCCAAACGCTATTCTAGACGCGAGATTTTTGCGTGTAAAGAACCTTAACTAACTACGAGTACCTAACTTTTGCTCTTTTGATCAGTTTTGGAACATACAAATTACGTAAAATGGATAATGAATTTATTCTGGCGACAGCTCTTGTGTCAGATAAAACAGAGGCGACAGTGGCCAATGTCAGTCAAGGCTGTTGATTTTGGAACCTACATATTTGAGCTGACTGTACAAATTGTGACGTTTCAAGAATCTGCCGTTTACAGAATCTGTCATTTCCAGAATCTGAAAGGAGAATATCTACGTCGTGTTGCAATATTTTGGGGTTAAGGCATACTATCTAAGCCAGCCATACTCAAACTTTGTTTTTCTTGGGCCACTTTTAAATTTTAGCTGTGTCGCGCGGGCTACTACTGAACTACTACTAGAATAATGATATTGGGAACATTTTTTAACAATTTCATCTAGATATGACTTGTAATTGCTGCACGCTACTCTATCGAGAAGAGAACATACCTATTCTCTTCTCGATAGAGTAGCGTGCAGCAGCAGTAAGCCGGTTTCCGTGTACGTTCTTTGCATTTTTTATTTTTGAATAAGATGACTCACAAATGTCGATGCAAATAACGTAAGCAGAATTTGGGCGCATTTTAATAGTCTTATATTATACTAGCTGTGCCAGCGAACTACGTTTCGCCATACTATTTTTTCCCGTTTTTGAAACATTTTTTCATTGATGCTCAGCTCCTATTCATCGTAGCGCGATCTTATATAGCCTAAAGCCTTCCTCGATAAATGGACTCTCCAACACAAAAAGAATTTTTCAATTTCAATCAGTAGTTCCTGAGATTAGCGCGTTCAAGCAAACAAACCAACAAACACACAAACTCTTCAGCTTTATAATATTAGTATATATGATCAGGCACTATTATCCAATATTCGGCGTAGGTACTCCTTCTTTTTTCTTTGAATATAACTTCTAAGTTTTTCATTAACACGGGCAACGTGTGCAATCAGTGTCCTATGCTGCGCTTAATAATCCTGCGGAATTTAAAATATGTAATTGGCTTTCGTTAATAGAATTTGAAGCTACAACAGGTGGGTCACTTTCAAATGAACATTTGAACTAGAAGCACTAATTTAGAAGCTAGGAATGATCTCAGTTTTAAAACAAATAATTGTAGCATTTATATAATATAAGTCACATAATCCTATTCTAAACCTAAGTAAACTTATATTGTAAAAAAAACAGCCTATAAAAATTATACTTACAAACGTTAAAGAACCATAATTTGGTACTTATTCAATATAATTATATCACCTAAAATCAGAATAAAACTCGTTAAATAAATTGGTTGAAGTTTTATTAATGTTTTTATACTACATAGTCTAGCAGGTTCAAGCTGCACGTGTAGCACAAGGACATCGAGATGAGTATGTACTCATCTCGATGTCCTATACGTGCAGCTAATCTACTGGCATCTTCCCGACACCGATATCTTTTTACCAGAGGGAGACTCTGTACTAGAGTCCTCTGCAAGGGTACCTATATCTTACTTATTTCTGCCGCCAAACAGCGGCGCTTGCATCGCTGTGTTCCGATTTGAAGTGGTCCGGTACTGGATGCTGTGACTTGACAGCTAATGTCACAAATTGGCAACGTACCTACTTAAGCGTGCTTAAGGCCTCGTTTACGGAGACGCGGGGCGTTGCGCGGCGCGGCCCGTGGCGCGGCCCGCACAGAATTCAAATATATGGCGTTGTATGAGTGCGTTTACGGAGAAGCGATTTTACACGCCTTTGCTTGAAATGGCGCGTTTTTTACAGCCGAGCCCGCGGATGGCACCGCCGCGTCTCACGCGGCGTTTATCGCGGCGACGCACGCAGCGACAATTCTCGATGAAGCGATGCCCGCCGCTTGTTTCACTACACGCTTAAGGATGCGCCGCGGTGTAACACCGTTTTTTCTTAAAATTTCATAAAACACTAATTTTGCAAAAACATTTTGGTTTCACTGTAGTTTTAACACAAATTTCACAACTAAAATCATAATTACAATAACTTTGTCAATTAATTTCACAATATCAATGTCAAGTGTCAACGTCAACGTCGTTTCACGTCACGTCAGTGACATTTGCAATTATCTTTGGTCATTATTCAATTTTTGCATAAACAAAATAAATCTCGCGTTTATCCTGGCCTTATTTACAAAGATAGTTTTTTTTCGCCCAAAATCCCGTGCTTCCATTTAGGTGGGTTGATTTTCTCAAAATTCGGAATTTGACATTTAGACCGTTTGTTTCGATCATTTCTATAGACATATTTTAATAAAATACACTTAAACTTATAGATCATATAATTATGGTTTCGTCGAATAGAATTTGGAAAGCATTCACAGTTTGTTTATGGTTAATTTTACATTACGTTTTGTTTTTCAACCAAACTTATAACCTTGGCTGGAAATACTTATTGCAGGTTGTAGAATAGGCTAGTTTACCCTTTTTTAAAGTAGGGCTTAAAATGTTCATAATTGTTGTATTAGACCATAGCACATGAATATTATTTTTTTCGATGGCTAAAAAGTGCAAAAAATCTATTTTAAATTAAGATTTTCAATTTTGGACCAAAAACACGGTCAGCCATGATAGTCTGTTCATTATCTGTGGCAATGACGTCAGTCTTATAGTAAACAAAGCACGGGGGCGAAATAACCTCACAAAAACAATGCTTTCTATTAAATATCACAAAATATAGTAAAACTGTATATGGAACGGGACAATAGAACAGGAATATAATAACCTCTTAAAAGACTCCAGGAAATCTGTGGATTAGACGTACCCAGTGATATAGACATGCGAAATAATTGGTTAACACTCGCTTAAAGAAATCCTGTAACTATCTACTGAAACTCAAATGTATTTTTGCGAAAATTACATTAATGTAAGTACTATAACTGAATAACTCAATCTCTGTAGGTACTTCAGTTTCAACTTAAACAAAATAGAAGTTTTTAGGTTGTATGTAAAATCAAATCTGTATGTAAATTAATTAAATTTTTATCTTTCAGTTAGAATGAAAACTGACTGCAGCCGACCAACCAAATTTTAACTTGACCAGAAAACTGAGAGAAAACTTGACCATTTACGCCTTTTTGATTTAATCTAAGTTATACACTGACACTAGATGATGTTTCAAAGAAAAGAATATGTACTTATGTCCAATTGAATAATGATGTATTTGAATATTAATTAAAAAGTATGTAATACAAACAAAAATATCAAAGTTTCATAATGAATAATATTTATCTAAACAACTTTTACTTGAATTTACTGAGTACCTAATTAAAATTTGTTGCTTTCAGTGGTTACTTAATGAGAACTATTGTGTACTAACCTGTTCTCCAATTGACAACGAGATTGATAAGGCAGTAAAAGTTGTGCAACATAATACAAAGCAGTGCATGCTCAGCCACATCATCAAAATGTGACCCGTCAACTAGAACAACATTATGTCAACAAAATAACTCAAGTATTCATATACCAAAGCACCATAGAAGTAAATAGGTCCAGTTTGGTAAAACTGAAAGATGTTATATCTTCACTGATTAAACCTGCTGGCCACCATGGCTGGTAAATTTCAGAACAGCTTACGCAAGAATATGCAAGTTATCCATTTTAAAGCCGTATACAAATATATTAAATGTGATTGCTGTGTTGTCAGCCTGTGCTCTTCTTAATTTACAAGACCCTTCTTATTAAATAAATAATATAAAGAATTTTTTTTTCTTTACTTTATACATGGTAACTAACATCTAAAGATGACATAATAAATTTTTGTACTAAAATGTTTATTTGACAATAATGACTTGTAAAGGTTTAAGTTGAATCAAAATATTTTAATTTGAAATTCATATGTTTTATTTTTCTGTTACACCTTAAAAGATTTATAATATTTTATAGGTTTGTTGCTCATTTTTATCATTGTTACTCAAATATAGTATATGTTCCAAAAGTACAAATAGGTTGAATAGAGTTAGATCAAATTTATTAATTTGTATATATTTCCTTAAGGTCGCAGGTAATAAAAGTCAAAATAATAGTAAAGTGATTTATTATGAAGTAATACTTTCATATAATTTAGGAAAAATATAGTATAGTTTCCAAAATGACACTATTTGATCAATAAGTTTTTTGACATTCAGATTGTTAGAACAAATACCTATTATAGCTAATATTGTTACCTTTTGAGTGTTTTCAAAATGACATACTGCTAGCAACACAAAAGTATATAAGTTTTGTTTGCTTTAGCACAAAACATCTGCATCTATACTTGAGTTAAGCATACTGTTCACAGTTTTCCGTCTTTGATAATTAACATTATCTTCAGTAAAAGAGCATGACAATTTTGTATTAATCTAATTTTATGGATACCGTTTGTTGAATAGACTATTACAGGGTATTAATCAGAAATGAGGTCACATTTTGCAAATTTCAACCCAAATCTTCATCTTTCAACTTTTATCCACATTTCATTATACTCATAGGTGTCTGCAAGATTTCCCACCAAAAATCTTCCCAACAAAAGAACCATCATGTGTGTCACATGGAAGCTGTTATTGTTTATAAATAAGCTCGAACTATAGCACTTCTGTATTGATGATTCGTGGTTTAGTTTTCTATACACTTTATTCTTTCTTCAATTCAATTTTTAGGTTGTATGGCCTCTGTCACCTTCATTGAAGAGGTCTTTTATTTTTTAAGAAATATGTCACAATCTGTGTCTGTGAATGTATATATATTTTTCCTCCCAGTAATTTTCTTCATGCTTGCCAAATGAACAACTGCCAATATTTCTCTTTTTATGTTCATTTACAAATTCTTGCAGTACTACACTGGTATTTGACACATGATCCTGATGTTTTCTTTTCAACATTTCTCTTGAAGTAAATATTTTTAGTGTTTATTTGACTTTTGAGAGATAGAATTCTATTCAATAGCATTCAACTGCTGTACAAAATAGCTCCTCACTGTGATGGTGCAACCACACCAAAAATGCATGTTTGCAACTCTCTTCTGCCGCGTGACAATCTTGACAAGTACACTTGTAACCGTTCTTCATTATAACAGTATTGAAACTGTACTTATATTGTTTAGAGCGATACACAAAGAATCTCCTGACCATCAATCTGTCTATTTTCGGAAGATTTGTACTATCTGCTCTCACAAATCCAACATCAATGGTTGATTTTGCTATTAATACAAATAATTTACGATATTTACAAATATAATAACGGAGACTTGGACGATTTTTTGCCAGTTTTAGGAAAGAATAGTGCAAATCGACGAGTTGTTGAATCAAATTTGACATTTCTTTGTTTACTATATGAGTGACGTCACGGCCCTGACCACAGGATATCAAAGCGTTTACGGCGTGAGATAAAAACAGATTATTTCTAGCATTTTCAAATTAAAATTTTACAGCAATCATTCATTGTTATTTATTAAAATCGGTATATTGTGGAACCTTATGCCAAATACTGTTAGAAATAAACAACATTTTAATAAATTTTGATATGAGTCAACTACCCTATTTCGAAAGATCCGTATGTTGACTCGACACATCTTGAAACAAGTTAAGAATCTTACGAGTGTTATGAAATGAATTTGGTTTCGTCGCCAATACGACGCTTAACATTCGGCAAACGGACCTCGGTTCTAGTAGCTGCATAAATGCAAATCTGTGCGTGAATGGAACGCGCCCTATCTCACCGTAGTCTGTGAACGCGTCTATGCTATGATCTCGGAACTGGATAACTAGTCTGTGAGACATCGACCGAAGTAATTTGTTATTGATTAGGTACCTATGATTTGCGAACAGCATTTTAAATCTTAATTTCTGCGAATAAAATCCATAGGTATTTCTCCCGTTTTCCGTGTGAATTTAATTTGAAAAGTACAGTAAGACTTCAAAAGTCAAGTCAGTTATTTTTGTTTTCAGCTTGAAGAGTAAAAGCTCAATCATATTTTTAATCGCCGGCGCGCGATTCATTAAATTAATAGAAAGAAATAAATTTTATCAATATATAATACTCCGCCCACACTAAGGTATCTAATTAACTTATTATATTTCATGATTTAAAACAGATTTTGTTAATTTTATTTTTATTAGAGGGTAAATTGAATATTAAACCAAACATATTACATTTCCAAAATTCGCTTTTTTCATCCCCTATTTCATTAAAAAAACCTGATAGTAAGCGGCATCTTAGTGGGATTAAGGCATATATTGAGTAACACTTGCGAATTTCCTGTTAAATTCTAAATTTTCACAATATTAAGTTTCACATCCTTCTTTGGCAAATAACTCACAAATTAAGCTGTTTTCTTTTTATTAATAGCAGTAATTATACACAAAATAGGTGCTCTCCCCTCCATATGTCCTTTTTATTAACTACCCAATAAGAAACTTTGACAATTCATTGAAAATTATGTTTGGAATTAACTTGCAATGTTTATTACATGAAATTCAAATGTATTGACTGGGATTCCTTCAGAACTCAGTGTTAGACCCACTGACCCTAAGATTATAGGCATATTTAATTATATTTTTAACATAACACTGTGCTATGAATCTCCAGGGCAGTTCCCGGAGGCCGTAGGGCTCCGCTGCAACTAACCTACCTAATAACCTAGCACAAGGAGGAATTCTGTGGAATTGTACATATATAGAGAGAATAATCTAAGGAACGGGAATTTTATATCTCTGACCCGTGATCGCGGAAACTTAGCATCGAAGGTACGCTCTACTAACAACCGCTCCGGGGAAAGCTACTAATTTAAAAAAAAGAAACCTATAACTATTTGTTCGTGTACTTTATTGCCCCCCATTTTGTAGTTTTGTACCCAATTTGTACCTGATTTTTACCTGCCGAGATTGATCAAACAAACCTGAACCATCCTGCCCTTGGCTTGTATTAATTAAACATTTAGTTAAGTGCTTTGCATTGAGGGAATTTTGTTAACTTCAGTAACATTATGCATAAGTGAATTACAACCATGTACCTACCAGAATAAAGCTTTTCATTTTGTATCGGACTAAAGGAATAAGTTTGTTTTTTTTCTTTCAACTTTAAGATTTCCCTATATTTCTACAATTTAGCAAGAAAAAGCACTACAGCGGGTGGCGCGGCGGAAACCGCGGCGGTCGCCGCCACGCTTTCCGTCTCGCATATCTATGAACAACATCGTATATTGCCATATGTTTGTGTTTACGCGTGCGATTATGAGTGCCGCTTCACGCGCCGCCCCACCGTAAACAGAAAAAACGTCGGACGCGCCGCGAGACGCCACGCCACACGCGACGCGCGACGCCCCGCGTCTCCATAAACGAGGCCTGAGAGTTTTAGATTTGCAGTAACTATGTATAAGCATTTTCGACCAGTTCCGATCGATCGACAGTGAGATATTGATTTTTCGTACTATTTTTCCGCAACACAGGCGACTAATTGGATCCGTTTCTTGAAAAAAAAAAAATAGTACTGAGTTTGGTTCATTCAAAAAATTTATAGTTACTGAGTTTGGTTCACTCAAAATCTGCGCAATACGAATCCAATTTAGCGCCAATTTGGAAACTCGAGTGTACAAGAAGTCACAATCTCAATGTCGATTGTTTGGAATTGGTTCGAGAGTAAGCGTACTGGTCCCAGTCGATGTTCATGATCCAACATTTTTGTATTATAAGCTTTGGTACCTGTGATAACCACCAGCGAGGCGAATTAAAACCAATGGGATCAAAATGCTTTGCGCTAGTGATAGTACAGTTCTCTTTGTAAAACCCTTTCGAAAAAAATCATATAAAGATGGTGGGTACCTTACAAAAAAGTTTATCGCGGTGCGGATCCCATATAAGACCTAGCACTGGAATCGTAGCTACTTCTTTGCTCGATATTACAGGTTCGGTAACCTAGCAATGTAACTCGAAATGTCCATCTATCATGATACCTTTGGTTTCTGTAATAAAACTATTCATCTTTTGTATTATTTATTATACATTTATTCCAAAAAGTATCTTAAATTTAAGTTTCATTTATTTATTATTATTCAATTACACATAATTATATTACATTTCAGTTCTGCTCTCATAAAGGTTTCCCTGTGATATAAGAGACAGGTTCTTTCTTAAAGAGGACTGTGAAGTAACCATTCATGGCTCGAGTATGCACTTTCAAAAATGCAGTTTGTTGCACATCGCTTAGAGTTGAAAGTCCGAGGCAACAGCCTTTCATATTGAAATATCGGGCGATAACTGTTTTACCACCCTAAACCTCTACGAAATTAGACATTTTTGGTCTCATTAGATTTAGTATACCCTAATCTATGTTTGTACGTTTTACTTTTATTGTAATTCAGTATAATTTAGTAAAAAAAAATAAAAATTCTCTAGGTAGTTTTTAAGACTAAAATATGGATATTTAGATGCTAATAATTATTATTCTTGTTAGAGATATGAAAAAGTTTAAATTCAATTTATGACTTGTCTTTGAACTTTAAGAAGAAATTTTGGGTTTGAATATATGTCAGAGGAAAAAATAGATGAACTAGTTTTTCATAAGGGAATCAGCTGAGATTTTGAAGGGATAAAGTGCAAAATGTTGGTTTAGAAAAATGTTTAAATAATTTAGTATAATATATGTTTTTGATAGACTCGTAATGTTTGGAACTAGGGATAAGATGTTTATATCGTAAAAATCTAAATGTGAAGTGGTAATAAAAAAAAGGTAATATGCTGTGAAGACTCAAGTTTTATTTTGTATAGGCCCCTCCTCTCAAAGTTATGGGCCTTCCATTGCAATAGATGATAAGCCTTCCATTGGAATAATTCATGGGCCTTCCATTGGAGTAGGAATGAAGTAAAAATGTAAACATGGCTTGTGTTATGATGTGAATTATTTGAATTCAACAAAAGAATGGCATTCTCAAGTAAATCTGAACTTTTTGATAATTTTATGATCTCAGATGAAAGAAGTAAAGAAGATCAAAATTATATTAAAATCTGACAATCAAAGACCTGTTGATTGTATTACAAGACAATTCAGGAGGAGAAGACAAAGATTTTGATCGAAAGGATGCTAAAGCACAATGCATAATTTTGAACAGCCTTAATAAGAAATACACCAGCCATGTCATCAATTGCGAAACGAGTAAAGAAATGATCAATAAATTAGACCGCATATTTTTAGGAAAAACAGAAACCCAAATTAATAATCTTTTAGAGGAATTTTATAATTAAGTTGATAGTAGTGATGTGCATCGTTATAGGCAGTTAATTGGTTCTCTGTTGTACTTAGTGAATAAAACAAGATTAGATTTATCGTTTCATCACAGAATAGATCGTCGTTATAGTGCGAAAATTCACTAAGTGACATTTTTGGTCAAATTGAGTTAAGGTTGCTAAAGTATCTTTTAAGGTATTATCTACCTTACTATCGAAGATATAGAAGTGTTTCTATATTATTTTTTTTATATTAGTTTGTGAATAAATGACTAAGTTCACATTTTATCACCAAGCCAAGTACGAAAATTAACTATGTCCCTTAGTTAGTTCTTATTTCATTCATGAGCAGCAATTCTTTTCTTTGAACAGCCGAATGAAATCACTAAGAGCATTTAAGTAACTTTCACTGACAAAACTCGCAACGCATTTGATTCTTTTTAGAATAATAAAATGACTAAGGGCACTTAGTTAATTTTCGTTCACCATGTGCGCGGCACCATCTCTACTTTACGGCTTTTAAGTAATTCTAGCACAGAATCTAGTTGTAACTATCTCAATAAATATAAATATGAAAAAGTCATTAATGTATCTTGAAAAGTATTACAATAAAAACCAATACACTATTACATTCTAACATGTTCTTTGCATGATAAGACACCGTAAACAACAACTGACAACATGTGGGTATGATGATCTTTATGAAAAAAAAGTATAATATACTTTTAATTTCAGATAGATCACAAAGACCTTTGCTTCGAAAATTGTGATAATGAGCCACCATTGGGCACTTAACTGTCAGAAAAGTTACTATCACACTATCAAGACGTAATTCTTACACAAAGTTTGATAGTCTCATATCCGCCACACGTTCAAACACCACAAATCCCTACAGAAGCACTTCTTGAAAGCTTAAATTCAAAACATTACGTAGACTTAGAACCATTGCCGCTAACGGACTTCTCTCAATTTACAACCAATTTAGATGAAAAATTATTCAGTACCTTCTTCAGTAATACAAACAGAAGTGTTTGATAATTTGGATGGACCTAAATCGGCCTGTCTACCGATGTGATAATCACTTGTATTAGATCTATCTATACCTTTTGTGAATTCAAATGACTTAAACGAACCATGTCTATATCCCCAAATTCGACTTTTGAAGAACCATCGAGCACTGATGATTTTTGTTCATCTAAGACATCATGGATACCGGATACTGATGAGGAATATATTGTAGTCCCAAAAAGCAAAGCAAAAGCTATCTTCATTTAACGTACCTAATTCTGATGCTACATCTGTTAGCAGCACAACAGAAATAGTAAGTGCTACAAACTCGTCTTAAACAGCAAGTCCTCCCTAATTAGAATGCCCTGTTAGTCAGAGCCTAACTTCTCCATTAGAACAACTAAAACAGATTGTATCTAGCTCAGTATTACAAACTAATACAACAGACGAAGAAAGGGAAAACCCTGAAGATACAAAAAGCTTTCTGCACTACATTCAGAATTCGCACTTAAGAAATAAGAAAAGAAGAGATGCAAGGATTGTAATACCTGAAGATTGTAATTCCAAAAGCGTACACATCTCTCTTCATCATTTCAGCTAAGAAACGCCCACTGTTGCACATAGGTCATTAGGCCTCCCCCAGGGATTTCCAAACTCCCGCATTCAGCGGCGTACCGCGACCTCCACCAGATCGTCGGTCCACCTTGTGGGGTGCCTACCAACTCTGCGTATCCCGGTACGTGGCCGCCACTCGAGGACGTTCCGCCCCAACGGCCGTCAGTCCTGCGAGCTATGTGTCCTGCCCACTGCCACTTAAGGTTTGCAATTCTTTGGGCTATGTCGTTGACTCTAGTTCTTCTACGGATAACTTCATTTCTGATGCACTCGCGTAGAGAAACCCTGAGCATAGCCCTCTCCATTACCCTTTGAGTGACATTAAGCCTTCTGAAGAGACCCATTGTAAACGGCCACGTCTCAGTTCCGTACGTCATCACTGGCAACAAGCACGAATTGAAAACTTTCGTCTTAAGACACTGCGGTAGATTGGCCGAGAATATGCTGCGTAGCTTCCCGAACGCTGCCCAGTCGAGTTGGATTCGTCGATTTACCTCTTTCTGGAAACTGGACTTACCGGGCTGGACTATTTGCCCCAGGTAAACATATTCGTCAACAACTTCCAGTGTAGAGCGTCCAACGTTCACAGAAGTGGGTACTACATGGGAATTCATCGTGATTTTGGTCTTGTCCATGTTCATTTTAAGACCCACTTGTTGGAAAACTCTACAGAGGTCTTCGAGCTTTGTGCCTAGATCTTCCACGGTCTCAGCCATGACTACGGTATTATCGGCAAAGCGAAGGTGAGTCATGTACTCGCCGTTTATGTTGATGCCGAGTCCTCTCCTTACCAATCTCTCTTACCAATAACTAATGCGAAAAAATGAAGTGATGGAGCTTTGCGATAAAGAGATTTTTCCTGAAGAATATCACGCATGGATTGAGCCACTACCAGTGAAGTGAATAGTTTGTAGAAAGATTTCTAGAGCCCGACATTTTGGAACAGTCAAATGGTGAAGATGTTGATAAAGCTAATCGACATCTGAGTTTCGTTATAAATTAAAATTTGGTAGAACAATATTATTTATCATATTACAAAAATGCTGTTTTATTTTTCAAGTTAATGTCAAAATTCACTAACTTCTGCACCAAATTAAAATTTAAGGTGAAAATTACTCAACTACTACAAAAATGTCACTAAGTGCATAATCTTGCAATTTATCCGGTACGCGAAAATGCACTAACTTGCTTTTTCTTATGTATATCCGAATTTAAAACATAAATTACCAAAATTATATAAAATTTCTATAATGTGAGGCATTCTTAATATCTTGTTCATAGAACATATTTTTGTTGCGGTGACGGTTATTAAGATATTTAAGTACAAATAGTAAAAAAATGTTTAAACGCGATTATCTCAACACTATCTTTTTGTAGTTAGTGAATTTTCGCACTACAACGACGAGATAATAGTACTACGTACAGAACGGCCACTCACCTCCTCGCACTCATTTCAAATACCTCGTCCTACCCGGCACTTCCCTGTAGACATCACTGACAAGTAAACAAGGGCGCGCGCGATCGCTCGGACGAGTAGACGCGAGCGCCGGGCGATAACAGAGACAGCGCTATGCGGGTGAATGAGAAGGCAGTCGCTGCACTTCCCGCGTCATTGCGATTGATAACCGCTCACTCAGCCCTACTAGATTCCACGCACACATTTGCGCGTGTATGAACGTCATTTGTTTAAGTAGTAGTAATAGGTAATTGATTTGCGAACGTTGTATGGAGTGTCCGGGGTGTGGTTTCATGTAGAATATTGTAGCAGACATTAGGAGTGTCCGAATCTAAATGATTTTGCAAATATTTTTAGATATATTAGGAGTTCAATTAGTTCATGTATTAGGTATGTTCGAGGGAATGATACAACTTTAAGAGCCTATTGTGATGCAGATTTTGCAGGTGACCCTGACACTAGGAAGAGCACGACTGGTTTTATAGTTTTCTCTGCCAGTGGACCCATTCATTGGTGTTCACATAAGCAGTCTGTAACAGCTCTCTCCAGTACAGAGGCCGAATATATTTCTGCTGCAGGGTGTATTAAGGACTTATTGTTTGTACAGAGTCTATATTAAGAGATTACAGGGAAAGTACCTAAAATTGAGTTATATATCGACAACCAGTCAGCAATAGTTTTAATTAAGAATGGAATTCTAAACCGAAGGAGTAAACACATAGATGTTAAATATCATTTCATCAAGGAAAAAATAGAACAGAATCAGATATAAATTTTCTATTGTTCAACCAATGCCAATATTGCGGATATTTTAACAAAAGGATTATACAGAACGAAGTTTTTGTTTTTTTTAATGAGTGATACAAACCAGATCCCCTTTATCGACAGAGATAACCTATTTGAAATGCAATACAAAGACCCAATTGCCGTAACGACAGTCTCAGAAAAGATACTCTGCACACACCGATGCCCGATGGATGTAGTATACGCCCTGAAGGAGGTGTACGGGGGCATATACACGTCCAGGGATGCACTGAGATCCCTAACTTCCACCATGACATCAGAAGCAGTGTCCAGAAGGACTGACCCGGAAACGCTATTCTTGACCTTCACCCAAGAGGAAAAGGAAGCGTTCGAAACGAAAGGGTATGGTACTGGAGAGAATTCCAGACTGCTGACGATACATGAGGCTCAGGGGCTGACATACCGTAAGGTGATAGTGCTAAGAGGCAGAGAACCAAAAAACCCGGTCCATGACAGTGTCCCTCACGCTGTAGTGGCAATTTCCAGGCATACGGAGTCATGTATATACTTTTGTGGGGAGCATAAGGAGCATGACGCCATAAAACAACTAATTGCCCAGTCCAACTCAGCAACTGACGATGAAATAAAAAATTATAATTTGCAGATGGCGTTCAAAGACCTAAATAACGCAGCGATCTAGGTGCTGCCCCATTAGCAGAAAAATGCATGCATAATGAGGAATCCCTGGATAGCGGATGAGCGGGTGCGCCGTGGATGGCGCTTCGTTTGCACATTGCATCGGTGTCGTATTCCACAGACTGTAAACAGTGCGAATACTGCTTATAGTGTGCGGAATGTGGTGCCTGCGGGGTTATTGTCTGAGAGAATCTATCGCAATCGCTTACACTTGACAGTCGCCGTCCATCCGTCGCTCCTTTATAAAAGTATGTCTTCGCAGAGCCCTGTGTTAACGGCGCAATCGTTATCAAATTGATGGCGATTGTGGTGGATTTTTTCTTAGACAATGACCCACCTGGCATGGCGCCATCGATGGCGCGCCCCCTTGTCTGTTGTCCGAAAAATCCCTCATTAAATTTATATATAGTTTTATATTATAGTATAAATGTACGTATTTATGATATAGTTCACAACTGGTATTGTTAAGTTAATCCCAAGGAGAGACGATAACTTAGCATTCCACGCGGGTGCTCGGTCTATCGCGTTGCAGAGAAGAGAGCCAATGTGTAATGTGCGTTCGGCGGCGCGTAGAGCCCATTATATTGCACTATTACGAGCGATATAAGATCTGTCTCATGGTCGATATGTGGGCTCTGAAGCGTTGCCGTTTGTACGTTTGTTTAGTATAATATGGTAGGGTATCGTAATAGTTATATTGTAAAGTATAATTTTAATTTATAAGCTGCGCAAATGTAGAAAAAAAAGTTACTAAGTGATAATTGTTATTTATAAGGAGTTTAAAAAGGAATTTTGTAAAAAAAAAATAATTTGAACAAGGGCATGGACTAAGAGTCTGTGGAGTAAACATAATAATAAAATAAAAAAAACGAAGTTTTTACGATTAAGAAAGAGTATTGTGAGTGATCAGTGATGTGTCTGTGAACTCTGTCATAGAATAAGTAGAGTTAAGGCGGTTTAGGTAATTAATTCGAAATTTAGTTCTAGGTAGTAGGTTTTTAATACTATAATAGTTGGTTAATTAATTTCAAATTTTGTTATTGTTGGGGGATAGGTTGAGTTAATATATATTTTATAAATGGTAGTAGTATATGGGTTTTAAGGTGGAGTTTAAGAAGGTGTTTGGAATTTAAACTTAGAGGGGATGTTAGAGATATGAAAAAAATTTAAATTCAATTTATGACTTGTCTTTGAACTTTAAGAAGAGATTTTGGGTTTGAATATATGTCAGAGGAAAAAATAGATGAACTAGTTTTTAATAAGGGAATCAGCTGAGATTTTGAAGGGATAAAGTGCAAAATGTTTGTTAAGAAAAATGTTTAAATAATTTAGTATAATATATGTTTTTGATAGACTCGTAATGTTTGGAACTAGGGATAAAATGTTTATATCGTAAAAATCTAAATGTGAAGTGGTAATTAAAAAAAGGTAATATGCTGTGAAAACTCGAGTTTTATTTTGTATAGGCCCCTCCTCTCAGAGTTACACCAACAATAATTCTGAGCAATATTACTTCAAAATCAAAACGTGCAAACCTAGATCTTCATTATATCTACAACATTTCCAAAAATTATGAAAATTGAACTATGTAAAGAGGGAGAAAAGCGTTGTCGCTTTATGTATGAAAATTTACAGCTTCACATTCCTCTTAATATATACATTGTTTTCATATTCGAAAGATGAGCACATAATACTTTATAGTTTACTAGCTTTTGCCCGCGACTTCGCCTGCGTGAAAGCCTTTTCATTAATTCCCTTTTACACCCTTAAATAATGATTTCGGGGATAAAAACTATTCTTTATCCTTCCTCACAACTCAAACTATGTCTATACCACATTTCATATAAATCGGTTTAGTAGTTTAAGCATGATTGCGTAACACACAGACAGACAGAGTTCCTACTTGCGCATTAATAATATTAGTAAGGATTAAACACGATTTGTTTACTATATTTAATTGCACTAGTTATTGTGTCTCTTTCTCTCTCTCTCTCTCTCTCTCTGTGTGTGTGTGTGTGTGTGTGTGTGTGTGTGTGTGTAAGTGTTCCTGTGCCTATCTGCATGTATATGCTAATTGTGTGAGCGCGTTGTTGTAGTGTATTATTGTAGTTAATTTATTGTATAGATTTTAGGATGATCCAATTTGTTTTAGTCAAATTGATTAAGCCAATCCAGAACCATTAATTTAATTTTTGTGTTCTTATTCTTGTAACATCTTAATTTGCTCGTAATATTTTGTTATAAAATTTGGGGGCCATATAGGTAAGTAAAAAAATTGTCGTTTCAGTAACGTTGTACGGGCTACAGAAGTAGCATAGGATCGAACTCTCCTTGCCCGAAGTTTATGCGGTACTATTTTATTATGGAATCTTCTTAATGCCAGCAGGATATACAGCTTGCGAAACGGGAGAACTGTTGCCTGTTTAAATCATCGCCGTAGGCGGATTATACTTGTTGAGATGATATAAAATTGTAACCAACAAAAAAAGGGCTAGTGGTAACACCGAAAACCACGCGCTGATGCCGATATAGGTCTGTAAAGTTTTGACTTCTTCATCAATATCACGCGAGTATAAACATTTTAAGAAATTACCATCGCCAGAATGTAGAAAAATCTGTAGAAAGACCTTTTTAATGTTGACTGCGAAACCTGTACTATACCTTTATCCGAAGATTTGTTAATAAGTTCGGTATCATCTCTATCAAATTTAAGCCTTTTTCGAGACATGTATTAATAGATAAATTGTTGAAATCTTTTGAAGATGCATCAAAAACAATTTTGATTACCGCGGATGCGGATGCGAATTGTTTGAGGTTCACATCCGCGGATGCGGATGCAGATTTCAGTATTTTTTTAAATATCTATTTTAACAGCACAAATAGGTCAATGATAATAATCGATTTCATTCAATATGTTTTATTGAATCATATTTTGAGACCATATTAAAACCAGTTTTTACAACAGCAAACACGGGCAAGGCACGTGCCACTCTGGTCCCGCCCACATTCTTTACATATAGTTGCTTGTTGCAGATATGAATCCGCATCCGTAAAAACTCCGCATTAATCGATGCGGATGCGAATGTGGATGACGATGAATTAATGCGAGTATGCCGCATTTGCGGATGCGGATGTAAATATCCGTAATACTCCTGATCTTAACACCCAGTTGATACTAAAGAAGTACACAATTTAATAAAAGGATTGAAAAATAAGTATATCTTTAGTATTGATGACGTTC
This sequence comes from Schoenobius gigantellus, assembly GCA_963935595.1. Classification (NCBI taxonomy): domain Eukaryota; kingdom Metazoa; phylum Arthropoda; class Insecta; order Lepidoptera; family Crambidae; genus Schoenobius; species Schoenobius gigantellus. Next base: position 55,498,742 of record OZ012542.1, on the reverse strand, counting down.
CATCGACGATGATAAAACAGTGTGTAGACAAACTACCTGTACACCCTTCCCAACTAATTAAATAAAGCTTCTATAATAGGGAATATGCATAAAATTTAAATTTGTATCAAATATTTTTTTCCAGATTCTTTATTGTCTTTTACATTATACCTAAAAGGTATTTTTTATTTTGTTATTATTTAAACCCAAAAAATATAATATAAAAAGTGAAAATTATGGGAGAGAAATTCAAACTTACAAAACGCGCCACCATTGCTCGAAACGGAATGTGACGTCAGTGGTCATTCACGTCAATGCCTCAAAGGATTTATCGGCGTCGATATTCATGTGTTAGTAGTGTTTGTAAGAAAAATTGTTTAAAACTGTATCTCTGTGTGATTACTTGTGTATATATATTTGTAATCAATCTAGGACGATGACAGAAACTGGTTTTGTCAAAGCACAATCGGATAATCTACCGAAAATAGATGCATTTATTATGTCAGCATATTTTGCATCAAATCTCGATTTTACGAGCGCAGTGATCAAAGGACTGAAAGCAGCAAGGTAATTTTTATGTTAAATGGTATATTTAAGTCCATAACATAGATTTTTATTCATAAATGTTTAAATAATACTTAAAACAAAACATAACCTTTACTTAAGTACCTACATAACCATTTGTCATTAAAATTGTTCCTAAACTCCTAATTTACGTCTATATCATTATAATTTACACGTAATATTATATTATTGAAGCTCACTCAAGTATGATATGTTTATATACTTTTTGTCAAAATGAAATAAATACTTACTATATAAGAGATAGAAAAAGATTTTTCAAAATTTTGGAAACAATCAAACAAACTGAATCCAAGGCCGAGCGTTCCTGCGAATGTACAGGGTGAAAGTGACGCGGAGAGAGTGGCAAATATTTTTAAAAATCATTTTAAAATCACCAAACAGCAATCGCCGCAGGAATTCGATGCTGGTATCCGGGACGGAGATGAAGTCACTTGCTTTACTTCTAAACATGTTAAAGATGTAATAAAAAACATGTCGCGCGGTAAGTCTCCAGGTCATGATGGTATCAGCATCGAACACATGCTGGTTTCCACCTGCCGCGTGTTTTGGCAATGCTATTTACTTTTTGCATAGGGCACTCGTATTTGCCTTCTGATTTTATGAAAACGATTGTCGTGCCAGTACTGAAAAATAAAACAGGGGATTCCTCGGACAAAAACAATTATAGACCAATCTCATTGGCTACTACTATAGCGAAAGTGATGGACGGTTTGCTTGAGAGAAAGCTACAGGCTTCCCTTAATCTGTGTGATGCACAGTTTGGTTTTAGACCGCAGCTATCCACAGAAAGTGCTGTGCCCTGTCTCAAGCACGCCGTACGTTACTACACAAATCGTAGGACACCTGTTATAGCTTGTTTCTTGGACCTATCAAAGGCTTTTGATATGGTTAAATATGATGTACTTTGGAGGAAACTGGCTACTGAAACTAATGACTTTCCTAAAGATCTTATCAGTCTGTTTCAGTATTGGTACGATAATCAACGAAATCAGGTGAGGTGGGCAGGAGCGTTATCCGAGTCGTATGGGCTGGAGTGTGGGGTAAGACAGGGCGGCCTGTCTTCCCCTGCGCTTTTTAACCTCTACGTGAATAGTCTGATTGGTGAGCTCAGCGGTAGTGGAGTCGGATGTTCTGTTGATAATATTCCATATGATAACATTAGCTACGCTGACGACATGGTCCTGCTGAGCCCATCAATCAGTGGTATGCGAAAACTGCTATGTATTTGCGAGAAGTATGCAATGGCTCATGGCCTCCGGTACAATATTAAGAAGAGTGAGATTGTAGTCTTTAAGTCAAAAAATAGGAGTTACAGGTTTCCTACAATCTCTCTTGAAGGTGTACCACTGAAAAGAGTGACAAGTACCTGGGCCACTGGGTTACGGAAAGCATGTCGGATGAGATTCACATAGAGAGGGAGCGCAGGGCTCTAGCTATGAGAGCCAATATGCTCGCCCGTAGATTTGCACGGTGTAATACAGAAGTTAAAAAAACTCTTTTCAGAGCGTATTGCCAGTCTTTCTACACCTGCAGTCTATGGGTTGAGTATACACAAAGGACACTTGCAACCCTGCGTGTCCAATATAATAACGGGTTCAGGATGCTGATGGGGCTGTCTCGGTACTGCAGCGCGTCGACAATGTTTGCTGAGGCTTGTATAGACAGCTTTCAAGTTGTCATACGCAAGCGGGTTGCCTCCGCGTGGCGCCGCATCCGAGATAGCCCCAACAGCCTCCTGGCGGCGATAGGAAGTCGCTATTCTTGTCCTATCCTGAGGCACTGGAACAAGGTTCATACTGGCTCGAGATCTGCTCTGGTTAATGTTAAGTAGGTCTTATATATAGTTTTTTAAAATTTTTATTTATTGTTGTCAAATTAAATGATTTAACTAACCCTAGCTTATAAGTTCTTTTTGTAATTACTAACACACTATGGAAAGCAATTTCTGAATTAAATGATTATTATTATTATATTGCGATTTACATGAAACATTTTCTTTCAGTATTTAAGTGCTTGTTTGTTTCAGATCAGCGGCCCAATTCTGCTAATAAGTTATAGCCGAATCGAAACTGAAACTAACTTGCTAACTTAGTTGTAATAAAAAAATCAACATTTCGTAAAACCGCAATAGGAATAAGTTTTTAATGAACTTTTGTACAAGTTAGGTTAGTTTTAGACCGAATCATCTACTGCTCAATAGCTAATTCACACTAAGCTGTACATAAATATAGCACAGTTAAAATGATCTTTACAACAAAATACAACCGATAATGGAGATACATTTTCCCTTCTCATCATCTTACACCATTTTTTTCGTAATTTCGCATCGCGTGGAATACGAAAAGACACTTTTTAATACAGTTGCTCAAAAAGTAGTATATTGCAGGGCTGTTTAGCGTCCGGGATGACCATTACGCACTAGTGCTTTTTCTTTACCAAATGTCAAATGTCTAGAATGACACACATTTTGCTTTTTTCCTGCTTTTTTCTAGCATGCTAAGTTAAGATTGCGCTAAATAATCTGACTGGTCTACCAGATTTTGTATTGTAAAAGCATGCCTAAAAGCAAAGCATAACAAAAAGCACGGCCGGACCTTGCTTTTTAAAAACTCGACAAGCAAAGCATAGCAAGGATTTTGCTTTGTCACTGCTGTGTACGTACGACGACATATTTGGCGCCATTTTTCTAAAATTTTCTCTGCGTGATTATTGATTGTTGTTATTTGCTTAAAAGTTTAATCTATCTTCTAATATATAAAATTCTCGTGTCACAGTGTTTGTTACCGAACTCCTCCGAAACGGCTTGACCGATCTTTATGAAATTTTTTGTGTATATTCAGTAGGTCTGAGAATAGGTCGTAAACTATTTTTTATTACGGCGAAACGTAAGTTCGCCGGTATTTGTAGTGAAAATAACTATTATGGGGTGTATTATTAATATTGTTTTTGCACTGCGGTACCATACAATACTTGTAAAAAGGCTTTTTAACTTCTTCCATGATTTGTATAACAATTAACTGAAATTAAGTCACGAAATAAGTATGTGGGCGCGCTAACGCTATAGTAAACAAACACGAGACCAATGACAACTAAAACCAATGACGTCATCAAAACGCGCGCAAAATGGTGGCGTTTGAACGGCTCAAATTTATTCGATGTTTTAAATTTCACTTTGAACAATAACTTGACTATTTTCAAGCCTATTTATATTTTTTTCTATGTTATAAAGATGTAATTGATTAGTTGCATATTCCCTATTGCCAATTTCCTGATGCATTATAAATGTATGTATTGTATATATATTTCTTACAAAAGCCAAGTAAATTACAGACCCATAGTTTTCCTTCAAAGTTTTGCAAAAGTATTGGAAAAGGCAATGTGAAATTGACCATTCCCCCCCACCCTGAAACTACTGAACCTATAATTTTATGTCAATAAATATGTCAAATAAATCATCTGGCAATTGAAAAAAGTTTAAAAGAGAGAAAAATATACCTATTGAAAATCGGTGAAATGTAGTTCCTTAAAATGATACTTTTGTCAAGTAATATTTCGATAGTCTAAAAATATGGCAAACAATACATATAGTAAAAAACCGGCCATGTGCGAGTTGAACTCGTGTGAAGAGGGTTTCGTATGATGTTACATATATTGAGTGATTTACCATGTTATTTTAATATCATGGACTTCTTATAATCTATAAGTAGAAAACAAATTTCTGTATATTTTTCAAAATTTTAGGTTCAGTAGTTTCGGAGATAAGGGCCCCCCTTTATCTCCGAAACTACTGAACCGGTACTAACCGGTTTTTTACTATATAGGTAAATTTTCTTCTATTTTCTTGAATAACTTGGAAACTATTTATTTTAAAATTACAAAAAAATACATTTAAGATCTTCACAACAAGACCTTTCACATGATATGTCACACGATGCAGTTTTCAATTTTTTTTTTAAATTTTCCAACTTCCCCCCAAAAATGACCTCCCATACAGATTTCATCTATTCACGTTATACCTCTGCGTTTGGGTCACAACCATTGATATGTGTACCAAATTTCATCTTAATCGGTCTAGTAGATTCGGAGATAATTGACTGTGACCGACAGACAGACGGACACACGAGTGATCCTATAAGGGTTCCGTTTTTATATTCGGACGTACGGAACCTTAAAAAGATGTTGGACAAACGTTTTCGGTCAAATGTAAATTGGACAAGTAAATTTCTGACAATTAATAGGTTCTCCAATTTAATACATCCTCCAACGCAGGTGTAAACAGAATACTCGTATAACGCCGCGCTGTCTTCACCTCGCTGAAATCTTATTGGTTTCAAATTTGGTCCCGAAGGCGGAGTGACATAGTGGCGCCTCAACGGCCGTAAGTCCTGGGAGCAATGTGTTTTGCCCACTGCCGCTTAAGGTTCGCAATTTTTTGGGCTATATTAGTGACTCTTGTTCTTCTAGGGATCTCATCAGTTCTGATGCGATTACGTAGAGAAACCCCGTGCATAGCCCTATCGAAACACTGAGGAAGATGGGCCGAGAATAAGAAACGTAGCTTCCCGAACGCTGCTAAGCTGAGTTAGATTCCTTGATTCACCTCTTTCTAGATGTTGGACTTACCTCGCAGGAGTGGGTACTACATTGCAATTTGACATATTTTTTTATGTTCATTTTAAGACCCACTTATTGTTGAGAAACTCTACAAAGGTCTTCGGATACTGTGCCTAGATCTTTCATCGTTTATCAGGTCGAATTTTATCCAGTGTGAACAGTTTCGGCGATATAATGTCGTCATGATTCACACCATGCTGAAGACGTATTCGTTTCGAGTCTTGGTCTTGAAGGCGGACAGCTCTTGACGGCGTTTAATACAATGACTGCAATACTTGGATGTACCAATAGTCTATTTGGCCCCTCTGGTGTGACCTAAGCAGGGCTCAGCGTTATACTAATAAGTTACAGCCAAACCGAAACCGAACCGAAGCGATCAATGGGAGCGCATAGATTAACTTCCGAATGTTCATTGACGTCATAATGTAGCGTTTTGATTGGTCGAAAGCAACGGTTCGGTTTCGTTTCGGTTGTGGTTTATTAGTAGAATTGACCTTCAGGTCTCAACAGAACCGAAGGCTTTCTCATAGTTCGCAAACGACAAGCATAGTGGCGGATTATACTCCTCGATCTTCTGTATAACCTGCCGCAGCGTATGTAGGTGTCTATGGTACTATAATCTTTTCGGAATCCGGCTCGTTCTGGAGGCTGGAAGTTATCAAACCTACGCACGAGACAATTCGTGATGACTCTCACTAAGGTGAGATCTCAGGTGTAGAAACCCAGGTTCAGTGACAAAAACTCAGGTTAAGTGACACCTGCTAGAAAAGGATCGAAGTTTCCTCTACAATAACCAGTTTTCAGAGCACTGCCTAATTAATTTATTGGTAGTTGATTCCAGCGTGGATTCCTGTCCAATGTTTATCAGGACTGCGGTTTCCCCATTTTGATATAGCTTATTATCATAGTACAATAAGTATACAGTGACCGCAAAACATAATTTATTTAACGTGTTAAATTTGGCCATGTTTCACTAATAATCAATACATAGAGCGAACATGACGTTCGCTGCACAAAGTTTGCTGTTCTTATTGTTGTGTGCTTTCAACTCTTATTCAAGAGCAAATCCTGTTGTCAATACTAGTTTGGGATGGATTGAAGGATTAAACAATGGTGATTATTCAATGTTTATGGGTATACCGTACGCTAAAGTGAATGCGTCGAATCCATTTGGGGTAAGTCCATAGTATTTTCTCAATTTTGTTCTGGAGTTCTGAGAAATATGTTTCGTTTTAATAAAAAAAATATGCTGCAGTTACTACCCTAAGTTAGTGCATAGAGTGCACTGTTTAGATTTTTGCCTATAATATTACTCATAGGTAAATTTGGGTAATTGTATAAGATTTGTACATACCTGTATACTACAAAAGTTGGATATTTAAGCCTATAATGAAAAAAATATTTAAGTTTCATATTAAGGTGCTAAAGAATAATTATAAAAAAAATAGTACATAACTAGAACGGAACTAAAACTTAAAGTGCTTATTAATAGTGTTAAAAAACATACCAGTGTCTGTCAATATCAAAACACGTTGGCAATACGTGTACCTATTTCATTCAGTTTTAGAACTGACATTTCAGAACTTTAAGTAATGTAAATATATATTCTTTATAGGCTGCCAAACCCCAGGATCCATTTGATGGCGTCTTCAAAGCACACGATGACACTGCAAGATGTCCCCAAATAGAAGAATTTAATGGTACCGTAACTGGCTCACTGGATTGCTTACACATAAATATTTTCACCCCAAATACTAGTCCAGAAAAGAAACTGCCTGTACTTGTCTCGATACATGGTGGAATCTTCAAACTAGGATTCTCCGGGAGATATGTATATGGTCCAAAGTTTTTGGTGCGACATGATATAATTCTGGTCACTTTTAATTATAGACTAGGGCCATATGGATTTATGTGCCTTGGAATACCAGATGTTCCTGGAAACCAGGGCTTAAAAGATCAGTCGTTGGCCCTGAATTGGATCAAAAATAATATAGAATCATTTGGTGGCGACCCAAATAAAATGACCTTGGTTGGATCTAGTTCGGGGGCTCACAATGTGGATTTTCATTTAATATTTGGCAAAAATAAATTTTTCGATAAAATGATACTTCAAAGTGCTTCATCGTTAGTACCTTTGAATATAAAACCCTCGATAAACGTACCACAGAAACTTGCTACATATTTGGGTTTTAATGTTAATGATGTGCATGAGGCAATATCTTTTTTGGCAACACAAAACCCTCATAAAGTTATTATAGCGGCATCGGAATTGGATTTAAACTTTTTCCCCTGTTATGAACAGTCATTTGAAAATGTTGAAAGATTTGTAACAAAGAGTTGGGTGAAAACTGATATACCTAACGCGGATGGGATGTCTATCCTAATCGGATATACCAAAGATGAAAATCTTTCAGAATACTTAAACAAAACTCAAAGATTTTTCGATAATTTAAATTTATTTAACGAGAAACTATCACTCGGTTTTGATATCCGCAATCCAGAATTCGGTGGAATGAAGGACATAGTACAACATTTTTATATTGGAGACGAAGATCAAAAGAATATGAATAACATATATGACTTTGGTGCTTTCGATTCTGATTTCACTTTTATTAATCCAATTCACAGGTCTATTAACAGATATTTGATCAATAACGCTAGAAACATCTACCATTACGTGTTTTCGTACGATGGTAACAGGAATTTTGCAAAGAGAAGAATGAATTTAAATGAGCCCGGTGTTATGCATGCTGACGAATTAGGCTATTTATATGACATTAGCTACTATGAAACAATATCTACTGAAGACCAGTTGATTATCGACAGGATGACAACCATGTGGACGAACTTTGTAAAATATGGGTAATGTGAACCTTGTTTATTATTAGAGATTTTCATATACATTTATAAGTTGGCATAACTAATCATTCGTTTATAATATTATTAAATATTGAGGATTTTATAAGCTCAAATCTTACTTACATACCGAATGTCCAACAAATATAATTACTATCGAGGATATTTTGTGTTTAGTAGACGCTTACGATCAATGTTTTAAATCTATTTTGTAATAATTAATTTAATACTACAATCATTTATAAAACTGCAACGGAGCTTTAAGAATTTCTAGAGGTCAAAGTCTGATGATAAGTTGATATTAAAAAAAACTTTGTTTAACCGAAAGTATATCCTAAATATTTTGTTTAAATGTACAATTACATTTACCTATCTCATCATCATTCTAAGTTCTAGCTTTCGAGACATACATTTTATAATCGATTGAAGAAAAGGCCCTAAGTGTCAATAGTAGCATTAACTAATCCTTTAGGCGCGGAATGGTAAAAAAGCAAAACGGTAAGCGATCGCAAAATGGTAAAGGAGCACAATGGTAAAGGAGCAAAATGGTAAAAGAGCAAAACGTCAAAAGCGCACAATGGTAAAAGATCATATTGGTAAGAGAGCAAAATGGTAAAAATTAGATTTTATGCACATACACACCTATACTCTTCTGCTTTCCACATTTATATTGGGAATAAAAGGATTCTTAAGAAACATTATATAGGTATGAATAAAAATCTATTTATGTAAAAAAAGTTATTATCCATTACCACAAATATAAGGCTTTTTATGTTAATAAACCTAATAAACAGGGCACATAAATAATGATAACACTAAACAAAACCAAAATTACGTCGAAAATAAAACAGAATGAATAGTTTAAGGCGGTAGAAATAAAACTTATTTAAAAAAATCGACTTCAAAAACACTGAAAAGTTAAAAATAATATAAGAATAGGTACAAACAAATGCGACACTTGGTCGGTAGAAGACCAGCCCTCCGCAGGTAGATAGTTTGGGTCCTAAATAATGCGTTATTTTGTAGAAATGCCCGTTTATTTAGCTCTTAATTTTCCGTGGTCGCCGTCATGCCTCGATATTAGGTGGTGGTAAGGTGAACACTGGCCTGAACTGTGAAGTAGCGGTGCCAACTCTTCTCCGCTCTTCATGTGAGATGTCGTTATGTATGTATATCCAATTACCTGCCACTCGCTGCTGTTAAATGGAGTCGCAGTAGGTGTGACGTAGAAAATACGTTATCCAGCTGATAGAGTACAGTTTGTAGTGGGTAGTAAGTTCCTATGCCGTTCTTGGGCACAGCTTAACAAACTTGCTTATAGTTTGGGATACCATGTCTTTCAAAGTACCTAAGCTCGATAGCGTCGCATTTCAAGGATCTGGTGCAGTTTTAATATAGGTATTTTTGTATTGATTGAAATGCTAATCGTACAGCTAATATTGGATTTGCAACAAATCGTATATATCCCAAGTTGCTATTAAATGTCGTCGTTAATTTAGAAAAATTTAGGCAAACATATATCGACTCTCGGTTATTTATTCGAACAAAAATTTATTTCTGCAACTGCTTTTTAAAAAAATGATTCTGTTTTATTTTTGACGTAATTTTGGTTTGTGTTATCATTTTTTATGTGGGGAGTACAGTATGTTTGGTTAATGTATGTTTGTGATAATGGATAATGACTAAACACAAATTATTTTTTATTCATACCTGTGATTCTTAAAAATCCTTTTAATTATTCCCTAATTTTGGAAAGCAGAAGAGTATAGGTGTGTTTGTGCATAAAATGAAATTTTTACCATTTTGCGCTTTTACCATTTTGCTCTCTTACCAATATGATCTTTTAAAATTGTGCGCTTTTGACGTTATGCTCTTTTACCATTTTGCTCCTTTAACATTGTGCTCTCTTACCATTTTGCGATCGCTTACCGTTTTGCTTTTTGACCATTCCGCGCCTAAAGGTTAACTAATGTCCAATACCATTGATGTTACAAGTGATGTATCGTTTTGGGTTTGTTTGATGTGTTTGAGTGTACACATTAATAATCGTAAAAGCTTCATTTTTTTATACATTATATGTCTTTTAGGAATCCCACACCAGTCACATCAAAACTACTGCCTATAGTCTGGACGCCGATTACAAAAGCCTCTCCCCTGTACTGTATGGATATAAACCTGGAAATGAAATTGATGAAGCGGAATCTCAGGAAACGCATGGCTTTTTGGGATCTGTTCTATAAAGCTAATGATAACTTGCAAAGACATTACGACGATTAACTTTGAAAAGAATAATAAGCCATTTTTAATTTCGGAAATGAAGTAAAGTATTTTTTTGAGATCTACCTTTTCTGTTTATTTGCCCCGCATCCTTCAAATTTGGAATTAATTAAACGAATGCATACTACTCGTATATTATTAGGTACTTACGTATCTAAGATATGACTAAGGGCGCTTGCGCACTTATACGTATTCGGTTCGTGTTCGATAAGTGAAAAAACCGAACGGGAAAGTACGTCCTCTCGTTTAGCTTATCCGTATTCTTTTCGTGTTTGAGACGGTTGTGCGATATGAATCAAGATGACAGGATCACTTCCTGTTGTTAAAAACGCACTGCAATTTAGTACTCATTTGGTATTATTTAATGCCAAATATTAGATTTTTGGTACCTGCTTAGTTTAGACAAAAACCGGCTTTCAATATCAAAATGGCGGGATCATACTCTAATTTTAAAGTTACTAACTATTTGATATAACAGATTAAACCACAATTTAGTACCTACCTCTAGAAATTAAAAGCAGTTTCTTTTAAAATCGAATATTTAAATTCTGATGGTAGCTACGAAAAATGTATGAAAAAGGAACAAAAACTGTATGAAATATTTTACAACAAAAAAAACAGACCTGTACAAATAGGCGGCCTTATTGCTAAAAAGAAATCTCTTCCATGCAACCTTGGAACGAAAGAATGAGACAGCATATTCGAAAGGGTAGAGAACTAAGACTAAGTAAAGTTTGTTATATGGGAAAGAAATTACGAGAAAAACTTCCAGCTTAATTAATTGATATTTGAATAGGCGTTTTAACATTCCACTTATAACATATATTTTCCAGTATAAATTGTCATTTTATATAAACTTCGAATAATATAAATAAATAAATTATTACGGAGACTCGCCACCCTGATGCACACCTAAAAACGACTCGAAGTGCGATTTGACGGAACGAACATGAACCGAATACGTATAAGTGCGCAAGCGCCTTTACTCATACAACCCAATTGTGGTCGACGGCCACGCATATTTCGATATCTAATATATATGTGTATTTAGTCACTTTTTCTGTTATTTCTGTGTACAGATGTAGTAAATATAAGTCCCTTACTGTTTTATTATATTGTTATTTTGCATTTTTATATATCTACTAGCTGTACCCGCGAACTACGTTTCACCACCAAAATGCTTAACACAGTGTTTAGTTTTTCCTCCATTTTATTCAATAATTATTCAACTTTATTCTGCCTTTCTTGAGCAGCGGCCATTTCGAAATTAGGACAATTTTCGTAGGTTTGTAATGCTCTAGGTACTCTTCAGGGCCTTTCATTTAATAACCATATTGCTGGGTTTGAAAGGCAACTGTTGTCCGCCCTTATTGAGCTGCGGCCATGTTGAATTTACGTCAATGTTGCTACGTTCATAGTGCTCTACTAATCAAGGCCTTTCATTTGATACCCATATTGATGGGTTTGGAAACGAACTTTTATTCGTTATTTTTGAGCGGCGGCCATATTGAATTTTGTGCCATTTTCCTAGGTTCATAGTGCTCTACTCTTTAAGGCCTTTTATGTAATGCCCGTATTGGTAGGTTTGGAAACGAACTCTAATCCACTTTTTTTGAGCGGTGGCGATGTCGAATTTACGTCAATATCGCTAGGTTCATAGTACTCTACTCATCAAGGCCTTTCATTTGATATCCATATTGCTGGATTTGGAAATGAACTTTTATCCGCCCTTATAGAGCGGCGGCTATGTTGAATTTCCATCAATGTTTCTAGTCTAGATTCCTAGTGCTCTACTTTTCAGGCCTTTCATTTAATACCCATAATTTTATTTAATGCTGGGCTTCGAAACGAACTTTTATCCCTTTTTTTTAACAACGGCCATGATGAATTTAGGGCGATTTCCTAAAGTTCATAGTGCTCTACTCTTAAAGACCTTTCATTTGATACCCATATTGCTAGGTTGGGATACGAACTATATCCACCCTTTTTGAGCGGTGGCCATGTTGAATTAAGGGAAATTTTCCTAGATTCATAGTGTTCTAATCTTGAAGGCCTTTCATTTGATACCTATATTGCTAGGTTTGGAAACGAACTTTTATCCACCTATTTTGAGCGGCGGCCATGTTGAATTTCTGTCAGTGTTGCTATGTTCATAGTGCTCTACTCATCAAGGCCTTTCATTTGTTATCCATATTGCTGGGTTTCGAAATGAACTTTTATCCGTTATTTTTGAGCGGCGGCCTTATTAAATTTAGTGCCATTTTCCTAGGTTCATAGTGATCATGTTTCTAGATTCCTAGTGCTCTACTTTCCAAGGCCTTTCATTTAAAACCCATATTGCTGGGCTTCGAAACGAACTTTTATCCCTTTTTTTTAACAACGGCCATGATGAATTTAGGGCGATTTCCTAAAGTTCATAGTGCTTTACTCTTAAAGACCTTTCATTTGATACCCATATTGCTAGGTTTGGAAACGACCTATATCCACCCTTTTTGAGCGGTGGCCATGTTGAATTAAGGGAAATTTTCCTAGATTCATAGTGTTCTAATCTTGAAGGCCTTTCATTTGATACCTATATTGCTAGGTTTGGAAATGAACTTTTATCCACCTATTTTGAGCGGCGGCCATGTTGAATTTCTGTCAGTGTTGCTATGTTCATAGTGCTCTACTCATCAAGGCCTTTCATTTGTTATCCATATTGCTGGGTTTCGAAATGAACTTTTATCCGTTATTTTTGAGCGGCGGCCATATTGAATTTTGTGCCATTTTCCTAGGTTCATAGTGCTCATGTTTCTAGATTCCTAGTGCTCTACTTTCCAAGGCCTTTCATTTAAAACCCATATTGCTGGGATCCGAAACGAACTTTTATTCCTTTTTTTAACAACGGCCATGATGAATTTAGGGCGATTTCCTAAAGTTCATAGTGCTTTACTCTTAAAGACCTTTCATTTGATACCCATATTGCTAGGTTTGGAAACGAACTTATATCCACCCTTTTTGAGCGGTGGCCATGTTGAATTAAGGGAAATTTTCCTAGATTCATAGTGTTCTAATGTTGAAGGCCTTTCATTTGATACCTATATTGCTAGGTTTGGAAACGAACTTTTATCCACCTTTTTTGAGCGGCGGCCATGTTGAATTTCTGTCAGTGTTGCTACGTTCATAGTGCTCTACTCATCAAGACCTTTCATTTGATACCCATATTGCTGGGATTAGAAACGAACTTTTATCCATGTTTTGAGCGGCGGCCATGTTGAATTTATGACAATTTTCCTAAGTTCATATGCTCTACTCTTTGAGGCCTTTCATTTGATACCTATATTGCTAGGTTTGGAAACGAACTTTTATCCACCTTTTTTTAACGGCGGCCATGTTGACTTTCTGTCAAGGTTGCTACGTTCATAGTGCTCTACTCAACAAGTCCTTACATTTGATATCCATATTGCTTCTCTATTCTCTCGACCTTGGTGTTTCCTCTTAAAATATGCTGGCTATCGCAGAAGCGATCATCGATGAACATGTTTTCGGCGAATCGTGCAATCGACTAAGAATTTATATGTGGAACTAATAATCGACTAAGAGAGATTTCGGCGAAATGTCCTGTCGGCGAAGAATGTTTCAGAATTCCGTTGTGGGGGCCAATCGTATAATCGCCAAGGTTCAATTCCAATCCAGTTCTAATTACAATTCAACTTTGGACAAAATTGGTATCGCGCTAATTTCTACATGAGAGTTGAACCGCAAGCGAAGCTGGATTGCATTGGGAACTCTAGAGATAACACACACAGAGAGAGAACAGAAAAACAACACGGTGTTACCTTTGATACTGGATTAACATTTAACCAACACATCACTCAAATTGGCAAGGATTCTTATCGACGTATGGGTTTCAGCCTGCGTAATATGAATAAATTTTATAGCCCTCACGTCTTAAAACTTTTATACATGACATTGGTGAGAAGTAAATTAGAAACGAGCTCGTGCGTGTGGAGTCCCCATGAAACTAAATATAAGCTTATGTTGGAAAAAGTACAAAGGGCATTTTTAAGATACCTATATAAGAGAATGTATGGTTATTATCTATTTTTATACCCTACAAAATATTTGTTAGGAATGCTGGGTATGAACTCGTTGGTAAGGCGACATAAAGACCTAATTATAAAACTGCAATGAAAACTTTGCGGGGTAAAATTCAGAGCACTGAGCTTCTCGAGCATATATCAAGGCTACACGTACCCGACAAATCTGTCCAACAACGAGCCTGTCGTCAGCGTCGTTTGTTTGCGCCTTCCTTATTTTTGTATGTAAATTGTGTTAGTTATGTAAGTGGGTTTGCCCGTGTAACTAACAAATAATTAAATAAATAAAACACTGAAAAGCCATACTTGGATCCAAAAAACGTAGCGTCGCATGAACTTTGTATTTTGACAGCGGTTTAACTTCAATCAGGTTGCGTTCCTTGTCAAATCAATTTAGAGATACTGTAACGAATATTCGGCCTTTTCGGCCATTTTTTAAAATATTCGATATTCGGCCGAACAGTGACAATATTCGGCGGAATACCGAATACCAAAAAATATGAAAATAAAGACGTATTTCAATCATTTATAACTTCGAGCATTTATTTAGAAAGATATTAAAGTATTTTTATTATTCAAAATTAATTACAGGCAGATTGTGGTGAATAAAGACCAGTTTCTCTGCATTAGCTGGTATAGGCCGATTTCGTTTATCTTCGTAAACAAGACCTGCCACCAAATTGGAGATATTTAACTGCTGAAGCCATTTTTTACTGCTCGTACTTAAAATAATATGATTTAACAAAATCTAGAAATCTGGAATCACAAAAATTTAAAACACAACGCGTCGCGACAAGATCAGCACGCAGACGCAAATGAAGCAAATACTTCCCGCCCCGTCGCCCCCGCGCGCCCTGCACCGAGACAGGTAGTAACTTGTACGCTTCTCGCGATAAACCGCGATACGAAATGTCATAAAAGTTGTAGTTAAGTCGTAGTTCAATTCCAATCTAACTGCATTTGTTTATCGCAATTGCCTTCCTGAGCTCAAGTTTGAGAGCTCAACTGAC
Source organism: Schoenobius gigantellus (assembly GCA_963935595.1). Taxonomy (NCBI): domain Eukaryota; kingdom Metazoa; phylum Arthropoda; class Insecta; order Lepidoptera; family Crambidae; genus Schoenobius; species Schoenobius gigantellus. The sequence continues at coordinate 55,483,342 of OZ012542.1, read as the reverse complement.
TTTTTTGTCACCCATCGTCGGTAGGTCGTTATCTGTGAAAACGCTCGCATCTAAACAGCATTATGCTAGTTTTATGAACATTGCAAACGTAGACAACTTGGATTCACTCAGAACGGGCGAGCTCGAGCACAAGCCTTTAATAAGATGGTTTAAACTTACCTCGTTCATGCTGAGTGGGTGCCAGTAGCGTGTGAGCTAATTTCAAGAAATACTAGTTTCAGATGTCTTTACACTGAATAAAATGTTATCGTTGGCTTGTTGAATTACTTCAAACTAGAACTTAAAAGCTGTTGCCAGTTTTTAACCGACTTCAAAAAAGGAGGAGGTTATCAATTCGATGCGTATGTTTTTTTTGTTATGATGCATGTTACGCGATTACGCTGCCAATTGTGGACCGATTTTCAAAATTCTTTTTGTATGCGATAGAGTTTACTCCTGGGGTGGTCTCAAAGTCACCAAAGTCAGGATCTGATGATAGAATGTCATAAAAATCGAGGGAAACCCTTAATTTTTTTATATGTACACCGTGTTTTTTGTGTAGGTATGTTACGCGATTGTGGACTGATCTTCAAAATTACGCAAATACGGGAATAGCTTCGGGAAAAACATGAACCACGTTGGACGTAGGTACCTATAAAATTATAAGGTTTCCCTCGATTTTCATGGAATCCATCATCAAATCCTGACTTTGGTGATAATGGAACCACTATATCAAATACAAAAATAATTATGAAAATCGGTCCACAATTGGCGGAGTAATCGCGTAACATACATATAAAAAAACATTAGCATCGAATTGAGAACCTAGTTTTTGAAGTCGGTTAATAAGTTATATCTAAATAGGTTTATAAGCTCTTAAATATATATTTACGGTTTTGAGATTTTGTTCCTTTACATAATGCTGTTACAAATAGCTTCTTGCGAAAATTCATAATTCTAGATCAATGGAATGTACCCTATTAGGTTTTGATTCCTTTGTGAAATCGCAAAATATGCGACATAAACGGCTATATCTTTTGATTGCGTTGACCAACAAATTTGTTTTTTCCAGAGCTGAACGTGACCGTAGACCTAAGTATTTGAAATAAATTTCAGTTAAATATCTGTACGCGTTCCTGAGAACAAGGGTCTTGACAGTCAGACGAACAGACCGACAACGAAGTAATCCTTAAGGGTTATTTTTTTCCTTTTCACATACGGAACGGTATCACAAAAAGGCCTGACATGATTGCTCAGAGTAAGATTTATTTATTGCTGTCAATTATCTCAGTGTTGTTTTACATATTTATTGTTCCAATAGGTAACAATATTTTTTTATATAACAATATTATTGGTTTCAAAATAGAATGGGGCGGTTCTTTTGTCCCGTAATTGTTACAAGATCGATAGCTACAGATTGCGGCATATAACATAATCAGAAATGGCTGGCAAAAGCGCAGGTATACCAAAGTGTCTTGTAAATGTTTGCCTGTGAAATTAAAATTGCTATTGTCAAATCTACCTCGTTGTTATGGATGTCAACTGAATTGTTATTTTTAAAAGTGGCGGTGTGACTAAAGTGACGGGGAGTAGGAGTAGAGGAGGTCTCTCCTAGGCGGGGAATGGTATTATCTAATTGCTTGTCAGTCCGCCATGGTCTCTCATACCGTATATCGGTACTTGAAGTAATGGCCGGTATACACTTTGTTTAGTCAAGTGCTTAGTGTTTAGTAGACTGTTAGGTGTTAAGTGATTAGTAGGTGCTGTCCCTACGCTGTTTAGTTTATTTGTTCATTATATGGACTTAACACTAAACAGATCTGTCCAGACGTGTTTAGTGAGTGTTTAGTGTTAAGTGAGGGGTGAAGGCAGGAGAGCGGGAGGGGCGACTCGCAGAAAAAATAGAACGCGTTCCTATTCGCTAAACACTAAACACTTAACACTAAACACTTAACACTAAACATAAGCTGTCCGAACGTGTTTTTTACTAAACAATTAACACTAAACAAGCCACTCGCACTAAACACTGAACAAAGTGTGTACCGGCCATTACATACTCATTATTATCATTTCAAACTTCTGACTGTTAAACATTGACTCCCAAGGATCTTCGTCGGTCCTGCGCAGATCGCACGTATCCAGTGACATCTGCGACCATCACTAGATATTTTATTTGCTTGTCACATGTTTTAAGTAGGTGAATTACATTGTTTTTAACAGAAAAATGATCATGCGACACCCTGGACGGGCATTGCAATTCAAGGAGACCTATATAAAGGTTATTTTAGAGATATAGTACGTGATTAACAGTCTTTCTATATCCTAGAATATTGTTCAAACTTAATGATGTAAATATTCGTGATAGCAAGAAATGATTATTCTAATCTGTTAGGTTAATAAATAATCGTTCCACATTACAGGAGGCCTACCACCACTGGATCTCCTGATATGCGGCCGCCACTCGAGTACTCTAGAAGTAATCATTTAAAAAATCTAAAAATATATTTTTCGCCATCAATGGTCTCAAAGAAAAACCCATTGCTAATCCTTCTTTTTGTTTGTAATATTGATTGTTGAACCGGAAATAATTTTGTTTCATCCGTAATGTTGTTAATGCCATAACATCATTAACTTTACCTGGATGCAACGTTGTTTCTCTAAGTAATTTTGTAAAATATTTAAAGTTTCATTATACGAGTAAGGTACATTTGTAAATTAACTATCTATATCTCATGAAATCAACTTTGCATTCCTAGGGGAGCGAAACAGACCGGATTTTATTAATTTAATCCAGACTATTTATAACAGAATAACTAGGTTGGAATTACGATTTCGTTTTTAGTATAGAGTAATGTTTTTTGGCTAACTTATATGCCGGTGCACGGATATAAGATACTACCGGTCGCATTGGCACGTTTTCTTTATAAATTTCCGGTAACCCATATAAACAAGGACTTACTGGGTTCATTTGTAATAAATTATTCTTATTTGATAAATTTGAAAATACAGAGTCGAAGAGACTGACTCAGGAATCCGGATTATTTCTTCTACCTTCTGAAAGTAAGTATTACGTTCTATTACTACCACCGTATTACCTTTGTCAGCTTTGGAGACAATCAAATAGTTATCTGTTATTTTTGGGAAAGCGATTTGTAAATTAGGTACCTATTCAGGATTGTGTAAGTTACGGTTTGACTGCCTCAAAGCGTTTCCAATTTGATTAGCTGTTATATTGGGAGTTAAACTTTTTATATGCTGATCTTTTTACTACTTACAATGGTGATCTGCTAAACTTTCCATTGCTTTCTGATTAAGTGATGGACGTAGGCTATACTTTAAGCCTTTGTTTAATAACGGAACTTCGTCATTGGATAACTGAACATCTGAAAAGTTTTTTATTCGCGAGTAAAACCAGGCCCCCGTCACTCGCGCAATGCAGCGTTATAAATACCTACCGCTAAGTAGCGCGCCGGCGCGCCGACTGGCAGAGGGCCGCCGCCACCCGCCGCCCGCCACGCCGCACGCGACACTTTTAAGCTAGAGACAGACTGATCCCACGTACGCAACGTTTGCGATGCAACGTGGGAGAGCTAGTGTGCACATTTGTCCCACGTATACGACGTAAACTGCATCAGACGCTGTTGTCATTTCTCAGGTGTACAACGCCATAGAGAAAATTAAACAATGTTTTCTGATTCTGAGAGTGAGTTTGAGGACGATCTATGTTTGTTATTTTTAAATGAATATTTCCGCGCCACAAGAACTAAAAAGTCTTGCCATGCAGTTTTGCTATTTCTTCCCATGCTGCATTGCGTAATGTAGTATCACGATATTCAATACATTTAATATTATAAATAGCTTCATATTGTCTAACCAAATCGATGAGTTGTTCATCTGCCATTTTTCCACAGTGCGTGCTTCCAAAATGACGTTCTATTCGTGTCTGACGCGATGCGAACGAAAGATCTAGAAACACTGGTCGTACGCGTGGGCCGCGTGGGAATACCCCCTCCACGTTCCCATGCCGATCTGGCGCGACAGGTCGAACGTTGCATGGGACGCGTGGGACAGCGTTGCGTTTGACAAGTGTGCTTCTAATCATAATATTTCCACAGAGCAGATGTCATAATGCATTGCATACGTTGCGTACGTGGGACCAGTCTGTCTCTAGCTTTATTATTATCGAATCTTGTAATTTTTTTAATTTTTTTTTTATTATATTGTTATTTTTTTTTTCGTTTATTTTATTGCTTTTTTGATTATGATATTAATTTGGTTTTTAATTTCTTTTAGTTTTTATCAATTATTTCTTTTATTTATAATTTTCTTTTCAGAAGTAAAAACGGGATTTTTATACCTAAATTGAATAATTTTCCGAAAATTTTCAGTTAAATGTTGATACGAAAAAAGTTCCACTTGCATTGTGGTTTTACAAAACCACACAATAATTTTAATATAATAAACTTGATTAACAATACGGTGGTTCATTACTATGAAGCTATTGGATGTCGTTTTTCATAGTCGAAATTCGTAGTAATTCGAACTAATTAGATAGTAATCCGTCGCCATAGTAACAATATTCAGTCCTCAGTCTGGTTCCTCACTTGCTGAGGAGTTCAGGTTGAGCTTACTTTCATCTTAGACCTTTTCGACACTTCTCATTGGCTAAGATGAAAGCCAACAGCTTCCCTGTTGTTTGTATAAAAAAATGGCAGCCTGATTGATTGCCTACTTAGTTTTATAAAAAAAAATAGTCTCGATGAACCGGTTGATTCCTTAAAAAAAAATATTCCACCTTACTCCTGTTTTTAAAAGATTGCCTATTTATCACAATTATTCATACGATTCAGGATATTTTCGATAGTAAAATTGAATAACCGTGAGTTCAAACATGAAAAATAAACATCGAACATGTATTTTTCATAATAATTAGTATTTTTTTTAATCGCTTGTAATTTGACAAATGAATAAAATCAATGAAGAAAAAATTTCACCTTGGGCGGGATTGGTAATTTTTTAATAATTTGTATTTTTTATATTTTTTAAATGTATTTTACAGTGGTGGTCACATATTTAAAGACACACTTAATGTTGACCACATACGACAAAATAAATGATATTTAGATACCCAAGATAGGTATCAATTCCATTTGAATTGTTATTTTACACCGCACTGACATCGTATTTTTAAAATGAGGACAGCGAAAAAAGTAATATCAGCAATTGTTTAAATTAATTCCGTTTTCAAATGTAACACAAACTTTTTCGATGCATTTGCCGCTGGCCAGCTAATTAAAGACAGTGCGTGTTTCATGTTGTAGATTTTAAATAAAAATAAAAGGAGCACTTTTATTTTTTCCATTATGCCGCGAATTATCGTGATACGCAAGAACTAGGTCAGTTTTAACATTGTTTTACATTTGATTGAGAAATTTAAACTAAATTAGTACCTATGGGAACATCAAATGTTGCGAACCTTCTACTAAGAAGATAATTGTCAATTTTTATGACAAAGGTTGGTGACACAGAAAAATTGTACATCACTTGTGATGCTCTAACTAAAGATATGGTTATGAACGCTATCCGGCATTTAAAAAAGTTTAAAACTACGGATAAATGTGCCTAGGAAACCTAGACTAAGAAAAACAACCCCGTTAGAAGACTCAAGAATAGCATTGTTGGCTTAAAAAGAGCCTTTCAAAGGATGACAAGTTATTCGTTTAGAATTATTTGGTGCAGAGGGGTCTAGAGGAGTGTCTGCAAGAACTGTTAGAAGGCGATTATATGAGGCAGACTTGTTTTGAAGAATGTCTCATAAAGTCCCACTTTAGAAGAAAGAAAATATCAGAACAAGATTACAATTTGGCAAATAATATGCACACTGGACAGAACGACAGTGGAGAAGTATGTCTTTCCGACGAAATTAAAATGAATATGGTTAACTCTGATGGAAAAGTTTACGCGAGGCATCCTCCAAAAAAAAATGGATCCAAAGTACACAATGAAAACAGTCAAACACGATTGGGGTAATATCAAAGTTTGGGGATGTTTTTATGGTCACAGTGTGGGACCTATTAAAACAATAGAAGGTAACATAGATAATGTTCAATATAAGAATATTTTAGGAGAAACCATGTTGCCTCATGCCGATGATCATTTGCCGGTGATATGGACTTTTCAACACAATAACGATGCCAAGCACACTTCAGCAGTGGTCGAAGAATTTCTGAGGAGCCAATCACTAACAGCTTAAGATTGGATACCGTACAGTCCCGACATTAACCCGATCGAAATCTTGTGGTACTGTATGAACAAAATAGTGGCAAAAAACGTACAAGTAACGGGGTCAACTTTACACGGCATTTAAAAAAGCATAGGAGCAGATTTCAATTGAAACGTGCAATAATTTGATCTCTTCAACGCCTAGGCGGTGTCAGGCTGTCATTGCTGCTAAGAGACATGCGACAAGATATTAATAACGTGGTTTTATGTTTTTAAAATACATCTGAAATATATAATAATCAAGTTCGTTTCAATATTTACAATATTTCTTTTTTAATAGTTACTTAATTTGCATGTCTTTAATTAGTTGGCCAAGTATATTAGATCATACTGCTTGCAAAAAGTTGCACTTAATATAAAGTTAAAATACAATATCTTTGTTCTCTTTATTTCATTTCAAACATTTCACGATAACCATTACAATAATTTAAATAGTATTGCAAGCTCCTATTGCATTATAATAAAAAATATAGGGTAAGAAAACTTTAAAAACTTAATGTCCTACAAGTGTCTTTAATTATGTGTCCACCACTGTATACTATTTAAAATTTTTAAATATATGCGCACTGCCAATTAAGAAGTAGATTATGAGGAATAATGTAATGATTAACACCAATCATGTATTTTACCATATTCTTGCAAATAAAGTAAATACAATTATTATTATCATTTTATTAAATTAAAGCACATTTGAGTCAGGAGCTTTCCTCGCAATCACTTTATTTCATTACTAGCTGTGCCCGCGAACTACGTTTCGCCATCAAAATACTTAACACAGTGTTTAGTTTTTTCCTCCATTTTATTCCATAATGATTCAACTTTATTCTGCCTTTCTTGAGCATCGGCCATTTCGAAATTAGGACAATTTTCGTAGGTTCGTAATGCTCTTTTTCTAACAGTCCACAAAATTAAATACATTACATATTACTATAAACACTAAGTATAATTATTGTTTTAGAGACATTATTGATATTTATAAATTCTTCTTCAGTAGAAAGAACTACACAGTTGCAAGAATAATCTATATCGTATTCATGTTTCGAATTAAAATAAACAATTGTTAATAAATTAGAACTGTATACGAATAAAGTTTAGATTTTAAAATGGGTGTTGGTAACACCAACAAAATATATTTTTTGGATATGACAACTTGGCCAATTTTGACTGGTCGTACAGTAAGCTCCTTGTCAAGCTATACTGTTTAACCTTTGAACCGTTCTTATGTCGCTCGTAATACTGGCGGTTTTCGTAGAGTTAATGTATAGCATGAATGGGGGGGTTACTGTACAAATACGACAGACACGGAGTTTCGTGAACGTACCGCAGACGTTCGTTTCTTCTCATTCGGGATTTCTACCATTCTACCTAAACGTACGTACAGAACGTGTTCCGTTCGTAATAAAAACGAACGTGTGCGGCAGTCAATGAGTATTTTGTATAGATTTGATGCATTCGGATGCCCGCATTCAGAAAACGAATGCGAAAAAACGTATTTATGCGGTTAGCCTTAAAATATATTGAGACTTCCGTTTTTGTAACGTGTACTGTGCGATATAATGTTGCTAGCATAGTTCGGTTAGCAAACTCGCCGTGATGAATAACATCCAACACACAAACTTGGAGTTATCGTTAGTTAGTTCACGATCGTTGCATTATCACGGTATCGAAGGACACTAAACACAGGTAACATCTAACATCGAACATCCAATAGGCCCCGAAGCGGTTCTCAAACTTTTTTGCTGACGGAACCCTTTTGGAAAGCGAAATACTTGACGGAACCCTAGAATAAAACAATAGTTTTTAAAGGTGTATTCTATATTAATAAGCATAATGAAAGTACGACCAGAGAGGGTGTTTTGATTTTTCTAAAGGAACCCCTAATAGGGGTAGTGTGGAGCCCTAGGGTTCCGCGGAACACACTTAGAGCATGGCTGCTCTAGGTACCCTTCAGGGCCTACTTTCATTTAATACCCCTATTGCTGGGTTTGAAAAGCAACTGTTATCCGTCTTTTTTGAGCGGCGGCCATGTTGAATTTACGTCAATGTTGCTACGTTCATAGTGCTCTACTGATCAAGGCCTTTCATATGATACCCATATTGCTGGGCTTAGAAACGAATTTTTATCAGTTTTTTTTGAGCAGCGGCCATATTGAATTTTGTGCTATTTTCCTAGGTTCATAGTGCTCTACTCTTCAAGGCCTTTCATTTGATACCTATATTGCTAGGTTTGGAAACGAACTTTTATCCACCTTTTTAGCGGTGGCCATGTCGAATTTACGTCAATATTGCTAGGTCCATAGTGCTCTACACTTGAAGACCTTTCATTTGATACCTATATTGCTAGATTAGAAAACGAACTTTTATCCACCTTTATTGAGCGGCGGCCATGTTGAATTTATTTATGTGTTGCTAGGTTCATAGTGCTCTACTCATCAAGGCCTTTCATTTGGTACCCACATTGCTCGGTTTGAAAACGAACATTTATCCTTTTTTTGAGCGGCAGCCATGTTGAATTTAGGTAGATTTTCGTAGGTACCTAATGCTCTACTCTTCAAGGCCTTTCATTTGATACCCATATTGCTAGGTTTGGAAACTAACTTTTATCCACCTTTTTTGAGTGGCGGCCATGTTGAATTTATGTAAATGTTGCTAGGTTCATAGTTCTCTACTCATCAAGGCCTTTCATTTGAGTACCATATTGCTGGGTTTGGAAACGAACTATTATCCATTTTTTGAGCGGCGGCCATGTTGAATTTATAGCAATTTTCCTAAGTTCATAATGCTCTACTCTTTTAGGCTTTTCATTTGATACCCATATTGCTAGGTTTGGAAACGAACTTTTATCCTTTTTTTTTGAGCGGCGGTCATGTTGAATTTAGGTCGATTTTGCCAGGTTCCTAATGCTCTACTCTTCAAGGCCTTTCATTTGATACTCATATTGCTAGGTTTGGAAACGAACTTTTATCTTTTTTGAGCGGCGGCCATGTTGAATTTATGTCAATGATGCTAGGTTCATAGTGCTCTACTTATCAAAGCCTTTTATTTGATACCCATATTGCTGGGTTTGAAAACGAACTTTTATCCATTTTTTGAGCGGCAGCCATGTTTAATTTAGGGCAATTTTTCTTAGTTCATAATGCTCTACTCTTTTAGGCCTTTAAGTTGATAGCCATATTGCTAGGTTTGGAAACGAACTATTATTCTTCTTTTTAGAGCGGCGGCTATGTTGAATTTATGTCAATGTTGCTAGGTTCATAGTGCTCTACTCATCAGGGCCTTTCATTTGATACCCATATTGCTGGGTTTGGAAACGAACTTTTATCCGTTTTATTTGAGCGGCGGCCATGTTGAATTTAGGGCGATTTTCCTATGTTCATAGTGCTCTACTCATCAAGGCCTTTCATTTGATACCCATATTGCTAGGTTTGGAAACTAACTTTTATCCACCTTTTTTGAGCGGCGGTCATGTTGAATTTATGTCAATGTTGCTAGGTTCATAGTGCTCTACTCATCAATGCCTTTCATTTGATACCCATATTGCTAGGTTTGGAAACTAACTTTTATCCACCTTTTTTGAGCGGCGGCCATGTTGAATTTATGTCAATGTTGCTATGTTCATAGTGCTCTACTCATCAATGCCTTTCATTTGATACCCATATTGCTGGGTTTGGAAACGAACTTTTATCCGTTTTATTTGAGCGGCGGCCATGTTGAATTTAGGGCGATTTTCCTATGTTCATAGTGCTCTACTCATCAAGGCCTTTCATTTGATATGCATATCGCTGGGTTTGGAAACGAACTTTATCGGCAGTCATGTCAAATTAAGTCAACGTGGCTAGTTTCAATGTGTTCACTCTTTAGGTTCTTCGTTCGATATCCATGTTCCTTGGGTGGACCCAAAAAAATGTGATCCGTCATTTTAGACATTAGGATCAAGAGTCCCGTCCCGTCCCTCTACGCGTAACCCAGAACATTGCATTCAGATATTTTTTTTAATTATCAATATTAATCTATTACTTTTAATAGTTTTAAATGGATGAAAGAGTTTGATTCCTTAGTCCTAATGTAAAAACATATAACACCTTTCAAAATACCTTGAAAAGAGTATCTTCATTTTTCAACATTTCAAATATTTCAAAAATTGTACCGATTTTGTGAAAATTAGTCAAGAATGAAACCAATCTACAAATTGTATGGTCACTCGATAAGTATTATCATAAAAAATGCTTTATACATTGGTTGTATGGCTTGATCTTTTTGCCTTACCACCATGGTACGACATAAGAAAAAGACAATTTGGTTGGCGAAATCCAGTTGGGCACAGCCATTAACAGAAAATATTAAATTTTATTTGTACTATGTGAAACACTTCATTCCTGCCTTAATTTTCGAAATCCAATTACTTAAGATCAGGCTGTATGGCGTAGTTCCATTGCCTTTCCTTCGTGGAAGAAAATACCTTCTCTCTGTATTAGGTGACAGACTTGTCACAAAAATAATGTCACGTGCGCCATGTTGTTTTTCTACCTAAAGCCAATTCGAAAATTTTATATGGTATTTTTTGACTAAAAATAAAAAGTGAATTTAAACAAACGAAATTATGCCTAAATGTTCTTCCGGAAAATTCTAAGCATTGTGGTGTAAGCCATATCAAATTCTGTCCAGTAGTTTCCGAGATCTTTCCGGACAAACAGACAAACAAACAAACAAACCAACAAACAAACAATTTTTTTAAAAACTATTCTATCGTGTTCTGCTAATGATTTTAAGGCGACCTGTGTATTTTTTTTCTTAAAATTTCGCAATTACAGATTTTTGTACCCCTACGATTTTATTATATATAGAGATATAGAGATAGAGATAATCCTACGTAAGTATATTAATAAAATAATAACATTAAAGTTTTACTTTGACTATTTTGTTTATGTTCTTTGTACAACCCTTAAGTTTTCGCTCAATGACGCAATCACGCGGTGTACGCGGGAATCTCGACTCTCGGCGCGCGTTCATAGAGACCTTTTCTTCTTGCAGCCACTTTTGTCTGTCGGTTTTGGCTATTATTATTACAACGATTCGAGCGTTTCTATGGGAGTGATGTATCTGTTACGTAGTAACTATTATCTCATCTGTGGTAAAACGTATGAGAATCGGAAATTTGATCGTGGAGACCCCGATGCATACCATTACCATTTCTAGAATTATTGACCGACTCGTGTCTCATAAATAAAATATTTATTGTGAGCTTCTTGAGAGGCAAGAAGTCTAGCTTTATGACCTAAAAGATCATATTCTATATTGTGTAAAGAAAAGAATAGTTCCAAATACAACATTTTTATATGTCATTTTATGTCTCTAATGGACAACCACCGACGCGATTCTTCATTTAATCGCTATATCCGCAGATCGACTATTCGTGTTGGAACGAATGTTAATGTATTTTGTTAGTCTGTGGTATTTTGGTATAAGATGTTCTCGCTTACATTGCTGATTAAACCAAATGTTTTGTATTGTTAATCGATGAAGCTTAGTAAGTTTAATATACTCGTATGTATAGACGTGTCTGTGCGCTTCGAGCGTCGGTGGCGCTGTGGACTCGGCACTTGCCTTCCAATCGGGGGGTCGGGGTTCGAGACCCGCCATGTACCAATGTGTTTTTCGTTTCGAATTCCATATGTACATTTGTCTGACGCTCCTACGGTGAAGGAAAACATCGTGAGGCAACCTGCATACATCTGCGAAGAAATTCAATGATGTATGTGAAGTCGACCAATCCGCACTGGGCCAGCGTGGTTGACTAAGGCCTAATCACCCTAATACATAGGGTAGGCTCGAACCCCTCGGTGGGGACGTATATAAGCTGTGATGATGATGTGCGCTTCGACGACCGTCGTCGGAGCGCAGCGAAGGCGACAACATCCTGAGGATGCTTCATGGAGTAGCGAAACGCGTCGAATCTTAGTAGTTGCATGTTGGTGTGGTACTAATTAGTGATATTTCTTTGTCGCATGCGATTAAGGGAGGGCGGGTGGTGCACCACTGGCCTGCGTAGTTAGTACCAACTACCGACTTTTTTTTTTTTAAAAAAACGTCGCCCCACACTAGGATTTTCTCCTGTGTCGTGGGTGCAGTTACAAACATAGAATATCACATGCACATACGCCCAGACCGGAACAAATTTCTGTAGGCCATACAAAACATCTGTCCCGTGCGGGAATCGAACCCGCGACCTGTTGCGCAGTAGGCGATCGCTCGACCTCTGCGCTAACCGTGTCTTGGAAGTGTTGGAAGTTTTGCTTTATACCTAATCCTTAATAATTAGTAATGGTGTAACGCCTGACGACCTCAGGCTAGCTAATCATTATAAAATTCAGATTTCTAATTCGTTTTTGTAGTCAATTGGTTGTGTGTATTTTTTTCGTACGAAAAATACATTATATAAAAAAAACATTAATCTTAACCTATCAATATATAAGAATCTTAATACTAAGCCTAAAATAAGTAATTAAAATCTAATTTATATTTAAAATGTGCATTCAAACGAAATTGGTGTAATGAAACGCACTTGCTAAGTGACGTACGTACGTGACATGCAAGCAGTGGGGACTACGATGACGCTTTCTCACTTTAGCAGTCGAGCCGAAAGTGAAGGTTGTGATATTATGATTTTGAAACTCGGTCACTATAATTAATCAAATTGAATTTTCCCGTACATATAAATAAATAATACTTACTCCAATCTATTATTTAGTGTGTGGTGTTATTCCTCAATTGGGGGATCAAGCATCGGAGTATCGTACGCAATTTGGTTGCACGAATCTACATGCACTGCCGGTTTAGTAGATATTGGACCTATTCGCGAAACGACCTGCAGTCGTATTAGGGCTTGTTCGTGAAATCCCTCATTCTAAATATGCCCTATTTGTAAAATACTACCTGACCCTACAGACACGATACTACGCCGGATACTACCAAGCGGAGCGCAGAGGAGCTGCCACTGCCACTGCAGGGAAGTGGTATTTTATGAGGGAGCAGTGAACGTACACGCAACGCCCAATCCGCGACCCACATACTACATACATTACGATCTACCCGCGTTTCCTAATTATTAAATTATTTTTTCAAAATTTATCTTTAACGTTTTTTTACAAGTTTTTATTTAGCTTGCACTGTACACATTATGCACAATTGCACATATTGCAGATAATTATGTAGGTATATGCATGTTATGTATGTTTGTTCGGGTCAAATCTTGCGAGTTAAATTTGACCCACCTCCCGGATTCCGATTGCGCTAAAATTTTGCATGCATATGTATATCGCGTGACAATACAATATTATGATGACATAGAGCTGATCTGATGCTGGAGCTTGAAGGTGGCCATAGGAACTCCGTAATAAAAGCCACAGCCCCATCGAGCTTAGCCTCGTTTAATTCATATTTACAAGCTGGAGCTGGAAGATGGCCATAAGAACTTCGCAATAAATCGACGCAATCCCATCGAGATGTCATCATATCTGCAAGGTCGGATATCTCCTTGCATGCATGGATTTTTGAAAAAAAAATATTTCATTGGTGTTGGTAGTCCGGTTAATCGCGAATCCGTATAACTGAGGGCCTGATAATCGAGTTTCTACTCTATACATATTAAGGTCAATAATCGATAAAAAACTATCCTATCTTTTAAGTTGGACCAAATTGCTTACCTATACATTAAGCCAAATATCAAAATTGGTTAAATAGCTTAGAAGTTTATCCCAGACACACTGTAATGCCATATATATATGGCATTACAGTGAGTGAATATGAGTATATATATATATATATATACTCATTTGCAAAAAAAGGGGCGGTTTTGATTTTCATTAATCTTTAAAAAGATACAATACAAAAAAGGTTTCAATCGTTTGTACAGGTTACTGGCCGGTTTTAAAAATGCCGTGGTATTTAAAAGAGTACGTTCTAAATTCAAATTTTCATTTAATGCTCATTTTTACAAAAAACCCCTTTTTATCCTACATTTTTGGCGCGAAGAAGTTAACATCGACTTTCATAACTTTTATTCAATTTTCATCGATTAATTTCATATCCTTGACTGTCAAAGCTTTATTTATTGCTGTTTGGCTGTATCAAAAATGGTAGAAAAAGTGGTAAAAGCTACCAAAATTATCGCGCTGCTTGAAGAGGGTTGCAGCCAATGCTTCGTGGCTAGGAGGCTAAATGTTAATCGCTCGACGGTCCAAAGGACCTGGCAGCGATATCAGGAGACTGGTTCCGTCGAGAGAAGGCCTGGTTCTGGAAGAAAACCATGTACCCAACCACGGGTGATCGTTTTCTTGTGAGTCGCGCATTGAGAAATCGCAAATCTTCGTATGTGGATCTTAAGAACAACCTCCAAAAAGTAAGAAATGTGCATATTAGTCTATGGACGGTCAGGAGGAGGCTTCTCGCTGCCAATACAGGGTGTCCCAAAAAATAGTGTCAAGCGTAAGTCCAGAGTTAGAGCACCTCTTGGAGTACCCGAATCACCCCCATGTATGTTCCGCGATTATTCGTAGTTTTCGAGTAATAATTTTTTTTCTGACTTTTTCAAAATTTTGATCCAAAGAACTTAAAAATTTTAAATAAAAAAAAGTAGAACATATTTTAATGTTTTTCTTTTTGCCACTGAATCATCTTTAGTGCTTCTTTTATGTCTAAAATAATCAGCTTCGTAACTTTAGTGGAAATTTAGAAAACAGTAGTGTAAAGTCAAAATTTGAATGTTAGTGAATAATTACTTAAAAATTCATCTTTAAATTAAAAATCTAAACAGGCGAATTCATGGTTTCTAAGTATGTGTAAAAACTTCTCTAGACTCTCTGCTTTCATAATCATTTAAAAAAAGAAGTACTTAATAGGGCTACTTTGGCTTAAATCGGCCATCAAAGACAGCGAGGTGAAAATTTCATAAAACTCGACTTCTGAATATTTTTTTTTTAATTCCAATTATTTATTAATAAACCAAAAATGATTGTAGAAAAGCTAAAAATTTATTATTTGAAGGTCAAAAATAACTGTTCCTGCTGCCATCTTTAATAACCTTTGAAGGTTTATTATAACTTAATAAATGAAACAAAACATTATTTTCAAAGTATTTGTTATTCGATCGCTTAAAGAAAGTTTTCAAAATGACGACCTTCGTGCTCAATACATATTCTACATCGTCTAAAAAAGTTTTCTTTTAAATGACTGCGTAGTCACCGCCCGGCCCGCGGCCCCAAGTTACTCCGTGAGCACCGAGTTCACAGGCTTAGGTTCGCTAGAAATTGTGAATCATGGACTCAAGAAGATTGGAATAGGGTTTTGTTCTCTGATGAAGCCAGGATATCTCTGTTCGGTGAAGATCGACGTCGGCGAGTGCTAAGAAGACAAGGAGAACGCTTTGCAGAGGCATGTTTCGAAGAAATCACACCTTATGGTGGGGGCTCTGTTATGTTTTGGGCAGGAATAAATTCAATGGATCGTACAGAGTTAGTCTTCATTGAAAACGGCTCACTGACTGGGCATCGATACATAACGGAAGTTCTAATTCCTCATGCACAACCCGCATTGGCCGCTCTAGGTGAAGACTCGATTTTTATGGACGACAATGCTCGCGCCCACCGATCTCGCGATGTTAAAGCGTATGTGCAAGAGGTCGGCATTCGTCGTTTGGATTGGCAAGCTCGAAGTCCCGACCTCAATCCCATAGGCATGTCTGGGACGTTCTGAAACGGCGTGTGAGATCAGTACAACCAGCTCCGCAGACCATCAGAGAGCTGAAGAATGTGATTATTGCGGAGTGGGAACGTATTCCGCAAGCAAGTATCCGGGATATACTCGCTAGCATGCCCAGACGAATTCAAGCTGTGATTTTAGCTAGAGGGGGTCACACTCGATACTAAACATTTATCTGCTTTTACTTGATTAAAGAAAAACAAACAAAAAACTTTTTTATTTTTACTTCATGAGCATATGCACTACTAGCGAACATACACTACTAGTGAGGTTTAGCATTATTTCCCACAAATTGTATCAAAATTTTATGAAATACTGATGAAAACGATTATTTTCTTATTAATTTACCAAATTGTGAGGATCAAACTACCTATAATTATCAAACAAAGCAATATTAACATTTGAAATGGTTCATTGCTTAGGTGCCCGTTAATAATATATAATATTGTAATATATTATATCTATACTTATATAATAAAGAGGAAGATTTGTTTTTTGTATGTTTGTATTGAATAGGCTCCGAAACTACTGGACCGATTTGAAAAATTTAAATTGATTTGAAAAACCGATTTGAATGCTACAATATCACTGGGTAACATAGGCTATAGAATATTTCCCTACGAGAGAATATGGAATTTCCACGGGAAAAACGAAAATAACGCGGGTGAAGCTGTAGATTATAAAGAGGTAAAGTTTGTAACTTTGGATGTTCGGGGTAATCTCCAAAAATTCTTTCACTAATAGAATGCTTTTTTATCAGTGAGTAACATGGGCTAAAGAATTTTTTCGTACGGAAAAATGTAGAATTCCGGTTCCCACGCGAAAATGTAGAATTCCGGTTCCCACGCGAAGGGTGAGAAGCTGCGAGTGGCAGGAGCGCATCCAGCTCTCAAATTTTAATAAGGTTGTGGTTACAGCCACCCAGAAATCGTTCTCAAGCGACAACAATGTAAAAGGAATCTGGCTTGCGCAATAAAATCATTTTCTACCAGTTAACCATGAAGGTAGGGGAAAATTTTGAGGCGGCGCAAGAGTCTCGTTAAAAGACATGATAAATTGTATAGTATAAAATCTCTTCTCGGGCGCGTGAGTAGAGATATCGCATTGTTGACCCGCTACCACACGCCTCCTAAAAGGCAGGTTTTTAGTTGCTCGCCGTCTAGCCAACATGCATCGCCTCAAATTTTTTCCTCCATCTATCGCAGATGGTTCTTGACCTTCTAGCAACGAGGGACCATTTTACAAACATCTGTCTAGCCATGGAGAACCAACTCAAAACCCAATATATAGCAGACATGAATAAAGAGTTGTTTGTTATATCTATAATTTTTTTTCTATGGCTTTGCGGACTACTTCCTCTGCTTCCAGGGACCACCAGTGGTCCACGGACCACCGGTTAAGCACCACTGATCTATCGCATGTCGCATTACAGCCGGCCGAGGAGTAGGTGTAAAGACAAGTGAAAGGCGCTCGGCAAAGCAGCCAAGGCCAATATGGCCTTAATAAATTTTCAGTTAAGTGTCTGCGATCCGAAAAAAAGTTTCACTTGCATCGTGGTTTCATAAAACCACACAATGAGTGTTTTGTTTCAAGTCACGTGGCACGCATATTAAAAACTGATTTTAATTTTGCGAAAATATTAAGTATATATTTTTTGAATGAAAATTCGATGAATCCACAAATCGCTTCAACTAGTCATACGCTTTCATCTAGTCGCGTGTTTTCTATTGGCGCTCACATTTCGGACTTGTTCGTCAACTGGCGAGTGTTGAACTCGCGACTGCGCGCGAGTTTGCACCTTGTGATTTACCTATTTTTAACCGACTTCAAAAAAGGAGGAGGTTCTCAATTCGATGCGTGTGTTTTTTTTTGTGTGTATGTTACGCGATTACGCCGCCAATTGTGGACCGATTTTCAAAATTCTTTTTGTATTTGATAGAGTATACTCCAAGGGTGGTCCCATGGTCACCAAAGTTAGGATTTGATGATGGAATCCCATGAAAATCGAGGAAAACCCTTAAATTTTAAGGTGTGTCCAACGTGTTTTGTGTGTATGTTACGCGATTACTCCGCTAATTGTGGACCAATTTTTTAAATTCTTTTTGTATTCGATAGAGTATACTCATAGGGTGGTCCCAAGGCCACCAAAGTCAGTCATCTGATGATGGAATTCCATGAAAATCGAAGGAAACGCTAATTAAATACCAGCTCACCGAAAGTGAGCTGGGTATTTAATATTAGTATAGTATAGCTGGGTATTTTGTAACTTTTTAGTGAAAGAAACCCTATTCTTTCACTAAAAAGTTACATAAAATAAAAACCGACTTCAAAAATACTGAAAAGTTAAAAATAATATAAGAATAGGTACAGACAACATCACACTTCTATATTGAGTCTAAGGAGATCATCGTTTGGCATCGACTTCAATATAGAAGTGTGATGTTGTCTGTTCCTATTCTTATAGGTATTATTTTTAACTTTTCAGTGTTTTTGAAGTCGGTTTTTTATTTTTTGTTAAATATTTTTCTTGTAGTCAACTCGCGAGCACATTAATGTACAGTCAAATAAAAAGGTAACAAAACAGGTGTATTAAATCTAAACAATCTTACGTATAACATTTTTAAATTTCGCGTTGCATTATTGACTTAGTTAATTATGTAGGGTCTAAACGCGCACAATATTAGCATAGTGGCTAATATTGTGCGCGTTAAAACCCACGCACACTGACAGATACCTGCACGCGTCATCTCATCATCATCCACGTCATTTGCAATCTGTATCAAATGCCCTTACGAACCGTGCCTACAAGCTATGTGACCCTGAACATCTTAAGTCCGAACTCGCCTATGTTCAGGAGGTACTTAAAAATAATGGGTACAGTGTAAAGAAGCGTTATGGGAGGAAACAGCAGAAGGAGATGCGATCTGATGTGAGTCGGCGAACGGCATTTCTGCCTTATGTAAAGGGCATAACGGACAAAATTGGATCATCGAAATCGAATACCTTTTCAAACATCGGGCGTATACAAAATCGACTGCAGTTGCGGTAGTTCTTACATCGGACAAACAAAGCGTTCAATCGCTGAACGAGTTAAAGAACATATCGCAGCTGTTAAAAACCGACAGACGCAGAAATCAGCGGTAGCAGAGCATCTTATAGACTCGGGGGTCAATCATTGGATGGAGCTACATGATCCCAAAGTCCTCTCCACAGATCGACATTACAATAAAAGAATTGTTCGTGAAGCGGTTGAAATTAAGAAGTATAAAAATTTCAACCGGGAGGGTGGCTTTAAATTGTCACCATCATGGAATCCTGTGATAGCCAAATGCAAACCGCGATTTCATACGTCTAGGAATAAGCTCGATTGTGTCAGTGTTGTGTGTCGAAGCGACGACGGTAGGACTGAGAATAACAACCAAAGTGCGAGGGTAGAAGAGAATCACACCGGCTCTTCTGACAGGCGACGGCACGGGGCACCAGTTCGCTCGTGACCACGGCCGCAACAAGGCGACCGAAACGTCGATTAAAGGTACATAGTATTTCGAGAGTTACTATGCTAATATTGTGCGCGTTTAGACCCTACATAATTAACTAAGTCAATCTTACGTATGTAGAACTATTACTCGAATTCTTTTCCCTAGTTGTCATTACGTGAAATAGTCATAACAGAGGAACCTATGGCAGTTTGGGGACAAGGTTGGCATTAAACTATGAAGAGGGTTTCCCCTGGCGATCGCGACCCATGATAACACTCTCTGTGTTATGAGTCGAACAAGACAATGTGGACAAAACAGCATTGTCAAAGTGATATTTATAAGAAAACAAATGCAATTAACGGGTTTGAAGATTATTATATGAGGTAGGTACGTACGTACCTCTTTGATTATTAGAAATAAATCACTAACTATTTATATAATCGGTGATCGAGAGCGTCGGTGGCGCTGAGAGCGTCGGTGGCGCTGTGGCCTCGGCACTGGACTGTGCTCCGTGTAGAATCGGGAGGCCCGCGATCGATCCTGCCATGTACCAATGTGTTTTTCGTTTCACGAATTTCATATCTGACGCTCCTACAGTGAAGGAAAACATCGTGAGGAAACCTGCATACACCTGCTAAGAACGAGTAATTCAAAGGTGTATGTGAAGTCAACCAATCCGCACTGGGCCAGAGTGGTTCGACTAAGGCCTAATCGCCCTACCATAACTGGTTAGGGTAGGCTCGTGCCCCTTTGTAGGGACGTATATGAGCTGTGATGATGATGATGATTTATATAATAATTATACTCGGCTTCGTCCTCGGGATTAGCAAATAATACTTGTAGTAACGCCTAGTGATACGCCAGTCACGCACTTTATTTGAGGGTATAAATAAAATTTAAAATGAGTCTCACGTCAACAAGGTGGGCGACCTATCCGCTCGCTTCATTCGCTTTTTAGTGCTCGCCACGATCACACTCTCACGTCTTAAAAGTTTTTACTTTAAGTGAGGTAGTACTTATTTATAATGCCTAAGCGGAAAAGTGAGGAGGATTGTCAAATCTGTTGTGTAAGTTTAAAAAACTCGAAGTGTTACGAAGATGCCGTACACGGAGTCGTTCCAGCTTGCTCGACAGGCGTTCCCGCTCGGAGTCTCAAGGTTAGTCATTATGTGAATAAGTGCATTTATTAGTGACTATGACCGAAAATGCCATTTTCTATTTGCTGGCCGTACAATGCTCGTTTGATAACGGGTAGAAGTATGATAAGTCAGCCATCTTGTTATATTCTCATAAGTACTAGAGAAACTTAATTAGTTAATGACGAATTATACCTATAATGGTAAATTTGTTACGTTTTTATTTTTTACTGGTTTCCTCTGAAATGAAGTTTTATAATCCAATGAAATAGTTTTACGAAAACTGTTAAATAAGAATTATTTCAGTGGGCTTATTTATACCCCTTTTGTATGAATTTTTATGACACTATATCTCTAAGAAGAATAAATACAGTATATACATAGTGGTAATGGTTACCTATCCTGGTTTGCGTACTTCTCTTTGGAGCTGTACTACCTTATGGTAATGGTAACCTCTCCGGGTTTGCGTACTTCTCTTTGGAGCTGTACTACCCTATAAATTAGTCTCGCGAACAGTACTTTGGTCTGTTTCATGACTAATGGAGATATCGGTGTATTCATAGTGACAATGGTTACATATCTGGGGTTTGCGTACTTCTCTTTGGAGCTGTA
This sequence comes from Schoenobius gigantellus, assembly GCA_963935595.1. Taxonomy (NCBI): domain Eukaryota; kingdom Metazoa; phylum Arthropoda; class Insecta; order Lepidoptera; family Crambidae; genus Schoenobius; species Schoenobius gigantellus. Next base: position 55,462,098 of record OZ012542.1, on the reverse strand, counting down.
CTACCCTATAAATTAGTCTCGCGAACAGTACTTTGGTCTGTTTCATGACTAATAGAGATATCGGTGGTTTTCAGAACAAGAACGTAATAACAACGTTTTAAACCTACAGGCCTATTACGATCTCACGGTTTTCAAATAATATCATATGATATCATAGTGCAAAGCGAAAATTATGATTTTCGGTCAGATTTTTGATCATTCGTTCGTTATATGATATTGACATCATCGAAATTATGCCATAGTAATGATATCATTGGAGATCGGTAATACGAAATGAAGCATTTCATGATTTATTATGCCATGTCATACGATGAAAGATTTATAATTGGCCTACTGCTCGATGGGATTATTGGTTCTGAGCCACGTTCGGAGATGCAGGTCGACCTCGACCCAGAACCCGCCGAAGTGGCTACGCTCTGTGCGAGCCCGCCGTTTATATCTTCTGTGCCGTCATGACGGTCACCCTTGTGGAGGTCGCCACCACCGCCACCACTGCCGCCGCCGGCGCGCCTGAGCAAGTGACGGATACCGACGAGCCTGTGTCAGCTAATGCGATGCTAAACACCACAATACTTGAAATATTGGGCGAGGATCCAACTATTTCGAATACTTTTGGAGCCGACATTCACAAAGACTTTGCAGTTAAGTTGGAACACACATTAATGTGAAATACCTTTCGCCGAGTAACTGCAAACTAATTAATGCTCCCGTAGGTACTGAATGCCGAAATTAAGGTGGCTATCTCCGATATAAACGCTAAACGTTATAAAAATATCGAAATTAGGCAAAAACAAGTTTCTACGGCTATTTCATGCTTGAACCAAGCTATTAATTCGCTGACCTCGAAAAATAACAGTGGCCCAGAATTAATAAAAATGTTGATGGACACAGAACGTATTCTCTGTGACTTGCAGTACCGGATTCAGTCATACGACGGAATTTTATTCTGTCTTCCCTTAAAAAGGACATGAAAGACCAGCTTTAAAATACTTAACCAATTTTTATTCATTCATTAGGCGAAAACCAGTCAGAAATTATTAAGACTGCAAAGGCGATAAATAAATAGGGTGCAGAGTTAAAAACTTCATTGCATAAACCACAAACAAAAAAAAAAAAAAAAGGCGCCTGCACCGACGCCTAGCACCTCCAGGAATGATTAAACTGAAGGGCAATTTTTATCAAGTATATTCTGGTACCTAAGCCAAATGGTAAACATGGTTTCATCCTGAATTAAAAAAAAAAAAAAAACTTTAATAAATTTATAAAAGCAGATCATTTAAAAATTGAAAATTTACGCTCAGTGCTAAAATTTACATAAACAAAAAATTGTTTCATGACAAAAATAGATTTAAAAGATGCCTTTTATTTAATAAGTATTGACCCTAATTCAAGAAAATATTTAAGATTTCAAATTGAACAAGAACTATTTGGCTTGAGTACTGCACCATCAAGGCAATAAAACCAATTGTCCGATTACTCCGTTCTGCGGACCTAAAATCAACTAATTATTTAGATAATTATTGGCCAAATATACAAACCAAAAAATTTATTACCTCTCTTTGATTTTAATTAACGAGGCCAAAAGTTTAATGATACCTAGTAATATATGTACATTTTTAAGGTTTCGTTCTAATCTAGACTAAAAATTTCCAGATCACAAATCAGAAATTGAAAAAAAAAAATGGTTAACTCTTAAAAGATGTTGAATACGTCAATTCGCACAAATAGTCGAATTACTAGTCTCAGTTTGCCCGGCTGTAGAATACACTAGCCTTATACTAAAATATTCGAGCGCATTAAGTAATTAAACTTAAAATTATCATTAATGATAATTATGATAAATTTATAAATATCCCTAGGAAGACGCAATACAAATACCGTTTTGTAAAATCAAGCATGATACACATGATCTGGAAATTTTCTCAGACGCCTCAAATACGGGGCTGTACGTGGCAAAGAGAAGGTTAGCGGGTTGTGGAGCATTCAGGAGAGAACACAACACATTAACTACCTAGAAATTCTAGCTGCTTTTCTAAGATTAAAAGTGTTTGCCAAAAATATAAGTAGTTGTCAAATTTCTCCGCATCGACAACACTACAGTAATCTCTTACATCAATACAATGGGGGGTATTCAGTTCCCCCACTTCACTGACATCACTCGTCAACTATGGCAGTGGTGTGAATGTCGCAATTTGTATGTTATGGCTTATTACATTAGCTCATCAGATAATATAACGGCAGATGCCGAATCAAGGCGGGTACATCCTGACATAGAATCGACGACACGTTTAGCGCAAAGGTCGAGTGATCACCTACTGCGCAACGGGTCGCGGGTTCGATTCCCGTACGGGACAAATGTTTTATGGCCTACAGAAATTTGTTCCGGTCTGGGCGTATGTGCATGTGATATTCTATGTTTGTAACTGCACCCACGACACAGGAGAAAATCCTAGTGTAGGGCGACGTATTTAAAAAAAAAAAATTGGAGTTAGCGGACTGGGCATATCAGGAAATAAGACGAACCGCTGGATGGAGCGGCTCTTCAAGCACATTCTATCGATTCTATAATAGAACCATAAGTAATGTTAATACTAATGGAAATAATTATTTTGCCAGAACAATTGTTAATAATACGAGTAATTCAAATGATGATTGATGTTTATTCTTATTAACATAAATTAATGAAAATTCAGGAATAAACAAAATATTTCACACTATTATCTCTAAAAGTCTACAAGTATTATTTGCTAATCCCGAGGACGAAGCCGAGTATAATTAATGATTAAACGAACTTACCTGTACGTGAAGTTCAATCATAATTATACGAAGGCTTCGTCCGAAGGGATTAGCAACCCTCCCTCCCAACTACAAGTCCCCTTTTTTGTGTGAAATATTCCGGATGCGGCTACTCTAAACTAAATGAAGCGAGCGGATAGGTCGCCCACCTTGTTGACGTGAGACTCATTTTAAATTTTATTTATACCCTCAAATAAAGTGCGTGACTGGCGTATCACTAGGCGTTACTACAAGTATTATTTGCTAATCCCTTCGGACGAAGCCTTCGTATAATTATGATTGAACTTCACGTACAGGTAAGTTCGTTTAATCATTAATTATATCATTTTTAAAAATAAGGTTGTTAGTATATAAACAGACATCTTTGATTGATCGTAGCTCCGTACTCTTTAATATACTAACTTACACACATCATAAACACACACACGTACACTCATAATCACACACAATTTCATAGTATTGGTGAAGTTAGATTTAATAAATATAGTACCTAAGTTGTAAGTGTTAGTAATAGGATATGAATGTTATCTTTGGAACTTTTAGAGGAATCACTAGCTCCCAAGATACAGGGATTTCCTAGTTTGGGAGTTAGGAGTACACTCTTTACTGCATATTTAACACTGTTGTTGTGAAAGTGTATATAATATTATGTAAGTATTTTGTAAACTGTCGGTGTGTCTAAATAAATTTTATTATTATTATTATTATTATTATTTCCGTCTAGAGCATTGAATGCTCTTAGACTAAAAAACAAAAATTTGAGATAGTTTTTTCCCCTTTTTCTTTGTTGGTTTGTTTAGTATAGTGTGAATTCGCAGTGAGGAATGGAGAGGGAGAAAGAATGCGATTTGATACATTATTACTCCCTCTTCTTTAATGAAAGATGAGGGAGTGGAGCTGTTCGCAAATAGGATAGGGGGTGGGAGAGGGGAGTTAGAAGAGGGGGGAGTTGATAGAAGGAGTTTTGGTTGTGTGTCTCTGCGTGTTTTTGCGTGTCAGGAGACAGCGTATGTGTATATAATATTAGCTGAGGTGATTTTATGCCATATAATGTGTGATTATTTTTGTGTGATTGTGAGTGTTGTGGTGTGTGATGCATGCAAATTGATGTGTGTGTTTGTAGTAGATAGTTATAGGATATTTTGTGTGTTTAATTTTAGTCTAACTTCGTTGTTATGAATGTTTGTGTGATTGCGTGTTCGTATAAGTAGGGGAACCTGTTGAACATTGATATTTCCGCGCTATTAAATTATTTTGTCTGTGGCATTCGGTACATCACTGCTGACTTTCTAATGTTGAAGAAGTCGCTTGCTGTTAATAAGCCGGTGTTTGGTGCTATCGAAGTAGAAACTTTTTTTGCCGAATGAAGTTAATCTATCTATCTATAATATATAAAGCTGGATTACCACTGACTCACTGACTCACTGACTCACTGATCAGGGGTATTTTTGGGACATTTGCAGTTACTTTTGGGTTTTGGGATGTTAGAAAGAGATGCACGATCGATTCGGTCGAGTAGAAAGCGATATTCGAAATTTGAAAAATCCAAGATGGCCGCCGGCGCGAAATGTCAAAATTTCCAAAACGGCTCCGATCGCGCTGGTTTTTGGGACGCGTGATCGCTTCGCCCCCGGGGATCGGGTGCTTCTGTCGAAATGTGAAAAAACAAAATGGCCGCGCCGCCATCTTGGATCGAAAAACCCGTTTCGCCCCGTGTTTGCGACCGAACACGCGCGTGATTTTCGGGATTTCGGCTGATTTTTTTGATGGCTCCGGTCGAACGCGTCCTCGACTATCCGATTATGGTAGCCGGTTGGCGAAAAACAAAATGGCGGCGGCGCCGGCGGCCATCTTGGAACGCTCAAATTTTTGACTTTTTTTAACCGCATTTTCGCCAAGATGGCGGCCTCGGAGTGGGGTGAAATGTTCTAGGCGGGGTTAGAACTCGGCGCGAAGTGTTGCCAGGTGTGAAAAATTTTCTACCGTTTTTGGTAGTTTTTCCTCTGGAGGCCCGAATAGTCGAAAATCGAAATAACGACTTTTCGCGATTTTCAACCCCATGCCCCTATAGAGCGTCGGGGCCTCTATGACTTTCTGGTATTTTTATTTTCCGCAACTGGCAACACTGGCCGCCATGGGGATTTGAATTTTTTCGTAGACCCCATTTGACCCGAATTGATCTCCCCGTTCCAGACGTGCTGGTAACGTGGGGTAAATGTCATCTTGCTTCGTATATGGTGTAGTTTTCGGGAAAAATCCGAAACTTTGACATTTAAACATGGCGGCTCCGCTGGCGGCCATTTTGTTAAGGGTTGCAATATCGAAAACATGAATTCGCGATTTTGACGCGGTTGCCGGCGTTTTTCGACTGACAACACCGGGTGGCCTTTCATAGTGCTCGCCGGGGGAGATCTAATTGTGGGGTAATTTTCCCCGATTTTGGGGTAATTTCGCCGTTTTGGGGGAAAACGTAAATTTAGATTTTTTCGAGTTTTTATCTTATAGTGGGGTGGAACAGACGTCGCTGATCATTTCTACCACCATTTGGGGCCGGTGATATGGCAACACTGGCAGCTAGGGTGGTTTTTATCATTAGCGACAACACAAAATTGACGATTTATTGGCGGAGTTAGGTGAGGGTTAGCGGCCAGCTGGTAATATCACTTTTTAGCACATATAGTCGGCTTTACAAGAAAAATTTGACATTTAAAATTTTCAAGATGGCGGACGCGCTGGCGGCCATTGTTTTAAAATTTGCGCTTTTTGCTAATTCGGTGCGGTTTTCGGTAGCGGCACGGTAATATGGGTATCAAATTTAAGGATTTTAAGTGTAGAATACGATACAGTTAGTGACGTTGCTTCAAACTCAATATGGCCGCCGCTCCAAAATGTCAAATCGCTTTTCCTTCTCCACCTATGTAATATGGGTATCAAATGTAAGGATTTTAAGTGTAGAATACGATTCAGTAAGTGACGTTTCTCCAAATTCAATATGGCCGCCGCTCCGAAATGACAGACCGATTTTCCTTCTCCACCTGTGTAATATGGGTATCAAATGTAAGGATTTTATTAGTAGAACACGATACAGTGAGTGATATTGCTTCAAATTCAATATGGCCGCCGCTCCAAAATGGCGGATCGCTTTTTTTTTGCCACCTATGTAATATGGGTATCAAATGTAAGGATTTTATTAGTAGAACACGATACAGTGAGTGATATTGCTTCAAACTCAATATGGCCGCCGCTCCGAAATGTCAAATCGCTTTTCCTTCTCCACCTATGTAATATGGGTATCAAATGTAAGGGTTTTATTAGTAGAACACGATACAGTGAGTGACATTGCTTCAAACTCAATATGGCCGCCGCTCCAAAATGTCAAATCGCTTTTCCTTCTCCACCTATATAATATGGGTATCAAATGTAAGGGTTTTATTAGTAGAACACGATACAGTGAGTGACATTGCTTCAAACTCAATATGGCCGCCGCTCCAAAATGTCAAATCGCTTTTCCTTCTCCACCTATGTAATATGGGTATCAAATGTAAGGATTTTAAGTGTAGAATACGATTCAGTAAGTGACGTTTCTCCAAATTCAATATGGCCGCCGCTCCGAAATGACAGACCGATTTTCCTTCTCCACCTGTGTAATATGGGTATCAAATGTAAGGATTTTATTAGTAGAACACGATACAGTGAGTGATATTGCTTCAAACTCAATATGGCCGCCGCTCCGAAATGTTAAATCGCTTTTCCTTCTCCACCTATGTAATATGGGTATCAAATGTAAGGATTTTAAGTGTAGAATACGATTCAGTAAGTGAATTTTCTCCAAATTCAATATGGCCGCCGCTCCAAAATGGCGGATCGCTTTTCTTTTGCCACCTATGTAATATGGGTATCAAATGTAAGGATTTTATTAGTAGAACACGATACAGTGAGTGATATTGCTTCAAACTCAATATGGCCGCCGCTCCGAAATGTCAAATCGCTTTTCCTTCTCCACCTATGTAATATGGGTATCAAATGTAAGGGTTTTATTAGTAGAACACGATACAGTGAGTGACATTGCTTCAAACTCAATATGGCCGCCGCTCCAAAATGTCAAATCGCTTTTCCTTCTCCACCTATATAATATGGGTATCAAATGTAAGGGTTTTATTAGTAGAACACGATACAGTGAGTGACATTGCTTCAAACTCAATATGGCCGCCGCTCCAAAATGTCAAATCGCTTTTCCTTCTCCACCTATGTAATATGGGTATCAAATGTAAGGATTTTAAGTGTAGAATACGATTCAGTAAGTGACGTTTCTCCAAATTCAATATGGCCGCCGCTCCGAAATGACAGACCGATTTTCCTTCTCCACCTGTGTAATATGGGTATCAAATGTAAGGGTTTTATTAGTAGAACACGATACAGTGAGTGACATTGCTTCAAACTCAATATGGCCGCCGCTCCAAAATGTCAAATCGCTTTTCCTTCTCCACCTATGTAATATGGGTATCAAATGTAAGGATTTTAAGTGTAGAATACGATTCAGTAAGTGAATTTTCTCCAAATTCAATATGGCCGCCGCTCCAAAATGGCGGATCGCTTTTCTTTTGCCACCTATGTAATATGGGTATCAAATGTAAGGATTTTATTAGTAGAACACGATACAGTGAGTGATATTGCTTCAAACTCAATATGGCCGCCGCTCCGAAATGTCAAATCGCTTTTCCTTCTCCACCTATGTAATATGGGTATCAAATGTAAGGATTTTCAGAGTAGAACGTAACCTTTTCAGTTTTTTTAATAATCAAACACCATTTTTTATGTAACTTAAAAAAACGAAAATTTTTTTGCACCGACTCGCAACTGAAAACCTTTTGCTTAGAAAAACATTAAGTGGACCATTCCACCGCGGGGTGCTTGCTCCCCGCGGCACACACGCGACATCGACATCGCTTCGAAATAAAAGAGCGTATAAAGTACAACATAACCTTTCCAGCTTTTTGATCAATCGAACACCTTTTTTAGGCAAAATTTAAATTGACCTCAAAAAAGATACATTTTTGCACCAAATCGCAACTGAAAACTTTTTTTTTATTACAAAAGCGATGTGAGCACTACACCACCGCGAGGTGCGTGCACCTCGCGGCATACGCGCGTCCACATGACAATTCAATGTTGCCGGCGCATGGAAATGACAGATCGCTTTTTTTTGCCACCCACCGAATATGGGTATCAAATTAATGGACTTTGAGTGTAAAATACGATACAGTCACTGACATTGCTTCAAATCAATACGGCCGCCGCCCCTAATTGGCCGATCCCTTTTCTTTTGCCACCCACGTTATATGGGTATCAAATGAAAGAGCATTCAGAGTAGATCGTATCCTTTCCAGTTTTTTGAATATTCGAACACCTTTTTTAGGCAAATTTTTAAACTTCAGCAAAAAAAGACACATTTTTGCACCGACTCGCAACCGATTACCTTTTGATTACAAAAGCTAAAGTGGGGGGTCCACCACCGCGGGGTGCGCGCACCCCGCGGCACACACGCGACATCTAGTCTATATTATATAAAGCTGGATTACCACTCACTCACTGACTGACTGATCAGGGGTATTTTTGGGACATTTGCAGTTACTTTTGGGTTTTGGGATGTTAGAGTGAGATCGACTACTGATTAAAAGACACAGGATTCGATATTCGAAATTTGAAAAATCCAAGATGGCCGCCACCGCGAAATGTCAACTTTTCCAAAATGGCTCCGAGCGTGCTGGTTTTTTGGATGGTTCTTGATCGTGTCGCTCCCGGGGATGAGGTGCAACTGTCAAAATGCGAAAAAACAAAATGGCCGCGCCGCCATCTTGGATCGAAAAACCCGTTTCGCCCCGTGTTTTCGACCGAATACGCGCGTGATTTTTGGGATTTCGCCTGATTTTTTGGATGAATTCCCTTAAAATCGTCCTCGAGTTCCCGATTATGGGGGCCGATTAGCGAAAATCAAAATGGCGTCGACGCCGGCGGCCATCTTGGAACGCTCAAATTTTTGACTTTTTTGAACCGCATTTTCGCCAAGATGGCGGCCTCGGAGTAGGGTGAAATGTTCTAGGCGGGGTTAGAACTCGGCGCGAAGTATTGCGAGGTGTGAACAATTTTCTACCGTTTTTGGTAGTTTTTCCTCTGGAGGCCCGAATAGTCGAAAATCGAAATAACGATTTTTCGCAATTTTCAACCCCATGCGCCTATAGAGCGTCGGGGCCTCTATGACTTTCTGGTATTTTTATTTTCCGCAACTGGCAACACTGGCCACCAAGGAGGTTTGAATTTTTTGGTAGACCCGAATTGACCCGAATTGATCTCCCCGTTCCAGATGTGCTGGACATGTGGGGTAAACGTCATCCTGCTCCGTATATGATGTAGTTACTGGGAAAAATCCGAAACTTTGACATTTCAAGATGGCGGCTCCGCTGGCGGCCATTTTGTTAAGGGTTGCAATTTCGAAGGCATTAATTCGCGATTTTGACGCGGTTGCCGGCGTTTTTCGACTGACAACACCGGGTGGTCTGTCGTAGTGCTCGACGAGGGAAATGAAATAGTGGGGTAATTTTCCCCGATTTTGGGGTAATTTCTCCGTTTTAGGGGAAAACGTAAATTTCGCCTTTTTTAATTTTTTTTGATATAGCGGGGTGGAACAGTCGTCGCTGATCATTTCTACCAACATTTGGAGCTGGTGTTATGGCAACACTGGCAGGTGGGACGGTTTTTATTGTTAGCGACAACCCAAATTTGACGATTTATTGGCGGGGTTGTGTGAGGGCTAGCGGGTAGCTCGTAATGTCACTTGATAGCACATATAGTCGGCATGACACGAAAAATATGACATTTAAATTTTTCAAGATGGCGGCGGCGCAGGCGGCCATTGTTTCAAAATTTGCGCTTTTTGCTATTTCAGTGCGGTTTTCGGTAGCGGCACGGTAATATGGGTATCAAATTTAAGGATTTTAAGTGTAGAATACGATACAGTTAGTGACGTTGCTTCAAATTTAATATGGCCGCCGCTCCGACATGTCAAATCGATTTTCTTTTGCCACCTATGCAATATGGGTATCAAATGTAAGGGTTTTATTAGTAGAACACGATGCAGTGAGTGACGTTGTTTCAAACTCAATATGGCCGCCGCTTCAAAATGGCCGACCGCTTTCCTTTCACCACCTATGCAATATGGGTATCAAATGTAAGGGTTTTATTAGTAGAACACGATACAGTGAGTGACATTGCTTCAAACTCAATATGGCCGCCGCTGCGAAATGTCAAATCGCTTTTCCTTCTCCACCTATGTATTATGGGTATCAAATGTATGTGTTTTATTAGTAGAACACGATACAGTGAGTGACATTGCTTCAAACTCAATATGGCCGCCGCCCCGAAATGTCAAATCGCTTTTTCTTCTCCACTTATGTAATATGGGTATCAAATGTAAGGATTTTAAGTGTAGAATACGGTACAGTAAGTGACGTTACACCAAATTGAATATGGCCGCCGCTCCAAAATGTCAAATCGATTTTCCTTTGCCACCTATGCAATATGGGTATCAAATGTAAGGGTTTTATTAGTAGAACACGATACAATGAGTGATATTGCTTCAAACTCAATATGGCCGCCGCTCCGAAATGTCAAATCGCTTTTCTTTCGCCACCTATGTAATATGGGTATCAAATGTATGGATTTTAATTGTAGAATACGATTCAGTAAGTGACGCTGTTCCAAATTCAATATGGCCGCCGCTCCGAAATGTCAAATCGATTTTCTTTTGCCACCTATGCAATATGGGTATCAAATGATAGGGCTTTAATAGTAGAACACGATACAGTGAGTGACATTGCTTCAAACTCAATATGGCCGCCGCTTCAAAATGGCCGACCGCTTTCCTTTTACCACCTATGCAATATGGGTATCAAATGTAAGGATTTTAAGTGTAGAATACGATTCAGTAAGTGACGTTTCTCCAAATTCAATATGGCCGCCGCTCCGAAATGACAGACCGATTTTCCTTCTCCACCTATGTAATATGGGTATCAAATGTAAGGATTTTATTAGTAGAACACGATAAAGTGAATGATATTGCTTCAAACTCAATATGGCCGCCGCTCCGAAATGTCAAATCGCTTTTCCTTCTCCACCTATGTAATATGGGTATCAAATGTAAGGATTTAAAGTGTAGAATACGATTCAGTAAGTGACGTTGCTCCAAATTCAATATGGCCGCCGCTCCAAAATGGCGGATCGCTTTTCTTTTGCCACCTATGTAATATGGGTATCAAATGAAAGAATTTTCAAAGTAGAACGTAACCTTTCCAATTTTTTGAATAATCGAACACATTTTTAGGCAAATTTTATGTAACTTCAAAAAACGAAAAATTTTTTGCACCGACTCGCAACTGAAAACCTTTCGCTTAGAAACACATTAAGTGGACCACTCCACCGCGGGGTGCTTGCTCCCCGCGGCACACACGCGACATGGACATGGCTTCCAAATAAAAATGTTTATAGAGTAGAACATAACCTTTCCAGCTTTTTGGTTAATCGAACACCTTTCTTTGGCAAATTTTAAATCACCCTCAAAAAAGATACATTTTTGCACCAAATCACAACTGAAAACTTTTTTTTATTACAAAAGCGATGTGAGGACCACACCACCGCGAGGTGCGTGCACCTCGCGGCACACACGCGTCCACATGATGATTCAGTGTTGCCACCGCTCCGAAATGACAGATCGATTTTCTTTTGCCACCCACGCAATATAGATGTCAAAAAAATGGACTTTGAGTGTAAAAAACGACACAGTCAATGACATTACTCCAAATTCAATATGGCCGCCGCTCCGAATTGGCCGATCGATTTTCTTTTGCCACCCACGTAATATGGGTATCAAATGAAAGAGCATTCAGAGAAAAACGTATCCTTTCCAGTTTTTTGAATATTCGAACACCTTTTTTAGGCAAATTTTATAACTTCGACAAAAAAAAATCATTTTTGCACCTACTCGCAACCGATAACCTTTTGATTACAAAAGCTAAAGTGGGGGGTCCACCACCGCGGGGTGCGCGCACCCCGCGGCACACACGCGACATCTAGTCTATATTATATAAAGCTGGATTACCACTCACTCACTGACTGACTGATCAGGGGTATTTTTGGGACATTTGCGATTACTTTTGGGTATTGGGATGTTAGAGTGAGATGGACTACTGATTAAAAGACACAGGATTCGATATTCGAAATTTGAAAAATCCAAGATGGCCGCCACCGCGAAATGTCAACTTTTCCAAAATGGCTCCGAGCGTGCTGGTTTTTTGGATGGCTCCTGATCGTGTCGCTCCTGGGGATGAGGTGCAACTGTCAAAAAATGAAAAAACAAAATGGCCGCGCCGCCATCTTGTACTGAAAAACCCGTTTCGCCCCGTGTTTGCGACCGAAGACACGCGTGATTTCCGGGATTTCGCCTGATTTTTTGGATGAATTCCCTTAAACTCGTCCTCGAGTTCCCGATTATGGGGGCCGATTAGCGAAAACCAAAATGGCGGCGGCGCCGGCGGCCATCTTGGAACGCTCAAATTTTTGACTTTTTTGAACCGAATTTTCGCCAAGATGGCGGCCTCGGAGTGGGGAGAAATGTTCTAGGCAGGGTAAGAGCTCGGCGCAAAGTGTTGCCAGGTTGGAAAAATTTTCTACCATTTTTGGTAGTTTTTCCTCTGGAGGCCCGAATAGTCGAAAATCGAAATAGCGACTTTTTGCAATTTTCAACCCAATGAGCGTATAGGGCTTCGGGGCCTCTATGACGTTCTGGTATTTTTATTTTCCGCAACTGGCAACACTGGCCGCCAAGGAGGTTTGAATTTTTTCGTAGACCGGATTTGACCCGAATTGATCTCCCCGTTCCAGATGAGCTGGCAACTTGGGGTAAACGTCATCCTGCTCCGTATATGATGTAGTTACCGGGAAAAATCCGAAACTTTGACATTTCAATATGGCGGCTCCGCTGGCGGCCATTTTGTTAAGGGTTGCAATTTCGAAAGCATTAATTAGCGATTTTGACGCGGTTGCCGGCGTTTTTCGACTGACAACACCGGGTGGCCTTTCGTAGTGCTCGCCGAGGGAGATCTAGATGTGGGGTAATTTTCCCCGATTTTGGGGTAATTTCGCCGTTTTGGGGGAAAACGTAAATTTAGATTTTTTCGAGTTTTTATCTTATAGCGGGGTGGAACAGACGTCGCTGATCATTTCTACCACCATTTGGGGCCGGTGATATGGCAACACTGGCAGCTGAGGTGGTTTTTATCATTAGCGACAACACAAAATTGACGATTTATTGGCGGAGTTAGGTGAGGGTTAGCGGCCAGCTGGTAATATCACTTTTTAGCACATATAGTCGGCTTTTCACGAAAAATTTGACATTTAAAATTTTCAAGATGGCGGACGCGCTGGCGGCCATTGTTTTAAAATTTGCGCTTTTTGCTACTTCGGTGCGGTTTTCGGTAGCGGCACGGTAATATGGGTATCAAATTTAAGGATTTTAAGTGTAGAATACGATACAGTTAGTGACGTTGCTTCAAATTCAATATGGCCGCCGCTCCGACATGTCAAATCGATTTTCTTTCGCCACCTATGTAATATGGGTATCAAATGAAAGGGCTTTAATAGTAGAACACGATACAGTGAGTTACGTTGTTTCAAACTCAATATGGCCGCCGCTTCAAAATGGCCGACCGCTTTCCATTCACCACCTTTGCAATATGGGTATCAAATGTAAGGATTTTAAGTGTAGAATACGATAAAGTAAGTAACGTTGCTCCAAATTCAATATGGCCGCTGCTCCAAAATGTCAAATGGATTTTCTTTTGCCACCTATGCAATATGGGTATCAAATGTAAGTGTTTTATTAGTAGAACACGATACAGTGAGTGATATTGCTTCAAACTCAATATGGCCGCCGCTCCGAAATGTCAAATCGCTTTTCCTTCTCCACCTATGTAATATGGGTATCAAATGTAAGGGTTTTATTAGTAGAACACGATACAGTGAGTGACATTGCTTCAAACTCAATATGGCCGCCGCTCCAAAATGTCAAATCGCTTTTCCTTCTCCACCTATGTAATATGGGTATCAAATGTAAGGATTTTAAGTGTAGAATACGATTCAGTAAGTGACGTTTCTCCAAATTCAATATGGCCGCCGCTCCGAAATGACAGACCGATTTTCCTTCTCCACCTGTGTAATATGGGTATCAAATGTAAGGATTTTATTAGTAGAACACGATGCAGTGAGTGATATTGCTTCAAACTCAATATGGCCGCCGCTCCGAAATGTCAAATCGCTTTTCCTTCTCCACCTATGTAATATGGGTATCAAATGTAAGGGTTTTATTAGTAGAACACGATACAGTGAGTGACATTGCTTCAAACTCAATATGGCCGCCGCTCCAAAATGTCAAATCGCTTTTCCTTCTCCACCTATGTAATATGGGTATCAAATGTAAGGATTTTAAGTGTAGAATACGATTCAGTAAGTGACGTTTCTCCAAATTCAATATGGCCGCCGCTCCGAAATGACAGACCGATTTTCCTTCTCCACCTGTGTAATATGGGTATCAAATGTAAGGATTTTATTAGTAGAACACGATACAGTGAGTGATATTGCTTCAAACTCAATATGGCCGCCGCTCCGAAATGTCAAATCGCTTTTCCTTCTCCACCTATGTAATATGGGTATCAAATGTAAGGATTTTCAGAGTAGAACGTAACCTTTTCAGTTTTTTAAATAATCGAACACCATTTTTTATGTAACTTAAAAAAACGAAATTTTTTTTGCACCGACTCGCAACTGAAAACCTTTTGCTTAGAAAAACATTAAGTGGACCATTCCACCGCGGGGTGCTTGCTCCCCGCGGCACACACGCGACATCGACATCGCTTCGAAATAAAAGAGCGTATAAAGTACAACATAACCTTTCCAGCTTTTTGATCAATCGAACACCTTTTTTAGGCAAAATTTAAATTGACCTCAAAAAAGATACATTTTTGCACCAAATCGCAACTGAAAACTTTTTTTTATCACAAAAGCGATGTGAGCACTACACCACCGCGAGGTGCGTGCACCTCGCGGCATACGCGCGTCCACATGACAATTCAATGTTGCCGGCGCATGGAAATGACAGATCGCTTTTTTTTGCCACCCACCGAATATGGGTATCAAATGAATGGACTTTGAGTGTAAAATACGATACAGTCACTGACATTGCTTCAAATTCAATACGGCCGCCGCCCCTAATTGGCCGATCCCTTTTCTTTTGCCACCCACGTTATATGGGTATCAAATGAAAGAGCATTCAGAGTAGATCGTATCCTTTCCAGTTTTTTGAATATTCGAACACCTTTTTTAGGCAAATTTTTAAACTTCAGCAAAAAAAGACACATTTTTGCACCGACTCGCAACCGATTACCTTTTGATTACAAAAGCTAAAGTGGGGGGTCCACCACCGCGGGGTGCGCGCACCCCGCGGCACACACGCGACATCTAGTCTATATAATATAAAGCTGGATTACCACTCACTGACTCACTGACTGACTGACTGATCAGGGGTATTTTTGGGACATTTGCGATTACTTTTGGGTGTTGGGATGTTAGAGTGAGATGGACTACTGATTAAAAGACACAGGATTCGATATTCGAAATTTGAAAAATCCAAGATGGCCGCCACCGCGAAATGTCAACTTTTCCAAAATGGCTCCGAGCGTGCTGGTTTTTTGGATGGTTCCTGATCGTGTCGCTCCCGGGGATGAGGTGCAACTGTCAAAATGCGAAAAAACAAAATGGCCGCGCCGCCATCTTGGACTGAAAAACCCGTTTCGCCCCGTGTTTGCGACCGAAGACGCGCGTGATTTCCGGGATTTCGGCTGATTTTTTGGATGAATTCCCTTAAACTCGTCCTCGAGTTCCCGATTATGGGGGCCGATTAGCGAAAACCAAAATGGCGTCGACGCCGGCGGCCATCTTGGAACGCTCAAATTTTTGACTTTTTTTAACCGCATTTTCGCCAAGATGGCGGCCTCGGAGTGGGGTGAAATGTTCTAGGCGGGGTTAGAACTCGGCGCGAAGTGTTGCCAGGTGTGAAAAATTTTCTACCGTTTTTGGTAGTTTTTCCTCTGGAGGCCCGAATAGTCGAAAATCGAAATAACGACTTTTCGCGATTTTCAACCTCATGCCCCTATAGAGCGTCGGGGCCTCTATGACTTTCTGGTATTTTTATTTTCCGCAACTGGCAACACTGGCCGCCAAGGAGGTTTGAATTTTTTCGTAGACCCGAATTGACCCGAATTGATCTCCCCGTTCCAGATGTGCTGGACATGTGGGGTAAACGTCATCCTGCTCCGTATATGATGTAGTTACCGGGAAAAATCCGAAACTTTGACATTTCAAGATGGCGGCTCCGCTGGCGGCCATTTTCTTAAGGGTTGCAATTTCGAAGGCATTAATTCGCGATTTTGACGCGGTTGCCGGCGTTTTTCGACTGCCAACACCGGGTGGCCTTTCGTAGTGCTCGCCGAGGGAAATCTAATAGTGGGGTAATTTTCCCCGATTTTGGGGTAATTTCTCCGTTTTAGGGGAAAACGTAAATTTCGACTTTTTCAATTTTTTTTGATATAGCGGGGTGGAACAGTCGTCGCTGATCATTTCTACCACCATTTGGAGCTGGTGTTATGGCAACACTGGCAGGTGGGACGGTTTTTATTGTTAGCGACAACCCAAATTTGACGATTTATTGGCGGGGTTGTGTGAGGGCTAGCGGGTAGCTCGTAATGTCACTTGATAGCACATATAGTCGGCTTGACATGAAAAATTTGACATTTCAATTTTTCAAGATGGCGGCGGCGCAGGCGGCCATTGTTTCAAAATTTGCGCTTTCTGCTATTTCAGTGCGGTTTTCGGTAGCGGCACGGTAATATGGGTATCAAATGAAAGGGCTTTAATAGTAGAACACGATGCAGTGAGTGACGTTGTTTCAAACTCAATATGGCCGCCGCTTCAAAATGGCCGACCGCTTTCCTTTCACCACCTATGCAATATGGGTATCAAATTTAAGGGTTTTATTAGTAGAACACGATATAGTGAGTGACATTGCTTCAAGCTCAATATGGCCGCCGCTCCGAAATGTCAAATCGCTGTTCCTTCTCCACCTATGTAATATGGGTATCAAATGTAAGGATTTTAAGTGTAAAATACGGTACATTAAGTGACGTTACACCAAATTGAATATGGCCGCCGCTCCAAAATGTCAAATCGATTTTCTTTTGCCACCTATGCAATATGGGTATCAAATGTAAGGGTTTTATTAGTAGAACACGATACAGTGAGTGATATTGCTTCAAACTCAATATGGCCGCCGCTCCGAAATGTCAAATCGCTTTTCTTTCGCCACCTATGTAATATGGGTATCAAATGTATGGATTTTAATTGTAGAATACGATTCAGTAAGTGACGCTGTTCCAAATTCAATATGGCCGCCGCTCCGAAATGTCAAATCGATTTTCTTTTGCCACCTATGCAATATGGGTATCAAATGATAGGGCTTTAATAGTAGAACACGATACAGTGAGTGACATTGCTTCAAACTCAATATGGCCACCGCTTCAAAATGGCCGACCGCTTTCCTTTTACCACCTATGCAATATGGGTATCAAATGTAAGGATTTTAAGTGTAGAATACGATTCAGTAAGTGACGTTTCTCCAAATTCAATATGGCCGCCGCTCCGAAATGACAGACCGATTTTCCTTCTCCACCTATGTAATATGGGTATCAAATGTAAGGATTTTATTAGTAGAACACGATACAGTGAATGATATTGCTTCAAACTCAATATGGCCGCCGGTCCGAAATGTCAAATCGCTTTTCCTTCTCCACCTATGTAATATGGGTATCAAATGTAAGGATTGTAAGTGCAGAATACGATTCAGTAAGTGACGTTTCTCCAAATTCAATATGGCCGCCGCTCCGAAATGACAGACCGATTTTCCTTCTCCACCTATGTAATATGGGTATCAAATGTAAGGATTTTATTAGTAGAACACGATACAGTGAGTGACATTGTTTCAAACTCAATATGGCCGCCGCTCCGAAATGTCAAATCGCTTTTCCTTCTCCACCTATGTAATATGGGTATCAAATGTAAGGATTTTAAGTGTAGAATACGATTCAGTAAGTGACGTTGCTCCAAATTCAATATGGCCGCCGCTCCAAAATGGCGGATCGCTTTTCTTTTGCCACCTATGTAATATGGGTATCAAATGAAAGAATTTTCAAAGTAGAACGTTACCTTACCAATTTTTTGAATAATCGAACACATTTTTAGGCAAATTTTTTGTAACTTCAAAAAACGAAAAATTTTTTGCACCGACTCGCAACTGAAAACCTTTCGCTTAGAAACACATTAAGTGGACCACTCCACCGCGGGGTGCTTGCTCCCCGCGGCACACACGCGACATGGACATGGCTTCCAAATAAAAATGTTTATAGAGTAGAACATAACCTTTCCAGCTTTTTGGTTAATCGAACACCTTTCTTTGGCAAATTTTAAATCAACCCCAAAAAAGATACATTTTTGCACCAAATCACAACTGAAAACTTTTTTTTATTACAAAAGCGATGCGAGGACCACACCACCGCGAGGTGCGTGCACCTCGCGGCACACACGCGTCCACATGATGATTCAGTGTTGCCACCGCTCCGAAATGACAAATCGATTTTCTTTTGCCACCCACGCAATATAGATGTCAAAAAAATGGACTTTGAGTGTAAAAAACGACACAGTCAATGACATTACTCCAAATTCAATATGGCCGCCGCTCCGAATTGGCCGATCGATTTTCTTTTGCCACCCACGTAATATGGGTATCAAATGAAAGAGCATTCAGAGAAAAACGTATCCTTTCCAGTTTTTTTAATAATTGGAACACCTTTTTTAGGCAAATTTTATAACTTCGACAAAAAAAAATCATTTTTGCACCTACTCGCAACCGATAACCTTTTGATTACAAAAGCTAAAGTGGGGGGTCCACCACCGCGGGGTGCGCGCACCCCGCGGCACACACGCGACATCTAGTCTATACTATATAAAGCTGGATTACCACTGACTCACTGACTGACTGACTCACTGATCAGGGGTATTTTTGGGACATTTGCAGTTACTTTTGGGTTTTGGGATGTTAGAGCGAGATGCAGGATCGATTCAGTCGAGTAGAAAGCGATATTCGAAATTTGAAAAATCCAAGATGGCCGCCGCCGCGAAATGTCAAAATTCCCAAAACGACTCCGATCGCGCTGGTTTTTGGTACCCGTGATCGTTTCGCCCCCGGGGATGGGGTGTGACTGTCGAAATGTCAAAAAACAAAATGGCCGCGCCGCCATCTTGGATCGAAAAACCCGTTTCGCCCCGTGTTTGCGACCGAAGACGCGCGTGATTTCCGGGATTTCGCCTGATTTTTTTGATGGCTCCGGTCGAACGCGTCCTCGAGTTTCCGATTATGGTAGCCGGTTGGCGAAAAACAAAATGGCGGCGGCGCCGGCGGCCATCTTGGAACGCTGAAATTTTCGACATATTTGAACCGAATTTTCGCCAAGATGGCGGCATCGGAGTGGGGTCAAATGTTCTGGGCGGGGTAAGAGCTCGGCTCGGAGTATTGCCAGGTTGGTAAAATTTTCTACCGTTTTTGGTAGTTTTTCCTCTGGAGGCCCGAAAAGTCGAAAATCGAAATAACGACTTTTCGCAATTTTCAACCCCATGCGCCTATAGAGCGTCGGGGCCTCTATGACTTTCTGGTATTTTTATTTTCCGCAACTGGCAACACTGGCCGCCATGGGGATTTGAATTTTTTCGTAGACCCGATTTGACCCGAATTGATCTCCCCGTTCCAGATGTGCTGGCAACGTGGGGTAAACGTTATCCTGCTCCGTATATGACGTAGTTACCGGGAAAAATCCGAAACTTTGACATTTCAAGATGGCGGCTCCGCTGGCGGCCATTTTGTAAAGTGTTGCAATTTCGAAAAAATAAAATCGCGATTTTGACGGGGTTGCCGGCGTTTTTCGACTGACAACACCGGGTGGCCTTTCGTAGTGCTCGCCGAGGGAAATCCAACCGTGGGGTAATTTTCCCCGATTTTGGGGTAATTTACCCGTTTTAGGGGAAAACGTAAATTTCGATTTTTTCGAGTTTTTATCATATAACGGGGTGGAACAGACGTCGCTGATCATTTCTACCACCATTTGGGGAGGGTGATATGGCAACACTGGCAGCTGGGGCGGTTTTTGTTGTCAGCGACGACCCAAATTTGACGATTTTTTGACGGGGTTTGGTTAGGGCTAGGGGCCAGCTGCTGATACCAATCGATATAAAATATAGTCAAGTATTCTAAAAAAATTTGACATTTCAACTTTTCAACATGGCGGCTGCGCTGGCGGCCTTTTTTAAAAAAATTGCGCTTTTTGCTATTCTGGTGCGGTTTTCAGCCGCGGCATGGTGATATGGGTATCATATGAAAGGATTTTTCGAGTACTACACGATGCACGTAGTGTCACCGATATATATTCAAAATGGCCGCTATTAAAAAAAGGCTGGTTCACATTTCTTTTGGGACCATAGCAACATGGGTATCAAATGAAAGGGTTTTAAGAGTGAAACAAAACCAAGTAAATGATTTTTATCTAAATCCAATATGGCCGCCGCTTCCAAAATAGCGGATTGCATTTCTTTTGCCACCTATGCAATATGGGTATCAAATGAAAGGGATTTGGGAGTAGAAGACGATAAATTAAGTGACATTGCTCCAAAATCAAAATGGCCGCCGCTCCGAAATGGCGGTTCGCTTTTCTTTTGCCACCTATGCAAGATGGGTATCAAATGAAAGGTCTTTAATAGTAGAACACGATACAGTGAGTGACATTGTTTCAAACTCAATATGGCCGCCGCTTCGAAATGGCCGACCGCTTTCCTTTCACCACCTATGCAATATGGGTATCAAATGAAAGGGCTTTAATAGTAGAACACGATACAGTGAGTGACATTGTTTCAAACTCAATATGGCCGCCGCTTCAAAATGGCCGACCGCTTTCCTTTTACCACCTATGCAATATGGGTATCAAATGTAAGGATTTTAAGTGAAGAATACGATACAGTATCTGATGTTGCTTCAAATTCAATATGGCCGCCGCTCCAAAATGTCAAATCGATTTTCTTTTGCCACCTATGCAATATGGGTATCAAATGAAAGGGTTTTATTAGTAGAAAACGATACAGTGAGTGACATTGTTTCAAACTCAATATGGCCGCCGCTCCGAAATGTCAAATCGCTTTTCCTTCTCCACCTATGTAATATGGGTATCAAATGTAAGGATTTTAAGTGTAGAATACGATTCAGTAAGTGACGATGTTTCAAATTCAATATGGCCGCCGCTCCAAAATGGCGGATCGCTTTTCTTTTGCCACCTATGTAATATGGGTATCAAATGAAAGAATTTTCAAAGTAGAATGTAACCTTTCCAATTTTTTGAATAATCGAACACATTTTTTGGCAAGTTTTATGTAACTTCAAAAAACGAAAAATTTTTTGCACCGAATCGCAACTGAAAACCTTTTGCTTAGAAACACATTAAGTGGACCACTCCACCGCGGGGTGCTTGCTCCCCGCGGCACACACGCGACATGGACATGGCTTCGAAATAAAAATGTTTATAGAGGAGAACATAACCTTTTGAGCTTTTTGGTTAATCGAACACCTTTCTTTGACAAATTTTAAATCAACCTCAAAAAAGATACATTTTTGCACCAAATCGCAACTGAAAACTTTTTTTTTATTACAAAAGCGATGTGAGGACTACACCACCGCGAGGTGCTTGCACCTCGCGGCACACACGCGTCCACATGATGATTCAGTGTTGCCACCGCTCCGAAATGACAGATCGCTTTTGTTTTGTCACCCACGGAATATGGGTATCAAATGAATGGAATTTTAGTGTAAAATACGATACAGTCAATGACATTACTTCAAATTCAATATGGCCGCCGCCCCTAAATAGCCGATCGCTTTTCTTTTGCCACCCACGTTATATGGGTATCAAATGAAAGCGCATTCCGAGTAGATCGTATCCTTTCCAGTTTTTTTAATAATCGAACACCTTTTTTAGGCAAATTTTTACAACTTCGACAAAAAAAAATACATTTTTGCACCTACTCGCAACCGATAACCTTTTGATTACAAAAGCTAAAAGTGGAACAACACCTCCGCGGGGTGCTCGCACCCCGCGGCACACACGCGACATCTAGTCTATACTATATAAAGCTGGATTACCACTGACTGACTGACTGACTGACTCACTCACTGATCAGGGGTATTTTTGGGACATTTGCAGTTACTTTTGGGTGTTGGGATGTTAGAAAGAGATGCACGATCGATTAAGTCGAGTAGAAAGCGATATTCGAAATTTGAAAAATCCAAGATGGCCGCCACCGCGAAATGTCAACTTTTTCAAAATGGCTCCGAGCGTGCTGGTTTTTGGGACGCGTGATCGCTTCGCCCCCGGGGATCGGGTGCTTCTGTCGAAATGTGAAAAAACAAAATGGCCGCGCCGCCATCTTGGATCGAAAAACCCGTTTCGCCCCGTGTTTGCGAACGAACACGCGCGTGATTTTCGGGATTTCGGCTGATTTTTTTGATGGCTCCGGTCGAACGCGTCCTCGAGTTTCCGATTATGGTAGCCGATTGGCGAAAAACAAAATGGCGGCGGCGCCGGCGGCCATCTTGGAACGCTGAAATTTTCGACATTTTTGAACCGAATTTTCGCCAAGATGGCGGCCTCGGAGTGGGGAGAAATGTTCTAGGCGGGGTTAGTGCTCGGTGCAAAGTGTTGCCAGGTTGGAAAAATTTTCTACCATTTTTGGTAGTTTTTCCTCTGGAGGCCCGAAAAGTCGAAAATCGAAATAACGACTTTTCGCAATTTTCAACCCCATGCGCCTATAGAGCGTCGGGGCCTCTATGACTTTCTGTTATTTTTATTTAGTGCAACTGGCAACACTGGCCGCCATGGACTTTTGAATTTTTTCGTAGACCCGATTTGACCCGAATTGATCTCCCCGTTCCAGATGTGCTGGCAACGTGGGGTAAACGTCATCCTGCTCCGTATACGATGTAGTTACCGGGAAAAATCCGAAACTTTGACATTTCAACATGGCGGCTCCGCTGGCGGCCATTTTGTAAAGTGTTGCAATTTTGAAAAAATAAAATCCCGATTTTGACGCGGTTGCCGGCGTTTTTCGACTGACAACACCGGGTGGCCTTTTGTAGGGCTGGCTAAGGGGAATCAAACCGTGGGGTAATTTTCCCCGATTTTGGGGTAAATTCTCTGTTTTGGGGGAAAACGTTAATTTCGACTTTTTCGATTTTTTTTCATATAGCGTGGTGGAACAGACGTCGCTGATCATTTCTACCACCATTTAGGGCCGGTGATGTGGCAACACTGGCAGCTGGGGCGGTTGTTGTTGTCAGCGACGACCCAAATTTGACGATTTTTTGACGGGGTTTGGTTAGGGTTAGGGGCCAGCTGGTGATACCAATCGATAGGAAATATAGTCAAGTATTTTTAAAAAATTTGACATTTCAACTTTTCAAGATGGCGGCGGCGCTGGCGGCCTTTTTTAAAAAATTTGCGCTTTTTGCTATTTCGGTGCGGTTTTCAGCCGCGGAGTGGTGATATGGACATCAAATGAAAGGGTTATGCGAGTACTACACGATGCAAGTAACGTAACCTCTATGAATTCAAAATGGCCGCCATTAAAAAAATGTCGGATCACATTTCTTTTGCAACCATAGCGATATGGGTATCAAATGAAAGGGCTTTATGAGTGAAACAAAACCAAGTCAATGATTTTTGTCTAAATCCAATATGGCCGCCGCTTTCAAAATGGCCGATTGCATTTCTTTTGCCACCTATGCACTATGGGTATCAAATGAAAGGCATTTGCGAGTAGAACACGATAAAGTGAGTGACATTGCTCCAAAATCAAAATGGCCGCCGCTCCGAAATGGCGGATCGCTTTTCTTTTGCCACCTATGCAATATGGGTATCAAATGTAAGGATTTTATTAGTAGAACACGATACATTGAGTGATATTGCTTCAAACTCAATATGGCCGCCGCTCCGAAATGTCAAATCGCTTTTCCTTCTCCACCTATGTAATATGGGTATCAAATGTAAGGGTTTTATTAGTAGAACACGATACAGTGAGTGACATTGCTTCAAACTCAATATGGCCGCCGCTCCGAAATGTCAAATCGCTTTTCCTTCTCCACCTATGTAATATGGGTATCAAATGTAAGGATTTTAAGTGTAGAACACGGTACAGTAAGTGACGTTACACCAAATTGAATATGGCCGCCGCTCCAAAATGTCAAAACGCTTTTCCTTCTCCACCTATGTAATATGGGTATCAAATGTAAGGATTTTAAGTGTAGAATACGATTCAGTAAGTGACGTTTCTCCAAATTTAATATGGCCGCCGCTCCGAAATGACAGACCGATTTTCCTTCTTCACCTATGTAATATGGGTATCAAATGAAAGGGCTTTAATAGTACAACACGATACAGTGAGTGACATTGTTTCAAATTCAATATGGCCGCCGCTCCGAAATGTCAAATCGCTTTGCCTTCTCCACCTATGTAATATGGGTATCAAATGAAAGGCCATTAATAGTAGAACACGATAAAATGAGTGACATTGTTTCAAACTCAATATGGCCGCCGCTTCAAAATGGCCGACCGCTTTCCTTTTACCGCCTATGCAATATGGGTATCAAATGTAAGGATTTTATTAGTAGAACGCGATACAGTGAGTGATATTGCTTCAAACTCAATATGGCCGCCGCTCCGAAATGTCAAATCGCTTTTCCTTCTCCACCTATGTAATATGGGTATCAAATGTAAGGATTTTAAGTGTAGAATACGATTCAGTAAGTGACGTTTCTCCAAATTCAAAATGGCCGCCGCTCCGAAATGTCAAATCGATTTTCTTTTGCCACCTATGTAATATGGGTATCAAATGAAAGGCTTTTATTAGTAAAACACGATACAGTGAGTGACATTGCTTCAAACTCAATATGGCCGCCGCTCCGAAATGTCAAATCGCTTTTCCTTCTCCACCTATGTAATATGGGTATCAAATGTAAGGATTTTAAGTGTAGAATACGATTCAGTAAGTGACGTTTCTCCAAATTCAATATGGCCGCCACTCCGAAATGACAGACCGATTTTACTTCTCCACCTATGTATTATGGGTATCAAATGTAAGGATTTTAGGTGTAGAATACGATTCAGTAAGTGACGTTTCTCCAAATTCAATATGGCCGCCGCTCCAAAATGGCGGATCGCTTTTGTTTTGCCACCTATGTAATATGGGTATCAAATGTAAGGATTTTAAGTGTAGAATACGATTCAGTAAGTGACGTTTCTCCAAATTCAATATGGCCGCCGCTCCGAAATGACAGACCGATTTTCCTTCCCCACCTATGTAATATGGGTATCAAATGTAAGGATTTTAAGTGTAAAATACGATTCAGTAAGTGACGTTTCTCCAAATTCAATATGGCCGCCGCTCCGAAATGACAGACCGATTTTCCTTCACCACCTATGTAATATGGGTATCAAATGTAAGGATTTTAAGTGTAGAATACGATTCAGTAAGTGACGTTTCTCCAAATTCAATATGGCCGCCGCTCCGAAATGTCAAATCGCTTTTCCTTCTCCACCTATGTAATATGGGTATCAAATGTAAGGATTTTCAGAGTAGAACGTAACCTTTTCAGTTTTTTAAATAATCGAACACCAGTTTTTATGTAACTCAAAAAAACGAAATTTTTTTTGCACCCACTCGCAACTGAAAACCTTTTGCTTAGAAAAACATTAAGTGGACCACTTCACCGCGGGGTGCTTGCTCCCCGCGGCACACACGCAACATCGACATCGCTTCGAAATAAAAGAGCGTATAATGTACACTATAACCTTTCCAGCTTTTTGATCAATCGAACACCTTTTTTAGGCAAATTTTAAATTGAATCCAAAAAAGATACATTTATGCACCAAATCGCAACTGAAAACTTTTTTTATTACAAAAGCGATGTGAGGACCACACCACCGCGAGGTGCGTGCACCTCGCGGCATACGCGCGTCCACATGACAATTCAATGTTGCCGGCGCATGGAAATGACAGATCGCTTTTTTTTGCCACCCACCGAATATGGGTATCAAATGAATGGACTTTGAGTGTAAAATACGATACAGTCACTGACATTGCTTCAAATTCAATATGGCCGCCGCCCCTAATTGGCCGATCCCTTTTCTTTTGCCACCCACGTTATATGGGTATCAAATGAAAGCGCATTCCGAGTAGATCGTATCCTTTCCAGTTTTTTGAATATTCGAACACCTTTTTTAGGCAAATTTTTAAACTTCAGCAAAAAAAGACACATATTTGCACCTACTCGCAACCGATAACCTTTTGATTACAAAAGCTAAAAGTGGAACAACACCTCCGCGGGGTGCTCGCACCCCGCGGCACACACGCGACATCTAGTCTATATTATATAAAGCTGGATTACCACTCACTCACTGACTGACTGATCAGGGGTATTTTTGGGACATTTGCGATTACTTTTGGGTGTTGGGATGTTAGAGTGAGATGGACTACTGATTAAAAGACACAGGATTCGATATTCGAAATTTGAAAAATCCAAGATGGCCGCCACCGCAAAATGTCAACTTTTTCAAAATGGCTCCGAGCGTGCTGGTTTTTTTAATGGTTCTTGATCGTGTCGCTTCCGGGGATGAGGTGCAACTGTCAAAATGCGAAAAAACAAAATGGCCGCGCCGCCATCTTGGACTGAAAAACCCGTTTCGCCCCGTGTTTGCGACCGAAGACGCGCGTGATTTCCGGGATTTCGGCTGATTTTTTGGATGAATTCCCTTAAACTCGTCCTCGAGTTCCCGATTATGGGGGCCGATTAGCGAAAACCAAAATGGCGTCGACGCCGGCGGCCATCTTGGAACGCTCAAATTTTTGACTTTTTTGAACCGCATTTTCGCCAAGATGGCGGCCTCGGAGTGGGGTGAAATGTTCTAGGCGGGGTTAGAACTCGGCGCGAAATGTTGCCAGGTGTGAAAAATTTTCTACCGTTTTTGGTAGTTTTTCCTGTGGAGGCCCGAATAGTCGAAAATCGAAATAACGACTTTTCGCAATTTTCAACCCCATGCGCCTATAGAGCGTCGGGGTCTCTATGACGTTCTGGTATTTTTATTTTCCGCAACTGGCAACACTGGCCGCCAAGGAGGTTTAAATTTTTTCGTAGACCCGAATTGACCCGAATTGATCTCCCCGTTCCAGATGTGCTGGACATGTGGGGTAAACGTCATCCTGCTCCGTATATGATGTAGTTACCGGGAAAAATCCGAAACTTTGACATTTCAACATGGCGGCTCCGCTGGCGGCCATTTTGTTAAGGGTTGCAATTTCGAAGGCATTAATTCGCGATTTTGACGCGGTTGCCGGCGTTTTTTGAGTGCTAACACCAGGTGGCCTTTCGTAGTTCTCGCCGAGGGAAATCTAATAGTGGGGTAATTTTCCCCGATTTTGGGGTAATTTCTCCGTTTTAGGGGAAAACGTAAATTTCGACTTTTTCAAATTTTTTTGATATAGCGGGCTGGAACAGTCGTCGCTGATCATTTCTACCACCATTTGGGGCCGGTGATATGGCAACACTGGCAGCTGGGGTGATTTTTATCATTAGCGACAACACAAAATTGACGATTTATTGGCGGAGTTAGGTGAGGGTTAGCGGCCAGCTGGTAATATCACTTTTTAGCACATATAGTCGGCTTTACACGAAAAATTTGACATTTAAAATTTTCAAGATGGCGGACGCGCTGGCGGCCATTGTTTTTAAATTTGCGCTTTTTGCTACTTCGGTGCGGTTTTCGGTAGCGGCACGGTAATATGGGTATCAAATTTAAGGATTTTAAGTGTAGAATACGATAAAGTAAGTAACGTTGCTCCAAATTCAATATGGCCGCCGCTCCAAAATGTCAAATGGATTTTCTTTTGCCACCTATGCAATATGGGTATCAAATGTAAGTGTTTTATTAGTAGAACACGATACAGTGAGTGATATTGCTTCAAACTCAATATGGCCGCCGCTCCGAAATGTCAAATCGCTTTTCCTTCTCCACCTATGTAATATGGGTATCAAATGTAAGGGTTTTATTAGTAGAATACGATACAGTGAGTGACATTGCTTCAAACTCAATATGGCCGCCGCTCCAAAATGTCAAATCGCTTTTCCTTCTCCACCTATGTAATATGGGTATCAAATGTAAGGATTTTAAGTGTAGAATACGATTCAGTAAGTGACGTTTCTCCAAATTCAATATGGCCGCCGCTCCGAAATGACAGACCGATTTTCCTTCTCCACCTGTGTAATATGGGTATCAAATGTAAGGATTTTATTAGTAGAACACGATACAGCGAGTGATATTGCTTCAAACTCAATATGGCCGCCGCTCCGAAATGTCAAATCGCTTTTCCTTCTCCACCTATGTAATATGGGTATCAAATGTAAGGATTTTAAGTGTAGAATACGATTCAGTAAGTGACGTTTCTCCAAATTCAATATGGCCGCCGCTCCGAAATGACAGACCGATTTTCCTTCTCCACCTGTGTAATATGGGTATCAAATGTAAGGATTTTATTAGTAGAACACGATACAGTGAGTGATATTGCTTCAAACTCAATATGGCCGCCGCTCCGAAATGTCAAATCGCTTTTCCTTCTCCACCTATGTAATATGGGTATCAAATGTAAGGATTTTAAGTGTAGAATACGATTCAGTAAGTGACGTTTCTCCAAATTCAATATGGCCGCCGCTCCGAAATGACAGACCGATTTTCCTTCTCCACCTGTGTAATATGGGTATCAAATGTAAGGATTTTATTAGTAGAACACGATACAGTGAGTGATATTGCTTCAAACTCAATATGGCCGCCGCTCCGAAATGTCAAATCGCTTTTCCTTCTCCACCTATGTAATATGGGTATCAAATGTAAGGATTTTAAGTGTAGAATACGATTCAGTAAGTGACGTTTCTCCAAATTCAATATGGCCGCCGCTTCGAAATGACAGACCGATTTTCCTTCTCCACCTGTGTAATATGGGTATCAAATGTAAGGATTTTATTAGTAGAACACGATACAGCGAGTGATATTGCTTCAAACTCAATATGGCCGCCGCTCCGAAATGTCAAATCGCTTTTCCTTCTCCACCTATGTAATATGGGTATCAAATGTAAGGATTTTAAGTGTAGAATACGATTCAGTAAGTGACGTTTCTCCAAATTCAATATGGCCGCCGCTCCGAAATGACAGACCGATTTTCCTTCTCCACCTGTGTAATATGGGTATCAAATGTAAGGATTTTATTAGTAGAACACGATACAGTGAGTGATATTGCTTCAAACTCAATATGGCCGCCGCTCCGAAATGTCAAATCGCTTTTCCTTCTCCACCTATGTAATATGGGTATCAAATGTAAGGATTTTAAGTGTAGAATACGATTCAGTAAGTGACGTTTCTCCAAATTTAATATGGCCGCCGCTCCGAAATGACAGACCGATTTTCCTTCTCCACCTGTGTAATATGGGTATCAAATGTAAGGATTTTATTAGTAGAACACGATACAGTGAGTGATATTGCTTCAAACTCAATATGGCCGCCGCTCCGAAATGTCAAATCGCTTTTCCTTCTCCACCTATGTAATATGGGTATCAAATGTAAGGATTTTAAGTGTAGAATACGATTCAGTAAGTGACGTTTCTCCAAATTCAATATGGCCGCCGCTTCGAAATGACAGACCGATTTTCCTTCTCCACCTGTGTAATATGGGTATCAAATGTAAGGATTTTATTAGTAGAACACGATACAGTGAGTGATATTGCTTCAAACTCAATATGGCCGCCGCTCCGAAATGTCAAATCGCTTTTCCTTCTCCACCTATGTAATATGGGTATCAAATGTAAGGATTTTCAGAGTAGAACGTAACCTTTTCAGTTTTTTTAATAATCGAACACCATTTTTTATGTAACTTAAAAAAACCAAAATTTTTTTGCACCGACTCGCAACTGAAAACCTTTTGCTTAGAAAAACATTAAGTGGACCATTCCACCGCGGGGTGCTTGCTCCCCGCGGTACACACGCGACATCGACATCGCTTTGAAATAAAAGAGCGTATAAAGTACAACATAACCTTTCCAGCTTTTTGATCAATCGAACACCTTTTTTAGGCAAATTTTAAATTGACCTCAAAAAAGATACATTTTTGCACCAAATCGCAACTGAAAACTTTTTTTTATTACAAAAGCGATGTGAGCACTACACCACCGCGAGGTGCGTGCACCTCGCGGCATACGCGCGTCCACATGACAATTCAATGTTGCCGGCGCATGGAAATGACAGATCGCTTTTTTTTGCCACCCACCGAATATGGGTATCAAATGAATGGACTTTGAGTGTAAAATACGATACAGTCACTGACATTGCTTCAAATTCAATACGGCCGCCGCCCCTAATTGGCCGATCCCTTTTCTTTTGCCACCCACGTTATATGGGTATCAAATGAAAGAGAATTCAGAGTAGATCGTATCCTTTCCAGTTTTTTGAATATTCGAACACCTTTTTTAGGCAAATTTTTAAACTTCAGCAAAATAAGACACATTTTTGCACCGACTCGCAACCGATTACCTTTTGATTACAAAAGCTAAAGTGGGGGGTCCACCACCGCGGGGTGCGCGCACCCCGCGGCACACACGCGACATCTAGTCTATACTATATAAAGCTCGATTACCACTGACTGACTCACTGACTCACTCACTGACTCACTGATCAGGGGTATTTTTGGGACATTTGCAGTTACTTTTGGGTTTTGGGATGTTAGAGCGAGATGCAGGATCGATTCAGTCGAGTAGAAAGCGATATTCGAAATTTGAAAAATCCAAGATGGCCGCCGCCGCGAAATGTCAAAATTCCCAAAACGACTCCGATCGCGCTGGTTTTTGGTACCCGTGATCGTTTCGCCCCCGGGGATGGGGTGTGACTGTCGAAATGTCAAAAAACAAAATGGCCGCGCCGCCATCTTGGATCGAAAAACCCGTTTCGCCCCGTGTTTGCGACCGAAGACGCGCGTGATTTCCGGGATTTCGCCTGATTTTTTTGATGGCTCCGGTCGAACGCGTCCTCGAGTTTCCGATTATGGTAGCCGGTTGGCGAAAAACAAAATGGCGGCGGCGCCGGCGGCCATCTTGGAACGCTGAAATTTTCGACATATTTGAACCGAATTTTCGCCAAGATGGCGGCATCGGAGTGGGGTCAAATGTTCTGGGCGGGGTAAGAGCTCGGCTCGGAGTATTGCCAGGTTGGTAAAATTTTCTACCGTTTTTGGTAGTTTTTCCTCTGGAGGCCCGAAAAGTCGAAAATCGAAATAACGACTTTTCGCAATTTTCAACCCCATGCGCCTATAGAGCGTCGGGGCCTCTATGACTTTCTGGTATTTTTATTTTCCGCAACTGGCAACACTGGCCGCCATGGGGATTTGAATTTTTTCGTAGACCCGATTTGACCCGAATTGATCTCCCCGTTCCAGATGTGCTGGCAACGTGGGGTAAACGTTATCCTGCTCCGTATATGACGTAGTTACCGGGAAAAATCCGAAACTTTGACATTTCAAGATGGCGGCTCCGCTGGCGGCCATTTTGTAAAGTGTTGCAATTTCGAAAAAATAAAATCGCGATTTTGACGGGGTTGCCGGCGTTTTTCGACTGACAACACCGGGTGGCCTTTCGTAGTGCTCGCCGAGGGAAATCCAACCGTGGGGTAATTTTCCCCGATTTTGGGGTAATTTACCCGTTTTGGGGGAAAACGTAAATTTAGATTTTTTCGAGTTTTTATCTTACAGCGGGGTGGAACAGACGTCGCTGATCATTTCTACCACCATTTGGGGCCGGTGATATGGCAACACTGGCAGCTGGGGTGGTTTTTATCATTAGCGACAACACAAAATTGACGATTTATTGGCGGAGTTAGGTGAGGGTTAGCGGCCAGCTGGTAATATCACTTTTTAGCACATATAGTCGGCTTTACAAGAAAAATTTGACATTTAAAATTTTCAAGATGGCGGCTGCGCTGGCGGCCTTTTTTTAAAAAATTGCACTTTTTGCTATTCCGGTGCGGTTTTCAGCCGCGGCATGGTGATATGGGTATTAAATGAAAGGGTTTAGCGAGTACTACACGGTACACGTAGTGTCACCGATATAGATTAAAAATGGCCGCCATTAAAAAAATGTCGGATCACATTTCTTTTGTAACCATAGCGATATGGGTATCAAATGAAAGGGCTTTAAGAGTGAAACAAAACCAAGTAAATGATTTTTGTCTAAATCCAATATGGCCGCCGCTTCCAAAATAGCGGATTGCATTTCTTTTGCCACCTATGCAATATGGGTATCAAATGAAAGGGATTTGGGAGTAGAAGACGACAAAGTGAGTGACATTGCTCCAAAATCAAAATGGCCGCCGCTCCGAAATTGCGGATGGCTTTTCTTTTGCCACCTATGTAATATGGGTATCAAATGAAAGGGCTTTAATAGTAGAACACGATACAGTGAGTGACATTGTTTCAAATTCAATATGGCCGCCGCTCCAAAATGGCCGACCGCTTTCCTTTTACCGCCTATGCAATATGGGTATCAAATGTAAGGATTTTATTAGTAGAACGCGACACAGTGAGTGATATTGCTTCAAACTCAATATGGCCGCCGCTCCGAAATGTCAAATCGCTTTTCCTTCTCCACCTATGTAATATGGGTATCAAATGTAAGGATTTTAAATGTAGAATACGATTCAGTAAGTGACGTTTCTCCAAATTCAATATGGCCGTCGCTCCAAAATGTCAAATCGATTTTCCTTCTCCACCTATGTAATATGGGTATCAAATGTAAGGATTTTAGGTGTAGAATACGATTCAGTAAGTGACGTTTCTCCAAATTCAATATGGCCGCCGCTCCAAAATGGCGGATCGCTTTTCTTTTGCCACCTATGTAATATGGGTATCAAATGTAAGGATTTTATTAGTAGAACACGATACAGTAAGTGATATTGCTTCAACCTCAATATGGCCGCCGCTCCGAAATGTCAAATCGCTTTTCCTTCTCCACCTATGTAATATGGGTATCAAATGTAAGGATTTTCAGAGTAGAAGGTAACCTTTTCAGTTTTTTTAATAATCGAACACCATTTTTTATGTAACTTAAAAAAACGAAAATTTTTTTGCACCGACTCGCAACTGAAAACCTTTTGCTTAGAAAAACATTAAGTGGACCACTCCACCGCGGGGTGCTTGCTCCCCGCGGCACACACGCGACATCGACATCGCTTCGACATAAAATAGCGTATAAAGTACAACATAACCTTTCCAGTTTTTTGATCAATCGAACACCATTTTTAGGCAAATTTTAATTTGACCTGAAAAAAGATACATTTTTGCACCAAATCGCAACTGAAAACTTTTTTTTTATTACAAAAGCGATGTGAGGACAACACCACCATCTTGGATCGAAAAACCCGTTTCGCCCCGTGTTTGCGACCGAACACGCGCGTGATTTCCGGGATTTCGGCAGATTTTTTGGATGGTTCCGCTCGGGTGCGTCCTGGAGTTTACTGTGATGCCCACGGTTGGGCAAAAAACAAAATGGCGGCGGCGCCGGCGGCCATCTTGGAACGCTCAAATTTTTGACTTTTTTGAACCGCATTTTCGCCAAGATGGCGGCCTCGGAGTGGGGTCGAATGTTCTGGGCGGGGTTAGAGCTCGGCGCAAAGTGTTGCCAGGTTGGAAAAATTTTCTACCATTTTTGGTAGTTTTTCCTCTGGGGGCCCGAATAGTCGAAAATCGAAATAACGACTTTTCGCAATTTTCAACCCGATGAGCCTATAGAGCGTCGGGGCCTCTATGACTTTCTGGTATTTTTATTTTCCGCAACTGGCAACACTGGCCGCCAAGGGAGTTTGAATTTTTTCGTCGACCCGATTTGACCCGAATTGATCTCCCCGTTCCAGACGTGCTGGCAACGTGGGGTAAACGTCATCCTGCTCCGTATATGATGCAGTTACCGGGAAAAATCCGAAACTTTGACATTTCAACATGGCGGCTCCGCTGGCGGCCATTTTGTAAAGTGTTGCAATTTCGAAAAAATAAAATCCCGATTTTGACGCGGTTGCCGGCGTTTTTCGACTGACAACACCGGGTGGCCTTTTGTAGGGCTGGCTAAGCGGAATCAAACCGTGGGGTAATTTACCCCGATTTTGGGGTAATTTCCCCGTTTTAGGGGAAAACGTAAATTTCGATTTTTTCGAATTTTCATCATATAACGGGGTGGAACAGACGTCGCTGATCATTTCTACCACCATTTGGGGAGGGTGATATGGCAACACTGGCAGCTGGGGCGGTTTTTGTTGTCAGCGACGACCCAAATTTGACGATTTTTTGACGGGGTTTGGTTAGGGCTACGAGCAAGCTGGTGATACCAATCGATAGGAAATATAGTCGAGTATTTTTAAAAAATTTGACATTTCAACTTTTCAAGATGGCGGCGGCGCTGGCGGCCTTTTTTTTTAAATTTACGCTTTTTGCTATTCCGGTGCGGTTTTCAGACCCGGCATGGTGATATGGGCATCAAATGGAAGGGTTTTGCGAGTACTACACGATGCAAGTAACGTCACCTCTATGAATTCAAAATGGCCGCCATTAAAAAAATGTCGGATCACATTTCTTTTGGAACCATAGCGATATGGGTATCAAATGAAAGGGCTTTAAGAGTGAAACAAAATCAAGTGAATGATTTTTGTCTAAATCCAATATGGCCGCCGCTTCCAAAATGGCGGATCGCTTTTCATTTGCCACCTATGCAATATGGGTATCAAATGAAAGGCCTTTAATAGTAGAACACGATAAAATGAGTGACATTGTTTCAAACTCAATATGGCCGCCGCTTCAAAATGGCCGACCGCTTTCCTTTTACCGCCTATGCAATATGGGTATCAAATGTAAGGATTTTAAGTGTAGAATACGATTCAGTAAGTGACATTTCTCCAAATTCAATATGGCCGCCGCTCCAAAATGGCGGATCGCTTTTCTTTTGCCACCTATGTAATATGGGTATCAAATGAAAGGATTTTATTAGTAGAATACGATACAGTGAGTGACATTTCTTCAAACTCAATATGGCCGCCGCTCCGAAATGTCAAATCGCTTTTCCTTCGCCACCTATGTAATATGGATATCAAATGTAAGGATTTTAAGTGTAGAATACGATTCAGTAAGTGACGTTTCTCCAAATTCAATATGGCCGCCGCTCCGAAATGACAGACCGATTTTCCTTCTCCACCTATGTAATATGGGTATCAAATGTAAGGATTTTATTAATAGAACACGATACAGTGAGTGACATTGCTTCAAACTCAATATGGCCGCCGCTTCAAAATGGCCGACCGCTTTCCTTTTACCACCTATGCAATATGGGTATCAAATGTAAGGATTTCAAGTGTAGAATACGATTCAGTAAGTGACGTTTCTCCAAATTCAATATGGCCGCCGCTCCGAAATGACAGACCGATTTTCCTTCTCCACCTATGTAATATGGGTATCAAATGTAAGGATTTTATTAGTAGAACACGATACAGTGAATGATATTGCTTCAAACTCAATATGGCCGCCGCTCCGAAATGTCAAATCGATTTTCCTTCTCCACCTATGTAATATGGGTATCAAATGTAAGGATTTTAAGTGTAGAATACGATTCAGTAAGTGACATTTCTCCATATTCAATATGGCCGCCGCTCCAAAATGGCGGATCGCTTTTCTTTTGCCACCTATGTAATATGGGTATCAAATGAAAGGATTTTTTTAGTAGAACACGATACAGTGAGTGACATTTCTTCAAACTCAAAATGGCGGCCGCTCCGAAATGTCAAATCGCTTTTCCTTCTCCACCTATGTAATATGGGTATCAAATGATAGGCCTTTAATAGTAGAACACGATAAAATGAGTGACATTGTTTCAAACTCAATATGGCCGCCGCTCCAAAATGGCCGACCGCTTTCCTTTTACCGCCTATGCAATATGGGTATCAAATGTAAGGATTTTATTAGTAGAACACGATACAGTGAGTGATATTGCTTCAAACTCAATATGGCCGCCGCTCCGAAATGTCAAATCGCTTTTCCTTCACCACCTATGTAATATGGGTATCAAATGTAAGGATTTTAAGTGTAGAATACGATTCAGTAAGTGACGTTTCTCCAAATTCAATATGGCCGCCGCTCCAAAATGGCGGATCGCTTTTGTTTTGCCACCTATGTAATATGGGTATCAAATGTAAGGATTTTATTAGTAGAATCCGATACAGTGAGTGATATTGCTTCAAACTCAATATGGCCGCCGCTCCAAAATGTCAAATCGCTTTTCCTTCTCCACCTATGTAATATGGGTATCAAATGTAAGGATTTTTAGAGTAGAACGTAACCTTTTCAGTTTTTTTAAATAATCGAACACCATTTTTATGTAACTTAAAAAAAAGAATTTTTTTTTGCACCGACTCGCAACTGAAAACCTTTTGCTTAGAAAAACATTAAGTGGACTACTCCACCGCGGGGTGCTTGCTCCCCGCGGCACACACGCGACATCGACATGGCTTCGAAATAAAGGAGCTTATAGAGTAGAACATAACCTGTTGAGCTTTTTGATCAATCGAACACCTTTATTAGTTAAATTTTAAATCGACCTCAAAAAAGATACATTTTTGCACCAAATCGCAACTGAAAACTTTTTTTTATTACAAAAGCGATGTGAGGACCACACCACCGCGAGTTGCGTGCACCTCGCGGCATACGCGCGTCCACATGACAATTCAATGTTGCCGGCGCATGGAAATGATAGATCGCTTTTTTTTGCCACCCACCGAATATGGGTATCAAATGAATGGAATTTTAGTGTAAAATACGATACAGTCAATGACATTACTTCAAATTCAATATGGCCGCCGCCCCTAATTAGCCGATCGCTTTTCTTTTGCCACCCACGTTATATGGGTATCAAATGAAAGCGCATTCCGAGTAGATCGTATCCTTTCCAGTTTTTTTAATAATCGAACACCTTTTTTAGGCAAATTTTTACAACTTCGACAAAAAAAAAATACATTTTTGCACCTACTCGCAACCGATAACCTTTTGATTACAAAAGCTAAAAGTGGAACAACACCGGCCGCGCCGCCATCTTGGACTGAAAAACCCGTTTCGCCCCGTGTTTGCGACCGAAGACGCGCGTGATTTCCGGGATTTCGGCTGATTTTTTGGATGAATTCCCTTAAACTCGTCCTCGAGTTCCCGATTATGGGGGCCGATTAGCGAAAACCAAAATGGCGTCGACGCCGGCGGCCATCTTGGAACGCTGAAATTTTTGACTTTTTTGAACCGCATTTTCGCCAAGATGGCGGCCTCGGAGTGGGGTGAAATGTTCTAGGCGGGGTTAGAACTCGGCGCGAAGTGTTGCCAGGTGTGAAAAATTTTCTACCGTTTTTGGTAGTTTTTCCTGTGGAGGCCCGAATAGTCGAAAATCGAAATAACGACTTTTCGCAATTTTCAACCCCATGCGCCTATAGAGCGTCGGGGTCTCTATGACTTTCTGGTATTTTTATTTTCCGCAACTGGCAACACTGGCCGCCAAGGAGGTTTGAATTTTTTCGTAGACCCGAATTGACCCGAATTGATCTCCCCGTTCCAGATGTGCTGGACATGTGGGGTAAACGTCGTCCTGCTCCGTATATGATGTAGTTACCGGGAAAAATCCGAAACTTTGACATTTCAAGATGGCGGCTCCGCTGGCGGCCATTTTGTTAAGGGTTGCAATTTCGAAGGCATTAATTCGCGATTTTGACGCATTTGCCGGCGTTTCTCGACTGACAATACCGGGTGGTCTGTCGTAGTGCTCGACGAGGGAAATCTAATAGTGTGGTAATTTTCCCCGATTTTGGGGTAATTTCTCTGTTTTAGGGGAAAACGTAAATTTTGACTTTTTCAATTTTTTTTGATATAGTGGGGTGGAACAGTCGTCGCTGATCATTTCTACCAACATTTGGAGCTGGTGTTATGGCAACACTGGCAGGTGGGACGGTTTTTATTGTTAGCGACAACCCAAATTTGACGATTTATTGGCGGGGTTGTGTGAGGGCTAGCGGGTAGCTCGTAATGTCACTTGATAGCACATATAGTCGGCTTGACATGAAAAATATGACATTTAAATTTTTCAAGATGGCGGCGGCGCAGGCGGCCATTGTTTCAAAATTTGCGCTTTTTGCTATTTCAGTGCGGTTTTCGGTAGCGGCACGGTAATATGGGTATCAAATTTAAGGATTTTAAGTGTAGAATACGATACAGTTTGTGACGTTGTTTCAAACTCAATATGGCCGCCGCTCCGAAATGTCAAATCGCTTTTCCTTCTCCACCTATGTATTATGGGTATCAAATGTAAGGGTTTTATTAGTAGAACACGATACAGTGAGAGACATTGCTTCAAACTCAATATGGCCGCCGCTTCAAAATGGCCGACCGCTTTCCTTTTACCACCTATGCAATATGGGTATCAAATGTAAGGATTTTAAGTGTAGAATACGATTCAGTAAGTGACGTTTCTCCAAATTCAATATGGCCGCCGCTCCGAAATGACAGACCGATTTTCCTTCTCCACCTATGTAATATGGGTATCAAATGTAAGGATTTTATTAGTAGAACACGATACAGTGAATGATATTGCTTCAAACTCAATATGGCCGCCGCTCCGAAATGTCAAATCGCTTTTCCTTCTCCACCTATGTAATATGGGTATCAAATGTATGGATTTTAAGTGCAGAATACGATTCAGTAAGTGACGTTTCTCCAAATTCAATATGGCCGCATTTCGACTTTTTCGATTTTTTTTCATATAGCGGGATGGAACAGACATCGCTGATCATTTCTACCACCATTTGGGGCCGGTAATATGGCAACACTGGCAGCTGGGGCGGTTTATGTTGTCTATAATATATAAAGCTCGATTACCACTGACTCACTCACTCACTCACTCACTGATCAGGGGTATTTTTGGGACATTTGCAGTTACTTTTGGGTTTTGGGATGTTAGAAAGAGATGCACGATCGATTCAGTCGAGTAGAAAGCGATATTCGAAATTTGAAAAATCCAAGATGGCCGCCGCCGCGAAATGTCAAAATTTCCAAAACGGCTCCGATCGCGCTGGTTTTTGGGACGCGTGATCGTTTCGCCCCCGGGGATTGGGTGTGACTGTCGAAATGTCAAAAAACAAAATGGCCGCGCCGCCATCTTGGATCGAAAAACCCGTTTCGCCCCGTGTTTGCGACCGAACACGCGCGTGATTTTCGGGATTTCGGCTGATTTTTTTGATGAGTTCCCTTAAACGCGTCCTCGAGTTCCCGAATATGGTAGTCGATAGGCGAAAAACAAAATGGCGGCGGCGCCGGCGGCCATCTTGGAACGCTGAAATTTTTGACTTTTTTGAACCGCATTTTCGCCAAGATGGCGGCCTCGGAGTGGGGTCAAATGTTCTGGGCGGGGTTAGAGCTCGGCGCAAAGTGTTGCCAGGTTTGAAAAATTTTCTACCATTTTTGGTAGTTTTTCCTCTGGAGGCCCGAAAAGTCGAAAATCGAAATAACGACTTTTCGCAATTTTCAACCCCATGCGCCTATAGAGGGTCGGGGCCTCTATGACTTTCTGGTATTTTTATTTTCCGCAACTGGCAACACTGGCCGCCAAGGGGGTTTGAATTTTTTCGTCGACCCGATTTGACCCGAATTGATCTCCTCGTTCCAGACGTGCTGGCAACGTGGGGTAAACGTCATCCTGCTCCGTATATGACGTAGTTACCGGGAAAAATCCGAAACTTTGACATTTCAACATGGCGGCTCCGCTGGCGGCCATTTTGTTAAGGGTTGCAATTTCGAAAATATTAATTCGCGATTTTGACGCGGTTGCCGGCGTTTTTCGACTGACAACACCGGGTGGCCTTTTGTAGGACTGGCTAAGGGGAATCAAACCGTGGGGTAATTTACCCCGATATTTGGGTAATTTCCCCGTTTTGGGGGAAAACGTAAATTTCGTTTTTTTCAATTTTTTTTCATATAGTGGGGTGGAACAGACATTGCTGATCATTTCTACCACCATTTGGGGCCGGTGATATGGCAACACTGGCAGCTGGAGCGGTTTTTGTTGTCAGCGACGACCCAAATTTGACGATTTTTTGACGGGGTTTGGTTAGGGCTAGGGGCCAGCTGGTGATACCAATCGATAGGAAATATAGTCAAGTATTAATAAAAAATTTGACAAATTAACTTTTCAAGATGGCGGCCGCGCTGGCGGCCTTTTTTCAAAAATTTGCGCTTTTTGCTATTTCGGTGCGGTTTTCAGCCGCGGAGTGGTGATATGGGTATAAAATGAAAGGGTTATGCGAGTACTACACGATACAAGTAACGTCACCTCTATGAATTCAAAATGGCCGCCATTAAAAAAATGTCGGATCACATTTCTTTTGCAACCATAGCGATATGGGTATCAAATGAAAGGGATTTAAGAGTGAAACAAAACCGAGTAAATGATTTTTGTCTAAATCCAATATGGCCGCCGCTTCCAAAATGGCGGATTGCATTTCTTTTGCCACCCATGCAATATGGGTATCAAATGAAAGGGAATTGGGAGTAGAACACGATAAAGTGAGTGACATTGCTCCAAAATCAAAATGGCCGCCGCTCCGAAATGTCAAATCGCTTTTCTTTTGCCACCTATGTAATATGGGTATCAAATGAAAGGGTTTTATTAGTAGAACACGATACAGTGTGTGACATTGTTTCAAATTCAATATGGCCGCCGCTCCAAAATGGCGGATCGCTTTTCATTTGCCACCTATGCAATATGGGTATCAAATAAAACGGCTTTAATAGTAGAACACGATATATTAATTAATATAAAGCCATATTAATAGAATTTATATGAATTAATATTAATAGAATTAATATGGCCGCCGCTCCAAAATGTCAAATAGATTTTCTTTTGCTACCTATGTAATATGGGTATCAAATGTAAGGATTTTAAGTGTAGAATACGATTCAGTAAGTGACGTTTCTCCAAATTCAATATGGCCGCCGCTCCAAAATGGCGGTTCGCTTTTATTTTGCCACCTATGTAATATGGGTATCAAATGTAAGGATTTTATTAGTAGAACACGATACAGTGAGTGATATTGCTTCAAACTCAATATCGCCGCCGCTCCGAAATGTCAAATCGCTTTTCCTTCTCCACCTATGTAATATGGGTATCAAATGTAAGGATTTTAAGTGTAGAATACGGTACAGTAAGTGACGTTACACCAAATTGAATATGGCCGCCGCTCCAAAATGTCAAATCGAATTTCTTTTGCCACCTATGAAATATGGGTATCAAATGTAAGGATTTTATTAGTAGAACACGATACAGTGAGTGATATTGCTTCAAACTCAAAATGGCCGCCGCTCCGAAATGTTAAATCGATTTTCTTTTGCCACATATGCAATATGGGTATCAAATGAAAGGGCTTTATGAGTGAAACAAAACTAAGTCAATGATTTTAGTCTAAATCCAATATGGCCGCCGCTTCCAAAATAGCGAATTGCATTTCTTTTGCCACCCATGCAATATGGGTATCAAATGAAAGGCATTTGCGAGTAGAACACGATAAAGTGAGTGACATTGCTCCAAAATCAAAATGGCCGCCGCTCCGAAATTGCGGATCGCTTTTCTTTTGCCACCTATGCAATATGGGTATCAAATGAAAGGGTTTTATTAGTAGAACACGATACAGTGAGTGACATTGCTTCAAACTCAATATGGCCGCCGCTCCGAAATGTCAAATCGCTTTTCCTTCTCCACCTATGTAATATGGGTATCAAATGTAAGGATTTTAAGTGTAGAATACGATTCAGAAAGTGACGTTTCTCCAAATTCAATATGGCCGCCGCTCCGAAATGACAGACCGATTTTACTTCTCCACCTATGTATTATGGCTATCAAATGTAAGGATTTTAGGTGTAGAATACGATTCAGTAAGTGACGTTTCTCCAAATTCAATATGGCCGCCGCTCCAAAATGGCGGATCGCTTTTTTTTTGCCACCTATGTAATATGGGTATCAAATGTAAGGATTTTATTAGTAGAACACGATACAGTCAGTGATATTGCTTCAAACTCAATATGGCCGCCGCTCCAAAATGTCAAATCGCTTTTCCTTCTCCACCTATGTAATATGGGTATCAAATGTAAGGATTTTAAGTGTAGAATACGATTCAGTAAGTGACGTTTCTCCAAATTCAATATGGCCGCCGCTCCGAAATGACAGACCGATTTTCCTTCTCCACCTGTGTAATATGGGTATCAAATGTAAGGATTTTATTAGTAGAACACGATACAGTGAGTGATATTGCTTCAAACTCAATATGGCCGCCGCTCCGAAATGTCAAATCGCTTTTCTTTCTCCACCTATGTAATATGGGTATCAAATGTAAGGATTTTAAGTGTAGAATACGATTCAGTAAGTGAATTTCCTCCAAATTCAATATGGCCGCCGCTCCAAAATGGCGGATCGCTTTTCTTTTGCCACCTATGTAATATGGGTATCAAATGTAAGGATTTTATTAGTAGAACACGATACAGTGAGTGACATTGCTTCAAACTCAATATGGCCGCCGCTTCAAAATGGCCGACCGCTTTCCTTTTACCACCTATGCAATATGGATATCAAATGTAAGGATTTTAAGTGTAGAATACGATTCAGTAAGTGACGTTGCTCCAAATTCAATATGGCCGCCGCTCCGAAATGACAGACCGATTTTCCTTCTCCACCTATGTAATATGGGTATCAAATGTAAGGATTTTATTAGTAGAACACGATACAGTGAATGATATTGCTTCAAACTCAATATGGCCGCCGCTCCGAAATGTCAAATCGCTTTTCCTTCTCCACCTATGTAATATGGGTATCAAATGTAAGGATTTTAAGTGCAGAATACGATTCAGTAAGTGACGTTTCTCCAAATTCAATATGGCCGCCGCTCCGAAGTGACAGACCGATTTTCCTTCTCCACCTATGTAATATGGGTATCAAATGTAAGGATTTTATTAGTAGAACACGATACAGTGAGTGACATTGTTTCAAACTCAATATGGCCGCCGCTCCGAAATATCAAATCGCTTTTCCTTCTCCACCTATGTAATATGGGTATCAAATGTAAGGATTTTAAGTGTAGAATACGATTCAGTAAGTGACGTTGCTCCAAATTCAATATGGCCGCCGCTCCAAAATGGCGGATCGCTTTTCTTTTGCCACCTATGTAATATGGGTATCAAATGAAAGAATTTTCAAAGTAGAACGTAACCTTACCAATTTTTTGAATAATCGAACACATTTTTAGGCAAATTTTATGTAACTTCAAAAAACGAAAAATTTTTTGCACCGACTCGCAACTGAAAACCTTTCGCTTAGAAACACATTAAGTGGACCACTCCACCGCGGGGTGCTTGCTCCCCGCGGCACACACGCGACATTGACATCGCTTCGAAATAAAAGAGCGTATAAAGTACAACATAACCTTTCCAGCTTTTTGATCAATCGAACACCTTTTTTAGGCAAATTTTAAATCGACCTCAAAAAAGATAGATTTTTGCACCAAATCGCAACTGAAAACTTTTTTTTATTACAAAAGCGATGTGAGGACTACACCACCGCGAGGTGCTTGCACCTCGCGGCTGACACGCGTCCACATGATGATTCAGTGTTGCCAGCGCTCCGAAATGACACATCGCTTTTGTTTTGTCACCCACGGAATATGGGTATCAAATGAATGGAATTTTAGTGTAAAATACGATACAGTCAATGACATTACTTCAAATTCAATATGGCCGCTGCCCCTAATTAGTCGATCGCTTTTCTTTTGCCACCCACGTAATATGGGTATCAAATGAAAGAGCATTCAGAGAAAAACGTATCCTTTCCAGTTTTTTGAATATTCGAACACCTTTTTTAGGCAAATTTTTAAACTTCAGCAAAAAAAGACACATTTTTGCACCGACTCGCAACCGATTACCTTTTGATTACAAAAGCTAAAGTGGGCGATCCACCTCCGCGGGGTGCTCGCACCCCGCGGCACACACGCGACATCTAGTCTATCTATACTATATAAAGCTGGATTACCACTGACTGACTCACTCACTCACTCACTCACTGATCAGGGGTATTTTTGGGACATTTGCGATTACTTTTGGGTGTTGGAATGTTAGAAAGAGATGGACTACTGATTCATTCGAGTAGATTGACGTGTTCGAAATTTGAAAAATCCAAGATGGCCGACGGCGCGAAATGTCAAAATTTCCAAAACGACTCCGATCGCGCTGGTTTTTGGTACGCGTGATCGTTTCGCCCCCGGGGATTGGGTGCTTCTGTCGGAATGTGAAAAAACAAAATGGCCGCGCCGCCATCTTGGATCGAAAAACCCGTTTCGCCCCGTGTTTGCGACCGAACACGCGCGTGATTTTCGGGATTTCGGCTGATTTTTTTGATGGCTCCGGTCGAACGCGTCCTCGAGTTTCCGATTATGGTAGCCGATTGGCGAAAAACAAAATGGCGGCGGCGCCGGCGGCCATCTTGGAACGCTGAAATTTTCGACATTTTTGAACCGAATTTTCGCCAAGATGGCGGCCTCGGAGTGGGGAGAAATGTTCTAGGCGGGGTT
Source organism: Schoenobius gigantellus (assembly GCA_963935595.1). NCBI lineage: Eukaryota > Metazoa > Arthropoda > Insecta > Lepidoptera > Crambidae > Schoenobius > Schoenobius gigantellus. The sequence goes on along the minus strand of OZ012542.1, from coordinate 55,417,294 downwards.
AGTGCTCGGTGCAAAGTGTTGCCAGGTTGGAAAAATTTTCTACCATTTTTGGTAGTTTTTCCTCTGGAGGCCCGAAAAGTCGAAAATCGAAATAACGACTTTTCGCAATTTTCAACCCCATGCGCCTATAGAGCGTCGGGGCCTCTATGACTTTCTGGTATTTTTATTTAGTGCAACTGGCAACACTGGCCGCCATGGACTTTTGAATTTTTTCGTAGACCCGATTTGACCCGAATTGATCTCCCCGTTCCAGATGTGCTGGCAACGTGGGGTAAACGTCATCCTGCTCCGTATACGATGTAGTTACCGGGAAAAATCCGAAACTTTGACATTTCAACATGGCGGCTCCGCTGGCGGCCATTTTGTAAAGTGTTGCAATTTTGAAAAAATAAAATCCAGATTTTGACGCGGTTGCCGGCGTTTTTCGACTGACAACACCGGGTGGCCTTTTGTAGGGCTGGCTAAGGGGAATCAAACCGTGGGGTAATTTTCCCCGATTTTGGGGTAAATTCTCTGTTTTGGGGGAAAACGTTAATTTCGACTTTTTCGATTTTTTTTCATATAGCGTGGTGGAACAGACGTCGCTGATCATTTCTACCACCATTTGGGGCCGGTGATGTGGCAACACTGGCAGCTGGGGCGGTTGTTGTTGTCAGCGACGACCCAAATTTGACGATTTTTTGACGGGGTTTGGTTAGGGTTAGGGGCCAGCTGGTGATACCAATCGATAGGAAATATAGTCAAGTATTTTTAAAAAATTTGACATTTCAACTTTTCAAGATGGCGGCGGCGCTGGCGGCCTTTTTTAAAAAATTTAGGCTTTTTGCTATTTCGGTGCGGTTTTCAGCCGCGGAGTGGTGATATGGACATCAAATGAAAGGGTTATGCGAGTACTACACGATGCAAGTAACGTCACCTCTATGAATTCAAAATGGCCGCCATTAAAAAAATGTCGGATCACATTTCTTTTGCAACCATAGCGATATGGGTATCAAATGAAAGGGCTTTATGAGTGAAACAAAACCAAGTCAATGATTTTTGTCTAAATCCAATATGGCCGCCGCTTTCAAAATGGCCGATTGCATTTCTTTTGCCACCTATGCACTATGGGTATCAAATGAAAGGCATTTGCGAGTAGAACACGATAAAGTGAGTGACATTGCTCCAAAATCAAAATGGCCGCCGCTCCGAAATTGCGGATCGCTTTTCTTTTGCCACCTATGCAATATGGGTATCAAATGTAAGGATTTTATTAGTAGAACACGATACATTGAGTGATATTGCTTCAAACTCAATATGGCCGCCGCTCCGAAATGTCAAATCGCTTTTCCTTCTCCACCTATGTAATATGGGTATCAAATGTAAGGATTTTAAGTGTAGAATACGATTCAGTAAGTGACGTTTCTCCAAATTCAAAATGGCCGCCGCTCCGAAATGTCAAATCGATTTTCTTTTGCCACCTATGTAATATGGGTATCAAATGAAAGGCTTTTATTAGTAAAACACGATACAGTGAGTGACATTGCTTCAAACTCAATATGGCCGCCGCTCCGAAATGTCAAATCGCTTTTCCTTCTCCACCTATGTAATATGGGTATCAAATGTAAGGATTTTAAGTGTAGAATACGATTCAGTAAGTGACGTTTCTCCAAATTCAATATGGCCGCCACTCCGAAATGACAGACCGATTTTACTTCTCCACCTATGTATTATGGGTATCAAATGTAAGGATTTTAGGTGTAGAATACGATTCAGTAAGTGACGTTTCTCCAAATTCAATATGGCCGCCGCTCCAAAATGGCGGATCGCTTTTGTTTTGCCACCTATGTAATATGGGTATCAAATATAAGGGCTTTAATAGTAGAACACGATACAGTGAGTGACATTGTTTCAAATTCAATATAGCCGCCGCTCCAAAATGGCGGATCGCTTTTCCTTCTCCACCTATGTAATATGGGTATCAAATGTAAGGATTTTAAGTGTAGACTACGATTCAGTAAGTGACGTTTCTCCAAATTCAATATGGCCGCCGCTCCAAAATGACAGACCGATTTTCCTTCTCCACCTATGCAATATGGGTATCAAATGTAAGGATTTTATTAATAGAACACGATACAGTGAGTGATATTGCTTCAAACTCAATATGGCCGCCGCTCCGAAATGTCAAATCGCTTTTATTTCTCCACCTATGTAATATGGGTATCAAATGTAAGGATTTTAAGTGTAGAAAACGATTCAGTAAGTGACGTTTCTCCAAATTCAATATGGCCGCCGCTCCGAAATGACAGACCGATTTTCCTTCCCCACCTATGTAATATGGGTATCAAATGTAAGGATTTTAAGTGTAGAATACGATTCAGTAAGTGACGTTTCTCCAAATTCAATATGGCCGCCGCTCCGAAATGACAGACCGATTTTCCTTCCCCACCTATGTAATATGGGTATCAAATGTAAGGATTTTAAGTGTAAAATACGATTCAGTAAGTGACGTTTCTCCAAATTCAATATGGCCGCCGCTCCGAAATGACAGACCGATTTTCCTTCACCACCTATGTAATATGGGTATCAAATGTAAGGATTTTAAGTGTAGAATACGATTCAGTAAGTGACGTTTCTCCAAATTCAATATGGCCGCCGCTCCGAAATGTCAAATCGCTTTTCCTTCTCCACCTATGTAATATGGGTATCAAATGTAAGGATTTTCAGAGTAGAACGTAACCTTTTCAGTTTTTTAAATAATCGAACACCAGTTTTTATGTAACTCAAAAAAACGAAATTTTTTTTGCACCCACTCGCAACTGAAAACCTTTTGCTTAGAAAAACATTAAGTGGACCACTTCACCGCGGGGTGCTTGCTCCCCGCGGCACACACGCAACATCGACATCGCTTCGAAATAAAAGAGCGTATAATGTACACTATAACCTTTCCAGCTTTTTGATCAATCGAACACCTTTTTTAGGCAAATTTTAAATTGAATCCAAAAAAGATACATTTATGCACCAAATCGCAACTGAAAACTTTTTTTATTACAAAAGCGATGTGAGGACCACACCACCGCGAGGTGCGTGCACCTCGCGGCATACGCGCGTCCACATGACAATTCAATGTTGCCGGCGCATGGAAATGACAGATCGCTTTTTTTTGCCACCCACCGAATATGGGTATCAAATGAATGGACTTTGAGTGTAAAATACGATACAGTCACTGACATTGCTTCAAATTCAATATGGCCGCCGCCCCTAATTGGCCGATCCCTTTTCTTTTGCCACCCACGTTATATGGGTATCAAATGAAAGCGCATTCCGAGTAGATCGTATCCTTTCCAGTTTTTTGAATATTCGAACACCTTTTTTAGGCAAATTTTTAAACTTCAGCAAAAAAAGACACATATTTGCACCTACTCGCAACCGATAACCTTTTGATTACAAAAGCTAAAAGTGGAACAACACCTCCGCGGGGTGCTCGCACCCCGCGGCACACACGCGACATCTAGTCTATATTATATAAAGCTGGATTACCACTCACTGACTGACTGACTGACTGATTAGGGGTATTTTTGGGACATTTGCGATTACTTTTGGGTGTTGGGATGTTAGAAAGAGATGGACTACTGATTAAAAGACACAGGATTCGATATTCGAAATTTGAAAAATCCAAGATGGCCGCCACCGCAAAATGTCAACTTTTTCAAAATGACTCCGAGCGTGCTGGTTTTTTTAATGGTTCTTGATCGTGTCGCTCCCGGGGATGAGGTGCAACTGTCAAAATGCGAAAAAACAAAATGGCCGCGCCGCCATCTTGGACTGAAAAACCCGTTTCGCCCCGTGTTTGCGACCGAAGACGCGCGTGATTTCCGGGATTTCGGCTAATTTTTTGGATGAATTCCCTTAAACTCGTCCTCGAGTTCCCGATTATGGTAGCCGATTGGCGAAAAACAAAATGGCGTCGGCGCCGGCGGCCATCTTGGAACGCTCAAATTTCTGACTTTTTTGAACCGCATTTTCGCCAAGATGGCGGCCTTGGAGTGGGATAAAATGTTCTAGGCGGGGTTAGAACTCGGCACGAAGTGTTGCCAGGTGTGAAAAAATTTCTACTGTTTTTGGTAGTTTTTCCTCTCGAGGGCCAAATATTCGAAAATCGAAATAGCGACTTTTCGCAATTTTCAACCCCGTGCACCTATAGAGCGTTGGGGCCTCTATGACTTTCTGGTATTTTTATTTTCCGCAACTGGCAATACTGGCCGCCAAGGAGGTTTGAATTTTTTCGTAGACCCGATTTGACCCGAATTGATCTCCCCGTTCCAGATGTGCTGGCAACACGGGGTAAACGTCATCCTGCTCCGTATATGACGTAGTTACCGGGAAAAATCCGAAACTTTGACATTTCAAGATGGCGGCTCCGCTGGCGGCCATTTTGTAAAGTGTTGCAATTTCGAAAAAATTAAATCGCGATTATGACGTGGTTGCCGGCGTTTTTCGACTGACAATACCGGGTGGCCTTTTGTAGTGCTAGCCGAAAGAAATCGAAGGGTGGGGTAATTTTCCCCGATTTTGGGGTAATTTCTCCGTTTTGGGGGAGAACGTAAATTTCGACTTTTTCGATTTTTTTTCATATAGTGGGGTGGAACGGACGTCGTTGATCATTTCTACCACCATTTTGGGCCGGTGATATGGCAACACTGGCAGCTGGGGCGGTTTTTATTGTCAGCGACGACCCAAATTTGACGATTTTTTGACGGGGTTTGGTTAGGGTTAGGGGCAAGCTGGTGATACCAATCGATAGGAAATATAGTCAAGTATTTTTAAAAAATTTGACATTTCAACTTTTCAAGATGGCGGCGGCGCTGGCGGCCTTTTTTCAAAAATTTGCGCTTTTTGCTATTTCGGTGCGGTTTTCAGCCGCGGCATGGTGATATGGGTATCAAATGAAAGGGTTTTGCGAGTACTACACGATGAAAGTAACGTCACCTCTACGAATTAAAAATGGCCGCCAATAAAAAAATGTCGGATCACATTTCTTTTGTAACCATAGCGATATGGGTATCAAATGAAAGGGCTTTAAGAGTGAAACAAAACCAAGTAAATGATTTTTGTCTAAATCCAATATGGCCGCCGCTTCCAAAATGGCGGATTGCATTTCTTTTGCCGCCCATGCAATATGGGTATCAAATGAAAGGCATTCGCAAGTAGAACACGATAAAGTGAGTGACATTGCTCCAAAATCAAAATGGCCGCCGCTCCGAAATTGCGGATGGCTTTTCTTTTGCCACCTATGTAATATGGGTATCAAATGAAAGGGCTTTAATAGTAGAACACGATACAGTGAGTGACATTGTTTCAAATTCAATATGGCCGCCGCTCCAAAATGGCGGATCGCTTTTCATTTGCCACCTATGCAATATGGGTATCAAATGAAAGGCCTTTAATAGTAGAACACGATAAAATGAGTGACATTGTTTCAAACTCAATATGGCCGCCGCTTCAAAATGGCCGACCGCTTTCCTTTTACCGCCTATGCAATATGGGTATCAAATGTAAGGATTTTATTAGTAGAACACGATACAGTGAGTGATATTGCTTCAAACTCAATATGGCCGCCGCTCCGAAATGTCAAATCGCTTTTCCTTCTCCACCTATGTAATATGGGTATCAAATGTAAGGATTTTAAGTGTAGAATACGATTCAGTAAGTGATTGTTTCAAACTCAATATGGCCGCCGCTCCAAAATGGCGGTTCGCTTTTCTTTTGCCACCTATGCAAGATGGGTATCAAATGAAAGGTCTTTAATAGTAGAACACGATACAGTGAGTGACATTGTTTCAAACTCAATATGGCCGCCGCTTCGAAATGGCCGACCGCTTTCCTTTCACCACCTATGCAATATGGGTATCAAATGAAAGGGCTTTAATAGTAGAACACGATACAGTGAGTGACATTGTTTCAAACTCAATATGGCCGCCGCTTCAAAATGGCCGACCGCTTTCCTTTTACCACCTATGCAATATGGGTATCAAATGTAAGGATTTTAAGTGAAGAATACGATACAGTATCTGATGTTGCTTCAAATTCAATATGGCCGCCGCTCCAAAATGTCAAATCGATTTTCTTTTGCCACCTATGCAATATGGGTATCAAATGAAAGGGTTTTATTAGTAGAAAACGATACAGTGAGTGACATTGTTTCAAACTCAATATGGCCGCCGCTCCGAAATGTCAAATCGCTTTTCCTTCTCCACCTATGTAATATGGGTATCAAATGTAAGGATTTTAAGTGTAGAATACGATTCAGTAAGTGACGATGTTTCAAATTCAATATGGCCGCCGCTCCAAAATGGCGGATCGCTTTTCTTTTGCCACCTATGTAATATGGGTATCAAATGAAAGAATTTTCAAAGTAGAATGTAACCTTTCCAATTTTTTGAATAATCGAACACATTTTTTGGCAAGTTTTATGTAACTTCAAAAAACGAAAAATTTTTTGCACCGAATCGCAACTGAAAACCTTTTGCTTAGAAACACATTAAGTGGACCACTCCACCGCGGGGTGCTTGCTCCCCGCGGCACACACGCGACATGGACATGGCTTCGAAATAAAAATGTTTATAGAGGAGAACATAACCTTTTGAGCTTTTTGGTTAATCGAACACCTTTCTTTGACAAATTTTAAATCAACCTCAAAAAAGATACATTTTTGCACCAAATCGCAACTGAAAACTTTTTTTTTATTACAAAAGCGATGTGAGGACTACACCACCGCGAGGTGCTTGCACCTCGCGGCACACACGCGTCCACATGATGATTCATTGTTGCCACCGCTCCGAAATGACAGATCGCTTTTGTTTTGTCACCCACGGAATATGGGTATCAAATGAATGGAATTTTAGTGTAAAATACGATACAGTCAATGACATTACTTCAAATTCAATATGGCCGCCGCCCCTAAATAGCCGATCGCTTTTCTTTTGCCACCCACGTTATATGGGTATCAAATGAAAGCGCATTCCGAGTAGATCGTATCCTTTCCAGTTTTTTTAATAATCGAACACCTTTTTTAGGCAAATTTTTACAACTTCGACAAAAAAAAATACATTTTTGCACCTACTCGCAACCGATAACCTTTTGATTACAAAAGCTAAAAGTGGAACAACACCTCCGCGGGGTGCTCGCACCCCGCGGCACACACGCGACATCTAGTCTATATTATATAAAGCTGGATTACCACTCACTCACTGACTGATTAGGGGTATTTTTGGGACATTTGCGATTACTTTTGGGTGTTGGGATGTTAGAAAGAGATGGACTACTGATTAAAAGACACAGGATTCGATATTCGAAATTTGAAAAATCCAAGATGGCCGACGGCGCGAAATGTCAAAATTTCCAAAACGACTCCTATCGCGCTGGTTTTTGGTACGCGTGATCGTCTCGCCCCCGGGGATGGGGTGCTTTTGTTAAAATGTGAAAAAACAAAATGGCCGCGCCGCCATCTTGGATCGAAAAACCCGTTTCGCCCCGTGTTTGCGACCGAAGACGCGCGTGATTTCCGGGATTTCGGCAGATTTTTTGGATGGTTCCGCTCGGGTGCGTCCTGGAGTTTACTGTGATGCCCGCGGTTGGGCAAAAAACAAAATGGCGGCGGCGCCGGCGGCCATCTTGGAACGCTCAAATTTTTGACTTTTTTGAACCGCATTTTCGCCAAGATGGCGGCCTCGGAGTGGGGTAAAATGTTCTAGGCGGGGTTAGAGCTCGGCGCGAAGTGTTGCCAGGTGTGAAAAATTTTCTACTGTTTTTGGTAGTTTTCTCTCTGGAGAGCCAAATATTCGAAAATCGAAATAACGACTTTTCGCAATTTTTAACCCCATGCCCCCATAGAGCGTTGGGACCTCTATGACTTTCTGGTATTTTTATTTTTGGCAACTGGCAACACTGGCCGCCAAGGAGGTTTGAATTTTTTCGTAGACCCGAATTGACCCGAATTGATCTCCCCGTTCCAGATGTGCTGGACATGTGGGGTAAACGTCATCCTGCTCCGTATATGATGTAGTTACCGGGAAAAATCCGAAACTTTGACATTTCAAGATGGCGGCTCCGCTGGCGGCCATTTTGTTAAGGGTTGCAATTTCGAAAGCATTAATTCGCGATTTTGACGCGGTTGCCGGCGTTTTTCGACTGACAACACCGGGTGGTCTGTCGTAGTGCTCGACGAGGGAAATCTAATAGTGGGGTATTTTTCCCCGATTTTGGGGTAATTTCTCCGTTTTAGGGGAAAACGTAAATTTCGACTTTTTCAATTTTTTTTGATATAGCGGGGTGGAACAGTCGTCGCTGATCATTTCTACTAACATTTAGAGCTGGTGTTATGGCAACACTGGCAGGTGGGACGGTTTTTATTGTTAGCGACAACCCAAATTTGACGATTTATTGGCGGGGTTGTGTGAGGGCTAGCGGGTAGCTCGTAATGTCACTTGATAGCACATATAGTCGGCTTGACATGAAAAATATGACATTAAAATTTTTCAAGATGGCGGCGGCCCAGGCGGCCATTGTTTCCAAATTTGCGCTTTTTGCTATTTTAGTGCGGTTTTCGGTAGCGGCACGGTAATATGGGTATCAAATTTAAGGATTTTAAGTGTAGAATACGATACAGTTAGTGACGTTGCTTCAAATTCAATATGGCCGCCGCTCCGACATGTCAAATCGATTTTCTTTTGCCACCTATGCAATATGGGTATCAAATGAAACGGCTTTAATAGTAGAACACGATGCAGTGAGTGACGTTGTTTCAAACTCAATATGGCCGCCGCTTCAAAATGGCCGACCGCTTTCCTTTCACCACCTATGCAATATGGGTATCAAATGTAAGGGTTTTATTAGTAGATCACGATACAGTGAGTGACATTGCTTCAAACTCAATATGGCCGCCGCTGCGAAATGTCAAATCGCTTTTCCTTCTCCACCTATGTATTATGGGTATCAAATGTAAGTGTTTTATTAGTAGAACACGATACAGTGAGTGACATTGCTTCAAACTCAATATGGCCGCCGCTCCGAAATGTCAAATCGCTTTTCCTTCTCCACTTATGTAATATGGGTATCAAATGTAAGGATTTTAAGTGTAGAACACGGTACAGTAAGTGACGTTACACCAAATTGAATATGGCCGCCGCTCCAAAATGTCAAATCGATTTTCTTTTGCCACCTATGCAATATGGGTATCAAATGTAAGGGTTTTATTAGTAGAACACGATACAGTGAGTGATATTGCTTCAAACTCAATATGGCCGCCGCTCCGAAATGTTAAATCGCTTTTCTTTCGCCACCTATGTAATATGGGTATCAAATGTATGGATTTTAATTGTAGAATACGATTCAGTAAGTGACGCTGTTCCAAATTCAATATGGCCGCCGCTCCGAAATGTCAAATCGATTTTCTTTTGCCACCTATGCAATATGGGTATCAAATGTAAGGATTTTATTAGTAGAACACGATACAGTGAATGATACTGCTTCAAACTCAATATGGCCGCCGCTCCGAAATGTCAAATCGCTTTTCCTTCTCCACCTATGTAATATGGGTATCAAATGTAAGGATTTTAAGTGCATAATACGATTCAGTAAGTGACGTTTCTCCAAATTCAATATGGCCGCCGCTCCGAAATGACAGACCGATTTTCCTTCTCCACCTATGTAATATGGGTATCAAATGTAAGGATTTTATTAGTAGAACACGATACAGTGAGTGACATTGTTTCAAACTCAATATGGCCGCCGCTCCGAAATGTCAAATCGCTTTTCCTTCTCCACCTATGTAATATGGGTATCAAATGTAAGGATTTTAAGTGTAGAATACGATTCAGTAAGTGACGTTGCTCCAAATTCAATATGGCCGCCGCTCCAAAATGGCGGATCGCTTTTCTTTTGCCACCTATGTAATATGGGTATCAAATGAAAGAATTTTCAAAGTAGAACGTAACCTTACCAATTTTTTGAATAATCGAACACATTTTTTGGCAAATTTTATGTAACTTCAAAAAACGAAAAATTTTTTGCACCGACTCGCAACTGAAAACCTTTCGCTTAGAAACACATTAAGTGGACCACTCCACCGCGGGGTGCTTGCTCCCCGCGGCACACACGCGACATGGACATGGCTTCCAAATAAAAATGTTTATAGAGTAGAACATAACCTTTCCAGCGTTTTGGTTAATCGAACACCTTTCTTTGGCAAATTTTAAATCAACCTCAAAAAAGATACATTTTTGCACCAAATCACAACTGAAAACTTTTATTTATTACAAAAGCGATGTGAGGACCACACCACCGCGAGGTGCGTGCACCTCGCGGCACACACGCGTCCACATGATGATTCAGTGTTGCCACCGCTCCGAAATGACAGATCGATTTTCATTTGCCACCCACGCAATATAGATATCAAAAAAATGGACTTTGAGTGTAAAAAACGACACAGTCAATGACATTACTCCAAATTCAATATGGCCGCCGCTCCAAATTGGCCGATCGATTTTCTTTTGCCATCCACGTAATATGGGTATCAAATGAAAGAGCATTCAGAGAAAAACGTATCCTTTCCAGTTCTTTGAATATTCGAACACCTTTTTTAGGCAAATTTTATAACTTCGACAAAAAAAAATCATTTTTGCACCTACTCGCAACCGATAACCTTTTGATTACAAAAGCTAAAGTGGGGGGTCCACCACCGCGGGGTGCGCGCACCCCGCGGCACACACGCGACATCTAGTATTTTATATATACTTTGAAGTCTCTTAACTTTTATATGCGACAAATCTTTGATTTAACAAGTTTTTAAACATTGATAAACTTACGAGATATATAATCTAAAAATAATTGAAATCAATCGTTTTCTACAGCATTGAAGGAGTGTTGTATGTACCTCGGTCACCATCTATCAGTTGTACCTTGGTCAGTGTTTTAGTACAACCTTGAGCAGGAAATTATAGTTTTATTTAATTTATTTTAAATCAAGCTATTAATGCAGGTAGTGGTTTCGTTTCACCTATACTGATATACCCTCTTGTGTCCTCGTGTACATTTTCTATTATGATATGTTTGAATTTACCTGTATTTATGTACTTACTGGTCTAAAAGACTTTCTTTTCTACTATGAACGTTATGTTCCGATTTCCGGTCAGATTTTTGATTATTTGTTCATTATTTAATGATGACATCATTGAAATGATGCCATAGTGATATCATTGGAGATCGGTGTAATACATAATGCAGCATTTCATGCCTCCTTTTTTGAATTTATACCATGTCATACGATGAAAGATCCATAATTGGTCTGTAGGACTGTAACCGGAGAGATTAAACCGGTTGGAAGTATGACTTGTGTGCGTGTCTGCGTGTGCGTCTGTGCGAGTTATGATGTGACAATTATTGCGAGATTCAACAATATGAGCACAACATAAGCTCACTCATTTTTGGAGAAACAACTTCTTGGTTGCAGGTACTGGCTTATCCTTATCGTAGTATCATAATTTATGGGTACATCACTATGAAGCTAAGTTCATCATATATGGTCCAAAAATAGGTTTCATATTAGATTTTTAAAAATGCTTTATATAATTGCTAGCACTTAAGTAGAATTAACAAAGTCATTGTCCATAATTCAACGTCTGGAAATGATTTCGGCCATCTTGGATTATTGCACGATACTTCGTGCAAAATACCAAAGTCGCTAATAACTTTTAAGCGTGCAAAATGTACGAAACTTCGGCACGTATTGCTTCGGAACAATAGGCGCAGGTGCTGTCGTAAAATAAGTGTAGTAAGTAACTCTGTCGTCTGTCTGTCAAGCGTCTTTGACGCCTAAGCCGCTGAATGGTTTTTAATAAAATTTAGTATAGCGACAGCTTAAGCTCTGTGGTGGACATAGGCTACTTTTTATCCTGGATTTGAAATAGTTCTCTAGGGAACGCGTGGTATAATGAGCTTGCGATATAATTCCGCACAGACGAACAAACGCTATGCTAAATGCTTTAAAGACGTTATGCTAAATGCTATTATAAAAATTGATTAATAGATTAAATAATCGTTTTGTTAAAAAAAAATATGCCAGGAGTTATGTAGAACGTTAATTATACAAAATGAACGTTATTGAAATGAAAATATTATATTATGTGAAATTATATATTAAACGACGCGCACCCCACTGAATTTACACAACGTTGCCTAAAGTGTGTCATATTAACCGAATACGTCAGAAGTTTAGACAATTATTCGAAAACAATGCCAAACTAATTCAATGTCATGATCTATATTCTAAAACACTGGCGAGTAAGTGAATAAACAAAAGGCTTCTATGAATTTTTCCCATTCGTAGTCCAGCACTGATTGATAAACATGGCTCCAATCTTGCTGTTGGTATCGGTGATTTTGTTTAAAAGTTGCAGAGCAAACTCCAGATTGAATCCAATGGTCAACACCAGTTTGGGATTAATAGAAGGCCTGTTTGATAGTGATGGTGAATATTCAATGTTCATGGGCATACCGTACGCTATAGTCAACGTCTCCAACCCATTTGGTGTAAGTTCTTTTTTTTATTAACAATATAACAGAAAATGAACGCAATCTAGCGCGATTGGGAGCATAAAAGGATTACTTAATATGGTTTACCCCACCAATCCCACTTTAATCAGATACAGGTGAACAAAAATAGTAGTTTATGAAATAGTCACATAATAGGGGGTCTTAAAGCACTAGTGTGTGTTTAAAATTGGAGGCTTGCCGAGAATTTTAATAGTACCACACGAGTGTTTTAAGACCTAATTATGTGCAATTTCATGCACTACTTTATCTACACTCATGCAATCAGTGGTTACCTAAATTAAATAAAAGACACAAAATTAAAACAAAATCAAACTCATTTATTCTAATAATTATTAATCATCGAGTATTTTGCCCATAAAGATGAACATTTGAAGTTTTCTGATAACTCTTGGAAATAGACTAATAGCACGTTTTCCGAAAATGAACTTGCTTTTTTTTGCATTTTCCACACTATAAATTCTTGGTAACATTTATCGTAAGCCTTTCGTGATTTTTCTGGTAAAAGATTGTTCGTCATTTTTGTTGCCGTTTCTAGTATATCAGGCGGAGTCAAATTTTCTTCCACTTCACTACTATCAGACATTTTTAAGTAAAATAAAACTTTTATTTAACCAATAATAGCAAAATAATGAATGAAAAATTCAGAGAAATGGCGCCAACACCAACATTCTACCGCGCATGCGCTGTTGCACGCGCCGCCATAGACAATGTACTGGCACAAAAGAAAATTGTGACAAAACCTCCTTGGTCGGGCTTCGTCAATCGAACTGTATTTTATTGGAATTCGAGTTACATTAAAGTACTGGTTTTGTATGGCGAACCTGTATTATAATGTAATTTGTAAAAGGCCAAGGGCTTTAAGTTATGCCTTTAAAATATTAGTGTTGAGTTCTTAATATTAGAATTAGAACATGAGTGTAGATAAAATATATTACCGATCGAATTCTGTAATTTTTTCCGTCTTTAAATAAAACTGGTTATGTTTTCATTTATTTCTTCCTCTTTGTTATGACTCGAATTAGCATCCCTTATATTTTAGGACAACTATTTTTTCCAACAGGTCGAAAAAGATTGTTAAATTATCCTACTGGTACTAATTACAATTCGCTGAACCCGACAAAATATGTATATTGTAGTCTATAATAGTAAACTTTAAATTCTAGGAAGCTATACCTCAGAAGCCATTTGAGACCATATTCCAAGCACATGACGACTCGGCAAGATGTCCCCAAATAGAGGAATTTAATCTCACCTTGACAGGATCACTGAATTGTTTGCATATCAATATTTACGTACCGAGTATTACTAGTCCAAAAACCCCCCTGCCAGTTCTTGTATCAATATACGGTGGAGGTTTTACCATTGGGTTTTCGGGGAGGTATATTTACGGTCCAAAATTTTTTATGCAGCAAAATATAATACTCGTAACATTCAACTATAGACTGGGAGCGTATGGATTTATGTGTCTCGACACTCCAGAAATCCCTGGAAATCAGGGTTTAAAGGATCAAGCTTTGGCACTTAAATGGATCAAAAACAACATAGACGCATTTGGAGGTGATCCAAAGAAAATTACTCTAATTGGTGTTAGCTCTGGAGCTTTGCACGTTGATTTCCATTTGCTTTTTAATAAAGAAAAGCCATTCAATCAAATAATTCTTGAGAGTGGTACAACACTAATGCCTCTGTTTAGCAAGCCCGATAAAAATGCACTACAAAAACTGTCAGCTCATTTAGGTGTAGCCACTGACAATTTTGACGAAGCTCTCTCATTTTTAGCGACTGTTGAGCCTTATAAAATTATAACTGCTACATCTGAACTAAATCTTCATTTAAGTCCTTGTATTGAATTAAAATATGAAGGTGTTGAACAGTTTATTGACCAGGACTGGTTAAAGTCAAATGTTCCAAATGTAAACGGTCTGTCTGTTCTAATTGGGTATAACAAAGATGAAAAATCAGATTACTACGTTAATCAACCGCAAAGCCTTTTTGATAATTTAAACATATTTCACGATCAATTATCAACAAAATTTGACACTCAGAATCCAGATTTTGAAGGGATGGAAGAAATTGTGCGACATTTTTATATTGGAGATGGTGATCAAAGAGAAATGAAAAATAAATTTGATATTGCAGAATTCGACTCTGACTTTTCATATATTGCTCCTGTTCATAGAACAATTTCTAGGTATCTAAATAATAATGTTAGCGACATATACCATTACATGTTTTCCTACATAGGCAATAGAAATTTCGCAAAGAAAATGCATAAAATAAATGGCTCTTACGTAATACATGCTGATGAACTTGGATATTTATATGACATCAGCTATATGCAAGGACCTCAATTCGCAGAAGATGAACTAATGATAGACAGACTTACTACACTGTGGGCAAATTTTATTAAATATGGGTATGTAATTTTAATGATTTCTTTTTACCTTGCCTTGTAAATTCAAAGTAGCCGTAGCAGTAGCAAAATTACGGTCGGGTCGGATGAAGGGTTTTTACCATCTGTTCTATTGTTTGTTTTACTGATCGAACATAAAGCCAAAAATATCACATTTGTTCTATTCATTAAACAAGATTTGATCGTAGAATAAGCGGGAAAATGTGAAACTCTGTGGCCACCAGTCGGTGACATCAAAACTTAATGCTGAAAATGCAGGTTCTATTCTAATTCAGCTCGAGGTGGAATTTCCATTGAACTGATACGTGTCAATTTAAAGCAGTGGTTCTTAACCTTTTAATAATGAGGGACCATTTTGCAAATATCTGTCTAGCCAAGGACCACCAACTCTTGACCAATACAGAGTATATGAATAAAGGGTTGCTTGTTAATATCTATAATATTAATATTATTTCGGATGGCTTCGCGGACCACTTCGACTGCTTCCAGGGACCGCTGATTTAAAGTGAAGTTTAAATTGATTTGATTTATAAGAGACTTGCCAGGAATTTGACAGATGCTATATTTTAGTGGAAAATGATTTAAAGTAATATGTTTATATAATATCATGTTTTCAGAACGTTCATTAGCAACTGGAGGTTTTCATTAATATTTAACACAAAACATTACTCCGTGAAATATGAAATTCATATTATTAATTGTTAAGAACCTTTTAGGTACTAATATCTATCGATTTCAGAAATCCAACACCAGAAACCTCAAAACTACTGCCGGTTCCATGGAAACCGATTACTAAAGATTCTTCTCTGTACTGCATGAATATAAATTTAGAGATGAAATTAATGACGCGGAATTATAGGAAAAGAATGGCTTTTTGGGATCTATTCTACAAAGCTAGTGAGAATTTGGAAATATTTTAGTGAAGCAAGAAACATGACAGCATAACGGTACGTCTAATAGTATTGAAAAATGAAATTTTCTTTGTGTGATTTTTTTATTTTCAATAACTTCTAACAATTTATAAACAGAGTTATTAATATTCTTTAACAAAGTAATATAATATCTTTATTTGCATGTCACATTAATTACAGTACAGAGTACATGGGTCTTAAAAGTTGTAGGTAGGTATACATGTGACGCCCTGTAAGGGCACAGCAATAATTTGGACCAGAGAGCCCCTAGTATTTGCTTTAAATTAATAAATAAAATTTTCTATTTTAACTAACTTATAAAATCTAAAATAACTGTAATAAATAAGAGATCAACTTCTATTTCACTAAATACTAACTAATACTTTAAAAAAATGTAACTGCAAACATATTCTAAGTAGGTACTTATCTATTATTTAAATGCGAAGAATTCTTGTAAACTATAAAAACACTTGTCAATCAAGAACTTTTTCAACTGCTCAATGAACTGTGGAAGTTTTTCTAAATTTTTGACGTGGTTTGGAATATGACTAAATATCTTTATTGACATAAAATAAGGGCTGAATGAAACTAATTTTAATTTAGTCAAGGGTGTTTCAAGTTTATTTTGATATCTATTGTTTCTTCTTGTTTTATTAATCGGTGAAAAAAGTTCTTGATGCTTCCTGATAAATTTACATCACTCTAATATGTAAATGGATACAATCGTCAATATTCTGTGTTTGATATATTGGGGTTTGCATGACTCCATTTGTTCTATATTTGTTAATATCCTGAAACATTTTTTCTGCAATATCAATAATTTGTTAATATCAGAGGAGTTTCCCCATAATATGATTCCGTAAGAAAGAATTGAGTGTGCATAAGCATAGTGCTGAGAGAGCTGTTTCAAAGTTTGTCACGCGCTTTAGGTGGTAAAGTGCGTAGATAAAAGATGACATTTTATTTTCTAATTTTTTTATGTGTTGCTTCCAATTTAGATGTGAATTGAGTTCTATACCTAGCAGGGTGGCTGTGCTTACAGTTTCTGCTTTTATATCTTTATAGCTATATGACATTTGTAATAGATTTTTTGGTAAGGCTTAAATTGGATTAGTTTTGTTTTATTAAGATTTAATTTAAGATTATGTGATTTTAACCATTTCGTGATATTTTCTAAGGTTGAATCTAATTTATTTTGCAATTCCGATGAGTTAGAGCAAGAAATAAGCACTGAAATGTCATCAGCAAACAGTACACAGGGTATATCAAGAATGCCAGGAAGATTATTTATGTAAATAAGAAATAAGAGGCATCCTAGAACGCTGCCTTGTGGTATTGACCCAGCAACGTGGATGGCATCAGATCTGGTGTACGTGATCATCCCTGTTTCAAAATCCGTATTTCGTATTTCCACATATTGGTAACGGTTATCAAGGTACAATTTAAACCACGCGTGAGGTAATCCTCTTATTCCTGTTTGGTACAGTTTATCCAGAAGTGTTTGGAAACATACCCTGTCGTAGGCTTTACTCATATCGAGTAGGAGACCTACTGCATCCTTTTTGTTATTTATTATTTCCACAATATTATTTAGATATTTGTAAATCGCTAAGGTAGTTGAATGATTTTTTCTGAAACCATTTTGGTTCTCATTTAATATTTTATATTTTTCCAAAAATGAATAAAGGCGTTTCACCATTGCTGTTTCGAATATTTTAGCTGACGTTGACTGGAGAGCAATCGGTCGAAAGTTATTTATATCAGTAAGTTCTCCTTTTTTATGTACTGGTTTTATAAGTGATATTTTTAAAGCGTCAGGGAAGATACCCTCAGAAAAAGATTGGTTCACTAAAAATGTCTAGGGTTCGGTTAGTAAATCTGCGCATTTTTTAATCAGGTTAGGTGGGATCTCATCTATACCGAAGGAAGTTTTATTTTTTTAAAATTGAATTTACTTCTTCCGTGTCCGTTTGACTTAAATAAAAAGTATTTTCGATATTTTTTGTTAATGACGTTAGTTTTAAGTTGGAATATACATATGTTGCCAATAGATGCAAAATAGGTGTTGAATGTATTAGCTATAATTTTGGGATCTCGCATGATCGTATTATTGTTGGTTTTGAGCTGTATATTCCTATTTATCTGTTTATTTTTGTTCGTTTCATTATTTATGATTTTCCACATAGACTAACTTTTGTTTTGTGATTTTTTTAATTTATTTGCGTTGTTAATTTTTTTAGATGTATTAACAGATTTTACAACATACTTTATAGTGATTTTTAATATTTGATTTGTTTACTAGTAGCTTTAAGAATCTTTTATAGCGGCATGATGTTTTTAGACCTTTTGTAAGGTAAATTTTAGTTGGTATATTTTTCAATTTTACTATTGTTTTGGGTATACATTTATTTAAAGTATTTAATAAAATACTGCTGAAGATGTTGTAGTTTATATTAACATTTGTATCGTGTTTAAGTCTGTCTGACCAATTTATTTTTGATAGTTCGTTACTAAATTTATTAATATTTTTCTCACTAAATATTCTTTTGTATATTATGAAATGCTTTAAATTGTTTCTAGTTAGAGGTAGTGTAAGAAATAAACCACAATGATCTGAAAAACCGAAATCGTGAGTAGCCACTTTAAGGTCATTCATTTTAGAGTTTACAAAGACTAAGTCAATGCAACGGGAGCCTCTTGTAGGTTCTTTATTTTTTTGGCGAAAATTATAAGATAACATTGCGTTAGATAGTCTGTTTTTCCTATCTGTATCTGATAGAAAATCAACATTAAAGTCTCCGCCAATAATAATATTTTTAGAATAATCTTTTTTGTGAGTCAACAATTTGTCTAATCTCGAAAAGAAAATGTCAACTTCTCTTTTACTATTTGGCCAGTAAATATTTATAATTAACATATTCTCAGCGGGAATTTCAACTGAACATACTTCAAATACCATTTCCACAGAGAAAAAGGAAATATCCAATCTTTCATAGAACTCTAATGTATTTTTTGTTAGGATACATACTCCTCCTCCGCCGTGCTGATCACGACAGAAAGAAGAGGATAATATATAACCTTCTATTTCGAACAGTTCTTTTTTATGTTTTTTTAGCCAAGATTCTGATATACACAAAATGTCAAGGTTAGACCTTTCCTCTAAAAAAGCATCCAAAATATGCGTTTTGTTACAAACACTTTGCATATTTTGGAAAAGTATATTTAAACTAGTGTTGGCCACGAAAAGTAGAGCAACCAGCTGTATCTTCTCTTTTGTTAAATGTACTTCGGTTTGAGCTAGAAGATGCGATGGGTAGTGAGCACGAAGTAATCGGAGGATGATGTTCGACTGACAGCTGCTTTTCAGCTAGATTCTTTAGGACGTTATTTTTCTCTATCGGCTTGTTTGTGTTTAAATATGTTAAGTCTGTTGTCTCTTTGCCATTTATAAATAACTTATTATTTTTAATAATTGCATGATCTCCTTGTTGCCGTGCCATTCGTAAGGCGTGGTATAAATTTCTTCGGGCTTGTAAAGCCTGTAGATTTAAGAACTCACATACACTAAAGCCAGCATCCTTCAATTAAGAAGAATTTTCGAGTATGTAGTTTCTTATTTTTTTACTAATAAATTCAATTTTTAATGGTCTTTTATTTAGTTTTTTTCCAATGAAAGTGACTTCTTCAATATAGTTTGATATGTCTATGTTAAGTATATCATAAAACATATTTGTTATTCTATTTGAGATTTCTATCTCTGATTCCCAATAGTGTTCTGTTAAACCATGTAGCATGAGTATTTTATCATATTTTTCTTCGGTTTTCTGAAATGTCATTATTTGTTCAATCTTCTTCATTCATTCAACAACTCGCATTTTCTGTGTGAAGGGTTCTGCACTTATTTTCTAGTAATTCGATTTTTGTGTTTAAACTGAATATTTCTTGTTTGACCTGCGATTGCTTGCCGCTTGTATTTTTAAAACCCTGTTCATACTCAGCTCTCATTTTAGTCATTGCCGTTTCTATTTCTTTACGAAAACAAGATTGAATTTCTGATAAGATTAACCTGTTATTTTCTTGTAAAATATTCTTTAGTTTGTGAACCGTAAGCTGTTCATCTTTTATGTCGCTATTTGAAAAGGCAATATTTTCTAAACAACGGGTCTTTGAGGTTTCATTGACAAGAGTGTTTCTTAGAGGGGAATTTATTGTATCATTGTTACTGAGTATTGAAATTTCTGCAGAATAACGTGGAATCTGTTTTCTCAAAGTGATATTCGGTTATATTAAATTATGATCTTCGTAATTTTCTCAAAGGTTTGGGTGTCTAATCGGCGTGTTTGAGTTGTCAGATTTTGGTTCGTTAGATCTGCACAGCTGACATTTCCACATCTGCTTGTAATCTTTTCCCATTGTGTTGTAAAAACGTTTTTCAGATACGTTTGCACATTCAAGATCGTAATTTATGTAGAAGATGGAGCATTTTAGATATCTTCTATCAGGAATGTCTTGCCGGCATCCAGCGCATACTCCTGCCATCTTGTGGTGATTGTGTGACACTCGGTGGAGGGGTCGTTTTTGTATTAAAATTATTTATGTGATTCTTTATTATTTATGAGTGTTCGATATATATTTTAATTATAATAGTTATCTTATGATATATTTTTTAAAGCTTTACAGACTAACAAAAAGACACAGTTTCACTTTCAATTATTTCACTGGTTCTTCAATTTTTTTGCCACAAACACTGTCACACATTAATTGTTACTTTATAATTACTTTCAGATCAAAAACATTAAAGAAAAGCATATCATTTATTACTTTTAAAATTATTTAACACGAGCAAATGTTCTCGTGTTGTTCTCGCGAGAATGCGTCTTGTATCTTATGTACGCGAGTATGCTTGCCATGCAAAATGTTGAACATTTAAGTACATTTTAAAATAGATGTGAAAATCCAATAGTGTTAGTATTAATGCAATTGCTCTCGAGGCATAATTACCAATAGAAAATTAAGCAGAAAATCGGTAGATCTCAAAAAACCTAACTAAATAATTTAAGCATTTCTCAAAAACAGCATCATAAGGTCGGTCTGAGATGCAAATTAATGCGGGCCTAAGAAAGAACAACGACTGTCAGGTCAGCCAGTTCGTCCATGTGTTAACGGATCGACAACGTATTTCTGA
The DNA here is from genome assembly GCA_963935595.1 of Schoenobius gigantellus. Lineage (NCBI taxonomy): Eukaryota > Metazoa > Arthropoda > Insecta > Lepidoptera > Crambidae > Schoenobius > Schoenobius gigantellus. The sequence continues at coordinate 55,396,194 of OZ012542.1, read as the reverse complement.
AGAGATGGAAAGCTCGAAAAAATCCCTACACCAGCGAGATGTAGTGGGCAAATTACTAATTGTCTGAGGAGGGATCAGAACCTAGCAGTTGGACGTATATGGGTTGAAGTGATGATGATGATGATAAGCAATAAACTTCTTATATACTTAGTTTGGCTTGTAAATATTGGTGCTTTGATAATAAAACCGGTATTTGTGAAAACGTAGACTTCGTTCGTAACGTTTTATAACAAAGATAATAAATCATAAAAAAACAAAACGGATATAGTACCTACACTTTAGCCTATAATAATAATAATATTTACTATTGGCTAGAAAATTACTATTGGAAGTTTATTAGAATCAGAACAAACTATTGCATAATAAGTCGATAATGCTAATTGGGATGATGACTGAATTAAAATCTTTACGTCTTGTCATTAAATATTAAAATACCGTGAAAAAAGATGCAGTCCTGTGAAATTAGAATTAAAATCGGCTTAGAAATACATTAGATACAAGCATTTTAAGTTGTTAATTTGAAGGCGATTAGACAGAGAGATCCGACATCAACCGTGACGTCATCGTTGAGTACGGCCATATAAACTCCTTGTAAATTGCCGTTTTACTAGAAAGAGATAGAGAAAAATCTTTAATGCCTTATATCTTGGTTGTTTTTATAGTTATTCGAAAACCGATTTTTTCTTTCTGTTTATTATATGAATGAGCTTGTATTAAAGCAAAAAAAAAATTTTTGTCATCTAGCCTATTAGGAACAATATTTACCGTTCTTCGTCTCATGGCCATTCTGAAGAAAAAATACGACAAAAATACACTTTATGAATCATTGAACTAAAACTATTGTAGGATTTTTCTTTTTCAATACATTTCAATACATGGATAAGTATCCAGAACGTAAACAATAACCTATTTTTTCTCGCTTAGTGATTACAAAAGGTGGCATTCAGTTCATTTTCATGCAAATACACCATACGAATGTTTTGAAATCAATACAGGTACCTATCAAAATTTTTACAAAAATTAATTCAATCCACTAAGATATACTTAGATATACTTAATAAAAATAAAATCAAAACAAATAGCTATTTTTTGCTTAAAACGATTTACCGTTCAATGGACAACAAATAATATGCGGCCTTAATGCTATATACACAGTTATCTATTCCAAGCCACCAATAAGACATAATACAAAAATTAATATGGTTATTTCAGGCGATAATTGACACATCTTTACACATCATTAACACACATACTATTGTATTTATAAGTTATTTTAGAAGTAATTCCGAAGCTAATAGAGGTGATGATGATGCTCTAATTAAGGATGTTATTATTTTTTAGACCTTTGTCCACAAGATTCATACATCATAATAATATATGTAAAATTAAACGGAATAGGGAATATGCATGTTTTTTTTTATTTCATAAACTAATCAATTACATCTTTATAACATAGAAAAAATATATAAATAGGCTTGAAAATAGTCAAGTTATTGTTCAAAGTGAAATTTAAAACATTGAATAAATATGAGCCGTTCGAACGCCACTATTTTGCGCGCGTTTTGATGACGTCATTGGTTTTAGTTGTCATTGGTCCCGTATTTGTTTACTATAGTGTTAGCGCGCCCACATACTTATTTCGTGACTTAATTTCAGTTAATTGTTATACAAATCATGAAAGAAGTTAAAAAACCTTTTTACAAGAATTGTATGGTACCGCAGTGCAAAAACAATATTAATAATACACCCCATAATAGTTATTTTCACTACAAATAACGGCGAACTTACGTTTCGCCGTAATAAAAAATAGTTTACGAACTATTCTCAGACCTACTGAATATACACAAAAAATTTCATAAAGATCGGTCATGCCGTTTCGGAGGAGTTCGGTAACAAACACACGAGAATTTTATATATTAGAAGATAGATTAAACTTTTAAGCAAATAACAACAATCAATAATCACGCAGAGAAAATTTTAGAAAAATGGCGCCAAATACTCGTATGTCGTCGTACGTACACAGCAGTGACAAAGCAAATGCGTGCTATGCTTTGCTTGTCGTGTTTTTAAAAGCAAGGTCCAGCCGTGCTTTTTGTTATGCTTTGCTTTTAGGCGTGCTTTTACAATACAAAATCTGGTAGACCAGTCAGATTATTTAGCGCAATCTTAACTTAGCATGCTAGAAAAAAGCAGGAAAAAAGCAAAATGTGTGTCATTCTAGACATTTGACATTTGTTAAAGAAAAAGCATTAGTGCGTAATGGTGGTCATCCCGGACGCTAAACAGCCCTGCAATTACGAAAAAAAATGGCGTAAGATGATGAGAAGGGAAAATGTATCTCCCTTATCGGTTGTATTTTGTTGTAAAGATCATTTTAACGTGTGCTATATTTATGTACAGCTTAGTGTGAATTAGCTATTGAGCAGTAGATGATTCGGTCTAAAACTAACCTAACTTGTACAAAAGTTCATTAAAAACTTATCTAAAGAGCTTGCTTATTCCTATTGCGGTTTTACGAAATTTTGAATTTTTTATTACAACAAAGTTAGCAAGTTAGTTTCAGTTTCGATTCGGCTATAACTTATTAGCAAAATTGGGCCGCTGATCTGAAACAAACAAGCACTTAAATACTGAAAGAAAATTTTTCATGTAAATCGCAATATAGTATTTATTTCATTTTGACAAAAAGTATATAAACATATCATACTTGAGTGAGCTTCAATAATATAATATTACGTGTAAATTATAATGATATAGACGTAAATTAGGAGTTTAGGAACAATTTTAATGACACATGGTTATGTTATGTAGGTAGGTACTTATGTAAAGGTTATGTTTTGTTGTAAGTATTATTTAAACATTTATGAATAAAAATCTATGTTCTGGACTTAAATATACCATTTAACATAAAAATTACCTTGCTGCTTTCAGTCCTTTGATCACTGCGCTCATAAAATCGAGATTTGATGCAAAATATGCTGACATAATAAATGCATCTATTTTCGTTAGATTATCCGATTGTGCTTTGACAAAACCAGTTTCTGTCATCGTCCTAGATTGATTACAAATATATATACACAAGTAATCACACAGGAATACAGTTTTAAACAATTTTTCTCACAAATACTACTACATGAATATCGACGCCGATAAATCCATTGAGGCATTGACGGAATGACCACTGACGTCACATTCCGTTTCGACCAATGGTGGCGCGTTTTGTAAGTTAAAATTTCTCTCCCATAATTTTCACTTTTTATATAATATTTTTGGGTTTAAATAACAACTAAATAAAAAAATACCTTTTAAGTATAATGTAAAAGACAATAAAGAATCTAGAAAAAAATATTTGATACTAATTTAAATTTTATGCATATTCCCTATTCTGAATCGGCCGACAACAAGGTCACATGTATTATCTGTATTTATAAAAGGCATTGTGATTGACTGATGGACTGATGGCTGACTGATTGACTGACAGACTGAGTGACTGAGCTATCAACGTAGAGCTAGAAGCATGAAATTCGATGGTTCGAAGGCTTATCTACGCGCCCACTAAAGAAGGATCTTTCAAAATTCTCACAGGAACCTGAGAAATCCTCAACCAAAATAAGGGCACATAAAGTCATAAAGTCATTGAAGTAAAAAATCACGGCGGGCGTGAAATTCCTCTGTCAAATCTGTAAAATTGCCTCTCAAAAGTGCTGTCAACTTTTGGTGACAGCACGTTTTGTCAACAAAAGTTAATCTGAAGCCGAGTCTCCACCGAATCATCATCACAGCTCATACACGTCCCCACCCAGGGGCACGAGCCTAACTAGTTAAGGGTCAAACCACGCTGGCCCAGTGCGGATTGGTTGACTTCACATACACCTTTGAAATACTTCGCAGGTATATGCAGGTTTCCTCACGATGTTTTCCTTCACCATAGGAGCGTCAGATAAATGTACATATGAAATTCGTGAAACGAAAAACACATTGGTACATGGCAGGATCGATCGCGGGCCTTCCGATTCTACTCGGGGCACAGTCCAATGCCGAGGCCACAGCGCCACCGATGCTCTCTTGTTAACTTTTGTGTTGTCACCGCGTCTTTTCAAGAAAAGATTTTGGTGGAAACGCATCTCATACTTGAGTTAAAGTCACGTGTCATATCAATCGGCTCATCATGTGAAAATTAATTTTTCATTACTCATACTCTGAAAGTAGGTCTGAAGTTGCCTGAGTAGCGGGTTGAAAGTAATACTTTTCAGCCCTAGGGAGAATCACTTTCAACTGACAGCTGCTGTCAAATTTTAAAAAGAAACTAGTTCTTTTCACGTTTTTATTGAATAATGTTCCGGCTTTCTGTATACAGCCACTCAATTACAGCGCGGTATAAAATTGAAATAACATAATGTAAAGTATTTAAAGAATATATTTTTAAATGACTTTATTATAATTTATTTTTAACTCTTTCTTTAAAATAACATAGATATTGGCAAAATATTTACCATTTTTTAAATTATGAAAATGCAAAATAAGGGCTGAATAGCTGGCCGGCCACAGAAAAAAAAAACAAAATAAGCGGGAAAGCGGCAATGCGATCTTCATTTGTTTTTTACATTTGTAGAGTTTTGTTAATACTTCCGTATAGCAAAGATTTGTATTAACTGTTAATTATATTTGTATAACATTGTGTTAATAATTAACACAATGAGTTCATCTGATTCAGGTATGGAGTTAACGCCTGATTTTATAGGAGAAAGCAGGCTAAAGCAGAAGTTGTTGATTTATGTAAAATAAAATTTACAAGTTTTTTCTTTAGCTAATCCATTGTTTTATTTTTACTTTCCTTGTATTCGTAATGAAAAGCACAGTGTTTACCTCGGGTTAAAGACTTATTTAGTCCCTCGAACTATTGGTGCCCTCGCTACGCTCGGGCGCCAAACACCGTCTCGGGACTAAATAAGTTACTTTCACCCCTAGGGTAACAATGTACTATTTCATCCCCCATCGGAAAGAGTATTTTTGCTATTCGATATCTGACCGCCAAAGCCGTTTTTATCCGCTTGAGGTTAAAGTAAATTTGAATTTAGAACATCGCGTGCACTAGGTATGTGATTTCAAAACATCATTAAACCTATTTACTTCCATCTCCATAGTGCCGAATTTATCATACAATTTTTTAAATTTGTTAAAAACTCAGACTCTGAACCTCCTTGGTGTACTTTTGTTTTTAATTTGCTATGTTTCATTTCCTCGCTGAGGGGGGATGAAAAATTGCGTGTTGCACTCGAGTGCAAAGATTTTTCACCTTGTGCTCTTTTGATTCCCTCGCTAACGCTCAGGATTCTAATTTTTTTTAGAATCCTTCGCTTGCTCGGTCATCAAAGTTGAGCACGCGGTTAAAAAGCAACTTTGCACTCATGTATAACAAATAACAATTTTTATACATATGTCTCTTGCAGTGGTAAAGCAATAGAATCAACTCCATACAACCAATTTGTTTACTCATCTTAATTTATTTCTTATTTGTTCATTTTATTGCTCATTACAGTAATCTATAACGTTTTTAATTAAGTTTTTATTTAAGTTTTAATATATCACAATACAGTAATCTATAACGTTTTTAATTAAGTTTTTATTTGAGTTTTAATATATCACATTACAGTAATCTATAACGTTTTTAATTATTAATTAAAGTACACGAAATTTGTAAAAAATCAAAATCGGATGTTGATATCTAGCTATTATTAGTAGCGAGTAAAGTCTACTTCAGTTTAATTAAGTAAAGAGAAATCAATAAGGTTGAAACAATCGGGTTGCATAAGTCCTCAGAGGGCTTATTGGGTATATTGATGAAAATCTGTCTAGTTTTTCAAAGCTATTGGCCATCAGTATTTCTTGGTCAGCAGGGCGCACTGCGTCCAGGAAGAGTTGCCGTTGGTTTAATTACATAGCGGTTCCCCGACGCAATGTATTAAATAAAATTAACAATTATTTCCTACTTTACAAAGGGCAGTATGTATATGTCGTGGGTTTGTTGTTTATAAATTAAGATAGGACCATCTGATTTTGTAGCGTATCTGGAGTAATTTGCAATGATCTCTTTTAGTAATCAGTTGTCGTACAAACTACACGCCTATACCAAGTCGCGGGCAAAGACTAGTTAACTTATAAGAAAGAGCCTTTTATTTAATTTATATTAATAAAATCTCAAAGCGAATTATTGTTTAAGTTTAACATTTTCAGCTGAGTTCGTTATTATTCAGGTAAAATCTTAATACAAGAAAGAAATTTACGAGCGATAATACACTGACCTGCAATAAAATCGATCCACCTCATAGGTGTCGATTTTGAAATATCGGTATATAAAAAATAAGATTAGACAAACAAAAACGGTAAATACAATTTGAAAGCATACTTCATAAGCTTTATTTTAACATACTCTAAATGTGGATAAAAGAAATATTGCTGACAATAGAGTTATTTCTTCGGAAAACCCTGTTTCCCATTTTTCTGTTATACGCAATCTCTGTGACTGTATAGAGTGTTAAAAGTTGATTGAACCAAAGTTTATTCAAAAATTGATTATTCCTAGACATTTATTGACCCTTTAAATTGAGCTGATTTCCCCAAAAAAAATGGTATTTTTAAAAATTTTGGTTTTTTGTTTGTAAAATCAATAAACCCAAATCAGTCACAGTAAAAACTGGTCTAATGTAAGCTTAGGCTCTTGTTTAACAAACAGGCTTAAAAGATACTATTTATTGATAGTAGATTTTGATTTGTCGAACTCTGAACCAAAGCGTAAAGGTGGCTCGATTTTATTGCAGGCCAGTGTATGTGGCGCTCAAAACGTAGCGCTAATAGAATGCAACGTTTTCAGATTGTTGTTCGTTTCTACCGTAACACTTGCACCAAAACAGCTCAAACTAGCAAACAACCAGCTAGCTAGTTAACAGTTCAACCAACGTTGTGAAACAAAAGTTATAAATTACCGTTCAACATGACGAGTTACGCGATGTGCGTCAAATGGTGACTGAACAATAGCGTTTGTGGGCCATGCGGATGCTTTCGATTTCATCGACAGCTAATAAGTCGTGCTTCAGTAGCTCCAAAGGTGCCAAATAAACTATAGTTACATTCAAATCTAAAATTCATTACACGAAAACAAAACAATCAGTCCACCTTCAGGACCAAAACTGAAAAGCAATCCAGTTTCTTGCAAATGGTGTGATACAAGGCAACATCATATTGCCAAATCTATTCACAGCATTCTTGGGCTATATATTTTAATTTAAGTGTAAGTTATTACCATGTTTGACGACTAATGCATTATTTAAAGCGAAGGGTTCGGGTCATCAGAGACTCTTTACGATGCAAGTTAAGATCATCGTTGAAAGTTGGAGCTGAAAATTTTGATTAGATGTCGTGTCGCCCTGTTCTCCTCGAGTTACAAAATTATTTAGCCAACAAGAGATTATTCATTCTCGTATCAATCGTGTTTATCGATAAATTCCAAATTACCTTTATTCCCACTAGTCTCATAGGTATATGTAATGTACATGTATGGGACTAGTGGGAATTGAGATGGAAATATAATAGTATATACGAAATAAAAATAGAAGCCCCCGTTTTGCATGAGAGTAATTCAGTCTAATTATACTTTTATAAAAAACGACCGAAACAAACTTCTGTTAAAAAGGATGTCATACCAAGTGGATATTGAGGGCCGAAACTGCGAACGGACGCCTGCGGTACAGACGGTCGCGGAAGGCGCAAAAAATAAAATCGACTTAAAAACACCAAAAATTCATAAATAATATAAGAATACAAACAACATTACAGTTTTTTATTGAAGTTGGTGCCAAATTTTAACTAAGTACTTACATTAGTTTTTATATTTTTAACTACTTGTTAGAGGTAAGATAGCCAGTTCCTCAGTTGTTGAGGAGTCCAGGTGAAGCTCGCTTATCGTCACTTATCATCAGGTGAAATGAAGGCGAAGAGCTTCCCAGTCGTATGTAAAAAACAAATATAGGTCTGAAGAATTGAATGACGTAACGAAGTAAATACATGACGTGTTACTTTAATTTAATTATCTATTTTCTATCTAGAATGCGCAGGGTGTGTGCGCTAAGCGTTCGATTAGGTACTAATGTTGAGCACGTTCGCTTCAGTGGTCAGACCTTTTGAGTACTATCAACCGTTCTGTGCCCAGTTCCTGATGGGCCCCAGGGCCCAGTTCCTGATGGGCCCCATGCCTTAATAAGCCCAGGCCCTGCTGGGCTGTAGACATCCTATGGCACCGCTATGGCAAAGAGCCTTTACTAGTTGCCGCCATCCCTTCCTATTATGGAATTCGCGGTCTACGTCTCCCCAACTCAACCTGGCTGCTCGCAATTCGGTGTTAACGGTGCCTTTTTAGTAATCATTTATTATTATTCATTTTTGTTGAAATTTTCTATTGATTTTTATCGAGAATGAAAAGAATGAGAATGAGAATGAAAAGAAAAATAAATAGAATTACGCTCAACGCCAGGTGAATGATAAAAAAGAGGGCCCGGATCTGTTTTGATTTCGTAGTTTGGCCTTACTCGTGAGTGGTGAATGCAAAATCCGGATTTTTTTCAAATCCGTATTTTAATATTATGTTCACCTGCAAATCCGAATTATCCGAATTTTTCAGATATTTTAACATTTTTAACTTTATCGCTTACAAACAATATTTTGAATTTTCTGCTCCAAAGCTCCGCATTATAATCCTGAAACAGGATTATAAAAGCTAGTTTTTTTGCTGTCCCGACTTGAAAGTGATAATCCCGATTTTTACAAGCTGTTATCCCGAAATCTCGCTTTTTAGACCTGGCAGCCCAATATCAACACATTAGATCGTAAAGTGCGCCTTATCACATCGCTTTTAGGGCCATAAACCGATCTATAACACATACGTGCGTAATATACATTACACACTTTAGTGCGTAATAGAATTATCCCTACAGTCAAAGACAAATTAGTACCTCACTGCAAGTAATATACGAGTAAAAAAACAGAAAATTCTCAATTTACTTGTTTTGGTTAAAAGCCCCATTTCTTGGAGCCCTGAAATAAACAAAGAAAAAAAGAAAATTTGGGGCTATGAAAATCCCTATGTTGGTAAGACTGTAGCGGCGGATACCACGCAAAGGGCATTTAAAATCCATAAAAACCGTATTTCCATTTCAAAATCCGAATGTATAGAATGTTCCAAAATCAATGTTTCAAAATTCGCATTGCATTCTCTACTCATGAGCCAGTCTTTCTTCCTTTTTATTGTTCTATCGATCACATAAACAAGCACCCAGTAAATACAGTGTGTAAAAAAAACCCTGTCGGATCTGACAGGGGCATATAGGTATCTAATTAAAATCACCAAAATAAATATCCAATTTTCTTAATTCAAGAAAATAACTTTGCTATCGATTTTTAAAGTTTGCATTTTTATATCTAATTTATTTTTATATCATAGGTATCTATTTAAAATCACCAAAATAAATATCCAATTTTCTTAATTCAAGAAAATAACTTTGCTATCGATTTTTAAAGTTTGCATTTTTGTCACCTATTGAATACTATTTACCCATAAAATGGGAGAAATTTTTCACTGCATTACACAATGGTAAGCAAGCGGTTCTTTTTATGCACGGTATGTAAGCTTTTATAATCTACATAGTTTTCAATCTATTTCAATTTTTCAATTTTTTTACTTTTTTCAACAGGGTAATTTTTTTTCTTTCATTTAATGAAAATGATTACATAAATGAAACCAAATCTTGATACCTAAAACTACCCTAATGGATCGGATAGGGTTTTTTTACACACTGTCATAACTCCTTTTCAATAAAAACTGTCTGCTCGACCAATTCTTGGTCGATCTCAATTCAACAAAGACTAACCTTTTGCGAGGAAGATATTACACTGCACGTATGTAGTTTGTGATGTTTTTTTTTTTGATCACCCTTTATTGTTCTGACCATGGCAATCGTAACGCCGGGCTTTTAGCTGATATGTTGGATAAGTTTGTAAAAAATACTTGTATTTTGTATAAATCTGTATAACAAGACATCTTTTACTCCTTAAGCGTCGCAAAAACAAAGTTAAACAATACGCACACAAAGAAATGTCGTCAGTAAGACGCAGTTGGATACAATCCGAGCTGTCCCCGAAACACCGCCGTGCTTACTAAACAGGGCACTTATAATGTTGTATTGATGTTTTCAAACTGCGCCTCTAATCAGGGACGCCTGCTTAATTATACAGGGTGCCCTATCCGCAGCGCACGCTAATGCATATAAATCGGAAATTTTACATACAATGCATTGAGAAAGCTTTCTAAAGCATAACGTCGTTGAATTTCTAACACCACTTAACTTTTCAGAAATATGAAAAAAGTTGAATAGTTTCTAATAGATACCGTTACTATAACCGTTTAAGAGAAAATAATGTATTCTTACTCATGAACTATTATTAAGCCTGGCTTAGTAAATCAATGTTGTCTCATAATAAATAAAATTAGTCGTAAAATGTTTGATCTATGTCAGAATAAGACATACACACGAGGGTGGATTCAGAAGTTCACGGGCTTCCTTTCAAAAACATATTATATATATTTTTTTTTAATTATTCAATAAAGGTACAATACATTAATTATATTAATTAATTGCCAAACTGTTAAAACAGTTTGTTGGCAAATTACAAGCTCAAATATAGAGTTTGCTTATACCTACCAAATCTATTTCCTATAATATAATACTATATGTTATTTATTATCTACTATCTATTTATGTTACTGTAAATGCGACAAAAAAAAATTACTTTGGATTACGATTAGCTCACAGTTACCGTAGAGCTAAACAAAGCTTTTTTTAATTTACATTTTATAACTGGCCTACTTAATTTGGTTTCTTGCCTTAACACATCATACATATTAAATATTTTTGGAACTAGATACTTAGTTGTTCTTTTTCCATAATAGTTAACAGCTTTTGGCTGCACTAATTTGCCAAGACCTTGTCGCCTACTATTATAATTATATGTTATTTTCACTTTAATATCATCAGTATAGTACTGCTCAAGGGCCAACAAATATTTAAATTTACTATGTACTGGAAGCACTTTGCAAATTCCAAATAATTTTTCATAATCCCCTTTACAGTCATCTTTAGTTTTCTTGTCAACTAAGTATTTTAGTAATGTCATCTGTTTTTTTTAATGTCATTTAAATAAGTTGGGAAGGTACGTCCGTATGCACTGAGCTCATAGCTAATAAGTGATTCTGCAAGAGCATAATAAACAGTATATAAAGTTTTTTTACTAAGTAAAGTTTTCAAGTTATAAAACTTACCCAACACTATTCTAAGCTTATTGCACAGTTTATCAATATGTAACCTCCAACTAAATTTTTGATCAACAGTAAGGCCGAGATACCTGAAATTGGACGCTAACTCTAATGGAGAATAATTACAATTTGCCTTACTGTTATGTAGGCATTCATATGTATGACCCAATATCACCAATTCCTGCCTATGGATTTTTTTTGCTCTATTGCCATTTGATAGGTATTTGCTTTCAGTCAAGTAAAATGCATTCGTCTCACAATCTCTCGCGTCCGCTTGGAGATGTTTGAGGCTGATCCGCAAGAATTTTGTGTCAATTTGTGACAATCGATAAAGGATAAACCCGTTGCAGAGTCAAAACAGCAATTCAAATAGTGAAAAAATAGACAGTAAGTAGATACCAACGGAAGCGATGGCAATATTGTCGACTGGCGATTATGACATCAGTTTTTTGGGATTACAATGTACGTCTCATTACGACTCTGGTGCACGGTAAAACTTGCAAAAGTTTGCACCTTTGTTGACCACCATAAGCTTAAACATGTTAGTGTAATAAATAAATTAAAAAAAATACGATGAACTTCTCTGTGAAATGCAATATTAACACAGCATGCTATAGCATTATCTCCCGGTGTTCTACCTCCAAGTACTGGAACAATATACCTCCGCCTATTAGGAATTTTCGGGGAAGGCCTACGTCCAAATCGTGATGTTCAAACAACATTTCAGGAAACCTCTTTTACAATTGCAGGAGTATATCGAGGGTATCCGTTCTAAGTGTTATTTTATCTGATATTTTATTTTATCTTAGGTGACATTTTATGATAACTGACATAAAATTTTCAATAATACTATTAGAATGTATTTGATTGAAATGTCACTTTATGACCATGGACCTACAAAAAAATATGGACGTAGCGTGGCATTAAACAAATGTGAAGCATGCAGGGTAAGACAATTGGGATGATGACTGAATTCTAATTTTTACGTCTCGTCATTAAATAATGTTTATTTGTGAAACTAAATAAATTTATTTGATTTGATTTGATTTGATTTGAAATATTAAAATGCCGTGGAAAAAGATACAGTCCTGTGAAATCAGAATTAAAATCGGCTTAGAAATACATTAGATACAAGCATTTTAAGTTGTTAATTTGAAGGCGATTAGATAGAGAGATCCGACATCAACCGTGACGTCATTGTTGAGTACGGCCATATAAACTCCTTGTAAATTGCCGTTTTGCTAGAAAGAGATGGAGAAAAATCTTTAATACCCTATATCTTGGTTGTTTTTATAGTTATTCGAAAACCGATTTTTTCTTTCTGTTTATTATATGAATGAGCTTCTATTAAAGCAAAAAATTTTTTTAGTTATCTAGCCTATTTCATGTGTTTGTACACGACCTTAACTTACACAGATGTAAAAGGTAAAACAAAAATCTGTCATTTTTCTACGAACAAGACACACACACACACATGTAAATGTGCTGTCATTTGCATGCTTCACTCGTGATTCAACAACGCTCCGTCCGTTTTTTTTTCAGGTCCGTGTTTATGACATTATTATTATTTTTATTATGTGAATTATAGTTTTAATCAGTTTGTTTATATTGTAAAAGAATGTTATTTAACAAAATGTGTTTACTTAATGAGTTTATTTATTTAAGTAGGTATTTTTAATGTTGTATAATGTTAGCATAATAGTATAACGGTACCAATGAATACCAGCGCCATTGTCTGACTCGACGCTAGCATAATGCTGAGTTGGTGTCCGATTCGACGGTTAAAACGCGTCGCTTTTACTGTTAATTCACATTGTTTTTAAATTATGTTTTAGTTGTAAGTATCATTTATGTTATGGTGTGAGCAGAATAAATGTTTTCTTTTTATTCTTTCACTATTTTGCGTGGATTACTTATACCTACATAAAATACTTTACAAAAAAAACTTACTTTAAAAACACCAAAAGGCAGTATGGCTCAGAAGCCTGGGCTTCTGAGTCATACTGCCAACAATCTTTGGCCTTATTACCACTTACCATCAGGGGAAATGAGGGTCAAGAGTTTCCCTGTCATATAAGTAAAAGAAAAACTGTACAAGGATTAGGCCGAAGAGTGGATGTAAGGTTAAATTATTAGTAGGATACAACCACAGATTCATGTATGACATTCTGTTATAATAATCATTTCCTCACTACCTCAACGGAGTTCTGATTATTTCTATGCCTACTTACTAATGGCCATTCGGATAAGCGAAATGCACAAATTCGGAGCACGCTGTATAATAGATTCGAAATTATAGTAACATGTTCAGTCAACTGCTGAATTCGCTAGTGAATTTGAACCTTGTGACGTTGGCAGGAAGTGCGTTTACTGCTTAAGATGTTTGCTGATGTATTCATTATACGAGTACGTACGCTTTCCGAGTTTAGGTGGACAAACATGGCTAGCCCTGCGGCCGCTTCTCAAATCTAGGTCGAACGAGCCATCAAATTTGTCTGAAAGGCGAGTACGATTTTAAAGACCTTTGTGCATTAATGATGCCTGAAGTGGTTTGTTGCGAGCTCGTCGCCGTTGTATATGTGGACCTGCTTGGAAGAGTGATTCATGAGGAACACATTTACGACTTTTATAAGTAGAATTCGTTATCTCCGAGGCGAAATAAAGTGGTTGCTGGAGCTTGCGCACCAGTGACATATATTATTGAAATAAATTACTTTTTTGCTAAATGGTCATGAACTTTAACGATAAGAGTAGTGCCTTTAGCAATGTCTACTTAGCAACTAATCCGTATCGTACATACTTAACACCTACGCATAAATACTTCTTATTCCTTAACGTTAAATGGTTAGGTAAAATAAAAGTCCTTAACGTGACGTAGATTAATAAAAGTTTAATTGCCGAATTCATATTATTTAATATTGTGGTTATCACAAGAAAATATTAAGTATTAGCACTCAGGTATACGAAGGCAACTGGGGTGTAATAATTGTTTGTTGTCACGAAACAACGACTGAAACTTTAAACACGTATAAGTTCTTATTCCACTCATCTCTGATAAGGTGAGAATTTATTTATCATACCGAATCAAATAGGGTATCGTTAACTTAACTTACCTCCTAATAGATACACTATTACACTATTGTCTATCCCTTAAACGTTTTCTGGTGATTTCTGTTAACCTGTCTAGGCATTCAAGTTTAAATTTCTTGGGTACTTTTTAAAATCCTTATGGCCGAATTCACGGTGGCACGCTGTCACATTCTTAACATTAAAGTCAAAAAAAGTGACAGCACACTTCTTTGGAGTTTCCTAAGTTAAGACAAGATTTGTGAAATTGGCCATTAGTCTCAATAGGGTTTTGGATTCGGTAAGTGCTTACCCGAATTAACTGTATTAAGTAATTTGCTTCACATTTCGCTGGAGAAGGTCGACGATTTGCTTATCGAATCGATAAGGTTTTGAAAACAAAGTCTATGAAATACCCACCCAGAAAAATTATATAATGGTAATAAGCGGGTCCGGTCCTCCCTGCTCGCAAACTATAGTCTGCGAGCAGGGAGTGAGCTATCGGTGCAGCCAGTAGATAAGGTGGGAAGTTCTAGCCGGTTCCCCTTTTCCACGCCGCTGCAGGACGCTGTCGGGTTTTTAGTGGGTGCAAACTGAACACACCCCCGCTGCCGATCCCCCGGTACGCTGAAAGTGCATCAGTCATTTTCCCGACAAAAAGGAGTTCTGACGGACTTCGGAAACTAGATGAAGCTAGTAGAATAGGTACACCCGTACTTCGACGACGACAACATATACACCTTAAAAATTACTGTGTTCATTTCCATAGTCGGCTCCGATGGTTGTAAAATTTTCTAATTAGATACTTTTTAAAATGAAAACGGCTTGATCAACCAAATTAATCGTTAGTTCGAAATAATTTTAATTAACGGATTACAAAATGTTTTTCAAATTTTATTTCAAAAATACTAGGTAGTTCGCCTTCCATCACTCCTTCCACTCTATACCTTTGCATAGAAGATATGAACGGTAAGCTACTCGTAAATAGTCAGTTCAGTTTTGGTATTGTTTGTTTCATAGAATATTATATGTAATATATTCTTCGTAATATCATTCCTTCCGATTACACCATAACAGTCCTTGGTTTTAAATATTAATGAAGGGGAGCGATTTATTGCAAATGAAACTCGATGAAACATTGTAAACCTCTCGTTCAATCGTTTAGTCCTATAGGTACTGGTATAACTAAAAGGACTATAAAATCCGTTACCATTGTCTGCAGTTATGTGAGTGGGGAGGATCCATCACAACCTGAGGCTCAATTCTGCTAATAAGTTACAGCCGAATACACTGTACACTGACCGTGTAAAAATTACATACCCCTGTTCTTGGCACTGTTATACCGCAATCAGTGGTGGTTACCTGTAAAAAAGAAAAGTAAATTACTATCTAAATTCAAAACTTTTTATACTAATATATCAGCTGTGCCCGCGAACTAATTTTCGCTTTAATAAAGCTCAACACTGCAGTAGGTATGTACATGAGGATCTCACAGCTTCCTGTGGGAATTTTGTAAAATCTTTCCTTTGGGTGCCTACTGCCTACATCTGCCAATGATCCGTCGTCGTGTCGAATTTTAATGAATGCTTATATTTTACCAGCTTTCCGCTCGCGACTTCGCCCGCGTTATTTTTGTTTTCCCGTGGGAATTATTTTTCCCGTAGGAAAATTACCCTATGTCCTTCCCCTAGTCTCGAACTATCCCTTTACCAACTTTCATCAAAATCGGTTCAGTAGTTTCGAAGCCTATTCAATACAAACAAACAAACAATCAAATCTTTCCTCTTTATAATATTAGTATATATAGCTAGCACTACCTAGTTCCGACTCTCTCTACGTTGATGCCTCAGTCGGTCATACACCAGTTCTACCACAGCTTTTTATAAATACAGTTGGAACTGGCCTGTAGTGGTAGTGTACTTCCAGAGAACGCATTTAAGTCACTGTAACATACAGCTCCACGACAGGTTTTTAGTGAGGTAATTTCTTAAAGCGCATCCACACGTGGCCACCGGCCAGCCCAGCGGCCATGCTAAAGGCGTTTTGCGTCTCTCGTGGCTGTAATGTGCCGGCCATATGCCCGCGGCGGTAGTTTACTTTCGGTTTAGACTTGGAGTGCCAATGTTTTTTTTTTGTCGGAATAAACGGGGATGATAGTGCTGTAGTATTTATTAGGTTTATTGAAAAATGTTTTACGTACACTACGAACATTGATGGTAGCAGATATTGAGGCAAACTGCGACATTACAACTTTATAACGGCAGGCCGCCGGGAAAGTCAGCGGCGTATGTGAATGCGCCTTTAGTGTAAATACAGGTAAGGTAAAGCGCAATACACACCTAAGTAAGCCGCCGCCAGAGGCCTATGTCGGTAAATTTTTGTCGGCGGGCTGGTTGACGGCGTAACTCATTGGAAGTCGGAAAACTTTGTGAGATGTCAGCGGCTCAAGATGAAGACTTTTTTGGCAGTTTGATTGCCGCGTGTCGAAAGACGTTGTGTCATCTAACTTGTGTGCTTTATCTCTATGATGACTTTCGTGTATAATTCTAGTTTTCTTGTCGTCTCACTCCATGTCGCAAAAAATATACTTAGCGCGCCACTATAGCTTTCGTGTCGCCAGGCGCTTGCGTACGCAAGCCGCCGACATGCCACCAACATGTCGGCGGACAGCACGCGCGGACGCTTTTGTCTACATGCATAAGAATAACTAATAATATGAGAATAGAAGCGAAACTCCCGGCCGTCGAGCGCTCAAGGCCACGTTATTTACCTACCGTTTGATTTCCGTTGAACAGAATCGCCAGTCAAGGCGCGCACCGTGTGTTTCAGGTACCTTGTGAATGTTTTCCTATTGATTACCTGATTAAGCTTTTTATAAGAATGCGTATTTACTACGCGCTGAATAACCGAAACTTCAAATCATCTACAAAAACGCCATCTTTTATAAATATCAGACATTTGTAAATATTTCTGTTGAATTGAAACGTTTTAAATAAAAATGATTCAATACTTTAAAATTATTTTTATTATACCTACCCTAGATACAGATACCGTACCGTTTATTCGTAATATTCATTACATGTCAAAGCTAATACAATATAACGTATCGAGTTTCTAAAGCTGTCATTGTAGTGCAATTTTGAAACTCTGTAAGTATGGGATTTTTTTGTCAAGTCGGGAATAATTTGAATTATGAGAAACTTTGGTACTGCTATATATATGTATTTTTATCGACCTTTGTCACTGTTCCATGTAAAATTTAAATACAATCAATACTTGATTAAATTATGAAACAACAGATTTTTTTTCATGTGAAAATATTGGTCTGATAGTAAAAAGTGAGCTTAGGTTTTATCCATTACATTCATAACTTCAACGCTTGGACTATAAACGTAGGTACGATACCTAAATTACAAACCATTTTTGTACATGGAAATTCGAAACATTTTAATGATTTTGTTCTCGAAGTGTAGGGATTAAGCTCAATTGATGTGACCGATAGGTTTGAAAATTACAATAAAACACACATTAAATAAGAGGTATGGTTATGTACATGTCAACAGTTTTTGTTTCATTAAAATCGATGCAGTATTTCCAAAGTTATTAACGCCGAAAGTTACGGTCGCTATTTAAATTTTCAAGTACGCGCGCTCTAGGTAGGTGACGTCACACATCGACAGCCGGCAGCCGCTCGCTCGCTAGTCGCAGTTGCTCTGAGTTTTGTGTCGTACATACCTACTGCGCTCCGTGTAACTTGACTTTTATTGTTTATTACCCTTTTAATTACAACAATGGAGAAAGGATTTCCACATGGTCAATCAGATAATTTACCAAAAGTAGACAGTTTTATGGTGACTCAATATTTTTCCGAAAATAGTGACTATATAGCAGCGGAAATGCGAGGACTCAAACCTAATTTCCTCAATATGTTGGGAAGTGATCGGATTCGGTATATCTTCATGGAGTAGGTATCTTGTAAATCAGTTCTTTTTGCCTACATTTTTGCACTACAGATCGTTAATTTTTTTAACTGTCTTTTGCTGACAAGAAAACTTAAGAGGGCAAGCATCTTTTTTTTAGTACTAGTCTTCCTCCAACCAATTTATATCTGACCTAATTTTCCATGTCATTTTCAATCTGAAATAATAGTTACATGCATAGTTTTTTTTTGTAGCTCCTACAAATGTATGTTCTACGACTCATGAAGTCAAACAGTTTAGTGAACATACCTACAATCAAGTGTATTTTCTGTGGTATTGCCTTTTTTTTTGAGGCGGAATAATGCGATTATCGATACTGGCACAAAGAGTGACGAGCCCCGTGTACCCGTATGCCGGTCTCCGGTTCGCCGGTGGCTAATTCACTAATTCAAAGTCTCCGCCGGAATATTTACGCCCCATATGGTAAAATAACTCGGGATTGGGAAGGTCACTTCTCCGAGCCATCAGACCGGGGACGATCCTGGCGGACTAGCCGCCAGGTTACGCCAAGGGGAGGCACCAGATTGCCAGTTGTGTTCTGTGGTATTGCCTAGGTAGCGCTTAGCAACTTTCATACAAAAAATGTCAAGGCCAAATATTTACCGATGCTTTCGGCAAAAAATGGCCAATGGTTTGAAAGTTAACAAGTTTATGAAGTTACAATAAAAACTAATCAACAGAATAGATACGTAGGTGTCACCTATTTAGGATTAGGTAGGTAGGCAAACGGTGTCCACGGCGCAATCACCGCCATGGACCATCGGTACCGTTTACCTACCTCTGGACCTCCGGAGACAGAGAGTACATCCAAGGGGTTTCTACCCGGGTAGGCCTTACTCTAGGATGAGTCCTTTTGGGTGGAGAACCCCAGGAGATCTCGTCGTGCACCCAACGGCGGGAGAGTTATTAAAAAGCGTTCAGCTTGGTAAGAAAAACAGCTGGGAAATGGTAAATACTATAGACGTACCTATATAGGACCAACAAGCAAATCAAATACCCGCAGGTCTAAGATACTCATTCAAAAGTTAGTAGGTGCCTACTAACGGGTGAGTGTCTATAGGTAGGTGTACATGTTTAGGTAACATGAATCGTATCCTAATCCCATCTAATACTATAAATGCGAAAGTGAATTAGTTTGTTGATTTATTTTTGTTACTTTTTCACACCTAAAATGCTTAACCGATCATCTTGAATCTTGTATATGCAATACACGTTGTCAGAGGTACCTACAGAAAAAGAGATTTCATCCAGCAAAAAATTATAGTTCCATCAGGATTCACGTAAAACACTCAGCAGCTCAGCTACTATTCATCGCGTAACCAAACACCAAGCGGGCGAAGCCGCGGGCGGCCGCTAGTTTTTCTATAAAATTGGGTACCTATGTTGACTTTTGTTGACGGTAAAACCTTTTGTGACCTTCATTTTACCGTCAACAAAAGTCAACATATTTTAATGATACATACCTATGTGGTTTAAAAAGTGAGAAAAAGAAGACATTACACCAAAACACCTCGTAATACAACTTAGTTATAGGTTATTTTCTAGTAGGTAATAGGTACCCCGAAGCTTAGAATATCTAATTACATATTATAATAAAAATAATTATGTAATATGTATAAAATTATGAAAATGTTTTTATTATGTTTATTATCTAAGTATTTAATATGTTTATTTAGTTGGATTTAATCCTAGAGGGTGAAGGGCCGGAATTTTGTCACACAGGCTTGTCATTTAAATAAAATTTACTTGTTAGAGAATAAGATGTAGTACCTATAATGTAAGCCATTGTGAAGATATAAATAAAAATTATTATTATTATTTTACTTACATCAAAATGGTCATCACAACAAAATCCAACGGTCTTAGGGCCCGTTTCATAACGTTCATCCACTTTTTACGCCTTTTGGCATTCAATGGCACTTCAAAAAATAGTTTTGTAGGCGTTTTAATAGTTGAATTTGTACACATAGGTACTACATAGTATTTATTATATGACATAATGTTGATTCACATCTTAGAGCCACGTAAAATCGCGCGCACCAGTAGCACAGAGCTAACGAAGTACGTCAGGCCGCGCGTGCCTCTCCCCGCTGTCGATTTGTGACGTCATCAACGTTCCGCGACTCGCTTTATAAATCCGGACGGCACGGCAACTTTGAACGCTTATAACTCGGTCACGTTTTAAGATATCAAAAAAATAAAAACACTGTTGTATTTGTCTAGTGACCTATATTCTGGGTATATCATTAACAAAAATCGATGGTCAGATTGATTAATCAAAAATAGGCAGGGTCTTATAACTACGGAATCAAAAAAACTAAAAATGTGCGTACTATTGCTAAAGATAGTCGCTCGCTCGCTACACTTGAAGTACAAAATCAATAAGACTCGGTGTATGCTCAGTTTCTCATTTAATGTAAAATATGGAGGTACCTGCATAAAAAATATTGTAGTGGTAACCATACGTCCATGTGGTGACCCTAGCGGCGTCCGCAGACTACTGCGGGGCGTTACAGGGGGAAGGGCGCTGTAGGTATGCAAATAGCGGCATTTGGCGCACCCACAAAGGAGATTCGCTTCTATACTCGTATTATTAGTTATTCTTATGCTACATGATTCCTTTCATACTACGAGTATACAGGATGGATTTTTGAGATAGGATTTAAAGGGCAGGTACAATTACCGTTATAGTTACAAGAAAACATTGTTAGGCAACCATCCATAGCTTTTTAAGATATTCTGATTTGCATTCACAGAATTTGGAAAAAAGTTACAGTCAACAAAAAAAATGTTGAGATAGCAAAAAAAAATATTTTATGCCTATCGATCCTATTTTATGTAGGGATCAAAAGACTATGGGACCATTTAAGGTATGAGTACTAGAAATGACAGAAATCGCCAAAATCTTTTCCCATACATTTCGTACGGAAAACCCTCAGCTCCTATTTCATACGGTGATTGTTGTGGACTGTATGTTTTAGGTCGGCAAATTCTTTACGCTCCGTTCAGGGGTTCGGGGCTGGTTCAGGTACTGGTAGGCACTGGTACTAGTACAAGTCACTTTTAATTAAAACGCAAACTGGTTCACTATGCAATACTGAGCACACACATAATTTATTTGCAACTTACATTTCTTATAAGCCCCCGTTTAGGGTCACAAGTAGCGCGGGGTATAACACGTAACAATATGCAAATTCCTTATACTACTAAATCTAAGGGTCGCAAGTAGCGCGGGGTATAAGCGCGTACTATGCGTATCGCTATCCCTCTCGCACGCGTGTTTGTCGTCCCTTACAGTGATCTCTCTACGAATTCTTTTTTTTTACTTTTAAGGGAAACTGTTAAGTTTATTTTCAACAAGATGGCGCTCCACCACATACAGCTGCCGTACGCGTTCCAATTTGAACAGACAATTCAGGACACAGTGGATATGGACACATGGTCCAATAAAGTGGCTACCTTCCAGCCCCGATCTAACGCCACTAGATTTTTTATGGGGCTACCTAAAAAACAAAATCTACAAAAAAAAATACGACAGTGTTCAGGAACTAAAAGATGCATTGACGAGGACTTTAAATAACATCCATCCAAGAAAATTATTAGCTGCTACGTCCTCACCTTCAGTACAAAAGCGGGTAAACATGTATTCGTGAAGAGGGCGGACATTTTGAGCAATTTATTTCATAGATAGATTAGATATTTTTGCGTTTGTTTAAAAATACATGGTTAATTGATTTAATTTAGTATTTATTTAAATTACAGTTTCCCTTAAAAGTAAGAAATAGGATTCATAGAGACATCACCTTAAGAAATAGGATCCGAGGATTTTCCGTACAAAATGTATGGGAAATGTTTTTGGCGATTTCTGTCGTTTCTAATACTCATACCTTAAATGGTCCCATAGAGTCTTTTGATCCCTACATGAAATAGGATCGATAGGCATAAAAATTATTTTTTTGCTATCTCACCATTTTTTTTGTTGATTGTAACATTTTTCCAAAATCTGTGAATGCAGATCAGAATATCTTAAAAAGTTATGGATGGCTGCCTAACAATGTTTTCTTGTAACTTTAACGGTTAATGTAACTGCCTTTTAAATCCCATCTCAAAAATCCAGCCTGTATAGACCGCAGCTGTATTGACGGGCTGTGTCGGCGGATCGGTAGCTTTGGTGTGCATTGTGCTTTAGGGTTGAGCGAATAGAAGAAATTTGTATGAAAACACTCACATAAGCTGATAAATTTAGATAAATATGAAATTAATTTAAGTGAATTCGAGAAATTTAAAACAATCACCACTTCAAAAATTATTCGTATCAGTGATTGTGGAGGCACCTTAAAGATTAAGGCGATACAGATTCGTTCCGTTACATGATAGTCTAATGTGTGATAAATAGCAAACTTAAAGAAAAAAAAAAACAAAATAGTACCCACTGTCAACCAAACCTGAGTCTTATGGCTCCAAATAAGGTGTTCATGCCACATGGTGCGTTGAGCAAACTGTCAGGTTACATTTAAACACACAAACAGGTTGGGACTGACACAGTTCTCCCCTAATTGGGTTCGCGTGACATTTTAAATATGTTTGCTTTGTAATTTCACGTGCGTTCGTAACTCATTGTGCTTTGGGCGAACGGAACGCAGGGGCATTTTCATGCAATAGTGCGATTTGTTAACATTTCTCCATATAATCCGGACTTTTTTATTAATTTTTTAAATGATGATGATGCAAAAGTATTTTCACATGCAATCAATGCTGTTCCAGACGATCAAAGGCATTAAGCATCTCTAATGAAATATAATATCCATATAATTTCTTCTACCTTATATCTACTTTTAACAATACCATACGAAAATTGAATGCTAATGAACTTACCTTAAATAAAAATATGAAAAAATTACATAAAATCTTAGAATCTATTTCAGAAAATAGAAATAAAATAGAAATATTGTACATCCTTCGGTTTCAAATCCTATGCAATTATTGAAAGAATTAAATTCTAATACAAATATCATTATTTCCCCCTGCCTCCAAGTCTTCATATGTTCTTTTAGACAAAACAGAAATATCGACATTGTCGCTTTGGGCGAACGGAACTCAGGGGCATTTTCATGCAATAGTGCGATTTGTTAACATTTCTCCATATAATCCGGACGGGTACATATTGGCTCACATAATATTCTAAATATTATGCTTCAATTCTTTGTCTTACTACCGATTTGTGTTCATAATAATCACTCTTCATAATTTTATTTTTCATACTTTTTTTATTAATACTTTTTTATTACTACCGGAGCTCATAACAGTTAGTGATCATAATTTTTTTATTAATACTGTTACTACCAAGAACCATTTTAAATACATTTTTTTTCAGATCTTTTTTCTTCATAACATTCAATGATCATATTGCTTTAATAATGTTGTTACTAAGAACGTTTCCACGAGCAATAAGTATGCATAAAGTCGAGAATACACATAAAGTCGTTTCTGGCGCTTCGCCGGCCGCTGCCGCGGCACGCTCGCTTCGCTCGCTCGGCTCGCGCGCTTGTTTCATGTTCAAACCTACGCTCGTCGCTTCGCTCCTCGCTACCTATTTTTGACCCGCCTACAGTTTCTACATCGCCAAAATAGTCTGTATTGTTATATGAATATTATAGTTATTTATTCGAATGATTATGAGTTTCGATCATTAGTCTAGAAAAATATATGAAAACAAATATTAGTAAAAACTAAGTGTATGATTAATGATATTATGAATTTCAATGATTATGTTTAAATATGTAGTTTTAAATTTTTTATGAAGAATGATCATTATGGTTTTAAATGGTATGAGAAATATTTTCGGACCTCCAATGATAGGAATTGAAAAGTTATGTAAGAAAATGCGCACCCAATCCGGACATTTATATTAATTTTTCACCGGAGGGAGCCTCTGTAGCTGGGTACCTTCATCTTGCCCTATTTCTGCCGCCAAGAAGCGGTGCTTGCATTGCTGTTCCGGTTCTAAGGGTTAGACAGGCAGTGATACTGGGTACTGTGACTTGCAAGTCTTATGGGAGCCACATGTCCTATGGGCGACTGTAGCCACTTATCTTCAGATGGGCGGCCAGCTTGTTTGCCAACTTAGTTATGTAAAGGAGCTTGGTGGCGCATTAGCACGTGCGCTCAGTGAGCAATTGCTAAGGTTAAGCAACGTTGGCTGCGGTTAGTCTTATGATGGGTGATCAAAAACCGAAATATTTCGTGCTCCTGCTTCGGAAGGCACGTTAAACAGTAGGTCCTGCCTGCGCCTGCGCTTGCCCCGGTCATGTCGGCTAGCCGTCCCATCGGACTATGCGAGCGAAGGAACAGAGTGCACTTGCGTTTGCGCAGACACTTGTGCACTATAGAGTAACTATTATCTAATCTGTGACTATAGTATCTCCTGCGCAGATGGCTAGTCTCTGTTAAAATTGGCCGCCATGACCGAATATCGGTTAGGATGACAATAATTAAATTATATAAAAAACCGTCCAAAAATTGGACTCGCGGCACTTAGGTTTCCGTTCAAACTTATCTAAGCGCGAACGCACACTACCGACTATCGGTGACCGATTTGTTGATGGTGGAAAATGAAACTTATGGAAACTTTCAACGTTGCAACGCACACGAACTACAAAAAGTCGCCCGAAAACAAATCACTGAATCCCGGTCGACCCGATTATCAAATACCTAAATGCTTGTGAAAATTGTTACGTTAACGAAATAAGTAGCTAGCCAGGCGGACTCTGAAGCTCTAACTCGATGCAGGACTTCCCCCAAGATGGTGAGGCTAAGGCTGTCGTAGTCATCGTGTATCACTGGCCGTGCAGGTGGGCAGGTTACATCGCGATCAGTGAGGTTCGCTGGGCCTCAAGATACATTCCTATCACCATCAACAACAAAAACTACTACAATTCAAGAAGCCTTCATTAAAACGCACATTAAAATATAGCGCACCGCGCTTTAGTTCGAGCATGATAATAAAAATGTCATAGCCGCCCAACCCACACATTATATTTATATTTCAGTCGGCGTTCGTTCAGGCGGACCGACCGGAAACAGAGACCCGTTAATTACCGCTTTTTATATAGCCTTTTTTATTATTT
This sequence comes from Schoenobius gigantellus, assembly GCA_963935595.1. Lineage (NCBI taxonomy): Eukaryota > Metazoa > Arthropoda > Insecta > Lepidoptera > Crambidae > Schoenobius > Schoenobius gigantellus. The sequence continues at coordinate 55,370,659 of OZ012542.1, read as the reverse complement.
TCGCGTTGCATACCGTATTCGATTCACGAGATTAGACCGGGGTGGAATTTTTACGTGGCTGGCGTTGAAGGTCGTCTGAATGATAGCTTTGCAGGCGAGACGGTTGACATGTTGTTATCTTTTGGCACGTGTCATGCTTTTTGTTTATGCTAATTTTATGTCTGTTAACTCTTCACGCTTAAACCGCTGAACCGATATGATAAAAATTTTATAGATATAGTTTGAGTCCCGGGAAAGGAGATAGGTTAGTTCTCAATGCAGAAGTTAACCTTGAAGGGGGTGAAAATGAGGTAGAAGTACGGGGAATCAATAACCATTGAGCCCTCAACAACTGAGGTATTTTTATAATGGCGACAAACTTAGGTAAAACGATTCCGTCATTGTTAATAAATAGGGTAATTTTCCTACGGGAAAAAAATCCCACGGGAGAAAAAATAACGCGGGCGAAGTCACGAGCGGAAAGCTATTGCAAATATAAAGGGTAAGATGGTGCAAGCTAGCCAGGCTAGTACCAACCAACCCTAGCAGAAAAACAAAACAAAGGGAATCAAACCCCGAACCTCCCGATCAACACCCGGTGGTGCTCTCAACCACTCGACCACGGAGCCGGTTAAAATTTCTTCCTCCATGGGGAACTGAATCTCAAACCTCCAGTCTCATACTGGGTAATCTCAGCCGGTAGACGGCCGGTAGCCGGCAGAGGCGGTGGTTTAATTCATTATGAGATGATTATTCAATAGATATATGCATGTTGTACAGAGTATTAGCCCCAAGCTCCGCGCAAATTTGGTCATCATCATCATCCTCACAGCTCATATACGTCCCCATAGAGGGGCAGAAGCCAACTCTAACTAGTTATGGTAGGGAGATTAGACCTTAGTCAAATCACGCTGGTCCAGTGCGGATTGGTTGACTTCACATACACCTTTGAATTACTTCGCAGGTGTATGCAGGTTTCCTCACGATGTTTTCCTTCACCGTAGGAGCGTAAGATAAATGTACATATGAAATTAGTGAAATGAAAAACTCATTGGTACATGGCAGGATCGATCGCGGGCCTCCCGATTCTACTCGGGACACGGTCCAGTGGCGAGGCCACAGCGCCACCGACGCGTAAATTTGGTGCATGGCATCAAACCTAGGGGCCTATATCCAACAGTGGACAAAGTATAGAAAGAACGAAAGAAAGAAAAGATATTTATTGGACGACAACCACAATAAACAATTCATAACACACAACCATCTTCTATTTAGAACACAATTCTAAATATAGGGAAATAAAGTACCTAGCCAGTTTCATGGTTGCGTCCAAAAGGTAAATTGTTCAGCGTTATGCCAAACATCCGTCTGCTTAGTTTCAGTCTCACGCTCCTTCTTGAGATACTTCCGGTCGATTAAGATTAGCTCAAGCTTAAACAAATGCCAAGCCTAGACCTTTCCCCGTGTGAGCTCTAGAAACAATGATATTTTCATCTTACAAAAAGACACTCAATCATGAGTTAGCAAGCGTACTCAAAGGTGACAAGTGTGCGGCAAGCCTTACTTATCTAGTTTATTACACCGTTTCGGCCGCTACACTCCCTTAGGCGCGGCTTGTTAGACGTAGATCAAAGTGCCAAATAAATTCTCATTGCCACCCTGGAGTTATGTGTGTGAGCACTTGCGAAGAGTCGTATAGGAGAATACGTACTGTTCGTGGACTGTGTGCTTTGTCGTAAATCCACAATGCGTTGGCCAACGAAGTGAGTCATTTTAAGTGATTTCAACAGTAATTGTAATCCCAGCAACTTTATGTTCACTGCTGGGCATAGGGTCTTGCGGATCTTCCGAAGGTCTGGCCTGGCTCAGTGCGGGGTGCTTGGGTTGGAGAATCTTTCGCTCGTCATGTAGAACGCATAGCAACCAATTGAGCTTAGCTTGGGCCGTGTCAAATTTCACTCGACAACCGTTATACTCCCCGTTATGTTGAATATAAAATTTAATTGGTTTGAGCCATTTCTCAAAAAATCATTGACAACAAGAAGACTCAGGGCTAGGGTCACCACTTACACATTTCTGCCGCCAATCAGCAGTGCTTGTATTGCTGTGTTTCGGTTTGAAGGGTAAGAAAATAATGGCAGTCAAATTACTAGGTACTGTCACTTGACATTTATATCGCTAATCACTAGTAGGCAACGTGCAAAAACTGTTTGTTGTTTTTACGATATTGTTGTTTCAATCTATCTATATTTACATTGGATCAAGTAACTTATAAATACTCTTTGGAACATCAAACTGTTAAAATATTGGTAGTTTGTGTATCGGTATTAAGCTGAACGCACATTTGTGTCAACATCGTACGCGCCGTATTTTGGTATCAGGGGGGTGACTGTAAGAAAAAATCTATCGGGATCGCTTACAATTTGACAGTCGCCCTCCATCTATCGCTCCTTTATATAAATACCTGAATATCTTCAGCAAAAACATGAAACACGTTGGACGTGCCTATGAAATTCAAGGGTTTCCCTCGATTTTCATGGATCCCATCATCAGATCATAACATGGTGACAATGGAACCACTTCCGGAGTATACTCTTTCGATTGCAAAAATAATGTTGAAAATCGGTCCACAAATGGCGGAGTAATCGGTGAACATACATAAAAAAAATAGATACAGTCGAACATAGAACCACCTCCTTTTTCGAAGTCGGTTAAAAAGGATATCGAAATTGCAGGCGATCGTGATAGAATTTGTCTTACGGCCGGTTTCAATATTCTATCTATGTGTGGATTTGGTTACTAGCGATAGGCATTTGACATTAGCTCTATACAAAATACGTCAATATTCTATCCCCAGTAAGCAAATCCACAGATAGATAGGATATTGAAACCAGTCGTTAGACAATAACCCACCCGTTGCATGAAATAATGTGAAACGTCGCAAGTTTGACCCGCACGCACCGTACGCGCCACAGAACACAGTTCTGTGTTCTGTCTGTGGTACGCGCCGAATTTAAAAATGCGGTAGGTATCCGTCATATAATGCGGCGCGTACGGCGCGTGCTGATATGTGAGTACACTTTTATACGATAAAGTACAAATAATAATTAGCCTGTTGAACATATTGTTGAGTACCTAACTCAACACCAGCCACAGACCACTGACCACAGACAAGTTTGAAGAAGGCAACCGCGGAAGGAGCGTAGCGAGAACAGTGACCGCCGCCGGCGCGCTGTCAATGTCATTGTCTTCAGAAATACAAGTTTATTTTTTAATTACCAGAAAAATGTTGTGTGCTTGTTCCGACAAGCAAACTGAACAACTTTCACCATGGGACCAACTTTGTAATCGCCAAAAAAAATCAGCTGTTCCATACAAATGTTCAGCATTTACTGAACCTAGATGTATGGAACAGCTGATTTATTTTGCGATTTCAAAGTTGGTCCCTTATTGAAAGTTGTTCAGTTTGCTTGTTTGAACAAGCACACAAAATTTTTTTGGTAATTAAAAAATAACCTTGTATAAAACCCGCATAAATTCATTTATTAGCGTTCGACTCGATTTATTACCGAATTTCATTCAAAAATTGTAAACCAGTTTGGAAATACAGCCTTTTATTCCTATCCAAGACATTTTATTGCAAAAGCAACTAGGGCTGCTACCTTTTTTGCCCAAATGAAGTACAATGGATTTTAAAGGTTGAGAAAAAACGTAAGTACATTGTGTCAAAATAAGGTATTATTTATTCCACTTTTTATTATACTTAAAAATATATTTTTCGAATTTTTTTTATACCTACTCAATTAATAAAATAAAGCAGACAAATTTTTATAAAGACCTTGATATACCAATGTTGCCATTTGCGGTTAAGTTGCGTTCAGAAATGAGCTTCTGGAAATCTCTACATAACCTGTCATTCCGTATTACGCAAACACTCTTACAATAAACTTTTTTTGTATATTCAATGCTAAATGAATCCTAGAGAAATCAAATCACGCAAAATAAAGTATTTTCGCGCACTTCATCGTTGGCATAAAGTATAGAGTACAATTACCCGAAATTACGTACAATAGGTTAGAATAGAGTAAGGGTGACCACACATTAACGGTTACATATACGTTAATTAAAAATCTTTGACGCTTTGGGGTCCGTGTAGGGATTGTATATTTGCAAATCTTACAAGAGCCATAAGTAGGTACTATAGTCGACTGGAGCCACTTGCCATCAGAGGCCCAATTCTACTAATAAGTTACAAACGAATCGAAACTGAACCGTTGCGCTTGCGAACGACCAATCGGAGCGCATACATTGCCATTCAATTCGATTACGTGATAATGTGGCGTTCTGATTGGTCGAACGCAACGGCTTAGCTTCGGCTTAGCGATGACTCATTAGCAGACTAGACACAACGTGGGACTAGACAAGAGGCACACACTTATTTTTCCGCAGTAGTTCCGCAAATAAAAATATGGAAATGACATTAGCTGCCACAAGCTAATGTCATTTCCATACCTTTTTTCTGCGGAACGACTGCGGAAAATAAGCGTGTGGCTTTTGTCTAGGCTCACTCACCTTCAGGTGGGCGGCCTGATTGTTTACCAACTTAATTGTACTTATAAATTTAAAAAAGCCAGTCGCTTTCACATTGCAGCATTGCACGCACAAAATAAATGGCAACTTTACAAATGCGGGCTGACTTAACATATATTTTATACACGAGCTCTCACGCGACAAAACAATGCAGAGAACCAGATATTATCTTCGAAAGTTTTCCACCAATCCCCCAAAGAAATGACAGGGGACGGACTATGTCGCCTCTAAAAGTTTCGAGATCAATTGTTTGTCAACTGCCGAACTTCTTGATAGGCTATAACGATTGGCACGAACGGACTTTGTTATATTTACAAATAGTCAATATAACAAAGTCCTTTGACTCTTGAGATTTACTAGCATTAGCAGAGGATAACAAAAATTATTAGTAAAGAGGGTTCAGATGTAATAGTGACATCCAACATTTAAGCGCTAAGATCAAAGTTAAAAGAGAGGCACGGTATTATGATAGGATTAAACGAACTTACCTTAAGTGAAGTTCAATCCATATTATATGAAGTATTTAATCCAAGACAACTGTTGTAGTCCCGCCTTTTTCCGCCACACAATACGCGACATTTAGAGACACCACTAAATATATGAAAGAAAAATACACCTGGCAACTCCACCGTCACCATAGCTCATTAGTTTAGAGTATTAGGTAAATATAATTGGGTTAGTAATTCATTACTTCAAAAGGGAAGGGTGGGATGCTCCTTGTCTTGGATTAAATACTTCATATAATATGGATTGAACTTCACTTAAGGTAAGTTCGTTTAATCCTATCATTATATTCCTATTTAATCCAAGACAACTGTTGTAGATGTTTAGAGTTTTTGATAAATAGGTATACAACTAACTATCAATATTCAATAACATTGAATATTTATTTCATATATGTAGACAATGTTCACTAGTGTGAACAGTTGTTAATAATTATAAATTTGATAACACATTCTTTATCAAACTTTCTTAGCTAAACAGTGTAATTTGTAAAAATAAGATGATGACAATAGAATGATACATTTCCTTTCTGTTGGACTTAATCTTTAAGGTCATATCTAAGGAATATATTTTAAAATCTAGAAATTATGTCACATTGAATAAAATTATCAAAAAACTTATCTTTATTAAAAAAAAAATATAACTAAAATTTATTAATATTTTAATCAAGTCATCTGAACATTTAATAATTTTAAAACCTTTTTTTTTCAAAAAAAAAATCCACCTAAAGTTGACTTGAGACAAATGGTAAAGGCATATGGTACTGTATTTAACCCACATGGTAAGCAATTGTATTCATACATTAGTCAAACATAAAATCTAACTAGGTATTTCCTTAGTTATTAATAATTTGGATGCAACTAGTATGCATTAATTCAACCAAATCTATACCATGAAATCTCCATTAAAAAGTGTCAATTTTCAATAAACTTATTATCATTATTTTAATTTAAAATAAATCTATGGAACCATCCTTTTAGGAATTGTAAAACTCTAGAAAACATTGCACGGAGACAAGGCAAAACACAAAATTACGATGCATCTTCAAAACAGTACGTACCTATTAAGACATGTTGTGTTATTTATTTATATTAAGATAACCAATTTTCTTTTGAAGCTTCATATTTTCTTTTTCATACTTATTTTCTGTTTTTAGCACTGCGTTTCTGCATTTTAGTTTTATTCAGAAAAATAAATCACTTTGAAAAACATCAATAGTTAAAATATGTGTCAGCTGCGTAGAGCGCGAAGACGGTGGAGTTGCCAGGTGTATTTTTCTTTCATATATTTAGTGGTGTCTCTAAATGTCGCGTATTGTGTGGCGGGAAAAGGCGGGACTACAACAGTTGTCTTGGATTAAATAGGAATATAATTTAATGCTGTTGTAACTAAAATCACAATAGAGTGATAAAACTAGAGTTTTAGCGTGCTAAAATCTTTTACCACTTCCTGTTTGGGCAGAACTTTTTATAGGCTAAGGCTGTAAAATGGCGATATAATAGTGTTAATAACGAGATTTAGGACTCATATGAAAGCTGTAATAGCGCTACGAAGGTGGTAGCAACCCCTAAAAGCGGTTAAAGAGTGGAATATGAGCGCAAATTTGCGTTTTAAGCGAAAGTCTTAAGTAAAGATGCCAATAATCGCTTTTGGGGTTAAAACAGAAAGTTATTTTAAGTTGTGTTGATTTACTACTTGAGTTGTTCGGCCATTTTGTGGAATATTTTTTTTTATAAAGTGCGATAATGTGCAGTGCGATTCGAAGACCCTGTCGTGTTTATTATTATGATATGATGCTCACAGAGTGATGCTAACTAACAGTTAGTTACCTAAAGGCAACCATCGCCATTAAATTTATTAGAGCTGACGATGCTGTCACGTTTTTTCACATATTGACAGTGCAAGACGACATTACACTTACAGAAATGAGCTATAAATAATAGTCATTTCGTCAACTGCGATTGCCTGTAAATCAATCAAAATTGCTTGAAAATGAGCTAAGATGTTTTTATATCGGAATAAGTGTCTTTGTGTACGTCTATTCGCTCCCAGTCACAGCCATTTTGAGTGGAGCTCCTCACGTCACTGGCAGAACGGATGTTATACTTGTTGCAGACTAAATAAAATATCGGCAAGATGGCAAAACACTTCGCCTTCCACAATAAATTATATCGTTACGGCACACAATAATATTTGTTTATATGTATAAATATTAACTCTTCATTGTTACGATAATCATTGACTTTATATTAACCTTTCCTCGTAAGAGAATTTTTTACACGCATTTCAATGTAATGAAAAGACAAATTAGCAACACTTTGTGGAAATTTACCTCTAGTTTTTGTTGGTTTGTACGTTGGAACGGTAAGTTTATATTTATTTCGTGTGTTTAAATGATGCTAGAAATCTTCTTACGCAATCTCAATGCAAAATTCGCAAATAACATTAATAGAAAACAAAGCGAGCACATTATTATAAAATTTAACCCGGTGAGGTCACAGTAAAAGTCCTCGGCAATATATCATTAGGGCACTCAAAGACTTTAACACCCGTGAAATTAGGCCTCTTAATTCAGACGCCAAGGCGCGAGCTATCCGCTCCCTTTGTCGAAATTAAGGGTCAGTGGAGGATTTAAAACCCAAGTAATTTCTAGTCGAGCCATTAATAAAGCGAACACACGAACATTTGAATAAACACGCCGCGAATCGTGTATTATGAGTTATTTATGCGTTAATTAGGCTGAATGTTTTGGTGACTTGATATACCCGGTTTTCGTTTTTTTGCTACTATACGTGGTTGATTTCTTTTTTTTTATTGGTTCTATGGGGTGCATTATGAACAACGTTTTTATATAGGAAAGTCAGGTACAATTAGACTATCCGGGCATGTGGGTAGTGGAGTCGCAGTGTTGATCTCACCTAGCGCGCTCATAAGGGCAGGGAGAACACCGGGGGGTTTTAGTGGGTAGGCCTGGCACTCTGCCGGGAGAGCCACACACACGCTCGCCGTCTAGCCAACGACGGGTACGGTGCGGTTACGCATTTCCCCCGAAAAAAAAGGGTATAAATGAAAATGAAAAAAAAAACGAAAAAATGTAAAATATATTTATTGCAACATAACCAATATACAAAATATTAATGTTACTCTGGCTTATGAAATAAGTATATACCTACTTGTGTGTCATAAGCCAGTTCCTTCCTTGTTGGTACATTTTTATTGGTGTAAGTAATAGGTAATTTACAAAAATATGAAATTTAACAACAAAACATCAACGTGTGTGTGTGTGTGTGTATTTGTTTGTGTTTGTGTGTGTGTTTGTTTGTGTGTTTGTTTGTTTGTGTGTGTGTGTGTGTTTGTTTGTGTGTGTGTGCGTGTAACTTATGATTAGCAGGCAAATTCTAATAGAACATATGCTACATATTAGACATTAAGATCTTTTCGGTACTTTCATAGTCATTAGTTTGCAGCCATTCCTTAATATTTTTTAAATAGACGATAACCTAATAATGTGTTTAAAAAAATCGCGTAGAATAAAATAAAGGTAAATCTGTCATAAAAAGCTTTGGTAAGTAACCAGCTGAGGTGTCAACGTAGAGCCCAAACTACTGGAGCTAGAAGCATGAACTTAGGTACAGGGGCTCGTTAGCTTATGTAGGCATAGGCACTCAGTAAGTAAGGATTTTTCAAAATTCTCACAGGAATCTGAGAAATCCCCTTCCAAAAAAAAAAAAATAAGCGAAACGAATTTCGCAGGCACAGCTAGTTTCTTATAAAAATACAAAGGATTTTACATAGTTGAAATACCCTTTCTATAGAAAATATATATTATTAGTAATATATACTACAACTAAAGTAACCTTAACCCTTAACTGGATTCGCAAAGAGCAACTTAGTTGGTATCGGTGGTGAAATGTGACCCCATTGTGTAAATTAAGTTATCAAAATATGAATAGTATTTTTTTTGGTAATTATTATTTTATTTAATAAAACAACTTTTAATATAAGTATCAAATAACTTATATTACAATTTTAAACAAAAAATGAACTTATTTTTAAACCTTTCATAACCTCTCATTTTTTAACAATATTTTTAAGAGTCGAGTTTAGGAGACTTAAATTCTATAAAAATGCAACAACTATGGATAAATAACTCTTGGTACTATTTTCATATACATATAATCATTATACCAAATATAGGAACATTATATGAAATCAATGAAATAATAAAAAAATGACAACCAAAATGTCTTGGTGTCGGGGGTGATTTTTGACCGTAACTTTGTTCCCAGTAATATTAGAACGACCAAAGTCCGTCACCCGCCGCACCCCGCGACATAATGAGATTAGCTCGATGCGCCGGAGTGTAGGTTATAAAACTGCAAATTTATGTTTAAAAAATATGTTGCACTGGGGTGAATTTTGACCCCCGATACCAGTTAGTCAAGGTTAAAAACCATAGACTAAACTTAAAACTATTACAAATAAAGTATAAATATAGATACTGTGCATTTTATTACCTAAAATAATAGAATCTCATATTATTATAATAAATCACCATCACAGCAGCATCAGCTCAATACCTCCCCACCGAGGGGCTCGAGCCTACCCTAAGTCAGAGTATTTAACCTTTACCACGCTGGCCCAGTGCGGATTGGTCGACTTCACATACATCTTTGATTTTTTTCGCAGGTGTATGCAGTTTGCCTCACAATGTTTTCCTTCAACGTAGGAGCTACTAAAGCTCAAGTAAGATTAATATATATCTTTTGTAGGTAATAGATAATATGTAGATATTTCGTCGTGTGTGTTTTTAGTATTCCGTAGCCAAATGGCAAAAACGGAACCCTTATAGATTCGTGATGTGTCTGTCTGTCCGTCCGTATGTCACAGCCACTTTTTTCTGAAACTATAAGAACTATACTCTTGAAACTTGGTAAGTGGATGTATTCTATGAACCACATTAAGATTTTCATACAAAAATAGAAAAAAAGCAATAAATTTTGGGGGTTCCCCTTACTATAGAACTGAAACGCAAATTTTTTTTTCATCTAACCCATACGTGTGGGGTAACTATGGATAGGTCTTCAAAAATGATGTTGAGGTTTCTAATATTTTTTTTTTCTAAACTAAATAGTTTGCGCGAGAGACACTTCCAAAGTGGTAAAATGTGTGTGTCCCCCCTGTAACTTCTAAAATAAGAGAATGATAAAACTAAAAAAAATATATGATGTACATTACCATGCAAACTTCCACCAAAAATTAGTTTGAACGAGATCTAGTAAGTAGTTTTTTTAATACGTCATAAATCGTACGGAACCGTTCATGGGCGAGTCCGACTCGCACTGGGCCGGTTTTTTTTTCTAGGTTAACATTATATTTGTCTGAAAATTGGATGGAAGGAATTTATTTAGTTTGTCTTCTCATCACAATAGTTAAAGGCAACGCGTAATGCCATCCCCATAGTTCCCTTTGAACATTAAGAACAACAAAAGAAAGAAACAAACCTCCAATAACTAAGGTGAATTCGGATATGGGAATGTGTCTATAGCACATATTGTGTGAAGTCGAGGGTTGATTTTTTTCCGTTCTCGCTGTGGGCCTCGGAGTCGGGCTCGGGGGAAATTCGCTGTCTGCTCTAATAGAGGTTACTTTTGGTTCAAGTGATGAGAGATTTATTTTCTATTAATAATTATGGCGCTGTGGTCTCGGTACTGGTCTGTGCCCCGAGTAGAATCGGGAGGCCCGCGATCGATCCTGCCATGTACCAATATGTTTTTCGTTTCACGAATTTCATATGTGGACATTTATCTGACGCTCCTACGGTGAAGGAAAACATCGTTAGGAAACCTGCATACACCTGCGAAGTAATTCAAAGGTGTATGTGAAATCAACCAATCCGCACTGGGCCAGCGTGGTTTGACTAAGGCCTAATCGCCCTATCATAACTAGTTAGGGTGGGCTCGTGCCCTTCGGTGGGGACGCATATGAGCTGTGATGATGATGATGATGAATTACCGACTTTGTGTAGGACTATCTGGCTGTGCAGGAGCTATTGTAATACATATGTGTTTGCGCAAACTAAGGTGCATTCTCAAATTTTTCATTGGGAATGTTTCATAGGACGGTTGATTGAAAGGTCATGCGCAGGTCCCACTGTGATAACGTGTTTCTAAAGCACGGAGGAGCTCAAAATGTTTTTAATTTTTGGCCACTTATCAGGGTCTACTCAAAATTTGCTTCTGAACATGAAACGATATAAATAAAATGTGGTTTATTTTTTCCAAGCTTTCAATCTTCAGTAACTTTTAATGATCCTTGTCTATCTGTTCTTCTCGTGTAGACTCTCCCAATTTTCGTATAGGTAGTCAACTTTTTTTCTCTACTTGTATTTAGAGACATCTTGGGTTGGGATATATGCACATACAATGCTAGACAATAATCTTATTTATTTATTTATTTTACAATTTATGTACACACAAAAAACAGCATCATGAACATAATACACATGGAAACACTGTACAAAGGCACTGCTTATTTCTTAGCGAAATGTCTTCCAGCAGCCCCATCCCTAATATAAAAGTATTTAATATGGTAGTTGTGTGTGTAAACACAAACAAAAGTAATAATAATATTAATAATATAATACCTACTTTAATTACTTAAATAAAATACAATCTACTTAAAAATACGGATATAAAATAAACTACATTGTTAAAAGATAATAAGCTTTTACTCGTTTCTTAACCCGGCGACAATGACGCTGGGTCATATTGACCCGAGGCAATTTTTAACGGACATAGTTTATTTTTGCGCTAGTCGTGTGTGTTGAATCTTTATGTAGCTGGAGATATAGCACCCCTCGAGCCGTCTCGTTGGTATTCTCAATGCGACCCCGACTGTGCAGTAAGATACACTTGTGTCAAGTAAAAACGGGTAATTATGACCCAGCGTCATCGCTGGCGTGGTAATTTTATGACTTACATTTTTTCTTTTTTTGGATGTTGTAAGTTAATATACCTTTTATTTTTAGGTTTTTTAATAAAAATGTAACTATCCAATGACCCGGAGAGTATTATGGCATTGTTAGATGAGTCAGATTCCGACAATAAAGATTCTCAGACTGCTTCGGATTTTTATATTGACAAACCACTTATATGGAATATATCGGGCATAAATGCGAACATAATACATTGGGCTAATAACAACGAGGAACTTCCAAGAGATGTCAAATATCTCCGTCTAAAAAGGACAAAAAACAACAAACTTGTCATGTATATGACATTTACGTAAACCCAGAGCATTTGATTCGCTTCTGCAATAACTGCAGCAGTTCCATGGCTCTGAATGATGAAGTAGAAAATTAATTCCTTATTAATTTAATTACAAAAAGTTTGTTTGATCTCCCTTTTAATCTGTAAGATTATTAATTCCTATTACTACTAAGAATAAGTTACCAAATATCAAAAATTTTAATATGTTATGTTTTCAAGGTTGATTTTGCATGTGTTATCGAGAAAGTTTAAAATTTTGATTGATAAAATTTATAAGCATTATTTTTTTTTCACTACCTAAGTAAAGAACCCTTTTTAGATAAACAGTAATTAAAATTAAAGTGACTTCCTAAATTTCGTGTAACAGCTACTGATAAAAATTGGGTCATGATGACCCGGTGTCATCGGACTCGTAACTATTTTCACGTCATTGACGCCGGGTTAAATAGATGTAAAGTTTGACAGTCATGAATGTTGGCCGGTAGGGAATTCCACAGTCTAACTGCATGCACAGTGAAGGAGTGGGAGAAAAAGCCGCTATTATGGGACGGGAAAGAAAGCAGGGAGCGAATATGGGATCGACAATCAGCATTAGGAGGACGTGCAAAGGAGAATCGTTCGCGTAGATAAACAGGATAAAACGGATTGTGAAGAATATTGTGTAGGAGACTAAGAATATGAGCATTTCGACTAAGAATACGAGAATCTTCTTAATCTTAAGAATTTTTCTGGACGCCAAGTGGAGAAGTTCCTGTTAAGGCCTATCGATACTAATATTATAAAGAGGTTTGTGAGTTTGGATGTTTGCGGTAATCTCCGGTACTATTGATCCGATTTTGAAAATTCTTTCACTAACAGAATGCTTTAGGCTTTAGCATTTTTCCTACAGGAAAATGTTGAGTTCTCAGGGAATAATGAAAATACGTGGGCGAAGCTACGAGCGATAAGTTACTATGGAGTATAGATTTTTGATCTTGATTTTGAGTTATGTTATTTTTTTAATAATAATAGAAAGAAACATATTTTTTAATATTGATATTTTTAGATAATGACATTTTGTAGGCTTAAATCCCAAAGGGTCGGAAACCGATACACGCCTGGGTTCAATATTTCAAAATATGCCCAAAAAAAGAGTAAATTTTTTTCTTAGGGCTCCGTACCAGCCTCAAAGGAAAAAAGGACCCTTATAGAATCACATCGTTCTCCGACTGGTATGTCTGTCAATACTCTTCTTCTCTGGAACGCATAGAAATATCAAACTAAAATTTTATTAAATAAAAAAATTAAATAAAAATCTCATTTATTTCCTTCACAATGGCTAAATACTCGGGTCTACGGTCTCTTTCACTAAAAAAATTATACTTGAAAGTTAACATAATCAAAAGATTTGGAATTGATGAAATTTTGGAATTGGAATCAAAAACTATCAAAAACTTACTGTTGAGTTAGAATCAAATGTCAAGATGCAAGGAACGGTAAAGAAAATATAAATATGAAAACTGTAAATATGTATAGGAACTTATATAGGTACTTAGATAAGTTTTTACGGAACCTTTGGTGAGAATTTTCATTTGTTTAGGATTTTAATAAGTACAATGACCAATGCCGAATAAATAGTTTTCAATGACCACCGCCAACCGTTGATCTCATATGGATAAACGAAAGGCTAGCAGATTTTGGACATCCGTAGGGGATGCCAAATGACGAGCAATAAGCGATTTTGTGGTTGGAACGATGAACTATCGCAGAGCTTATATTTTGTGTTTGATGTAATGTTTGTCTTCACGAAATATCTAAGACTAAAATCATTAAAATCGTTTTTATTAGGTGAAATGCCTTTGCGCAGTGTACCTGCAGATGGCTAGTCAGATAGGCTTGTGGAACTGATGTGCGTATAACATACCTAATGAACCAACCTCAATGTCTATCTTAAGGTGGTTGTTTATTTAAGGTGATCCAGGGACTGAGAAAAACCAATCACACGGACCACCCCTGGATCTTTCACTCAGACTTAAATTATTACAAGGATTTTAACTATTTAATTCCTACATTTGAATTTGAAGGTGTGTAAGAAATTACCATTTAATATGAAAGCATTCCGCTCGTAACTTGAGCCGCGCCTAGAAAGCTATTTGGTATAAACAGATAATGAACCACAAAAATCTTACGCGGCATAACGTTTCACGATAATAATTCATCCGTTGCCTCTCCTCTGTAATGGGAGTATAGAATTTGTACTGGAAATAGTTGTGCGCTTGAAATGAATTAATATATCTAGTTTGTATGTGCGGCCGGCCTCAGAAGTAGATGGATATTTTAGTACCATGTCACACCAACTTTTCCTTTTATTTAGTATGGTTACACCTTTATTGCATTATTAATAGTTAGTGTGACATGGTACTAAAATACTTATCTTTACTTTTAGAAGCCGACCGTACATCGGGAAAAAATCCTTTTTTGTGGATGGTAGTTGGATTTATGAACTCATCGTTCTAAATATAGCTACTGACTTATCTAAATTCTGCGTAACGTAAGCAAGGATAACAAACCGCAATAACTATGAATTGGAGGCAAAGCATTTCCTGTTTATCTGGTCAGTTACCATTACTAAAGTTCGTCTTTGTTGATGTTAATGGATGAAATACGAACTGTTTGATATGATTTACAATTCTATGTTGTTATGTTGACAATTTAAGATAAATTGTGGTCAACTTCATAGCTATAGCCAGGTAGAATCAGAAGTCCTACCAACAATCAAACGAACCAGAAATGCTATCTACCAGAAATGCTAACTGGTTCCAAATAGATTGAGGCATGAATCTTCAGCTCTAAACCGGTGTCAGTCGCTGCACCATAAAGCAGAGGTAAAAAAGTCAAGTTTTCTGTAATCGAGGTTTGAGTGAAACTCCCTTCCACTTCGGCGCTATCGTCACCTACCAGAGCTTCTCCAAAGTCTCCCATTTTAAGTCAAAACAAATCAGTTAGCTCATATTATCTTGAGAAAAAACGAATTCCCTTAACGAGCTTGCTGATAGCTCCACGATAATTACTCGAGTCCCAAACGTTATGTGCTCGCTGAAATACATATTCCATGCCGCGCTTACGGGAAAAACGGATGGTTCTCAGGAGACAGAGCGATCCCTTCACTTTAACTATGGGGAAAACGATGTCTGTATTTATTTAATAACACTGCTGACGCCTATTGAGTTAGACGACATTGAGTTAGACGACTTTTATAGAGTTCAGTAGGTCATGAAATGAGGCTCCTCCTAGATTTTGAATGCTTCTGTGACACATAACAGGGAAGCTAGGGTTCTCATCTCACCTGATAGTAAGTAATAATAAGGGATGGAAGCTACCTTCAATTGCACTCTTTAACAACGGAGAAACTATTAATCTTACCTCTGATTATTAGAACACAAATATATTATTAGCAAACGTAGGTAAGACGATCATTTTAAATGTTTAGCCTTCGTGCCAATTTTCATTATAAGTTCCATACAAACTTTCACCCCCCATTCTAACCTATTTGTGAGGGAAATCCCAAAAAATACTACCATTTTATATGTTTCATTCTGGGAAATTAAAAGCCGTATTGCGAGTATCTACTAACTCACATTATAATACCCAAAAATTCTTTTCTAGCTGACATCTCCTACTTGCTTATCAAATCTTCATGGATCAGTAGAAATTGAGTTATCTAAATGAGTCAGTGATCTCCTTATGCTTTTATATCTAGCAAATAAAACACTGCAATTTGAATAATCCAAATTGTGAATTCCGAGAGGTATTTCCTCTAACGTAATGTCAAAATATAGATTCAATATCTCAGGCCATTATGATAATTAGAATTTAATATGCTCCATTATTATCCATCTCCAACAAGTCCAGTAACAAAGGCAATCGTGTTGATTTACGATACAGTTGAGTTTCGCAAAACTGGACACTTTCAATAATATTTGTTTTTTAATTCTTAAAAGTTGTCAGTTACCTACAGCCTAATATTTAACAATTAAACCTCTACAATATCTACCTTGTACCTGACAAGCAAGTATAGTTATTTTTGGAAAACGATGCCAGGTAAAATCTTACTTGTCGACAGGCGTTTCTGGTGGAGATCAACCTTGACGTCGATCTTCAAATCAAGTGACGGGACCTTTCCTGAATGGCACAGACAAGTTAGGACCGGACCTTACTTAATGCCAGTGAAAAATTACCTCAAACACATTCAAGATAAAGTTTATCTTAGAGGAGACGTTGGCGTTAATCTTAGAGGACATTATGAGCCAAGAGTCACCATTAGGGCGCAGGTTACAGCTAGGGCTGTCAAGAAAGGCAAGTTGATTAAACCTTCCCTGAGTAGCTCAATTGTTTGCGTTGAGGAGCTGTTAGAAGGTTCTCTTTCAGATTATTCTCGAATGCCATCTTCTGCAAGATTTTAATCTCGCAGGAGGCAACTTCTTACGGGGTGAAATGCGTAACCGCGCCGTACTCGCCGTTAGCTAGACGGCGAGCGTGTGTGGGGCTCTCCCGCCCGGTACCATTAACGCCTAGTTTGATTGTTTATTCCTGACTTAATAGCACGTAAAGGTTGTTGTTCATAATTATTGTGCCCAAAATATCTATACTAACTTTCAAACTTTCGTGTTGCATTATCAATATAAATATATAAACGGGAATTAACACGATAAACACGACGTATTTACATACCTATTTTATTGCCTGAGGTATTTACATACCTATTTTATTGCCCAAAATATCTATACAGGTACCAAATAGATACTTATTCCTGAATGTAATATTTCTGACTTAGCATTGTATGTCAGCAGTCTACTTCACAAACAAACGAGGCCTGTAAGCCTTTCGATATCAAAGCAAGGTTCAAAATCTTCGTGAATGGTTCCTTATCTCCTAGACTCCCACCCACGCTCTTCAAAACTGTTCAACAGTATGTCTATTAATAGCAAAATTCATTGAAACGCCTACTCAGAACGCTGGATGTATTGTTTTCAAGTCTTCAAGGATTGTAGGTATTACGTTTTCTGAGGAACTCCTTACGGTATGTTTACATCTCAAAACAGAGCGAGGGTATTTTACATTAAAACCGAAACATCGTCTGATTTTGTATCGAATCTATTCAGACGTTTGTCTTGGTCGTTTATCCATTACCGCGGCCCTTTTTTTTTACAAGGGGAATGCGTGACCGCACTGTACTCGCCGTTGCTAGACGACGAGCGTGTGTGGGGCTCTCCCGGCAGAGTGCCAGGCCTACTCACTAAACCCCCCGGTGTTCTTCCTGCACCGCGGCCCTACCACAGATTAGATAATAGTTTTTTTTATAATCATATCACCACAGACTCGTGGTCTTTGCCTTTATTATGCTATATTTTCTTTTTCATCTATTTATTAGGTAAATACATGGACTTAATGCTCAAATCCATGGGTAAATAAGTCCGACTACTCTACTCTTATATCCAGGGTGAGTTGCGAATCACTAAAAAAATATAACTAATCGTATATGTGTTTTAAATAATTTACACACACACACATACACATTTAACATATACACACACCCATGCACACATATGTATTAGACACCTATTGCATTATATACTTTACATATAATTGATTTTTGTTATCCTACATTACATTATAACATTACGATCTATTATATTATATGTATACGCTGTTATTTTTGCATTGCATAAATAATTGCATGTATCCTACATTCCATTTTTTTTTTATTGCAGAAAGTTGGCAAACAAGCAAACTGCCCACCTGATGGTAAGTGGTAACAGTCACCTATAATACATGTGGCTCTTGTGAGATTCGCAGCAAAACTGCAACCCCCACAAGAACCACAGTGTACGTTGCCAACTTGTGACACAAGATGTAAAGTCACAGTACCCAGTAATTTCACTGCCATATCTTACCCTTCAAACCGGAGCACAGCAATGCAAGCACTGCTGCTTTGCGGCAGAAATAGGTAAGACGGAGGTACCTAAGCAGACGACCCTGGTACAGAGTCTCCCTCCAGTAATATACTGTAAATATAATATATTGTAATAAGTTTTCCTAACTTTTAATTTTTTTAAACTTATGACTTATCTTAGGTTAACGCTGGTGAGACTACCGCTAGAGGGACTTGGGGTGAGGTGGTTCTTTTCCGCATCTAAGTCGCTGCGCATCATCATCAACAGCTCCTATACGTCCCCACCGAGGGGTCGAGCCTACCCTAAACTAGGGCGATTAGGCCTTAGTCTATATAACCGACTATTTAAAACATGAAAATATACAATCATAACTGCTCTAATAAACCCATCTAATCTATGCTCATGGAGATTGTAAGATCAGCCACTATGACAGATAATAGATTTTGTGTAGTTCATAATGACTTAATTACATTATTTAAAAAAAACTTTAAATGGATGAAAAATTGTAGATTAGTTCAAACTGTAATAAATTAGTTCAGTTGCCTTTGTAAAAATATAAATCAAATCTCTATACAAGACCCAAACTCCTCTGAGTATACGACGTCATTTTTTGTTAAAGCTTTCATCATTCCTCATTATTGTGCTGAGTGAAAATAAGATTTCATTTTCTGCATTTCATAATCCAATAAAAAGTGATGTTAAGAATGTCGTGACGAACATAAAAAGTTATCGATAAAACATTACGTAAATCGGATTTCAGTGCACCTGCGTCGCGAACAAGATTAGAGGGCACCTCCTTCGTGCGCTTGGCTATATCACATTGTGTTGAGGCGCAGTTATGTTGAAACACGCTATGCAATTGTGTTCTTAAAGTAGTGTTGGGATGATTTTGTCGTAAAGTTAACACGGTAAATCAAATCTAACGGAATTTGTTTTTATCACATACTGTCTTATTGATATGTCTATGTTATGTCTATATTAGTCTATGTTATTAATTATTTGTGAATGAAAAAATTCATATGGAAAAAAATCATATTAGGCAGGATTCGAACCTGTGGGCCTAGACCAAGTTACATTCGCGTTCGTTATCCGTTCTGTATCGAACGGCAATGTACGAGAGTGATTCGTGATGTAGAATCATTTCCATACATTTTGTTGTTTTCGTACTTGGTTAACGTTTTTGAATTGTTACTTTGTCTAGGCCCCCTGCATGTTCAACATACTGCGTATACGTCATCATTAACATTGTTTTTCTTGTACCGGATTATTAATTTTTCTTTTTACTGAGCATGCAAAATTACAAATATACCTTTATCCGAGCTTAAATGGACAAATAATAGGTCCTTTTGAGCTGCCAGACGCCTTGACTGGTGAAGTTTATTTACATTTTTTACAAAATGATTTACCAAATCTATTGGAAGATGTGCCACTTAACATTCTAAGAGATATGTGGTTTCAACAAGATGGTTGCATGAGGAATACCCAGGCAGATGGATAGGACGATCTGGTACTATCTCGTGGCCAGCCCGTTCCCCAGATTTAAATCCATTAGATTTCTTTTACTGGGGAGCGGTGAAAGAAAAAGTTTACGCAAAGCCAATCGAAACTGTGACTAACCTACGGCAAAGAATAATAAAAGCAAATGATTTTGTTAATAATAGAAGATTCGCCCGCTTGATAGTCCGATCTTTTTTAAGAAGATGCCGAGCCTGCATTAGAGCTGAAGGAAGACAGTTTGAACACCTGTTGTAAATCTTGACATTTAAATAAATTATGTTAAACAATTTTTGTGTATTTAATTTATTTCACTATCTGTCTCTCTCACACTTCGTAAAATGACTCTCCAGGTCTCGCTCAAACTAGAATGTTAAAGTTACGGCCTTAAAGCAAACCATAGTACGTAAGAAAAATTTGTTCAAAACTGCCTGTTTTTGGAAAAAAAAAATATTGTCTGCAATCGTAGAAATTATCTACCAAGTATCATACCATTTTGGAATTCTTATTGAATGCGCCAACTTTTGCAGTTACTTGCCAAACTCGCATAGTACATTTTTTTCAGTACAGCTTGTTAAAGCTATGCGAAAAATTAATTTTGAATATTTAATTTAGACAAAAATAGCATATTCTTCTAATTTGGAGCAGCTGGCTTTAAATTTTAGATTAGAGTATACAGAAACATTATTCAGGATTACAAAACAAAAGAAAATGTTTAGAAAAGTCAAGATTTGTAGTAGCAAGAGTGAAAAAACCGTCACAGGGTGTAAATTATATCGATTTTTTAAATGTTAGATTTTTTTAAAAAATAGGTGACTTAGATTTTTTTTTTCTGATAACATATATGAGTTAGATTACCGCCTGCTTTCGGCTTGACGTTGGCTTCTGGGACACCCTGTAGTAGAAGTAGAGCCTCAAAATAACTATTTAACGATTAAATAATTCCTTACAGATAACATATCATTATAAATATACATACATATATATGTAACATACTGTAATTTAAAATTTATAATCCCTTTTATATAATATATTTTTTTTACTACGTAACTGGTGGAAACCACCAAATCCATGGATTCGACATGGCTAGTAAATCTTTGAAGTTAAGACGGTATTAGTCGCCATCTCATTTCTTTTTAACCGACTTCAAAAAAGGAGGAGGTTATCAATTCGGTTGTATTTTTTTTATGTTTGTTACCTCATAACTCCGTCATTTTTAAACCGATTTCCTGATAGAGTATACTGAAAGGGTGGTCCCATGGTCACCAAAGTCAGGATCGGATCATGGGATCCCATAGAAAATCGAGGAAAACACTAATTTAATACCAGCTCACCGAATGTGAGCGGGTATTAAATTAGGGTTTCTTTCACTAAAAAGATTTCATTCACTAAAAAGTTAAAAATAAATTTTTTTTACAAAAAATCGAACCGACTTCAAAAACACTGAAAACGTAAAAATAATCTTCTTTTATATTGAAGTCGGTGACAAATTTTAACACTTTCTAGGAGATCATCGTTTGGCGCCGACTTCAATATAAAAGAAGATTATTTTTAAGTTTTCAGTGTTTTTGAAGCCGGTTCTATTTTTTGTAAAAAAAAATATTTTTAACTTTTTAGTGAATGAAATCTTTTAGTGAAAGAAACCCCAATTTAAATTAGTGTTTTTGCTGGTATTGCTGGTATAAAATATTTTGCTGGATGGAGAGTTTAGTAAAGTGTGGATCTGGAAATGACCAGAAAAGGTTATCGACAACTTCTGTTTTTTAAATCTTATCGACTACGACCCACCACTAGCCAGTCGACTTGGAGTGCGCTCAAGCGGGCTGCGCTCTGTACGATTCATTTGTCTCGCGTCTGCCTGGATTGTCTCGGCCCTGGTCGCGGCTTATCCAGTCTTACGAGCGTGAACTAGATTATGCTATGTTTGGTGCCATGTTCAGTGTTGCGTAAACATTTTGCGCATTTCTTAGCGTTTTGAGCGTAATACGCCAACTTTTGGGCATACGGTTTGCTATAGAACCCTTACGGCAAAATACAGAATACTGAATTACAAATGTGCAATCTCGGATGTCAGTCGCTAAATCTTGCAAAAAGAATAAAATATTGTAGCTTTTCATACTTAATTAAATCTGTGAAGTGGTTTTTGGTAGATTTAGTATTTTTAGTGACATCTGCAATATGTTTGTACCTATCTTTTAATTTGATAGTCAAACTACTTGTAAATACATTTCATGTACCTGAGTTGTATCTGTTATTAAGATTAGATAAGGTGATATTTTAGTCAAATTCTAATTTCATAATGAACAAACACATCAATCAAAGAGCTTGTCTTAAATTCTGCATCGCCCATGGACTTTCGTGTTTGGAGTGTGAAAATGTTTCAGAAGGCTTACGATGACTCGTCAATAACATGTGCTTATGGGTGGTACAAAGCGTTAAAAAGCGGTCAAGATGTGATGGAAAATATCCCTTGCTCCGGTAGGCCATCATCATCAACGTCTTCAACTGAAGTTAACATATCAAAAGTGAAGGAAATAGTGACTTAAAACCCTCATTCAACTTTGAAAAAGATACTTTCTGTGTCTCACGAGGCGATCCGTGCCATTTTCTAATCACTTGGGCACAGATAACATAATACACTTGGGTATGAAACATGTTGCCGCTCGGCTAGTCCCAAGAGACCTGAATTTTCTCCGTCAACTCAAACGCATAAGAGCCGCTGAGGACATGCTAGAACGAGTCAATGCCGACCTAACATTCATGAAACGTATTGTTACTGATAATCTACGAGTTTGACATGCAAACTAGTCAACAATCTTCAGAGTGTCGCCTTCCAACTGAACCTAAACCGAAAAAACCACACCAAAGTCGATCAAAAGTCGAAGTCATGTTGACTGTTTTCTTTGACTATCAGGTCAGACGGTAAATAAAAATATTATTCGAGCGTTATGTGACGTTAAAAAGAGTGAATTCGACGAAAAAGGCCATTTGTGGAAACAAAATTCTCGAATTTTGCACCACGATAATGCACCTTCGCACAAGGGCATCATTGTCAATGAATTTTTGACCAAAACCTCTACAAATACCATCGAGCAACCACCTTATTCACCAGATATGGCTCCAGCGGACTTCTATCTTTTACCTTAAATCAAATTACCACTCCGTGGCACCCTCATTGGTAAAATACACAAAGGAGTATTCGCGGCGAGAACTGAACTCAATTTCGGAAAAAGCGTTTAAAAATGTTTTGATGACTGGATTATTTGTTGGTGTACAAGTTGTGTATCGTTTCTGAAGGAACATACTTTGAAGGCGATAAAAGAAATTTGGATGAATAACTAACATTCTGTGTATTATTGATCTTTTTCCGGTACTTTCTTGACAGGGAAGTAAATATATATTTTTTGTATTAAGCTATTGACAATAGGGGCAGATCACAAACTGCTAGAAGGCGATAAAAGAAATTTGGATGAATAACTAACATTCTGTGTATTATTGATCTTTTTCCGGTACTTTCTTGACAGGGAAGTAAATATATATTTTTTGTATTAAGCTATTGACAATAGGGGCAGATCACAAACTGCTAGAAGGCGATAAAAGAAATTTGGATGAATAACTAACATTCTGTGTATTATTGATCTTTTTCCGGTACTTTCTTGACAGGGAAGTAAATATATATTTTTTGTATTAAGCTATTGACAATAGGGGCAGATCACAAACTGCTAGTGTACCAAATTCTTATAGATACTTTGAAAAATTGAGTAATGAAACAAACACATACGAGATGTACTACATCCTAAAATACAAAAATAAATGTTAACAAAACAAATCGAGTAATAACAAGAATTTTCAAATTAATAGACACGTTATAGACTGTCATTCCCAATTTCACCTCCTGGAAATTATATATTCGCGTCAAAAGGTGCCGAGTATCGAATTTCATCAAAATTAGATCGGCCATATAGGCGTGAAATGGTACTGACTGAGTTACTTTCACCTTTGTAATGTTAGTATATGTACAAACGTAACCCTAGCAACCTTGTTGTATTCGAACGCAGAAACATGACGTGCCGTTTTTTAAATTACCCAACAGTTCGTTACAATGGTTTATTTATTTATTTATTTCAATCTATCTACGGCCACTTTCTTGGACGGCCACCATGCACTCAAATTGAATTGTGTTTGGCGCAAACATAGATAAAATAAAAATAATAAATATAACCTTCTAGCTAATACTTCAGATTTTTTTAGCTATTCAGGCATATATTAAATGTAAGTATAGATAGGAATAATCATAATCCGAATTATTCCTATACATACATTTAATTATTTTTATTTATTTTATTTATAAATATTCACATACAAGGATCACAAACATACATATACACGGTTATTTTTTTATCACCCTGGAAAATTTAAGGGACGCTTCACGACATGGTATTAGAATGATTTAAATATAAATAAAAAAAATAACCCCCCTCCTTAATTTTATATTAATTTTTAAAAAAATACAAAAAATGCTGCACTAGTTGAGAGCAGCATTTTTAGAGATTTTTTTATTTTTTTTATATTTTTTATATTTTTTTTATTTTTTTATTTCATTTTTTTTATTTTTTATATAATATTGGATGTGTCCTGAAGCGTCCCTAAAATTTTCCAGGGTGATAAAAAAATAACCGTGTATAATGTTGCCAATAAACCATTATAGGTTTGTCCTGACAACAAAGTTTACATTCGACACTCGGTTTTGAGTTCAGATATAACACTTATCAAATAACATGAGCTTCACAAATTATCTTATAAAAATATTTTTACCTACTAGATACACACCAGAAAAACGGTACCTACCTATTTGCAAATAATAAATTATGAAAAATCCATACTTGCAATTTCAACAATAACTAAGCAAGTGGGTAGGTCTACAATAAATTTTAGCAAGAATAGTGTACAAGATGTTCGGAAGAATATCACCACAAACTGTAAACAAACTGTTCTGCAGAATGGCATATAGGGTGTTCCGCTTAGTTGTACGAACAGATACGATTTGTATTATTTCATACAAATCATAATCTGTTCGTACAACTAAGCGGATCTATATTTTAGTAAGTTTGTGTTTTAAAGTGAGCTTACTTAAGTTCTGTTTTGATTAATAATATAAGTAAATATTTTAATAAGTAAGTATATATTTTATTATTTAAATATTAATGAACCAAATGTTGATATATTTTATAGTTTGATATTACAGATCAATTATTATGTGTATTTATATAAACAGTTCATATGACAGTTAATATATAAAAGTGCAGTGCAATATATAAATGTGTAATGTAAACATATGCATACATATATATCCATACAAATACATACACACACACACGTACATGTTATATACATTTAAGCCGGCTTGCTATTTTCATTTTTAATGGTTTGAATACAGTGTCTTTTTAATTTGATTTTAATGTTTTTTCGGTTAAGTGTTTCCCTGAAAGTTGCCGGTAACTGATTGTACAATCTGGGGATAAGGTATTCATATGTACGTCTGCCATAATAATTTGTAATACGAGAGGTAGTTATCATATTTTTCCTACTTATTTGTCTAGTGCGGATTTTACCTTCCATGGGAAATAGATATTGCTGCGGACGTTGGTACTGTGGTGACCTCCTTGCGTCTATGACACCGCATTCCACCTCATTGCATATGTGCTCAGTGGCAAGGAATGTCACCCTTTTAAATATAGAATGAGAACATTCTAGAAGTATTGACATATAAGAGACGATCACCAGGAGTATTAGACATCACATTACATCGCGGCATTGCGACATTGTAACATTGTAACTTGAGAGATCGTAAAGAGAGTTGAGAAATAGAACAGATTGAAATATATCTAAATGGTTTGAGTTAACGTCCCAAGTTCCCAACGATCCCGGAGCGCGCGTAGGGTGCTACAGTACTGTTCACATAGCAGAGCAAATTCTACATATTCATGTATAGGTATTACCTCACAGTAACCAAAAAGACCTCGATAATTATCTTTAAAAGACTCCTTCACTTTAGGAGGTACAATTGTTTTGAGTAATTTTATTTGAAGGTTATAAATTCTATCTAGGTACGTTTTAAATGTGCGACCGTAGCTACTGATGCCATAAGTGATCACAGACTCAGCTAGTGCAAAGTATAAATTTCGAAGTATCTTATAGGGTAACTTATATTTGAGAAGATATAACTTCGCCAGCAGTGCTCGCAATTTGTCACATACCTTCTCCACATGTGGAGCCCAGTTGAATCTGTGATCAATTACTAGCCCGAGGTAAGTAGCTTGTTTAACTTGTACGATGTTTATACAATTCCCAACACACTGAGTACCTTTGAAACGATGTAGACATGCATGACTGTGGGCTATTAGACGTACATTATCAGGGCCTCTCGTGTTATGAGCGGAACTGACTTGGAGCAATTGTGTCTTTTCTGCATTTAACACTAGACCAGCGTCATGAGACCACATGCTTAGTGCTGTGAAATCACTTTGCAGTTTACGCATTGCTACACACACATTTTTATCGGCTGCAATTAATATATGCCTGAATAGCTCAAAAAATCTGAAATATCTGTATTGAGGTTCTTGACTGATCTATTTTTTGTAGAAACGTCTTTAATTTATCATAATTAATAAAAAACGAATGGCGGCGCTAGTAGTAGATGATACTGTGGCCCTTACGTTATACGTTCTGTATTGTGGTGTGAAATCATTCATTCCCATACATTTTGATCTTTCCGAACTTCCGAAAAAAAATTGCTTTAATAGAAGTTCATTTATATAATAAACAGAAGTGAAAAATATGTTTTCGAATAACTATAAAATCAACCACGATATAAGATATTAAAGATTTTTCTCTATCTCTTTCTAGAAAAACGGCAATTTACATGGAGCTTATATGGCCGTACTCAACGATGACGTCACGCTTGATATCGGATCTCTCTGTCTAATCGCTTCCAAATTAACAGCTTAAAATGCTTGTAGTACCTAATGTATTTCTAAGCCGATTTTAATTAAAATTTCACACGATTGCATCTTTTTCTACGGTATTTTAATATTTTATGAAGAGACGTAAAAATTTGAATTCAGTCATCATCCCAATTAGTTTGTCTAGGCCTGTGCTCTTGAAATTGAGTTTATTGGAGACCCACGGATGTGGTTGGGTGGATCAATCCAGAGGCGAATCGCAAAGACGCCAAAAGAGGAAGAAGAGAAGTTGATGCAGTGATTTGGAATTTTTAAGGTTTGCCACATCACATGAGAGGTGGTTGCGTGCGATCATGCATTAAACTTCGAAATTGGAATCTTGACTTCAGAAAATTTGATGTCCGACATACTCGTCAAAACTGCATATTGGTCAAGCGATGGAAAACCCTTGTATTTACTGTCTACTCGTCAAGGTCATATTTCTGCATACTCGTCAAAACTACATATTGGTCAAGCGATGCTTATTTTTACTGTCTACTCGTCAAGGTCATATTTCTGCATACTCGTCAAAACTACATATTGGTCAAGCGATGCTTATTTTTACTGTCTACTCGTCAAGGTCATATTTCTGCATACTCGTCAAAACTGCATATTGGTGAAACTTTTAGAATCGTCGAATATAGATCAAATAAATAATAGTGTGACTGTTATGTTAACAAAGTACGCTGAGCTCCACTTCAAGCTATGCAAGTTGACCTTTGGACAACTCATATGCAGTTGCAATAGCAGCGGTTTTCGTGGTGCACATGTATGGCTTGATGTGGCACCTTTTGTATAAATATAGAATTAAAAAGGCTTGATGTGGCGCTTATTGTATAAATATAGAATTAATGTAAATGCAAACTCGTTAGCTTTAGTACAAACCCTAGTGGTTTTTAAAAGCCATCTAAACTGTAAATCATGTAATTGTCTTTTCAAATGATAAATAAATGAAAAAAAGGTGTTTAAATGCAATATTCCTCTTTTATCCTGTAACTGAAATCCACAATAACATTAAGAAAAGTAAAGAATAAAACATACGTCGGATTAAACTTAACTACATTTCCACTCCACTTCACTCCACAGAAGTACGTGTTTATTTATTATATTTAAGGCAGAGTTTGTGGTGGATGTAATGTTAATTCCATATTAAATAGGCAATCAAATATCTCCTTAGAGTCGGCTCAACCACAAAGGTTGGTTACTTTATAGTATAATTAAGTTCTCTTTGAGGAGATTAGGCGAATTACAATCAGAACTCGTGGAGTACGCTCATGTTTACGCAGAGCGACTAGATTCTTGGAACGTCGAATTGTTAACGAACTGGTACGAGTATTAAGGCGAGTATACAGCTTAGCGGCTTAAGGACACTTTCATTTTTTTTTCTTAATGTTAAAAATGTTCATAGAGAGGCGGATTTAAATGAGATAACATTAAGTAAGTATATTGATATAGTTATATGAGAATAGATAACCAATAAATAAAAATATTTAAAATAAACTAACATAAATACATCTAATATGTCTAGGCGACTAACTTCACGTATTGCCTGCAAATGTCAAAAGTAACAGATTTTTGCAAAAATTTTGCTTATTAAAAATTCGGAATTTAGTTTCAAAAATATATTGCGTAAGCAAAGTAAGAAACTAAGTTTACTTGATATGTGTATCATAATCTCTCATTATCCTTCGATAAAAAGTGGTACCTATAGGTTGGTCGGACATCGAAGGCCGTTTGGCTAGCTACCACCATCTCTATTAAGTCTGTGTCATATTTCTCCAGGAGCATGCTTCAATCCACAATCCAGGTATAACAGCACCTGACGCCACTCAAGCTAACCTCAATTAACAGACGAGTCGCTAGCGGTGCCCACATATTATCTGTACGGGATCAGTGAAGAAGCAGTCGCCTAAACCACCCTAAGGGCGTTCGCTGCGTTGAGTGGGCGCCCGCGAAGGACTTCCGGCTAGGATTGCTGTTTCATGGAAATTCATAAAACGACGCTGCGTAAAGCTGGTCACACGTGGTCCGAGCAACGGAGCCCGTCGCGCGAGTTCTCTCTCTCTCAGAGATATTTCTCTTGTCTACATCATCCTTTTATAATTATAGTCATATGGATATCATCACCAAAGACCATATCAATTATATGATAATTATGACCATATAAATTATAAAAAGTCCTATTAAAATTCCAGCGTTTTTTTCGTTAGTAAGGGCGTCCGCACCGTTAAACAGGCGTCCGGCGCGGATAACAAAATATTGGCGCGGATAATAAAATATTGCCTTGCTGAAAGATGTTTCTATAGTACTCCGGAATATTTTAATTATAAATAGACTAATTCACCTATGATAATTCAAGACTTACTATTTGTAATTATTTTGTGAAATCATTGACATATATTACGTCAATGGGTGAAATAGAAATAGTTCTGTATTGTTCTGTATCTAATTATTATCTTGTGTGTGTGTCTGTGAAGACAGATTTTCGGTGTTCTTTCTTTGTATGCAATGTGATTTGCATTATGTACCTGAATTTCATGCACAATAAAGAATAAAGAATAACAGGCGGGACGTCCGTCGCGGTCATCCGTGCCGTGGTCCTGCTCCGTCTATATAATTTAGGTTGTGTGAGTGTACAGTTGACGCGCAATGGATTATATAATAAACTTTTACAAGCATTGATTATAGTTTGACAGTATAGTTAAAGCATATAATTTTTCATAATTATTCTCTCAGTTCATCTCAGCGGGTTTGACTCGTGAAAGCCACCACTTACGGATATATCAGGTAAACAATTGCCTTAAATCGACAGCTAACAGAGTAACAGTCGCTTGTTTACATTTGCCGTTAAAAGTTTGTACTTAATTGCGCTTCCTTAAAGGGTAGCCTGCGGTAGCCAATTTTGGAGAGTAGGTGAACCTGATGCTTTGTAATTTGAAGGTATATCTGAAGCATATCAATAGTATTTTCTTTTCAGTAGGTACTTAGATCGTTTACTGCATTTTTTACATACAAAAATTTACCCATCTTTTAAAATATCTTGATACTGTACATTTTTGATGATAAATTTAAATCGAATATTCAGGGTATGTTCATAAATATAGCTTAATCCTGATATCATATGGTCCACAATAGAGCAGAAGACACGAAATAGTGACGACACGGTTAGACGACACATATTTTGACGACACAGTTAGCGCAGAGCGCATCATGGGCATCATGGGATCCCATGATCAGATCCTGACTTTGGTGAATATGGGACCACCCTTGGAGTTTACTCTATCGAATACAAAAAGAATTTTGAAAATCGGTCCACAATTGGCGGCGTAATCGCGTAACATACACACAAAAAAAAAACATACGCATCGAAACGAGAACCTCCTCCTTTTTTGAAGTCGGTTAAAAAGAAGAATAAACACTACAGTATTAGTCACATATTTGGTGACATATAATCTAGTTAATGGTTATCTTATACTTAAAATAAACACAAACTTGATCGTATCAAAGTGTTTCCCGTCTAAACAACCAACCGCAAATTAAAAAAAGAAATAAATCAAAGAGCCTACCTATTGTGGCGGGGACGTGCAAAATCGCCATTCCCCCATTGGTTTAATTAAGAAAAGCCATCGCAGTGCGGCCGTGATGTGGCCTAGACGATTCGGCCTCAGCGGGGGACAGCGAATAATTTCGTTGAGGACAAATCCGTAGTAAAATGTACGCCTTATGCTCGTGTGGACGTGGTCGGAATTAAGAGCGGCCGCATCAAAAAACGATGAGAACTCCCGAAGCTTACACGGATATTTTCGCGAATTGGGCGCTGATCACGGATTTGGGGCTATTTCCCGCATTATCATAGCAATTTTTGAAGATATCACCGCATTTGCGCGGGAATTTCGACAATATTATCCCTTGAGTGGGGACTTACATACTAAAATGACGCAAGGGGTAATGTTAGCGGCTTATGGTATAAATAATCAGGATTCTGGTCATATTACATTTGTTGTTAACCGAGTAGAAGCTTTCGGCTATCATCTTATCTAAGCGCGACAGCTGATGGAAATTTATCTATACTAATATTATAAAGCTGAAGAGTTTGTTTGTGTGTTTGTTTGTTTGTTTGCTTGAACGCGCTAATCTCAGGAACTACTGATTCAAATTGAAAAATTCTTTTTGTGTTGGATAGTTCATTTATCGAGGAAGGTTTTAGGCTATATAACATCACGCTACGACTAATAGGAGCTGAGCATCAATGACAAATGTTGCAAAAACGGGTAAAAAATATACGGCGAAGCGTAGTTCGCTGGCACAGCTAGTCAGTGATAAATAGAAAGTGTATGTATGTTATATATATCTGTATGTAATATGGACGTAATATAGATGTGTATGATTTGGAACGAAGTTCTTTATGGAACGTTGTGGAGACCGTACGTAGTCTGCAAAAGCTTTTCGTTACAAAAATAGCGTTACAACTCGAAAACAACGCATTGGAGATCAAGACACGATGCGTATGATTTTTTTATTATAGGTAAGCTTTAATTGGGATTTGGGGGAGGCATTTGCCCAGCAATGGGAAAGTTAAGCCTAGGAAAAAAGCTTTTAGTAATTGAAATGTTACATTGAGAAACAATGTATAATCTTACATATTAATAGGAAAAAACGTACAGTAGTGCAGCTTATAAACAATTTGACGAATTTATGTGACTAAGATAATTGGATAGTTTTAAATCTAATTTTTAATGTAAATTTATTAACATGATCATCGAAAATTGATAGTTTATTAGTTATTGGTTGTTTAACGTAAAAACTGTAATGCTGAACGCTGTGAAGCCTCCAAAACATCGGGCTGAATAATTAAAATGTTTTGAAACTGAATATACGCGAGCAAATCTAAAAAGTGTAGTTTTATTTAAAGTTATAAAAGTAAGAGATTTATGAACGATACTGTAACTATTGCTTTTTCATCAAATTAGTGTAGGTAGGTAATCGTTGCTAACTTTATCTAACAGCCTCAGTAACTTCTTTGAATTTCTCAGTTGTTTCTCAGAAGCAATTGAAAGTTTTCAAAAAACATTTGTTTGGATTGTCACATGAAATAAGTATTTTCTTGATGACAGCTCTGATCGGCGCCAACCCTACGTATCGTTGATCAATACAAGGCACGGACGCCACCGCGGCTAATTTCGAGGAGGCTATTTCACGTTTTTACTATCACAGACTTTTATTCTCTAGAAGCGATAGATTTGAAGATGCGTAATTTATTGTTTAAAAAAAGACGCAGAATGTCGTGGATTAGCCTTAGAGCATTTAGGCTAAATGAATGAAATGTCGTAAGGGTTTTCATTTCCTTGTGAAATCGCATAATTTACAAAAATATGCGACATAAATGGCCAGGCACATTTAAATTATTATTACATTTTAACTTTTGATCGCGTTCATTTACAAGTTTGGTTTTTTACAGCTAAAAGAGCTACTCGAGTATTTGATATAATATGTATTTTGATATCTCCACGCGTTTCTGAGAAACAGGGTTTTGACAGACAGACAGACGGACAACGAAGGGATCCTATAGGGGTTCTGTATTTTCCATTTGAGGTATGGAACCCTAAAATAGCCTTTTTAAGTGAGAGAGCCTTCTCATGCAAAGCTCCGCTCTTCGTGTAAAGCATGATATGTATTGAATATGCATGTAAACCTAGCAACGCGGACGTAGTGACCGCTTCACATCAAGGAAGCTGTTTTACTGACCACTCATGTTTTCATCATCCTCATCATCCTGTTCTTATCCCACTCTATTCGGATGGAAGAAAACTTGTTAGTTTTCTTCCATCCAACTCATCTCAGGACTGACATTCTTTTCATGCTTATCCTTTTTCATGCA
This sequence comes from Schoenobius gigantellus, assembly GCA_963935595.1. NCBI lineage: Eukaryota > Metazoa > Arthropoda > Insecta > Lepidoptera > Crambidae > Schoenobius > Schoenobius gigantellus. The sequence goes on along the minus strand of OZ012542.1, from coordinate 55,338,009 downwards.
ATCCATTCCTACTTTCTTAGGTCTTCCTCTACCCTTATTTCCTTCCACATTCATCTCCATAACTCTTCAGGTAATACTACTATCATCCCATATCACGCTTATCTGTTCTTTCATATCTTCTCTGTCACTGGTGCTAATTTCAGATTTCTTCTTATATGTTCATTCCTAATCTTATCCCTTCTAGTCACACCACACGTGCATCTTAATATTCTCATTCCCGTCACATAAATTTTTTCCTTCATTCGTCTCCATAAATTAGTAATGAATATTAAAATAGTCATACTGAAAGGTCTAATAATCCCTTAAACGTTAGGGGCATTCATGGTTCACAAATGATTCTGGAGATCTGTCGCCATTTAGCCCAACCTCGCCTTTTATTTTAACGGTGGGAAATGCGTTGCGCATACGTTGCGCCTAGGATAACGCATGGTTATGTCGGACTCTCCGCGGCCCCTGGGGGCAGAGTGCCAGCCAGAAAACCACGGCCTACCGACTAAAACCCACCGATGCCCCTCACATACGCCTTGGCGCGAGCACATCCATTATCGTCGCATCCTCCTCATCTGAAGAGGATACGCCGAGAAGGGACGCGTCGCTGCCTGACAAGGTCATGGGAACTCGGATGAATACTTCCACGACCTCGTCGGCATTGCTCGCTCTAAGCGAGCCCCTCTCACTCCCTCAGGGTGGGGAGGCCGATGATCCTCCGGGGCATCCGGGGGATCGACGACTGGTGGTAACCGGTGCAATGCGGGACTCGGGCTTCCCAGACCCAGGTCCCGCTGAGCCCAACCTCGGCTACCCTTACGTTCCGGTTAATCTCACCATCATGTTTGACAAGTGAACCCAGATATTACAAGTTTTGTATCAATGTACATTATTTGCAACAAATTATTTGATGACACCACCACACCACAAACAAGCTTCTCACCAAAACCCTGATTAACAACATTAGATCACCCCGATTGAATCAAACGCGTAATCTCATTTACGCATCACTTCTGTGTACATCAAAACAAAGCTGGCACCGCCACTTCCCCGGGGACAAACAAAATCAACGCCCCCTAAACAGCACCCACGACCAAATTGAAAATTAATATCAACTACAACTTTGAACACGGTAATTCACTAACAGCCTCGTATTGATAACAAAGCATTCCCTGTGGAATAATCAGTTCAGTTAATTGTGATTTGCTCCTGTATCTGCTTACACGCGGGATCGAGGGAATTGTGTGTGTTATTATTTTACGTGGAAAATTCTTTGAAACCCACTCATTATATGACTTGTTTTCCTTTTATTTCATAATTAGATTTATGAAGGCAGAATCGGATATATTTTGTATTGGTGTGTTTCATTTTGAGACTAAATGTATATCATCGACATTATTTCAGCTACAGTACACCCAAGGTATAGATTTTTGAAGAAGCCTCAATTTCTTTTTCCAGTATTTGCACCATAGACTTTATAATATACTGGCGTATAGACGTACTGACAGCTCATTAAAATTTCGATTTCAATGAGCTGTCAGTACGTCTTCATGCCAAGTTGGATTTGTCAATTCCAATCATTGACGGTTACATATATGTCAATGATTCCAATATTATGTGGTTGAATGCCAATATACAATGTGACTGACCTGTCATTCAAAATCGGTTACAAAGTAGCCAAATGCACTGTCTCTTTCAAACTCTCTAAAACTTCATAACACTATACACTCCCGCTCGTACTGTCAGTTGGTCTATACGTCAGGTATATTCTAAGTTTATGATTTGCACACACCTACATTTCAATTGGCTATTCGACAGTTGTCACAAGACTAATTCAATATGGCAAATATGACAGCTTTTGGGTAAATAATGGTTATAAAATTTGTTTTTTTGATAGAAATTAATAACATTATTAAATAAGTTTTTTTTTCAGGGAAATATATTTCAGTTTTATTATCTGTGGATTTCGAGCACGAATACGCAGGCAGCCATAATGTTATATGTGGTGTGACGTCACAAGCTTATAAAATTTTAGCTATTCTGTTTTTTTTTCGATAAAAGTGGTCAGCGTCAACGTATTCACGATCACGATTGAAATTTGAGTCTCCTCAAACGCATCCTAAAAAGTTAAAATCAAATCAAGTTATTATTACTGCAATTTTGTCAAATTAACATCGAGTTTTATTTATTATTACATAAATAGCCTACATGAAATACAGATTTTATTTTTTCAAAGTTATTTTAGGTTAGATAAGTTAATTAACTTGAACGCGGTCTAAGTTTTTTTTTCAGAATTGTCTATGATACTTAGATGATTAAAAAAAACATGCGCGGGCTTTCACATTTTGTTTTGAATGTCAAAAGTATCGGCGCGAACTTGTGAGAAATTTATTATTTTAAATGCCTGTATTTTTATTTATGAAAATAGTTCTAGCTGTCGTACAAAAAGTACTGTATGTAAGGTACATAATTTGGTCTTAAAATTCCCGGTCCTTTTATTACAAGACTCGGCAAGCCTCGTTTTGTAACATCGACCCTCGACTTTCAAAAACCCTTATTTTGTAACTATTGCTTAAAATAAATATCTCTAAAATACTTAATAGATAATTTGTACTTGTGACAGGCTTCACGAAATGGAGTCTGGCTACATAAAGGTTGATAGTACAATCTCCCTTAGACCCTCGGAATCGTAATAGATTATTCCGCCTTTAAGAAACGTCCTATAAGGTGTTATTTGATTCCCCTTACACACAGCTCTGTCTGGCCGGAACAAGCCATCTGGTTGGATCGTTATCGCGTATCGCAAACGGAAATGCTCATTCGGAAATTCTTACCCGAAGTCGCTACGCGGAATCTCCAGGTGAGCAGGAGACAGTTGTGCTATTCCTTTTAGCATTAATATCAATCTTTACTATTTCTATCATTGGTTGAACAAAAACAAACTGCGTTCTAACAATTTGTCTAAAATTAGTCATGGTTTAATCCTGGCGCCTGACACTATGTATTCTTATTACCATACTCGTAAATAAAACAAATAAACATAACGTTTTAGGGGAAGCACTAGGGGTGAAAGAATTTAAAAAAAGGTGTTTGTAAAATGTATTACAATCGAACTGAGTGCGATAGAGACAGCTGCAGCTTGGACCGAAGATACCTATGAAAAGTGCACAAATAGACCTTTCGAAGTACCATTTAATCATGATCCTCCTTTGAAACTGGACTGATTTATTTACTTTTTTTATTAAAGATTTCATTTTTCATAAAGAAAGGCTTTGGCTGTGTCTCTATGTTCTCATTTTTCATCTCATAGATTATATTTAATGTCTAGAGTTCTAGACAAGCCTTATTGACATTCTAGACAGCGCTATCTAGTACAAGTAGTTGTAGGAAATAAATAAATAAAAATTTCTCGTCAAGGCTTCCTGGATGATTGAATGACGGTTTTTTGAAGATTTATATTTTTTTAAATAAATTTCCTATGAAATAAAACAAAGCTGGGAAACATGTTAACAGTGACCACAGATTTTTTGGAAATAAAATTGCTGTATTGTCGTTATCCAGGAAGAAAACAGGAAACTGCGTTTGTATGAACAAAAAACGACTCTGAAGTTTTCCTCCTAAACCATGACTAAGTTTAGAGAACGTTTTTAATGTTTCTTCCGAAATCTTTACTTCCGTAAAATTTGTCTCGGCGGGCGTTTCGTTCTCATGCGACGCGCGCCGTCACGGGCGCTTGCCTTATTAGACCCGCCATATTGTGTTAGCTTTTTTTAACGCAGCCCTAACGTAACGCTATTTACGATCATACGTTCACGTCTCGAGTGTTTAGCCCTTGTGAATTGTGATATCGTATCATATCACATGACGGCCAATGTGTTTCCAATTCTATGAGGTGAATAATGTAGCCTCCCCCCGGAGTTGATTTCAACGCATAAGTATCAGATTATTTCAATGTCGTATACATTAGGATCACAGTATTTTCTGGCGACATGAAGGATATTAATTTGTTTCTTGAAGCACTCTGCTATTGTTTGTTAAGTTAAAAGTGAACTTGTAAGATTCTAGCTTCATTTTAAATCTACACTTACTATTATTATAAAGAGGAATGATTTGTATGTAGCGAATAAACTCAAAAACTACTAGACCGATTTCAAAAATTCTTTCACCATTAGCATGCTACATTATCCCTCATTAATATATGCTACAAAATTATTTTTCCTACGGGAAAATATAAAATTCCTACGAGAAAACATAAACAATACGGGCGAAGCTGTGTGAAGTAAAGCTAGTAAGTTACGAGTATATTCCGTGTATTCTTACTTTTCTTCTATTCGAAAAATCAGTAAGAAATGCATGAACAAATTTTTTCTAGATAATGTTTAGTATAGTTCTGATTTTCTTCTTTAATTCTCAACAGACAAACCAAAATAGATTGGAAAGATAGCTAAACACTTTATTTAGTGTAATAAATTACACGAAAACTTGTTGTCTACAGGCAATTTTTACGTTTTTAAAACAGTGTTTAAGACAGTGTCACGGGAAAATGTTGAGTACACGTCAATAAATAAATATATGCGGCAATAAATCGATCGATGTCACTTAAAGGACAAGTGGGTTATTTTGGGGTTTCTCTGCATGATTGAATGAGAAATGAGAACCGTAATAACCTAGAGAATTGCGAAAATTAAGTGGCAGTGGACAGGACACAGGCTCGCAGGACAGATGGCTGTTAGGGCGGTAAGATCCTTGAGTAGCAGGCCCCTAACAAGGTGAACCGACGATCTGCAGGCCTATTCTGTAACTTCGGTTGCTCACTAGAACTGTCATTTTTGAAAGGAACTTAATGTCCATTTCTGCTATCATGAACGCTGCCGTAACACATAAGATCACTAAACCAGTAATGGGTATAAAGTGTCTTTCAAAATAATAGTTCTAGTTACCAACCGTAGTTTAGCGAATGGGCGTGCTGATGATGGTCGCGGGAAGCCGCTGGATGCGAGAAGCGCAAGACCGATCGGCTTGGAGATCCCTGTGGGAGACTTAAGTCCAACAGCAGTCGTCTCTTGGCTAAAATGATGACGAATTTTATTCATTTTTGTTTAATAAAAGGACAACATACAGATCCAGTGTATTAGTAACATGGAGATACTTAGCCTATGTTAGTACTTAATAACTAATAATGATTCAGTCCGCAGGACTAACTCCTGAAGGCTAATTCTGCTAATGAGCCACCGCTGTACCGAAGCTAAGCCGTTGCGTTCGCCCAATCAGAGCGCAACATTATCACGTCATCGAACAATCGTAAGTCAATATGCGCTCCGATTGGCCGATCGCAACAGATTAATTTCAATTCGTGTTAGGAATCTTATTGACTTTTTGCGAATTACGTTTCGCTATTATAATTATCAAAAAAAATTCCGGAGAGCTACTCTTATCATCTAAGCCTTAGTAAGTTAAGTCGTAAGCTATTTGTTTAAACAAATAGCTAACTACCTATTCTCAGACCGTATATATTATATGAGTTGTCAAGTTACGTTTAAAGTTTATGTAATGTCACGAAAATACAATGATTTGGTTTAAGCACAAATGGTGGTTTAATTAAATTTTGAATAACACAAATAAGCATTCACACAATTAAAAACAATGCTGCTTTAACTTTTTAGCAGAATTAGACCTCTTCCCCTCTACCATTATCGCTCAAAGCCTCAAAACAATATTAAAACCCCACTGAGAGCGGGATAGCGCTATACGCAGCTAGAGCGGTGTCTCTGTTTAAATATTGTTTTAGAATTGCTATAAGCGATCATGGTTAGGGGGCTGGACGAGCGGACTGTCAAACCCGCAGAACAATCACTACAGCTATTCTTCTGAGGTCAAACCTATTCGCGATAACATGTAGGACGTTGTTGGTAACTATACGTTAGCGTTGAATTGCAGATACCTACTTATTACCTTAGGAATTAAGCCCGTTTCTAGTAAACAATAAAGAATATATTAAACAGCTTCTCTCAAGCCATAAAGATCATAAAAGGCGATCATCACATCAATTTTATTGCAGAGAGTGTTACCTACTCGGAACATCGAAAAAGATGCCGTGAAAAACTTTGATTGGAAAAGGCATAGAATTTACTCTGCTTCATTCGAGGTAAACGCGAAAGAAACCTAAGTGCCTTAGATATAAAGTGTAGTAGGCGTTAACGCTCGGTCTTTGAGATCTGATAAGTAAAGTGGGTCATGCCAAGAGCCCTGAACCTAAATCGTTAGAAATTATTCAGAAGTCAGTTTTATACGATAGACTTTGTACCTAATTGGAAAGGGAAATAAAGAGCTTATGAATATTAAAATGTATTTCGGCATCTAGAAGTTTCAGTGTTGAAATATTTTAGAAATCAGAGTGGATTGTGGACTGATCTTCTTTGAACTATGATAATATGAAATAATTTTTAGGGTCTAAATTCGAGATAATAATATGATGTGGTTTAGCCGAGTTGAAGCTATTGAGCGTGTCCTGTCAATTTATTACAACAACAGGGAAGCTTTTGGCCTCTTTCTCACCTGACTGTAAGTAACGATAACGCGGAAGGTATAAGCGAGCTTGTTGGAGAGGCCAGGTGAAGGGCTCCCCAACAACTAAGGTACAGCAAGCTCCTAGTCAAGCTATACTGTTTGACCTTTGGACCATTCTTTTGTTTCTCGTAATAGTAGCGGTTTTCAAAATTCAATTCAAAAATATTTATTCAACTTAGGCCTTTACAGGCACTTATTGACGTCAAAACAAAGCAAAACATTCTAATTTAAAGGAAACATATTTAACCTTGTATGTGCATACATCCTGAATATACCTACTCAAGATGTCTGCAAATACAAGTAGCAATGAAAAAAAAAAGTTGAATCTACACCTGTTCGGAAATTGGGAGAGCCTTCTCGAGAAGAACAGGCAATCGTATTGTAAATGTAAAGCTTGATGAATGGGAACTTATTGTACCTGCTGACTGTCTTATCTCTAAATGTCTGAACAATGTTATTACCTACTTCGTGACTTTATTTAGCTATGCACATCCATTCTTATATACTCGTAGTGACTAATAGTTACTCGTATTCTTGTGTTTGCAGACATTTGAATTATGGTCGTATGGAAACACAAGGCATAAGACTGATAGTTTTCATTTGACATAAAGTTTTTTTAATTTTGATTTGTTTTCACGTCCATAAATTAAGGGCCTAGAAACAAACGTTAACGAAACCTATCCATTTTAACATAGTCATGAGAAAGATATGGAGTTATTGAAAATTCGAAATTGTAAAATGATTTTTTTCTAATTCCTCATACATTTTTACAAACCCAACTACTTTTATGAGGGATTCCAAAATTAATTTTACAATTTCGAATTTTCAATGGCGCCATGTTTTTTATATGACTATCTTAACATGTGTAGGTTTTGGCTTGATAGGGTATTAATCACACACGGTATAGATTTTAAAAATCCTTCGGTTATAATGGCAATCCTTTGGTACAATCTACGCTTCTGTATAACGATACAGATCGGTTATTAACATTAGGCTTCTTTAGTTTCTCCATTAAGGATTATACAGACAGTTTAATCAGACTATTTGAACTAATATACACAGCTTAATCAAAGTATGTCTAGCCTATTTTATGCGCACGTCGTTGAAAATACACTGACGAGCAAAACTTCCGGGTCACTCACAAAATATTCGACATCTCCTATGTTACGCAACATAGGTCTCTAAAATAAGTTGTATGTAAAATAGTAATTACATTAAAAAAGTTTATTTTACTCAATACCTATATTAATAACATATATTTTGTCTTTTCAAATCTAATCCTTATATACTTTACGAGAAATCGCATGTTTTCTTAGTGACCCGAAACTTTTGCTCGCCAGTTTAGTAAGCGAAATATTCGGAGAAAATAAGCGAGCGTCTTAGTAGAGTGGTTCCATTCTTACGCTCTATGCTTTGGTTGTATGACTTAGTTCTCGTGTTTCACGATTACCATCACGAAATACGAAATGACCGTTGTATTAAGTTGCCTTTAGTTTTGAAATGAGGCATTTTCGATAGAAACTCTTTATGTTTCGTGATTTTGGTATACCTACTGGTTTGACCTAGATCACTGTGGTGATAGCATGAGTTATATTTACGATATTCAGATTAATGCGATGTTTATGTTAGGTTTTTTAGCTGAAATAAATGTGCACACGAAATTGTGTGGGTGTCAAGTCAATATATGCCAATTGGTTTAAATGCGTGTTTGCGGGTAGTTTTCGGTCAACGGTAAAATAAATAAATCCTGAGCTCTAACTGCTCGAACAAACAGAATATCCAACTACCACAAATCAACCAGTCATTGGTATCAATTCCAAATGCAACTGTCTCAACATTTCCAGCTGGAATTCCAATTTCGTGTATTGACATAGCACTGGCGTGTTATCAGAAGGAGTATGAACTATTGAAGTGGGTAGTTAGCGTAAATAAAGCTGGGAACATCTTGTCAACACTGAGGATGTTTTGCCTGGCCTATCACAATAGCCCTTTGCCGAGGAAGCAGTGGATTCAAACATTAGATAAACGACGAATATTTATCGTAGTTATTGCTGGAAGTAAGAAGGAAGAATAAGTAGTTATTGTGGTTACATTAAGCTTTGTTGTTTTTTAATTGGATCTATAGTGATTGTACTTAGTTGTTGAAATTTACGTAGGTATAACTTCGTTTCGTATCAAGTTAATACTATAAAACTTCATAATGTGCAGCTACCACGAAAGTCACACAACCTAAGCTCTCAACTCAACCACCAAGAATGCCTAAGGCATTAAGTCTGCCTTTATACACCTTCTGTATATAGAGAATTAAAGAATAACGAATAAAATAAATAAATAGCGCGAGTATATTACCCAATTCTGGGTTCGATCCTTAGTGGGGAAATTAATATTCCTTTTTGAAAAAATGATAAAAATAAATCAAATACATATTTCTTTGTTTGGTTGGTAACACTTTTTAAGTTCTGGTTTGCAAATTGAAAAAAAACTTCAGAATGTCACTTTGAGTGTAGACAAATTTTTATTTTTTCTCTAAAGTAAGTACTTCTCTGGGCACGCAAGTAAGTTTCCCCTGCAAATGGCAAGCTACCGCTGAGCCGTGCCGCTGACGCTACATCGTGCCATCTGGGATTTCGCCGGAGCAAACTCATAACTTGTAATATGGGGTCTAAACATAAGTACTCGAGGCGCCACCCGATGGTACAGCGCACCCACCGAGTAGCGACCACAGCTACGAGTAAGTAGGGCTTGCAAATTAGTGAGTTAAGTTAGTCGACAAACTTATAAAAATGTACTTTGGTTGGTAAAAAATCGTACAAATTCGATTAAAAATTTGTTAGTTAACGAATCATGTGAAATTATGGAAAAATAAAAAACCATAACAGCCTTAATAGTACAGAGCCATACGTTGCGCGTGGCCCGTCCCGCACTTTTCCGGGTTTTTTGATCACGTGTCCATATTTATTGCTACATAAGTATATACCGCCGCATAAATGTATCAACACATAACTTGTGTGTCAAAGCAATAAAAACTCAACAGCAAAAGCAACAAGTCCCAAAATCGAATTTGGCTGTAAACGCGAGTCGGAATATCGCAAAAATCTTCCGGGATCATAATCTTCACTTCAGAAGATTCGTTTTCTGATGTACCATTAGTAACATTTCTGCAAGACGCTCTTAAATACTTAGCAGCCTAAAAGGGCGTAAGCCCATAAAGCAAATCGCCTTATGTACTCCTTTGAAATAAGCTTTAGTTTTGATGTTTTTTGAAGTAGGGATTATTTTATTCCGTTTTATTTAATAATTCGTCAGATTTTAAGCTTAGTTGTGCAACAGTAAAATATGTAGTAATGGTTGTAATTCTAACTCTGTACCTGTCGCCTGCTTGGGTAAAGCCGCAGTGCTTGCATTACTGTGTTCCGGTTTGAAGGGTAAGGTATAGCAAGTGAAATTACAGGGTATCGTGACTTTAGATCTCACTCGTATATCACATCTTGGCAACGTATGCACCGTGGTTCTTTTGGGGGTTTTAGATAGGCTGCTGCGAATCTCACAAGAGCTACATGTACTATCGGTGACTGTTACCACTTACAACCAGTATGCTTGTTTGCCAACTTTTTTTATAAAAAAAATTTCTTCTAAAAAGTTTGATGGCTACATCACTTGGATTAATCGTACGTCTCACAGACCACAGATATTGTGATAACGGATTTTCTCATGTATTGTGTGTTACCAATAAAAATATAATTCAAGTTCTATGCGTATTTCTTTCCAGGTTTCCTGTTTATTTTTTAGTAAAAATTTACTTATCCTTTCTTTATTATTTGACTGATTGCATTCACGAATAACTCAAGTCCTTCCATGCTCTACGTTTACTAAAAAACAGCCATACGTATAGGATCACTTTGTTATCAGTCTGTCCGCCTGTCCATCTGTCCGTATGTCTGTCAAGACCCTTTTTTCTCGGGAATACGTAAAGACACTTTTCTTCTTCGCAAGAAAACTGTTGAAAAATGTATCAATTACGCATAATACGGATGCAGAATGCAGAATACGGCTGTCAAAATAAAGTTTTTTGACAGAACAATGGTCGGTAGAAATATCTAGTTAAGAATAATGAAGAATAACAATCAAGAATAAATTTAATAAGCTACGGGAGCGAAATTGCGATTATAAGGTACTTATCGATCGATAATAATTATCGGTTTTTATTGATTTATGTAATGATAATTAAATTAGGTTTGTCCTATAGTAATAAGGTATCTATGGCATTGAAATTCGTGTTACCAAATTTATCATATAAATCACTGTAATATATTCTTTTCGTACACAAACGTTACCTATATTATCAGTCTTAAAAGATAATCTATAATATTATTAACATTCACTTTCCAAATAGCAATTATTATAACATTATTGTATAAAACTAATAACAAAGAGTTAAAGTGTTGTTAAGTTAAGTCACAAGAACACATCATTTAATTTTCAATTACACTCGAACTTAAAAATGCAGCAATTACAAAACAAAAATGAATGCGACCTATCCAAAAAAGGAAAACACATTCGATTGTGCTCCGTTTTAGTTTCAACCGTGAATTCGAAACGTGAAGGCTGAAAATCGCGTAGAGACGATGGCATTACTTATTTAGGCGAAGTCGACCACTGGCTCTTGTTTAAAACAGAGGTCATTGAAAAAAACTTTTCCATTTTTCGTTATCTACTATTTTTATACAGGTTTTCGTCGCTGACGAGCAAATATTAAATTAGAAGAGGTGCTATTATTATAATAGTAGTTTATGTATCTGTCACATAATAAAGGTTATTTAAAAGACGACAGGGCGTATAAAAACGAGTCTTGGCGAGGTTTTTTAATAGAAATCACGCGAGTACTTATAATACCAAGTTACATATATGTAATTACTTACACTATACTTTATTTACATTCATTCATTTATTCATCAACAGCTCATATACGTCCCCACTGAGGGGCTCGAGCCTACCCTAAACTAGGGCGATTAGGCCTTAGTCAACCACGCTGGCCAAGTGCGGGTTGGTCGACTTCACACACAACCTTTAAGAAATTCTTTCTTCAAAGGTGTGTGCAGGTTTCCTCACGATGTTTTCCTTCACCGTAAAAGCGTCGAATAAACGTACATATGTATTCAAAATTTGAAAACACATTGGTACGTGGCGGGGTTCGAACCGCTACCTCCCGATTGGAAGGCGACAGCCTTACGCACTACGCCATCGACGCTTTCTACGCCATCGACGCTTTATTATTTACACTTATTATTATATATATTTACACTCATACATGATTAAATACATTCAAATAAAACAAAAATAAAATGGCGCCAAAACTACATTTAATTCACTGCTTAGAAGAGCATTTAACCTGGAGATGGTATGCAACAAATCGCAGTATACATTTTTCTGCCACATTTTGCAGGAGGCGAGGGAAACACACATGGCATACTACGAAAATCTAGAATTCAATTACAGATACGCACACTATAAAAATATTACCTCACAATAAAGAAGCACACACACTTCGACAAATTAACGTGTATCTACGCAATCGACCGCAAATCATGCCCGTGTACTGTGTTGAGCTACCAACTTACCATTGAATTTTTCTATCGTGCATGACGGCATAAAAATTACTTCAAAATTGTACCTAAATAAAACACGTTAATGTATATTTTATATCTGCATATGATGTTGAGCTACCAACGTACCATAGAATTTTTTTGTCGTGACGGCATAAAAATTACTTCAAAATTGTACCTAAATAAAAGTCGTTAATGTATTTTTATATCTGCATATGATAGGAAACGGCATAGTCTTGAATATTTGAGTTACTGGATTGCCTTTTGCAAGAGAAAACTACACAATTGACAATTTTTTACGAGCTCTTATTTGCGATACGAAACGACACCAAATGGCAGCGGCCGCGCGGCAACTAGTTTTATAATAACGTGTATGGTCATATGGCCAACGTACTTTGGCAGAGGGGTTCGCTCAGCCTTCCCATCTCCAGGTTAAATGCTCTAAGATTCACTGTGTTAGCGCTGTGCACGCATCAAGTGTACAGTGAGTCTAGACAATGTAACAATTTAAAAACGATAACGAAGATGGAAACGAACAAAATGTATGGGTTTGACACATGCCACCGCCACTAAATCACGTGGCAAATCGATTAATATGTAAATCGGTAAACAACGTATTGATTCGCAATGAATCGATAAAGAGGCGAATTGTTTTTTCTTTACTTTCATCTTACTACACAAAATAACTAATTTTTAATTAAAAATGAAATGAAAATATGAAATTGTATCATTTATTTTACCATTTATTACAATACTAACAACAAAATAGGGTGGCCGTTATTTGGTTTTGAGTAGGTAGATAACCAATATTTTGTTTTATGTTATAGAAAGAACAACTCGACAGAGCGAACGCTACAATCCTGTTACGTTGGCTAGGAATTAGTTTTCCATATTTCAGAGACGATGACGAATTTAGATATAGTTTCGCTATAAAACGATTGCCACTTGTCTAGGCCCCTTGGTTCTTTTTAGTGTCGACAAGGTTTTTCAGGTGTCAACTAGTAACTCAATTTAGCAGTAATTTAATGAGTCGAATAGTTGTAGTTTAATGAGTTTAACCGATGCTTTAAATGATCATTGTTACATGTTTTATTTATTTGAATTATCTGTGTTAAAATGTGTCACGGTTTTCTAAAATTATAACTACTTAATTGTTATGAAATCTAGACTGCTTATCTGAGGTGTTCCAATAAAATAAATGAACAGAATATAATATTATATAAATAGGATATAATTGAAATGGCAACACAAAAGACGTTTAGGACTTGAGGAAGGTAATAGAATGGGTAGTTAACAATTAAAGCAACTGATAAGGGCTAGAGAGGATTCTGATTGATTGAATTTCTCACTGAATTTCAATCTTATAAAAAGTACGAGTATGTCAATTTATGTTCACCTTTGAGATGTTAATTCGAATATTAAAACATGAGTGTAAATAAATATATTTGCTATGAACTTGAAACCGGTTCCTTACATCTTTATCTTTACCAATGTGTAATCTTTTTTTGATGAGATTTTTTTGCAATTTTGTAAATGCAAAGTGCTCGAAAATACAAATCATTGAGAGTTGTATTCTCGAGAAAGAACTTTACATTAATAGCAGAAAATCTCTTTTGTATCTAAGTAGAGCAGCGGAATTTAAGATTAAGCAAACATCACGCTAGAAACCAGCATTACATTTTGCTGCCTTTGAGTAAGAAGTCATTTAAAATTTACGTGTTTAATTTTTTATTCTGTTGTTCATATTATTTGCTTGCTTAAGGCCAATTATTCAAAAAGTCCATTCTTTTCTGTTCCCAATGAAAAAAAGTTTTTATTCTATTCATCGTCATCACAGCTCATATACGTCCCCACCGAGGATATTGAGCCTACCCTGACAAAGTAAGGGTGTTTAGGCCTTAGTCAACCACCCTGACCAGTGTGGATGAGCAGCATCGAACAATAATATACATATGAAATTCGAAAAACGAAAAACATATTGGTATATGACAGAATCAAGCCCTAGACCTCCCGATTAGAAGACCAGTGCCTAGTCCACAAGCGCCAACGACGCTCCAAATAGCGATTTTATTCTATTACTAGCTGTGCCCGCGACTTCATTCTCATGGATGTCAGAAAATAATAACATCGTGATATGATCATGATGTAGTAGATTATATATAGCATTCCTCGATTAATGGACAATCCAACACAAAAATATTTTTTCAATTTGAATCAGTAGTTCCTAAGATGAGCGCGTTCAACCAACCAACCAAACAAACAATCTCTTCAGATTCATAATATTAGTATAAAACATTAAAGAAAGCCATCTTCTTCACGTACACATACAAATTCTTTATTGCACAAAGACACAGATCTACAAATACGCAACGCCATCTTTTCAGCCAAGAGACATTAATTATTGGAATAAAGCATAACAAATAACGTATATACTCGTAGCAATATTTGGCTCTTAATAGCAGTTCACGTAGTTTACGCCGTGACCCAGCACGCTGGCCTCACTTCTTCTCAAAATCTCCTTATCTTTATTGCAATAATGTGGTTCTTCCTAAAAATCTTGTCCAATATAGTACTCTCCACCAGGAAAAACACAAAAAACAGACAAATGAGGACTGAAATCGTCACACTTTGACAGAATTGTCACGGGTCTACATGACGTCCGGGGCGTGGCACTAACTAAGTGAATTGTGGCGTAAGTGATGGTAAGGTAGCGGGAGTGCGCTAAAAGTTATAAAGAATCTCAACCTTTCCATATTTTTGAAATTAATCAATCAAGAGAATTAAGCCGATACCTTATTCGTCACCCTCCATAGCTCATCGAACTGCCTGCTCATTGAACAAGTATTGGTTGTGGCAGGTTTTTTTTACAACTTAGTTGGCAATCAAGCATACTGCCCATCTGATAGTAAGTGGTAACAGTCACCTATGTGGCTCTTATGAGATTCGCAGCAAATCTGTAACCCCCACAAGAATACAGTGCACGTTGCCAACTTGTGACATAGGATATAAAGTTACGGTACCCAGTAATTTCATTGGCACTTCCCTTCAAACCAGAACACAGCAATGCAAGCACTGCTGCTTTGCGGGAAAATTAAGTAAGATGGAGGTATCCAAGCAGGCAACCCTGGTACAGAGTCTCCCTCCGGTAAAAGTCATAGCCTAGTTATAATAAGTATTTGTTAAGCTGCTAAGTTTTGTGAGTATTGACTTTATGTGATTTCGACTTGAATAGCTTTTCTAGCTTTTAAAAAGTCACATTTTGGTCGAGCAATTTCTGATAGATAAGAGTCGTTCTAAGTTCTACACTTGTATACAGTAAGCTCCCATTCAAGCTTTACATTTACACTACGAAAACTGTCACTATTACGAGCGACATAAGAACGGTCTAAAGGTCAAATAGTAAGCTTGACAAGGAGCTTACTGTAAAATTATTTAACAAATTTATTTATTTCTATTATATTATATCTACGTAATTATTTATTTATTATGTACAACTTTTAAATTTGACTGACTGTCGTGATGGCAATATTGTGAAAATGTCTTTATTCGCAATATAGAGTTATTGTTTCTGACTTATTAACAGTATGTTATAAACGTGCGCCGCCTAGAATTATAAATTTGAATGTGGCAAACCCTCTCTAATCCCGACTGTGAGAACATTTCTTTATTTAATAATTCTCTTAATGAGAAACGCTACCTCCTACACATTGGGCCGCGCCCTAATGTCCGCCCGTTTGTCTGCAGCTATCAAATTAGCTGGTAGATTGCCCCGTGCCCGCTAACTGAGCTTAATGCGATGTAGCCGCCTTTGCCGTGCATTTAGACGGACATTAAAGTTTTTCGGCCCCTTGTATAGATTAGGCGACGGGCGATTAAACTTCGCTTCGAACGTGATTCTCTTTCGCTGTACTTTGCTTTTTCACAACGGAGTAATCGTCTTCTAGTTCTTTTACTTGAAATCTGTTCAAAGCTTTATGTTAGTTTGCGGTAGCTCTATTTATTTGTTTATTAATTTCTGTTGTGGTTTAGACCGTAGTGTTTGCTGTACCAGTTCCATAAGTTATTATACATAGTTCCTCTCTTTTGTAAATATGACATTTTTCCTTGTAATAATGTCATCAGATATGTTGTTCAAGTATAT
The DNA here is from genome assembly GCA_963935595.1 of Schoenobius gigantellus. Lineage (NCBI taxonomy): Eukaryota > Metazoa > Arthropoda > Insecta > Lepidoptera > Crambidae > Schoenobius > Schoenobius gigantellus. The sequence goes on along the minus strand of OZ012542.1, from coordinate 55,321,710 downwards.
TTTGGGAGCAGGCACATCGAAATTTCAACCTGGGTTAGAAAACCCTGTTGACTCAAAGTAATAAATTGAAGAAACGCTTATGTTTGATGACATTATCTTAAATTTTCTTAATTGGAGCTTCGATGAATTTGTGGATAAGTATAATATTTATCAGGGACAGAAAGTCTAACTTTTTTTATTTACTAATTTAACACTCCACAGACTCGTGGTCCGTGCTCTTTTAATGTAATCTTCTCGTTTTGATCTATTTTAAGTTATTAATTATTATATTAAGACTAACGACTACTTTTTACTCCTAATCTAAGGTGAGTCGCGCAACTCAATAAATTTAAAAATTTAAATATATATCTTAATAATATTATACATTTTTCTTTATCTAAGGAGTATTTCACAATCATTATACATTATACATTTGCATCATTATAATTATTATGCCAGTACTCCTGAGTAACTTATGCTAACAAGATTTGGTCAGTTAATATATTTGGCATATGTTACGTCTGTTTTTTTTTAGTTACACCAAGGTCGCTCCGCTTGATAGGGCCCTGAGCACCATTTTATTATTGTACTCCAACTTCTAAAGTCCAACTTCCCAATCGATGAATCCGACTAGGCTGGACAGCGGTCAAGAAGCTTCGCAAGATATTCTTGGCCCATATAGCACCTGTGTCTCAAGACGAAACTTCTCAATTCGTGTGTGTTAGCAGATGACCCTGATAGCTTCATAACAAAGCTAAGTCACTCAAAGGGGAATGGCTCTCCTTTCAATCTATTCCCCTTTGAGTGATGTTAAGCTTTGTCGATCATCATCATCATCATCACAGCCCATATACGTCCCCACCGAGGGGCTCGAATCTACCCTATGTTAGGGTGATTAGGCCTTAGTCAACCACGCTGGCCCAGTGCGGATTGGTCGACTTCACATACATCATTGAATTTCTTCGCAGATGTATGCAGGTTGCCTCACGATGTTTTCCTTCACCGTAGGAGCGTCAGACAAATGTACATATGAAATTCGAAACGAAAAACACATTGGTACATGGCGGGTCTCGAACCCCGACCCCCCGATTGGAAGGCAAGTGCCGAGTCCACTGCGCCACCGACGCTCTTTGTCGATCACACAGGGAAAATTTGACCATAGCGTGAGGGCTTTGCTCAGAGTTCCTCTGTGTGATCAAATCCACAGATCAGAAAGGATGTGATCCACCGAAGAATCAAGGTTACCAACATAGCTTAACGAATTGTGAACCTTAAGTGATAGTAGGCAGTGTAGGACCGATCGGTTTGAAAATCTTGAAGAGGCCTATGTTCAGCAGTGGGCGTCTCTTGGCTGATATGATATCCTATCGCATTCATTCACGTATATTTATTGGGTACCTTTCATTAATATGAAAAACTCAATTTCGTTAGTCACAATTCACGAATTTCTAAATTAAGAATTTCATAATTCCGAATAATTCGGAATTCAGGATATCAGAGATCCGATTTATCATAAATTCTATTATTAAAAAGGCTAAATTAGAAAATTTCGAATGTTTATTATTACGATTGTCCGAAGACCATATGTCAAGATACCGAACCATAAAAATTCCGAAACAATTAAAATCCGAAATATAATAAATACGAATTCCAAATAAACACCTTTTTTTAGGGCGGGGGACTTTCTTTACGATTCACAAGTGACTGAAGCTGACTAAACTATCCCATGGATGCCGTAGGACTCGGGTACGAACTCTATACTCGGCTAAACCACACTCCGGTACCTCACCGCCCCCAGAGGAGGCATGCTCGGAATCGGACTAGCCATTCCCCGATGGCGCCCTGTGGGGACAGGCCAGTGGTATAAACGAGCTGGAACTCGCCAAGGATCAAAATAAACACCTTTTTTTTTTTTGGGAGGGGGGAAAATGCATTGACGCATTCCTCGTGGTCGAGCCAAACCACGAGGATATGTGGGACTCCCCAGACCGTACACGGCCCAGGCCTACCCACTAAAAACCCCCCAGCAGCTCCTCCGTCGGTCACAAGACAGGGGGAAGGGGACAACAGCCAGGCCTTATTCCCGCTGACCCCCTGCCTGTGACATGTCCGTTGCCGGACTCCTCGCCTGGCTCTGCTGCTTTGTGGAGCGGCGCGACTGCGCCGCTCTACACCCCGAAACTGGTTTTTTATTGTGGTTGTCTTCCACGCGGCCCGACGCTCAGTGCGCCGGGCCCCCGGTCCGCTCAGTGCGGGTAACGGGTTGCCCGACGGCGGACCCCACTGGATCCACCGCCGCGCGGGTGAGTCGAAACTCGGGGAGAACCCCAACGGGCGCGAAGCGCCACGGCGGAAAACTCGCCTCGACCCTCTACCACCAGAGGTAGGAGGTAGCCGCCGGAATCGGCTTCCAGCGAGAGCCACACCTCTTCTTAACATAAGAAGAGGGGACTTCGCCCTTCCCCGCATGAAGCGGGTGGCCACACGAAGTGGCCCGCCAGGTTAAACCCGGCCATCCCACACCCCCCCCCCCACTATGGGGGTCCTCTCGTCAGACTATTAGCCCGCGACAGAGAATCTGCCGGGTTGCCCAGGGTGCACCACAAGGAGGTTGTCTGACATCGCACCCCATCAAAATAAACACCTTTTTTTTTTTTTTTTTTTTTTTTTTTTTTGGGAGGGGGGAAAATGCATTTACGCATTCCTCGTGGTCGAGCCAAATCACGAGGATATGTGGGACTCCCCAGTACACGGCCCGGGCCTACCCACTAAAAACCCCCCCAGCAGCTCCTCCGTCCGTCACAAGACAAGGGGAAGGGGACAACAGCCAGGCCTTATTCCCGCTGAACCCCTGCCTGTGACATGTCCGTAGCCGGACTCTCCTCCTGGCTCTGCTACTTTGTTGGAGCGGTTCTGCGCCGCTCTACACCCCGGGACTGGTTTTTTATTGTGGTTGTCTTCCACGCGACCCGACGCTCAGTGCGCCGGGCCCCCGGCCCGCTCAGTGCGGGTAACGGGTTGCCCGACGGCAGATCCCACTGGATCCACCGCCGCGCGGGTGAGCCGAAGCTCAGGGTAACCCCCGGCAGACGCGAAGCGCCGTGGCGAGAAGTCGCCTCCACTCTGCTACCTTCAAGGTAGCCGCCCAAATCAGGCTTCCGGCGAAAGCCACACCTCTTCTTAAAATAAGAAGAGGGGACTTCGCCCTTCCCCGCATGAGGCGGGTGGCCACACGAAGTGGCCCGCCGGGTTAAACCTAGCCATCCCACCCCCCCCCCCCCTCTATGGAGGGTTCTCTCGACAGACTATTCGCCTGCGGCAGAGAATTTGCCGGGTTGCCCAGGGTGCACCACAAGGAGGTTGTCTGACATCGCACCCCTCAAAATAAACACCTAACCTAACCCAAATGATTTACCAACAATAGACGGGATCTGGTGCTCGGTGGCCGCTGCGCCACTGCACGCTCGCTACGCTCGCTCGCCTTTCTAACCTTTTTTTTAGGCGGGGTAATCTTCTTACGATTCAACAAGGGGTAGGCTGACAAGGCCGCTCCAAGGATATACGAGTACCATTGGACTCGGGTATAAACCCATACCTGGCTAAACCCCCTCCAGCAACTTCTACCTCCGTTGGGACACAATCGGGATCGGCGTTAGCCATTCCCCGAGTGTCGCCTTTCTAACCTAACCTAACCCAATGATTCACCAACAATAGAGGGTATCTGGCGCCCTCCAGATTCGGATCAGAAATCCCGAGCATAGCCCTCTCCATTGCCCTTTGAGCCTTCTTATGAGACCCTAACTTTTGGATTTCCCGGATAATATTATATTATGGATAATATTACACTTGGACATGAACTTAATATTGACAGCCTTAAGTTTACTTAAACGAGCTGTTATCTGCAACTTCATCTGAGTAAAATTCAGTTATACCGCGAGTTGTGTTACATCACGCGTTCCTGATGGTAATCGGGATCATATAAGTAGCCTTTGTCCTTCCAAAGGGCTTAAGCTATCCCTTTACCAAATTTCATTAGAATTATTCTAGTTAGCGGCTTAGGCGTATAGAGTAACAGACAGACACATGGACGGATAGAGTGACTTTCAAATTGACAATATTAGTGGGGATGCGCACATAAAAGTCCCGAGCCTCAGAGCGATACAAAATTAATTCAGCGCAACCAGTTCAAATTTCTCACAGAGACAGACTATAGCGTCGGGAGTTAAATGTCGTAATAAACGGTACCTGTTGCTTCTATGATAATTATTTCATGCTTAGTTAGCATATTTGTCGGCTAAGTTGAAATGATGGCCAGCTTAACACGAGCAAATTGCTGTTTTTGTTGCTCTGTTGCTCATCACTTTCTCTTATCACGGCTAACGAAGCTCCGGTGCTAATGTTCAGTTAGTTCGTTCAAAAATTGTTTCAAATATTAGCTAATTGTTTAAACGTTTTGAGGCTGTTACTACATTATACAAGTAAACAACTTTTGGTTAGATACTTTATGCATCATCACATTACATTTATGATTAAAAATCATTACATTTATAATCAAATGCAGTTGGCTGTGACTGTCTAAGCCGACATATGATTATTCCTATATTAAGTGACCTCCTTCCTACTATAACACATATAATAAATTTCTCCCTGGATTCGGGAACTTTTACTTCACAGTGGCGTAAAGCCTACGTTCGTCCTTTACCCAAAATTCCACATCCCTCAACGAGTTTCGTCCGATTTCCATTCTTCCCTTCCTCTCTAAAGTTCTTGACGCCTGTGTCCACAAGCAATTATCCATAGCAACAGTCTTGTCAGTAATTTTCAATCAGGCTTTAGACCTGGTCACAGCACACTTCTGCTCTCCTTAAGGTTACAGGGGACATTAGAACAGGCATTGAGGATAACAAGGTTACTGTTCTGGTATTAATTGACTTCTCAAATGCTTTTAATACAGTTAACCACGAAATTCTCTTTGCCATGTTGACTTCTCTAATGATCTTTAATGAGGTCGTGCAGTGGTTCTCATCCTATCTACGTGAATGTCAGCAATCAGTTTTAAGTGGCAATTCTTCATCTTCTTGGTGTAATCTTGATTCTGGCGTTCCTCAAGGCGGCATTTTATCTCCTCTTTTGTTTTCAATTTTTATAAATTTTATCACTTCTATACTTCGCTGTTCGTATCACCTGTATGCTGATGACCTTCAATTGTACCAACAAGTAAACCTTGATTGCTTAAAGGATGCAATCAACAAATTGAATGTAGACCTCAAAAACATTAAGCTGTGGTCCGATAAGTATGGAGTTGCAGTTGACCCTTTAAAGTGTCAGGCATTGATTGTTGGCAGTCTGCGGATGCTTGCTAGGGTTTCTAATGCTGATCTCCAACAAATTGTTTATGGTGGTATTATTATCCCTGTGAGTAGTCACGTAAAATACCTTGTTTGTATATTTATTCTACGCTTAGTTGGCGAGTTCAGGTAAGTAGTATCTGCAAACGAATCAAAGGCACGTTACGATCCCTTTATCGGCTCAAGAATCTACTGTCATCAAAAACCAAGGCGATGTTAATTGTAACTTTAATATTTTCTTTAATCGACTATGGTGATGTGTGTTACCTTGAATTAAATGCGGATCTGTCGAATAAACTAGACCGACTGTTGAATAACTGCATTCGGTTCGTGTTTAATCTAAGGAAGTATGATCATGTTTCTGCCCACCGTCAAATTTTACGTTGGATGCCCATCCGTCAACGTCGTAGGATGAGGGCTTTAACCACTCTATACTCCTTACTCCATTCCCCAAATTCACCTACTTATCTCAAATCCCATTTCGAATACTTATGTTCATCGCATGATAAAACTCTCCGCTCTTCGTTAAATCGACTGCTCAAGTGTCCATCCCATCATACAGATGTTCTTCATTCCTCTTTCTTCATTTAATCGATTCTCTCTTGGAATACACTCCCTCTTGACATTAGAATGTCCACTAGTCCGTACGCCTTCAAGAAATGGTTATCAAAAGAACTTCTTCCACGTTAAATTGCAGATTTGTGTAAATCTGTCCTACTTACTGATTCATTAGTATATATTAATGTATATATTTATTTATATATATAGTATAGTATATGTATGTAATAAAGTTCATAAGTAAGGTTCACTAATAAATATTTATTTCATACCTATTCTATAATTTATGTCGTTCAGAAATGTCTGTTACATGTGCATCTACCTCGATAGTCTCTCAACCACCCTAAGGTAGACTGGTAGAGAATGCCTAAAGCATTAAGTTCGCCTTTGTACTTTTTTTGTACATAAAAAATAAATAAATAAAATTAAAACAAAATTATAGATATGAAATTTTTAATGTAAGACCTGTATGTATTAGGATTAAGCTTTCAATAATGAATAATAATAATATATAATATAAATTTTATATAATCTTATTTTTTTCTTATCTTAAATTAAGAAATGATTAAATGCGGTAAGTAATGTTCATTGCGACAATTTTTACAAATACAATTCTCTTGCTTTGGATATAATTGAGGACACCGTTAGCGCAGAGGTCGAGTGATCGCCTACTACGAGAGTCATGTGTATTATAGGTGACTGTTATCACTTACCATCAGGTGGCCAGTATGCTTGTTTGCCAACAAGCATTTTGAATTTATTTTTGTGTGCTTTGTAATAAAACGAAACTACGTTATTTATCCAAAAATACCGATGTGAATATGCCCTGGCCCGGGCTATTCAACTCGACTCGCCTTACTGCTACGCGTAGCGGCTTCATGCGCCGTAGTAGTCCGAGTCCGTAATAATGAATGACCGAGTCAACTCGGTAGATGAGAAAATCAACTCGAGTTGACGGGAGACGGATGGATGACGAATCCGAGTTGCCCGAGTTATTTAACTCGAGTCGCCCGTCGCTAGACCCGAGTATTCGATATAAATCTTATGATCTCTTTTTGTGTACAATAAATTGTGAAATAATAATAAATAAATTTCAGTTTGATATCCGCACTTTTAAAAAACAAGGAGACTTCAGCACATTCAGACGGACAGACGGACAACGTAGTGATTCTATATGGGTTCCTTGTTTTTCCTTATGAGGTACGGAATCCCAAAAGTATCTGGATTTTGTGAATTTCGGAATAGCTTAGAATTTTACAAAGCTTGTTTTAACCAAGACATACGAATCCGGGGAACCACATCAGTTGGTAGTTTCAAACATAAGCTGAAAGAGCACTTATTTACTGACTGTCAATAGTATGTGTGCGTGTGTTTGTGTGTATTTGTATGTGTGTGTGTGTATGTGAAATAAATTATTTATTTCTTATGTTGAAATTGGTTTTGGTGCACAATTTATATTTTGTTCCCGTAATTCAATTTTTAATACACCCGCTAGGGTTGGCTGGTAGAAATCCATAGAGATAAGCTCACCCTTGTACATTGTACTTCTCTGTAATACCTTTCTTTGTTAATTTTTTTCGAGGAAAACATTTTATCTTCGTCGCTCCTTCAATAGCGGCAGCCGTACACGAAATTGCTCCTGCGATTGCCACTAAAGTGCCCTTACCACTAATAAGGCGTAGGGCATATGAATTACACGAGGGCGTAAAACGAGCGACCGGTCGCGGATTACGGCGTGTTGATGTCCGCTGCGTTTATTATGAAACCTTCAAGAGAAGGAACAGTTGAGGTAACGACTGTATGTGCTGGCATAGGACCACTAGATGCGATCTATTTTTTATTGCAACTAAGTTGGCGAACAAGCAAACTGCCCACCTGATGGTAAGTGGTAACATCATCATCATCATCATCACAGCCCATATACTTCCCCACCGAGGGGCTCGAGCCTACCCTATGTTAGGGTGATTAGGCCTTAGTCAACCACGCTGGCCCAGTGCGGATTGGTCGACTTCACATACATCATTGAATTTCTTCGCAGGTGTATGCAGGTTGCCTCACGATGTTTTCCTTCACCGTAGGAGCGTTAGACAAATGTACATATGAAATTCGAAACGAAAAACACATTGGAACATGGCGGATCTCGAACCCCGACCCCCCGATTGGAAGGCAAGTGCCGAGTCCACTGCGCCACCGACGCTCACCTATTAATTGATAATGTTGAATGTAAGTGGTAACAGTCACCTATAATACATGTGGATCCCGTGAGATTCGCAGCAAAACTGCAACCCCCACAAGAACCACAGTGTACATTGCCAACTTGTGACTTAAAATGTAAAGTCACGGTACCCAGTAATTTTAATGCCATATCTTACCCTTCAAACCGGAACACAGCAATGCAAGCACTGCTGCTTTGCGACAGAAATAAGTAAAACGAACGTAAGGTACCCAAGCACACGACCCTGGTACAGTCTTCCTCCGGTTCACAGTGCTCTTCAGAGATATGAAGTATGTCGATAATATTGAATATATCATCCTTATTGATGTAAAATGCTTTTATATCAATAATGCTATAAAACTTACTTGGCAATGATCTTCCCTAAGAAGGGAGTTTTTGGGTCGTCTCCGCAGTTTTTACCGATATTTTTATTATTTTCTATTATTTGATTGAAGTCATCATCCGCCAAATAAAGTGTTAATTACAATCATGTAAACGTTGCTTCGACTTAACTTTCGTTTGAATAAACCCTACTTATATTATAAATACAAATGTAGGTTTGTATCTTTGTGTGTTTATCTGTCTGTAACAGCAATGCCGCAACAATTTTAATGAAATTTGGTTTAGTCTAGCTTAAGCCCTGAGGATGAAAATAGGCACCTTTTTACCCGTACCTCAATGAGTTTCTTTTGAAAAGCGTGATATAACCAATCGCTATATAACTCGCGATCCACGCAGGCAAAGTCGCGTGCAACAGCTAGTCTTCCATTGAAAGATTTTTTCTGGCCTGCATATACTTACGCCCATTTTTTAAACACAACTAATGAAATTAAAACATTTATCTGTATCCTGTTTAAAAGCCACAGTCTCTTATTTGTTACTCTCGAAACTATTCCCCGTAAGGTGTGGTTATTAACTTAAAATGACACGTGCGCTCTTAATGGCCGCATTTATAGTGGGCTAATAGCTGATCCCAGCGGTGAACTCTCGGCTTTTGTCCAGAAGTTAAAACATCGTCCCGGGAAATGTGTCAGTACGAGTATGTCACGAGAAAAACAATGTGTTAGCTTAGCTTATATAATATTACATATACTTGTGTTCCAACTTTCATTACTACCTTGCGAATTTACATGTGTAGGTGCCGCGAAGTTTAATATTAAAAGAAAAAGGTTTTTTTATAAGTTAAGTACAATAGTTTTCAACGTTTTTAGTGTGATATTCAAACAAAAATAAAATGTCAACCCTTATTACACCAATTTAAGGGTGGAACTTTGAAAAGAGTAAAACATATTATATGTATTCCTAGCCATCTGTTAGCCTAAATACAAAGGTTTACACTTTTAGATGCAAAAGTAAGGAAGTTCCATACAAACTTTCAACCTCTACTGACCCTCTTCGGGGTTAAATTTCCAAAAACTCTGTCTTTGCTGAAAGAAAAAAATCTGTTGCCTAAATTTTCTATGTCCAGCTTTAATAAGCGAGACAAACACTCTCAAATACAAGCAATAATCCAAACAAGAAGCTAACGGAAACAAACATGTGAATAAAATAATAAAACTATAATAATATTTCGACGTAGTAACGAAGTTTATTTGCGTTTGTCAAAAACAGAGAACTATGAACTAGTAACTAATTACGGAATGATCGATACGTGATGGCGAGAATGCTCGGCGCCTCATTAACACAACTTCACCCCAACAATAAACCTTATTTCCACACGTGTAATGCTCTAACTCGCTGAACATTTCAATGGGATCATTATGCAACGTAATATATCCCCTAATAGTTTAGACTTAAAGGCTATAACCGCATACAACCAAGCGCGGTAGGTTGACCATAATTCTTGATAAAGTAGGCTGGCCTTGAAATTTACTGAAAACGTTGAAGGTCTCTTTCCCGATAGAGAGTACTATTAATCAATAGGTGTAAGAAATATTAATAATGCAATGAGTTTGAAGTATATAACATTTGATATTAAATTAAATGTTGCTTGTAACTTGTCATTATTGTAAATTACATGTTATTGTAAAATCATAGTGTTTTAATGTTATATTACACTGAAAGTCAATTTATAATAATTCTACTTAAAAATATACTCACAATAGGGTATTTCACACCATGTAAGAACAAATATAAATATGCATGTTTATGATAGATTCCGTAAAAATTAAGCGAGAAACGCCGATATTTATTCATAAAAATGTGATATAAATTAAATAATTCAATTTTAAATATTTTATTTTTTAAACTGTTCTTCAAATGTCAAAAACGCCATTCGGCACATGGGTTCCAACGTGACGTCACTTGGATAGTAAACCAACTTGATAATGATTTTGTCGTGCTCTGCGTTATTTGAAATTTCCTTAGTTATTATCACGTTTTTGGGACTTTTATACTTTATTTTATTAAAATTACATAATGGAGGACGGTAAGTCAATATATACAGGTACATAGCATACATTACAAGTATGCCATTTGTTTCGTAATATTAACATAAAGTTTTCTTTTAATTATTCTATAGTTAGTTTACCATTTATAAGGCATACTCGTACTTACACGGTCTTCAAAGAAACACAGTCTTATCTTTGTGGACAATGATTTCGAATCTCTTCTGTTAGTTTCAATAAAGTGTTTCTCATTTTGATATTATTTGGCATATGAACCCACAATTTTCGTAACGTTTTTAAACTCGTATTCTTGCATTCAGACACAAGACACCAATGATATAGATTATAAACCATTATTTTCAAAAATCTTCTTGGTCTTTCGCAGAGTCGTTCTCACAGAAAGTAATACCTATGTTGTTCGTACCTATTGTTTGTTTACTAACGGAGTGACGTCACGAATCGAAATAGCATGGCGGCTAGCGTTTCCGTACGAAAATTCAAAATCATAAATAAAACGTTGTTTTTATGTCATTTTTCGGTCTTATAAAATTAATACAGGTTTATTATGACCTCAAGATTGATTTAAAATAGTTTGCAAAAAAGGGTGTAATACCCTATTATATTTACGTTCTATAAGTTGACTATTAATGACTAAGGGAATTAATAAATTGTATGAAATGATAGTATGCGCTATCTACCTACCTAGTTACTACCATTATAGTATCATGAAAAAATAATGGATGTCACTTTTTTAATATTTTGAAAACATATCCACTAAAGTATAAGAAAGGAGTTGGTATTGACCAAACACCTTGTATATAATATTTATAATAATAATAAAAATGTTAAAAAAATATTTTTTACAAAAATAAATTTCATCGTGGACAACCTACCTACTCAAAATAAGCTTTGTATGGCAATCACTCGAATGAAAACTGCATGCTGGCCTGCTATTGCCCCTTTCTGGGGAGAAGGGGGACGACGTGATTTAATATCCTTGTAGTTTGTACGTGCAAAAACTCGTTGCATTATTCTCGCGGCTTTGAGGGTTATTCGGTGAATTTTTGCATTCATTGCTTAATAAGAGCTTTTTATTTAAGACTATTGTTTTTCCACACAGTAAAGAGATAACAAAAAGTGCAGAGGATATATCTGCAAAACAAACCTGTGAAACTTTCTTTAAAAACCGCACAAATTGTTTGAATAATATATCGAAACCCATCAAAACACAGTAAGGTTATCAAATCATTTATATCAATGTCAAGCTAAAATGGTTTTTGAGCTGTTGTAAAGTCAAATAACGGTACAAATGATCGTAAAATGAATACTTTAAACCATTTCAAACAATACGACGCTATATTTACTGTTTTTAGCATTTGATGGAGTTCTTATAGTAATTTATGGCTAGAATCATAGTTATATCCTTCACTTTAATTACTGGTTGATTAGGGATATAAGGATTTCCAAGCAACCAGTGATTTAAAGTAATTTTTTTGACGAATAGGACACTTGAAAATATCAGGAATTAATAAAACACCAATAGTGAATTATTAATTTACTACTTTAAAAATAGTTTTTGTGGGGAGTTGCCTCGAATAAGCAAGCTAATATAAAGCAAATTCTAGTGACCGGGTGCACAAAGTCTACAATCTCGTAAAAAGAAAGAAACATCAACGTAATCCGTAAGTATGAGTTGCTCCACAACGATTCAAGCTTAGTTCAAGACTTAGATATAACGTTTCATACATCTACACTTACTATTATTATATATTAAGCTGAAGAGTGTGTTTGATTGTTTGTTTGGTTGAACGTTTTGGTTAATCTCAGGAACCAAATTGAAATATTCTTTGTGTTGGATAGTCCATTTATCGAGGAAGGCTATAGGCTACAATAACATCACGCTACGACTAATAGTAGCTGAGCATCAATGAAAAATGTTGCAAGAACGGGGAAATAATGTCCGACATGTTCTTATTTTCCGACATCCACGCGAACGAAGTCGCGGGCACAGTTGGCCTGTTTATAAAAGGCTTTGGTGAGTGACTGACTGAGGTATCAACGTGGAGGTCAAACTACAAGAGCTAGAAGCATGAAATTCGGTACAGGGGCTCAATGGCATTTATAGGCTTTGACTATCCATTTATCGAGGAAGGCTATAGGCTATATAACATCACGCTACGACTAATAGTAGCTGAGCATCAATGAAAAATGTTGCAAAAACGGGAAAAAATGTACAATCATCTTATTTTCCGACATCCACGCGAACGAAGTCGCGGGCACAGTTGGTCTGTTTATAAAAGGCTTTGGTGAGTGACCCGACTGAGGTATCAACGTGGAGGTCAAACTACAAGAGCTAGAAGCATGAAATTCGGTACAGAGTCTCAATGGCATTTATAGGCTTTGACTAAGGAAGGATTTTTACGCGAAGAAAACGTAAGCAAACACAGTCACATCTATTAAATGTCCTTTATTTTCCCTTTACAGTCGTATTCTAAAATAACAAATAAAAACGTACATCATGGACCCTGGCGGGGGCAGGAAAAGTAGGGGTAGCATCATCACCACAGCACATAAATGTCCCCACCCAGGGGCTCGAGCCTACCCTAATTTAAGGTTTTTAGGCCTAAGTCAACCACGCTGGCCTATTGTTTGAGTTCACTTTTTTCTTCGCAGATGTATGCAATTTATGACAGCAAGCCTAGCACGGCGCGTGGACTGTAGAAGAGAAAGTGACTAATCCTCGTCCAGTCTCGCTTCATTGGTATATAAGGGAGCGAGAAGATATATGTTATTTGTCTCTTGTCCTGTTTTGTCCACGATCCGTGCTACGCCTGCTGGTTATGCAGAAGGGAAGCATGTACATGATTATGTTAACAAAAAAACTACTTACATAATTTAAAATACTTACTTTAAAATTTAATTTGATTAATTTGAATATATTTTTTTAAAACATTAAATATTATACTCGTATCGAGCATTAGTTACGTTTCCAGCCTCGACAGAGATCAAACGAGTCTTGCGAATTCCAACTCTACGCTTAAAGGATTTTCTCCAAGAGACGTGCAAAAGAAAAGTGACGAAGCAACAAATTTAAAGGACCAAATCTAATAATGGCATCTTAAAACGGATCTCGCGATGCTCGAAATTATCCTCTCGCTCTTACTTCAAACGTATTGTACAATGGTAATATATTTCATTTGCGAATTTATCGTTCAAATCTTGTTACCTGTTAAAAAGCATTTGTGGTATGGGAATAGATATATTTGGTTTATTTTCAAAGGTGAACCAACAGTTGACAAATTTAAACAAAACAGTTTATATAAATATCACAGAACAACTTATAGGTTCACATATAATTACGAGATGATAGTAGAGTGATATCGTCGAGGACTTACAGTTTTTAGCAAACTTGTTAAAAATATATTGTCCATTTACTATCAACTACAACAACATAGTTGATTTCCGTCTTACAGAATTATAGTTCGAGTTAAAGATATCTATGTCAAACCTTTCGCACACCTCATTAAAACAATTGCCCGCGCGAACTATGTAGGAATTCTGTCTATAGTTCGTTTTTAAAGATGGTATATAAACTGGTTTAAAGTTAAATAGATATAATAAAGGACTACCTAGTTCAGATTTTGATATCCGAGGTTGATCCCCACGGGGAATTACTCTCTGTCACACCATTCTGTCACACCAGTGTGACACAGAAGAATTTTTTTCCTGACAGTCACACCAGTGTGACAGAGAAGAATTTTATTCCTCACAGTCACACTATCATATTTTGACGACAAGGACAAGTGTTGTTAACTTATTCAACCCCATTCGGCCCGTTAGATGAAATGAAATGAAATTTATTCATTCATACAAAAAAAGCATAACTATACATTAATTAAACAATCCCCCATACTAGGCTGTGCCTGTCCTATGAGGGAACTACACGATTTTCAAATGAAATTTCTAGCGGCTAGTAGGCTTACATGAAGTGAAAAATTAATAAGATACCACATTTTAAATCCAATCCAATACTAATTAGGCATGCAAAGTATTACAAAATTGAGTTTATTGTGTGTGTGTACATATGTGTGTGTGTGTATATGTGCGCGCGTGTGTGTGTGTGTTTATAATTAATCATTTACTATTTTAAAATCTTAATCAAAGCTTCAGACTCATCGTAGGTCCATTCAATCAACATTTGAGAAACAAGCTTTTTAGTTTCACGTGCAGAACACAGCTTAAAGTTACAGATGCTAGCGAGTTTATTGTAAATAAATGGAAAAAGAATATCCTATTACCATTAGTTCCAGTCAGTTCATCACGTGGGTTTCCCTAAACGTCTACTAACCGGAATGTCCACCTTCTTTAAACGTTCACGTCTCTGAGCGTTAAAAATTCTATAAAATATGAGATGGATCCACTCACTCTCTTGTGTGACAACACACGAGAGAGTGAGTGGTTTCATCTCATTAAGAGTAAGTTAGATCGTTCAGTCTGCAGCCTGCGCACGGCAGCTGAAGTGAGCAGACATGCGCAACGATGGCGAATCTTGGCATTACTACCATTTTTTTTCCTGTACTGACATACTATTTCTGAGAACCGTGTCGTCCTTTTGAATAACCTTTCTTTTTACCAGAGAGAGAATCAGTACCAGAGTCGTCATGTATCTACTTGTAGGGGTAATAGATATGCAAGACTTTCAGGAACCACTAGGTATAGCCACTTACCATTAGGTGGGCATCATGCTTATTTGCCAACTTAGTTGTATAAAAAAATAAAGAAGTAACTCAACAGAAAGTGAAACTCAGCCGCTCCTACGCTAAGGTAGTTTCTCAAATTTGATGGTTCCAAGACCTTCCGGATTTCCATACACGATCATTTCAAGCAAATGCTTTTACGAGAGAAATCATCAAAAGGTTTTAACTTTACCTTGCGAAACATCTTATGTTATTACGGGAGCACTTTACATTTCTGGGAGAATTATCAACCCCGAGAAAACATTTAGAAATTAATAAGGACGCTTTTATAATTAATAATGAAATGAGTCTTTTACACAACTACAGCTACAGTTTATATGAATATTTTTTCGGGAAGCGGCAATATCATACTTGCAGGCGAACGACTAGTTTCAAATTTGCAAGAAATGCAACAAAACAAAAATAAAAAGTGATTCCAAAAATACTGAAAAGTTAAAAATAATGGACCCGGCACCCGCACGGTGAATCCATGGAATGCTAAGTTATCGTCTCTCAAAGGTAAGGTATGGGAATAGAGATATTTGGTTTATTTTCAAAGGTGAACCAACAGTTGACAAATCTAAACAAAACAGTTTATATAAATATCACAGAACAACTTATAGGTTCACATATATGTATAATTACGAGATGATAGTTATAATATCGTCGAGCACTTACAGTTTTTAGCAAAATTTTTAAAAATATATTGTCCATCTACTATCAACTACAACAACATAGTTGATTTCCGTCTTACAGAATTACAGTTCGAGTTAAAGATATCTATGTCAAACCTTTCGCACACCTCATTGAAACAATTGCCCGCGCGAACTATGTAGGAATTCTGTCTATAGTTCGTTTTTAAAGATGGTATATAAACTGGTTTAAAGTTAAATAGATATAATAAAGGACTACCTAGACGACCAGATTTTGATATCCGAGGTTGATCCCCATCCCCACGATGGCCGACAATTTAGTTGGTGGTGGCGCCACAGTTGTCGATTACATTAAAAATTCACGTGAAAAACGTCAAATTGTCTATTATCGATATTTATTACATTTTTTGGGTAAATTCAAATACACATACCGTGTAAAACGCGATAAAGCAATTTGCTTTAACTACATAAAGTCCAAAGTAACCGACTAAGCATGGCACAATCTCCAGTGCACTTGTGATGCTTCCTTTGTTTGATTACAAATGATGCAATAGTTTCGATTTAATTTGATTTTCACCGTTTACTTTTACTTTTTGAAAGTACCTAGTTATTTTTTGTACAATGGGGTTGTTACCAAGAATTAAGTGTGTACTTGCAATCCTTACATATTATAAATACAAAGTCCCCCGCCGCGTCTGTCTGTCTGTCTGTTTGCGATAAACTCAAAAACTACTGAACTGATTTTCAAGCGGTTTTCACCACTCGATAGCGTGATTCTCGAGGAAGGTTTTAGTATATAATTTGTTAAGTTTTTGTATTTATTTCTGTGTACATTAACGATATTTGTTGAAGATGTCGGGAAAAAATAAATTAAGGCGAAACGTAGTTCGCGGGCACAGCTAGTGTAACCTATAATTCTAAGTCGGTAATGTGTGTGCTAAGTGAAATATTTAATTCAATATCCTAAACAAAATCAAATTAAGTCGAAACCATTGCACCATTTGTAATCAACTAAACGAAGCATCACCATTTACTGTAGTATAATATTATCTGTGTCAGTGCACTGAAAGTGATGCCATGCTCAATCGGTCACATAGAACTTTAAGTAGTGGAAACAATTGTTTAATCGCAAATGTGGATTGAATTTACGCAAAGAATTGAAATTAATATCGATATTAGATAATTTGACATTATTGACAATTGTGGTGCTACTGCAAACAAAAATGTCTGTCACAGTGGGGAATTAAGCCTCTTACTTCTAGATGAATACCGGGTGGAAAAGATATGAATACATTTGAACATAGTTACTATTCTAATTTTTGAAAATCGCTTTAAAATTTTAATTATCTGAAAAAAAGAATATATATCGATACATAGAACCTTCTCCATTTTTGTTTTTATTATAAAATAATTTTGCAAATTCTCACCTGAAATTAGACTAAGCATAATTGGTATTCACATTCACCTTTCTAAGCCAATGACTTTTGAAATTAAAAGCGCTATCGCTTTAGTCGCTTATGGTGTTATAATATCCTGCTGTCGTTCTTTAACAACCTCTGTAGCTTTAAACACAGAACACAGTTCTGTGGCTTTAAAGCTTTTTACGGTTAACAATTAGCCCCAATAGAGACCGCGGACGCAGTAAATGGATCGCTTGTCGAGTCCAGTTTTATGAATGTGAAGCGTGTATTCTTCTTTTTTTTTCTTCTTTCTTTTCTTTTCTTTTTTTTTAATTCTGCATGTATTGAGTCCATTTTAATAAGAATGCATAACACAGTTCATATCATTTATTACGAATGGGATTCTGACAGGTTTTCATAAAATTCCTGCAGAATGTTCATAGTTTTTCTATTTCATTTAACGACATTCATTCATACATACGTACAAAGTCTTTTTTACAGTATTGAAAAGTTTGACAGCTTTGTGCATAGCCTCGGACAGATTCTCAACATATAAATAAAAATAACATTCCTATTGTTCAATTTTCTAAACCACTTCAATAAACTCTGGGTATCGTCTAGAATTTATTTCAAACTAGTGAACCCGGCAGACGTTGTCCTGCCCAATTACAGCGCCACCTACCGGGTCTAATCAAATTACATATAAGCCTTCCCTAGACCTATTCAAACACACAGAAAATTTCGTAAGAATCGGTCCAGCCTTTTTTGAGTTTTAGCGAGACTAACACACCGCGTTTCATTTTTATATATAAGAAGAAGAAGAAGAAGATTGTCAAGATAATCTTTCTGTTTTTCATAAACGTTTTCTAACGTCGTCGCTTTGAATTTGACAGTCAATGTACCATCAACAACACGTCAAGTTTAACACTTGCACTATCAAGATCGTGGACAGGGACAACGGCGATCTCAAGGACAATAATTATGACCTATGTCGTGTGTACTTCAATCAGTGCTTTCTATAAAGACGGTCGAAACAGTCTTGTATTGACCCCGCAATGACGTCGCTAACGACCGAGAAAAATGTGGAATTACGTAATAACGGAGCATATAGAACATGACAATGTCCTCGTTGATTTTTATAGGTATAAAGTGTTCGTTTTCCTAACTCGATCACGTGTCTTGATATTAAAGATAACAGACGTATTGTCGTCCTTTTCTATTGTATGCCGAGATGTCAGTGAGGTCGTTATCTGGGACACTCAAGGGCCACTCTTACCTTTTGCGCTGAAGTACTAGAATATTGCATGAGCACAGATTCTCCTTTGAATCTCTTGTAAGTTGTTTGCGCTGCGAAAACTTTAGACGGGTCAAGGTTTGAGTCTAGCTAGAGTTCTATTATAATAAAGTAAGTAGGTACGAGTAATTTGGTTTATCGGAAATTCTTATTATGCTGTAATTTTGTATTAAGCTTTGGCACGACTTTTATACTTCGTGATTCGTACTCGAGATAAGTAACACCTGTTTAACTGTTTGTTTTACTGGAGGGAGACTCTGTACCAGGGTCGTCTGCTTAGGTACCTCCGTCTTACCTATTTCTGCCGCAAAACAGCAGTGCTTGCATTGCTGTGTTCCGGTTTGAAGGGTAAGATATGGCAGTGAAATTACTGGGTACAGTGACTTTACATCTTGTGTCACAAGTTGGCAACGTACACTGTGGTTCTTGTGGGGGTTGCAGTTTTACTGCGAATCTCACAAGAGCCACGTGTATTATAGGTGACTGTTACCACTTACCATCAGGTGGGCAGTTTTCTTGTTTGCCAAGTTTCTGCAATAAAAAAAAATGTGGACTTCAATTGACTCAAATAGACGTCTAAGTGGCACGACTTCCTACATTATCTTAAAAGATAGATGAAAAAATAGAAAAGACTAGTTCTGTCTGATGTTGTGCTCCGAAACCCCGAAACCCTTTTAAGTGTCGCACCACTTCCCTACTCAATTCTGCTTCTCTTACATCAAGTTTCGTTCTATCAGGCTTTTGTTTGTTTAAGTAAGATAATTTTAAAATACAATAGAATCCGGGTCTATATCGCAGTAAAAAAGAAGTAGGTAATATGACTTACTGGTTTCCCGACGTTTCGGCCGCATTGCATAGAGCCGACTCTCATGTAATAGAACTTTTCCGCATGGTAAATTTGTATGCGGATTTCACGATTCTACTGAAAAGTTCGAATGATTCGTATAAAATTAATTCGTATTCTGGGGCACCTATAGAACAATTAATCGAACTAGGAAGTTCGTGCGGCGTTTTTAAAAGCGCTATGGGAACCACTATAACACGCGTGGTCTACTATAGTAGACCAGGGTGACATTTTAAGTGATAACTTTTGAATTATCCACGCTGGTGCGTTGGAATTTTAGGCTAGCCTCGGCCATTAAATTTGTCAGCGAGCCAGTAAAGCCCGCAAGGTCAGCACGTAAACACGTTCCTGCGATTTCCCACCAAATACGTTGGCCTACCATAGTAGTACGCGCGAGTATTTTGAGTATATATGAGTTTAACAAATTTAGGTAAGTGCTATTTGTTTCGATTTGCTATTTATTTTGTTCGAGCAACCATGGAGACTCTTCCTCGACAGTTGAGATGTAGAATAGAAATGCTAACGGGCACAGCTCAAGCCACACAGTATGATGTTACCCTCAAGTAGGGACGGGTCGGTCGATGCGCACTTTGCTCAAGAGCCAGAAATCGATCCACAAACAAATGGTGCAAGACATGCAACCAATGAGTTTGCTCTGATCATCAAGCTGTAGTATGCCTTGAATGCTATGAAAAATAAGGGACTGATTGAATATATTTTTCATTTCTGAAGGAATTTTATTCATACGTAACCAAAAAACAAATTGATAGCAATTATAAAATGGTATACCATAGTAGGCCACGCGTGTACTCATGTAAAAAAAGGGGCGCGTGTACTCTAGTGATAATCTACATCTTAAAATAGTTCTTTTTGATAAAAAATGAAACAAAATCCATTTTTTTAATGTCATATCTAATGTTTGTCTAAGACAAAACATAATAATATAAAAACTCAGTTTTGAATATTTCGTGAAGTTATTACATACATTGAATGAAACGGAACGCTCCGGACAGTATATTCATAGGTTCTAACGTCAAATCCTCAGATGTAATGGATATCCCATTACACCCGAGGAGCTTGGTGGCGCATTGTTGGCGCGTGCGCTAAGCGACCGATTGCTAAGGTTAAGCAATGTTGGCTGTGGTCAGTCCTATGATGGGCGACCAAAATAGGAAACATCTCGAGCTCCTCCGTGTTTCGGAAGGCACGTTAAACTGTGGGTCCTGCGGCTGATCTCGCCCCGGTCGTGTCGGCTAATCATCTCATCGGATTAGACGAATGAAGGAACAGCAAGTGCACTTGCGTTTGCGCAGTCACTATAATATCTCCTTCGCAAATGGCTATAGTCTCCGTTGAGATTGGCCGCCATGACCGAATATCAGTTAGGAGGACATTATTACATCAAAGTTTGTGTGGCAAACAAAAAAGTGATTTGTGCGAATATTGAATTTGGCTCTATTCTATTTATAGAATTTAAGTTATGGAGCTAAATATCCCTAAAAAATTGCAAGTGCGGGGCAAAAACTTCACCTAGTTCATTTAATGGAAGTCGACCCACAGCTGACAAGTGGTAAATTTTCAAGCTCATTCTAAGAATGAAGCTAAAGGCGATGGGTAAATATAAATGAAAAGATTAATTCTATAACAGGGGCTAAAAAACCTTGGGAGGAGTGACGCAAAATAAGTAAGTATTTTAAGTTATCCTCGACTTTATGTGTATGTTCTATTCTCTGAAAAGAATACTCATACGGGAATTTAAGGAAAAAAACATTCAATGGAGATGAGACGAACTCTAATTACATAAATAAGTCTTACGCTTTATAAAAAAGCCAACGCCAGTTTGATAGCTCCCTGTTCCAAAAAAAAATCGTGCACACCACCTGTAAACCCAAAAAAATACACATATACTCGTACCTTACCTACATCTGCTAAAAACCACACTAATTTTGAGGCTGGGCTGTAACACATTGTTTAATTCTTACCTATGTTTTTATATCAATCTGTGCTCGCTGTTCCATTTGAAGTTTCAATAAATTGTAATACGAGGTCTTTATTTAATCTATTTATTATGAACTCCTCATTGCTCAATTAAAAAGGATCCCTATCTACGTCGCGGTGGTTCAGCGTATGTCGAGCGAGGTAGCGACGATTTTGATAAAATTTAAAAATAAAAATTCTGAAGATCAAGCGGAGGCTAGTTGTGAAACCCGCGCTTTACGGAGACGTCGCTGAGCCTCGGCAGTCATCCCGTGTCCACGGCCTGATGCAATTCGGCGGAAACGTCAGGAAACCAGGGGCCGTACTCTTAAAATCGAACTTACGATATATCGGCGCTTCATCGTGTCGTTTGCTCCTCTAACTTGCATGTTTTGTTTCGCTTCTGTCGCTCGACGGAACGACCGAACGAACGATTGACATAAGCGAGCGTCATAACCCTACTCTTAAAATCGAAGGTTCGTCTATCTAGTGACAACGTTGATACATTTGACAGACGAACATTCGTAAAATTTACGAACATTTCAACGACACCTATTGAGGTATCGTTGAAATTATCGTAAAGCGAAAAGGGCAGCGTAATTTATTCAATGTTGAATTTCACTCCTATCATTAAAATTTCTCTGTCTCTATTGGAATTTTTGCAATTATTGTTCATAATATTTTACGGTAATAATAAAGTAAGTACTCAAATAGCACTAATTATTTAACAATTTCTAATTAATTATGTTTTTTTTTTAATTTTATTGATCTAAATGCTTTAAAATAAGAAAATGAAGAGATTACTGCTAGTACAGTCCGAAGTTTTTTCTAATATTTTTAAATTTAATGCGTAATTTCTCGAAAGTATCTTTAAATGTTATCTTTTATAAAGAAAAAAAGCTTGTATTTATGAAAAGCTTTGGAGCCAATTTAATGGTATGTATTTTGCTTTCAGACATTCGTTATATAATTAAACTAGCTGTTGCCCGCGGCTTTGTTCGCATGGAGGGTGATTATATTTACAGATTTAAAAACTGTATAAATATGTATGAATAATTTATTCATGTTTTTAAACGTATTTATTTATTATTAATCAATAGTCCATTAGATAAGGACTTTCATACAAACTTTCAACACTTATTTTACCCCCTTAGGAGTAACATTTACATAAATGCTGATATACGCTGATATAAATAATAAATAAAAGTTGTATATAAATACAAAATTCACAGCTTTTTTGTCATTAGACAATCTATATACTTATATAAAAGGAGATGTTCCCATCTATAGACGCACGCACAGCCGTAACCGCTAATGGTAGAAACGTGAAATTTGGACAGTGGTTTTAATTTAAAATGCGGACGCACACTAAGAAGGCCTTTAAAAAAAAATTAACCCTGAAGGGATGAAAAAGGGGTTGCATGTTTGTATGGACACATTTTGATAAAACATAGCAACGATTTTGATGAAACTTGAGATTCATGCAGTATGCTCTTAAAAATATTTCATTGAACACGTGTTTCATGGTTTATTGGAGTTACCCCTATTTTGCACCCAAAGGGTCACCCCCTTTGGGTGCAAGAAATAAAATAGGGTTGAAAGTTTCTATGAAAAATATTTAAAATCTGCTCCAATTTCTATGAAATTTATTATTCGGGCTTAAATAGGCTACAAAATTATTTTTCCTACGAGAAAATTTAAATTCCCACGCGAAAACAATAATAACGCGGGCGAAGCAGCGAGTGGAAAGCTAGTACTTTATAGGCACGCGCCGCCTGCCGGACCCCGGCCGGTACCGCCGAAACCGCATTGTCCGCAACGTTCCTACATTTTAAATCTGTAATATCTTCGAAAATATTCATTTATATTACATGCTGTAAAGGGCCAAATTGATCTATATTAAATGCACATTGTATTTAAGGTACTTAATTGGATAAGGATTAATACTGTATTGCTTAAAATCGCTTCGCAAATAAGCCATTATTTCTCGTAAAAAGTAAAGGATAAAAAAGGGTTATTGTGGGTTATCCCTAAGAGATAGATATATACCATCGCGGACTTTTTTGTAGACCTTTTTAAGGTGTACAATACTGTAGTAAATTATTTTGATTTATCTCGTAGAGTTCAGCCAGCGTTTGCAATCTAAGCGCAAAAAAAAGTGTTTATTTACGACATCACATTAGAAACCTCTAAAATTATCAGGGTTTCTCTACTATACTATGCATGTATTATACATATAAGCCTTCCTCTTGAATCACTCTATCTATTAAAACAAACCGTATCAAAATCCGTTGCGTAGTTTTAAAGATCTAAGCATTTATATTATGCAGTGATGGATCCGACGACGACAACGATAACGCTAACGATAGCGTGTTTAGAGTAGGGCTAATCCGATATTATCGTTGTCGATTTTAAGAGTACGGCCCCAGTAAATCATATTACTTACTACTTTTTTTACCCCGATATGGACCTAGTGGGTTATTGTCTAAGAAAAAATCTAACACGATCGCTTATAGTTTGACGGCCATTGCGCCGTGAACATAAGACTCTGTACTGACTTCATTTTGTAAAGGAGTAAACGGTACGTTTACACTACGACACAAATTGCGACACAAACGTCCGACATTAGTGTCTGTACTGTTTACATTTGTACGGATTTTTTGTGTCTGAGTAGTGTCTATTTGTAAGTGTATGGAAATTGTGTCCGGGCTGTTCACACACAAACTAGTTAGTGAAACGGATAAACAGCATGGATAAACGTCGTGCAGCCGCTCTTGCTACTACTACCTAGTATCACAGATCAGAAATGTCTATTGTTTGCAGACGACACATCCATCATCATTAAAAGTAAAAGTGAACACGAATTAAAAAAAATAGTAATCGAAAATTTCCAGAAATTTATAGAATGGTTTGACAATAATTCACTGAAAGTTAATATTGACAAAACTAAATTAATTCGATTTAAAGCTAAAAGTATTAACTACGCTGATATTGACATAAATTATAAAAATAATAAACTGGACATGGTAAAGGACACAATGTTCTTGGGAATTAAAATAGATGAATTATGTAATTGGAAACTTCATATTGACCTAGTAGTAAACAAAATTGACAGATATATATTCGCTCTTAATAGAATTAGACAGCTTGTATCACAAGAAGCCGCTCTCGTTGCTTATCACGGATACGTCTCATCAATATTGAGATATGGTCTTATAGTGTGGGGCAATTCAGTAGATATGCTTAGGGCCTTTAAAGCACAAAAAAGAAGCATGAGATCAATCTGCGGTGCTGATTATTTGGACAGTTGTAAACCACTGTTTAAGAAATTTAATATACTTCCATTACCCTGCCTTTACATATTGGAGATTTCTATTTTCGTGAAAAAAAAATTTGACCTCTTTCCAAAAAATAAGGATTATCCATACAGAGGTAGAAGGGTTGACGATCTATACGTTCCTCAACAAAAATTGGTACTATACTCAAGAAACACGTACTGTATGGCTATTAGAATATATAATAAAATACCAGACAAAATAAAAACATTGACATATAATAAATTTAAATCAACACTGCATAACCTTGTAATTAGTAAAATGTATTATACTATTAATGAATATCTCAATGACAAATTATGACAATTCTATTAAAATTATTGACTATCAACTTGACATTACTATTATTTTATTTTAATACAATACAATTCTCTCTAATAAATAATGATATAAATCTATGACCCTGTAAAAGCCATTTATATGTAAGCTTCTATCAAAATAATAAGATATCCATGCTCATGAAAAACAAAATATCTGCATATATTAAATGTATAATTTAACCAATAATTTTAACATTTGCACATCGAACATTCGATAGAATATGTCGGGAAATATAACTGTAACAACCTACTAACCATATTCTGGCAAATAAATTTATTATTATTATTATTATTATAGTCATAAATACTTTTTCTGCGTTTTCGTCTTTTGCGATTAGCAAAAGACGAAAACACAGAAAAAGTATTTGGGTACCTACATCAATGGATTAAAAAAGGCAAGAATTAGGAGCCTACCATAGTTACGCACAGAAAAACATTAAGCTTATGAAAACTTCTGTCGAATGAAATACGAAGATTTTGAATATTTATTAGAAAAAGTTACTCCGATAATACAAAAAAGGTAGTTTTAAACTCTTCCGCTCCGGTTTCCAGAGCCGCCTGCTTAATTAATGTTATTTTTGTAATCAGTCGATAAAATATTCCAGAGTTCTGGTAGCCCTTCTACAAACATTATCAGACTATTTGTGGTCTCTTTGCTCCATGTAAAACTCATTATATATACTCAAACGCGGTGCGGTGTATAGAAAAATATTAAACTTGTTCGAAAACTTTCCGCGACACTAGACCACCACTAGACACTCGGCAGACACTCCGACACAACGTGTTCACACAGCGGCTGGCGCGACACTTATTATGGTCTCGCAAAAATTTCGCAACCAGAGACACTCGTGTTCACACAGATATACTTCGATGTATACACTGAGTGTACGGTGTATGTGTCGTAGTCTAAACGTACCATTGGATGGGCTGCAACTGTCAAATTGTAAGCGATCGAGATAGATTTTTTATTAGACTAACCCCCCAGGATTCTATTGTATTTAAAATGTATACAAATCGCGGAAGTTTAAAAACTTTGTAAGTCTATAAAATTAGAAAAGGAATTCAAAGAGCTCAGAAAAGATGAAGTCGAATCATCAAAAAGATCTTTTCCCTTCTCCGCATCACCAGCAGCTCTGTACCAGAGTCGTCTGCATGGTTACCTCTATCTTACCTATTCCTGCCGCCAAGCAGCGGTGCTTGCATCGCTGGTTCAGGTTTGAAGGGTGAGACGGGCAGTGCAATTACCGGGTCTCAGAAGAATAACTAAAGCAATTGATTGTTCTGAGTACCGGGTACAGTAACTTGACATCTTATGTCACAAGATGGCAATGTGCATTAACATCCTTGTAGGGGTTGTAGATTAGCAAGTTTTACAGGAGCGTCTCTGGCGCTGTGGATTTGGCACTTGCCTTCCAATCGGGAGGTTCCGGGTTCGAGACCGCCATGTACCAATGTGTTATTCGTTTTTCGAATTTCATATGTACATTTGTCTGACGCTCCTACGGTGAAGGAAAACATCGCGAGGCAACCTGCATACAACTGCGAAGAAATTCAAAGGTGTAGGTATGTGAAGTCGTTAGAAGTTTGAGTATTTTACAGCTTCAAGGGACTGTGTAGATCTGAGTATATGGCTTTAATTTTAACTCGATACCTCCACGCGTTCCCGAGATAAACGGTATTGACAGACAGATGGACGGACGGACAACAAAGTGATCCTATAAGGGCTCCGTTTTTTCCTTTTGAGGTACGGAACCCTAAAAAATATGTTTATTTCAATTTCTCAATCAATTGTTACATTGAATTTGAACAGCTCATTTTAAGTTCAAGCAAAACTAGTATTAGGAGCTACCTACCGCTCTCCTATAAGAGGAAACACCAATGTCGAGTAAATTCAAAAATAGGTATTTGTAAAATGTATTGCCGTCGCGCTCTGTGCTCGGACAACTGAACTGAGCGCGATAGGGACAACTGATGTTAAGTAGTAACCACCGCTCATGGACATCTGCAATTTCAAGGGCACAGTTCAGTCACTGCCTACCTGGAGAGAAATGCTCTTCTTAAGCCTAGTTTAAAGAAGGACATATTGTAGCGCTCAGGAAACACCGCAGCTGGGAGTCCGTTCCAGAGCCTACACGTACGTGGAAGGAATGAACGCTGAAACCGAACTGTACTATACAAGATTGGTTCCAGGTAATATGGATGAACTCTACTGCGATAGATACTGCTATAAAAAGGTGAAGAGGGCACCATTGCAAACAGTTCCTCAGAGCACTTTCCGTTAAAGAGCCGATAGAGCACGCAGAGAGAACCAAAGTCTCCCCTTTGCTCCAGCGTCTCCATTAAGGCCGTGATATTGGGATCATCAATGATTCGGAATGCACGCCTTTGCAGGGAGTCAAGAGGGTCGAGCTGATATTTCATATGTGGCAACAGTACTCCATATGTGGCCGAATTTGTGCTTTATAGAGCATTAGTCGCTGGCTTGGAGTGAAGTACCGCTTGCATAATCTTGTTCAATGTGTTTGCTGGATGTTTGAATACAGCAGAAAATTAGGTTAATTTTTTTATGTTTTTGAAGGTTTAAAATCTCTTTTAATTATTAACTTAATAAAAAAAGGAAAACAGGAACATGCTTATAGGTGGCCATTGATTTTATTGGAAAAAATAGAACAACTAGTGCCATTATCCAGGAAGGAGACAGGGCACTACGTTTGTATGGAAAAAGGGACTGTACTATTAATACAGGATTGAGTATTTAATAGGTACCTTTTTTTTTTTTTATAGTTGGGAAATGCGTTACGCATACCTCGCGCTTGGGAGGCGCGAGGTTATGTCGGACTCTCCACGGCCCCTGGCAGACGGGATGGTATGTCCACAAGGGAGTGCAATGCCGCGGCCTACCGACTAAAACCCAACTATGCCCCTCACATGCGCCTTGGCGCGAGCGCGACAACCGCCACCACATCCTCACCGTCATCAGATGAAGAGGATCCGGCGACGAGTCGTCTCGCTGCCGGACGAGGTCATGAGAACCCTTTCGGAAACTACCACAACCTCGTCGGCGCGCACTCGCCCAAGGCGAGTCCCTCTCACCCCCCCAGGTTGGGGGGGGCGATTTAATAGGTACCTAGTTACTCTAATATTAGGGCAAATTTTATTAATTTGCTTATATAAGTGTAAATTACCCCCCTTGTGT
Source organism: Schoenobius gigantellus (assembly GCA_963935595.1). Lineage (NCBI taxonomy): Eukaryota > Metazoa > Arthropoda > Insecta > Lepidoptera > Crambidae > Schoenobius > Schoenobius gigantellus. Next base: position 55,293,468 of record OZ012542.1, on the reverse strand, counting down.
GTGTTTCAACGACAATCGACAGTTGACCTCTATCGTGGTGTAACCACGCGGAATAGTGTCTTCCTCGTGGTTACATAAGTGTAACCTGAAATATATTGAGTATTGAACATGCATTGTAACCACGAGGAACATACCATATGTGTGTATTTGTGATCAATATTGACTCATATTTACCACATGTTTCATTAAAATAACCTTGGACAAAAGGCACGTGGGTCAACCGCAAACATGGTAAGTCAGTTTTCGTGTGATTCAAATTGAAATACCTTCACTCAACGAGAACCGCGGCTTTCATTTTGACTTTATTTAAACGACAAACAATAATCGACTTGTTTTTTCAGTTTGCAATGTCGCGTCGCGTCGTGACGTATTCTGGTGCCAGCCCCCCTAGACAAATGTCTTTTGATAATCGCTAACCCAATCGCTAAATTGACAATGTATGAGATTTGACAATTGGGATGATGACTGAATTCTAATTTTCACATCTCGACATAAAATATTAAAAAAGCGTAGAACAAGATGCAATCATGTGAAATTAGAATTAAAATCGGCTTAGAAATACATAAGATACAAGCATTTTAAGTTGTTAATTTTGAAGCAATTAGACAGAGAGATCCGACATCAACCGTGACGTCATCGTTGAGTAAGGCCATATAAACTCCATGTAATATGCCATTTTGCTAGAAAGAGATGGAGAAAAATCTTTAATACCATATATCTTGGTTGTTTTTATAGTTATTCAAAAACCGATTTTTTCTTTCTGTTTATTATATGAATGAGCTTCTATTAAAGCAAAAAAAATTTTTTTGTCATCTAGCCAATTGCGCTCGAAAGCTAAGCGAGGGCTTATGCCAAATCGCATACATTTTTCTTCTAGCGATTGCGTTAGCGATTATTGAAATGAGTCTTGGGGGGCAGTTCTCCGACAATGACAATAGGCTCTCTCTCGCCCCCAATTACATGGGATTTAAAAAAGGAGGTGGAGGAGTGTCTATACACATCTGCCTTCTTTACAAGGCGATACGATATTATTTATTACAGACCTGTTACCCGTGGCTTTGTCTGTGTGGATTTCGGTCAAGTCGCTAGTTTTTTTTATACAACTAATTTGGCAAACAAGCATACGACCACCTGACGGTAAGTAGTAATAGTCACCTATAGTAGATGTGGCTCCTGTGAGACTCGCAGCAAATCTGCAACCCATACAAGAACCACAGTGTACGTTGACATAAAGATGTACCCAGTAATTACACTACCCTTCAAACCAGAACACAGCAACGCAAGCATTGCTGCTTGCCGGCAGAAATAGGCGAGTTCTGTTATAAAACGCGTTCCCTAGTAAATGTATGTAAGTGTAGCCTCTATGTAACTTGTATTATCTAATCTGTGTCTCCCTCTGTTTGTCCTTAGAGCTTTAGCTATCTCTCAACTAAATTTCCTTTAAATTGGTTCAGCGGTGACGTCAAAACATGACAGACAGACTAGATTTTTTAACTAAATACTTTCGAATTTATAATGTTAACATCGACCAGTAACTGGGAGTATCTGGGCGAAGGAGTACATTTAGCTACCGTCGTCGAGATCCCCCGCTCGTTATCTGGAGGTCCGGAGTTCGATCAGTCGTGGGGGCAGAAGATTTTAGGGTTCGTACCTCAAAATGAAAAAACGAAACCGTTATATCATTTCGTTGTCCCTCTGTCTGTGAAGGCCCCTTTTCTCGGGAACGTGTAGAGTTATCAAACTGAAATATATATGAAACTAGCTATGCCTGCGACTTCGTTCTCGTGGATGTCGGAACTCGGAAAATGACAACATGTCGTACATTTTTTCCAACATTTTTCATTGATGCTCAGCTCCAATTAGTCGTAGCGTGATGTTATATCCTGTAGCCTTCCTCGACAAATATATTTTTTTTAATTTGAATCAGTAGTTCCTGAAATTATCGCGTTCAACCAAACAAACAATCAAACAAACTCTTCAGCTTTATAATATTAGTAAGTAAGTAGGTATAGATACTCGGGTCTACGGCTGTGAAAAATCATTCGTCATAGTCAAAAGAAATGGGCGATTAGGGCCTTGTAAAATCGCACAATTATCGAAAATATAAGACATTTATCTTTAAAAATTTCGCGATTTCACGAGGGAATCAAAACCTATAATACCTTTTATAAGCATAAGCGGATCAACTTCTCGTTGACCTAGTATTAAATAATACTACTAAATCACTCACAATGACAATTGAAATCCAACTTTGATATTGAAATGAAAACCAAATATCAGCTATATTTAATCCATGTCATATAATAATTAAAATGCTACTGTAGGCTTACTCCTGAACCTCCAGTCGATCGACATTGCGATTGTGATTTTTTGTAGGTTCGAGTTTCCACATTGGCGCCAAATTGGACCGTTATTGTGCAAATTTTGAATGAACCAATTTCAGTGCTATTTATTTACTTTTTTTATACAGATCTAGTTAATCGCTAGTGTTGCTTAATAAGCGTATGAAAAATCGCAATCTCAATGTCGATCGATCTGAATTGGTTCAAGTGTAAGCCCTGACTGACAACTGACTGCTGACTGTGAGACAAACTATAGCTTATTCAAGATCAGAAGGTTCCCGTGACAGGTCGAATTCCGTTTTATGCATACCTACTAGTTTCCATGATTAAAAATATATTGTTTTAAAAATATAACTCATATCTTTAGCACAGAATATATAATAGTAGTCCATACAGAACGGCCACTCACCTCCCCGCACTCATTTCAAACACCTCACCCCACCCCGCACTTCGTTGTACACATGACTGACACATAAACAAGGGCGCGCGCGATCGCTCGGGCGAGTAGACGCGAGCGCCGGCCGATAACAGAGACAGCGCTATGCGGGTGAATGAAAAGGCAGTCGCTGCACTTCCCGCGTCATTTCGATTGATAACCGCGCACTCAGCCCTACTAGATTTGCTTAAGTAGTAGTAATAGGTAATTGATTTGCGAACGTTGTATGGAGTGTCCGGGGTGTGTCTTTAGGTTATTTTTATCAAAAAGGAGATGTAATATTTTTAATCATGGAAACTAGTATACATGAAACGGAAAACTTTGACCCGTCATCGAAACCTTCTTAACTTGCATGGACTATAGTTATAATATAAGTATGACCTACCCCCAGTTTCTAGAAGGCTGATCAAATTATTGTTCAACTAACGTCTATCATCTAACAGCAGTGTCAAATCAGTTTGAGTTTCCAAAATTTACTTATCTTTAATAATTTGATTTCTCGTGAGAAATATTTCTAGGCACGGTCTAATTGCTGAAATCATATATTTTGTTTTATTCATATGTATTTTGGAAATTCAAAATGGGTCTTTCCTTAAAAAATTTGAAATAAATTTGACAGCTGTATCAACTAACACAGTGATAAGTTGATTTAGCTGTCAGCAACTCAATTCATAGTTAGCATTAGATTTGACAGCTTGTTAGTTAATTTTATCGTTGAACAGCCTTTCAGAAACAAGTGACTGATCCACAAAATCCTGCATCTCCGAACTTTCCGAATACAAATATTTCTTAATATTTTTAGTAAATCCTTACGCCATAAAAATGTATTTGAAATGAGCTGTCCGCAGTGATCTGCGCGTACAGCGAGTATATTTCAAGGGCTATCATGGGCTCGGGTGTGCTACTGAGTTGATTTATGTCTGTGCGTACTGATATACGCGGAGTTGTTAAAACCGCCGTTTTCCATTTCTCATCGTTGTTTTGCTTTTGATTGTTTTGAAATAAACATTTCTAGCAGTGGCTGTGAACTACGTGTCAATACTGTTCGGAGGGGATTTCTTGGCTTCCGGTGGGAATTTTGAAAAATCCTTCCTTAATCAGGCAAGGAACTCCTTTACTACTGAATTTTATGCTCCTAATTTAGGATTTACGTTGATACCTCAGTCAGTCACTCACCAAAGCTTTTATTTACTTTCACCTGTCCGGTGTCTGTAATGAAATCTTGCAAGTTAAATTTGACTCACTTCCCTCCGGTCTCCGATTGAGCTGAAATTTTGCATGCATATGTAGGTATATCGCGTGACAATGCAATATCATGATGATATTAAAGGTTGTATTTAAAAAAGTTTTTTTTATAATTTTATTTTTATTATAAAACGTATATAAAAATTCATTATTAAATGGGGCGGACAAATATGTATATGAAAATTCATTGCTAAAACTTATCTGCGTGGCGTCGTCGTCAGTAGCACCTCGGCAGCCAGTTACTTACCCATCACACCGCAGCCATCTTCAAGCGTAGCTCCGATAGCACAGCCAATAATGTCTCCTGTATTATCTCAAACTAGCAGTAATGCCCGTAGCAAAAGTCTTAAGTGAGTATTGATAAACGTAACAATTTGAATATAGATTTGAATAATCAAGACTTTGTTTTTTTTTCCTCGTAGGTGAAGAAAGTACGATTCAATACTCGTGTGTACTCGATAGGAATCGGTCACTTTCTCCCCTCGGTAAACAACTTAATAATATTGTAACACCTCACGGATACCTTTAATTAGGATGTCTTTCAGAATACAGATTTTTTTGATATCGATTTTCATTTTACCGAAAACTATTCCACGATTTTTTTTTTCAATTCATCGAATTTTTAATCATCGCTGTTTTATATCATCGAAAAACGTTTCTTTAAAAATATATTTTAAAGTTGTTTTGATTACCAGAAAAACGGTATATCGAACTTACATTTCGTAAAATTATTAAGTTATCGATGAAACTATTCGTAAAAACATGTTACAATATGTATGGAAACCCATAATACTTTTTTACATAACAACTTTTTATCGCAGTAACGTTTCATCGAATGATGCATTCGCTTCCAGAGAAATGAGCATTTGAAATTTGAAAAACTAACCTCAAAATTAGCAGTTTCCACAAGCAATAAGTATGCATAATTACTTATTCTGTGGAAGACGGGTATGTCCTGCTGTTTTATTGCTCTTCACGTTATCTTCAAAAATGAAGTCATATTGGGATAAAACATAGGTATACTTTCGTTGAACTGGTTAACGACTTATCAAAATGCCAACTCACTTTCGTCAGCCAAAATGAAAATGGGCTGTATCGGTTCCATCGATCAACCTTCAGGCTTTGCAGGTATCGACGAGGCAGCATTATGCAGTAAAAATTTATATGCTCTATCTAATGATCAAAGACAGTAAACCCTCGCGTATTCAAAAATCGTGTTTATAAAAAGAAATTTCTAGTGAAACATTTAATTAACGTTATGATACATGAAATTGGAATATATTATATTATATTAATGTATACGAGTACACTGACCTGCAATGAAATCGACCCACATCATAGGTGTCGAATTGGAAATATCGGTATAAAAATAATAAGATTAGACAAACAAAAACGGTAAATACAATAGTATATTTTTGTATGATTAAAGACAACAGCAGCGCCACCTTATCGAACAATTTTATATGCAACATATTAATAAAACATAACTATGTACAATATGTTCACCACATGTTCTTTCTGATTAAATAGAACTGAACACAATTGACAGCTCCGATGCAAGGCTATGAGAGATGTCTCTCAGCCAACCCTAGCAGGTGTAGGTACCTAATTAGACTCTTAAGAGTGGGAATCGTTTAACCCCCTTACTAATAAGAGTTACTTGAACACTCGTTTAAAATTTCATTTCCATAGAAAATATAATTTTAAACAAGTGTTCAACTAGGTAAGGCCCGCTCACAATGAGCGGCAAACGGCAGAGGCGGAGGGAGACTCTGTACTAGGGTCGTCTGCTTAGGTACCTCCGTCTTACCTATTTCTGCCGCAAAGCAGCAGTGCTTGCATTGCTGTGCTCCGGTTTGAAGGGTAAGATATGGCAGTGAAATTACTGGGTAATGTGACTTTACATCTGGTGTCACAAGTTGGCAACGTACACTGTGGTTCTTGTTGCAGTTTTGCTGCGAATCTCACAAGAGCCACATGTATTATATGTGACTGTTACCACTTACCATCAGGTGGGCAGTTTGCTTGTTTGCCAATTTTCTGCAATAAAAAAAAAAGACTATACGCTCTGTTGTTTAGCGTGAAGAATTCAATCGTTCCATGTTTATTTTAATAATTAAGCGATTGTATTTGTACAGCTGCTAGCTCTGTATTTTTAATTGTGATAATATTCTTATCATATTTCTTGGCAGTATTTTAATTGACTTTTGTAAGATAAAATGTACTTCATTCATGTTCATTGACCTTTGTAAGAAGTGTGTTGCTATGATGATATCACTGATTGTCAGTTCGATTGATGTGTGTTGTAACTTGTAACAAATTTGAAATTATGTGTTGTAATTTTTTTGTAAAGAAATAACACTCTCGCCTTGAAAATTGTTGTTTGCTCCTTTGGTAAATAATCTACTTATTAGCATCCGCTATAAGGATAATGCAGCATACATTCTCCTTCAGATGGTTGTTATGCCCTTGGAAAAAAGCACGTTCGTGCCTTGCGTCGATCATGAGGGGTTGCGATCGTAAGATGTCGTACATCTAAGCGCAATATACGCCGCGCAACTTCGGTCGCGTAGCGTGTACAACATTCCCTAGAAACATCTCACATCGTTCACACTTAAAATTATGTGCCAGTGCGTCAAACGTAGCAATAAACATCAAATGCTACGCAATCCAAGGCGCGCAGCGTAAATGACGTTAGACAAGGCCCGGCCTTACTGTCCGGAAAGGAAACGTCACCTTCGCAAACTTCGAGCAAAAAATGTACTCCACGCAACCAGTATACCCCGCCAAATAATTTAACACTCTGAAAAATGACGTCACTAAACTAAGAACACCGAATAAAGGAGTGGATCTAAAAGATGCTCAAACAAGAGATAGGGCGGAAACGAACACCAGGATAGATAGGCCCTGGGAAAGCGCCGGAAAGCCCGCAAACTTCGGTCTCCGGGACAAACGCAGAGTTCTCTTTAAGCTGGCCGCGAGCCGAAACCGGCATGGCCTGGGTAAAACTCAATTGCCTGCCACTTTTCTGCTTGCTTGATTTATTTCCTCATTACGAAATGAAAGGAGTGGATATTACCACCGTTTTTAAACGTGGCCGACGATTTATTTTTGCACGGTCCAAATTGCATCTCTTAGCACTCGACAATTAAAATTCTCATCTTAGTAGTGTATTATTGTTCCTTCTATATCTCGTTCAATCGCAGACACGATTTCACTCCATCTAGAAGGAACAATAAAACACGTGGTAGCAGCGTCTAGTAAGTAAATTATCAGATAAGATTCAATTCAGGTCTGTAATTGGTTGTAAAATATTCCGCTATTTATAACGTTTTAACGCGACAATGCAGTCATCATTTTGTTGAAGTACACGCATCACATCGGTCACATTTAAGTGCAGATATGAAATTTATCAAACAAAAACAATCACTAAAATTAGAATGTATTTGTCCTACGTCAATGAATGAACCAAAGCGTCATGGCAACTTACTACCAAATACCATTCGCTGTGTTGTTTGTGGCCCATCGAATTGTGGAAAGACCAACTTAGTAATAAGTTTATTATTACATGAAGATGGTCCACGATTTCAAAATCTGTATGTTTATTCAAAGTCTTTGTATCAGCCTAAATATACATTCTTAGAAAAAGTTATGAGTATGGTTACGAACACGACTTATAATAAATATAATCATAATAGTGAAATTTTAAGCCCTCACGAAGCTTTGCCGAACTCGATCATTATATTTGACGATGTTGCTTGTGAGAATCAAAATAGCATCCGAGACTATTTTGCTATGGGACGTCATAAAAACATTGATTGTTTTTATATTAATCAAACTTATACTAAAATACCGAAACAATTAGTACGAGATAATTCTAACTTGATTATTTTATTTAAACTAGACGACATTAACTTAAGACATGTCTATGAGGAACATGTAGGGTCTGACATGTCTTGGGCTCAATTTCGAGAAATGTGCTCAACTGTTTGGAATCAACCATTCAGCTACATTGTTATCAATAAAGACTGCGAACGGAATAAGGGATGCTATAGAAAGGCATTTGACACATTTATTATGGTGGACTAGCATTCATAAAAAGGTGTTACATAAATATGGAATCAGTTTCATTTGTGATTTCATACCGAGAGGAAATATAAACAAAATGGAACAAAATTTGAAAGAACAAATTATAAAATCTGCCGCAGCTGTGAAAAGGAAGGTTAATATGATAAAAGATGCAAAAGACGCTAGCAATATGGCATTAGAAACAATATTTAAGCCTATTGTAGAACCACTTAATGTGTTAACAAGCAAAAATAACGAAAGTCTTCATAAAAATTTGGATATTGACCAAAACCACCCAGTAAAAAAAAATAAGTACAGCGAAAGTGAGTCATCAAATTCTGTAAGTGAAGATTTCGAGGAAGCTATGAACGAAGAAGATGAAAACTCTTATGGTGATGAGGCTTATAAATTATCTAACAAAACTCTTACGATATTACCCTCTGAAGATCACGATGAGCATGAAAACTCGTTTAAATCCATTCAATCATCTCCGAGTATTGCAAAAGAATCTTTCTCATGGCCTACGTCGTGTGATCTAATAAAAGATATACCTTATGGAGTCAGAAACGAGCGAGGTAAACTTTTGCTTGGCAAAACTCGCGTTTACGATGAAGGTTGTAGACTGAGGATTGGAAATCATGATCTGGAAAAAACACCCGGTTTAAAGGAATTATTGTTTAAAAAGATACCAAATTTAGACCTTGTCACTGACGACGACTTACAAAATTATAAACAGATACTAATAGATACTAATGCTCATAAACGTAATTACGATCCTTTAAAACCAGTGAACAGTAATAAAGGATTTAAATATATACGTATTATTAAACCACTGTTTAAATACACAAGAAATATTACAAGTAGTGTGGAAAGTATTCCTCGAGGAGAAGGTATAAACCTTTTAAAAAGGGTTAAAACAGATACTGATTTGGTTTACTGGGACGATCCAAATGAGTTAGTGGAACGATTAAAATTACTACTAGCATCAAAAGAAGCTGGTAATACCGGAGTGATAAATGAAATATATGCAATAATTGAAGAACTATATGAAGCTGGCATCATAAATGTAGAATATAAAAAGCATCCATCAGGAAAATTATTCAGTCTCGTTTCAATGAAGACTGCATCAAGACGACAATGAATGTAGACAAATTTGGACATCATGTACACAAGCGTTTAAGATTATCAGAATTCATTAACACTCTCAATGATACTTTAGTAAAATCTGAAACAGGTGACTTTGATTTAAAATCAACAAAGTTGAAGGGTTTGCAATTTCCTGAAAATAACGACGAAGCAGTAAATAAAGAATACGTGGATAAATGTATTGAAGAACTAAGACAAGAAATAAAAAATAATAATAGTGATGTTAAAAGATATTTAAGTAGTTTAGAAAAGGCGACAATTGTTAGTTTGAGTGCCTTATTTTACACAAAAAAAGAAATAGATTTTATGATTCAAGCAAATTCAACTAAGGATGAGTAAGCGAGACGTAGTTAACGAACTTCACAAAGCAGCACGAAGAAATTTTTCTCGTCGATGTACATTCATAAAAGGAATTGATGATCTATGGCAAGCAGACCTTATGGATTTACAAAAATATTCACAATTCAATAAAGGCCATAAATACGTTCTAGTAGTGATTGATGGCTTATCAAAATACGTTTGGGCTAAACCTTTAAAATCAAAAACAGCAAACTGTGTTATGAATGCTATGCAAAGTATATTAACCACTTCTTCGCGTAATCCTAAAAATTTACAAACCGATTTAGGAACTGAGTTTTATAATACGAGTTTTAAAAAATTGATGGAAACGTATAAAATAAATCATTATTCTACATATTCTGCAAAAAAAGCATCCATTGTCGAACGTGTCATTAGAACAATCAAGTCTCATCTTTACAAATTATTTAGTCTTCATGGACGATATCAATGGCTTGAACATAATTTGGATGACGTGATACAAAACTATAACAACACTAAACATCGAATTACTAAATTTAAGCCTGTTGATGTTACTAAGTCAAACGAAATTTTTGTTAAGTCAAACATTGTTAAAACGCAACAACCTAAAACAAAAAAGAGATTTGCGTTTCGAATAGGTGATTATGTTCGTATAAGTAAATACAAAGGAGATTTTCGTAAGGGTTATACTCCAAATTGGTCTACAGAAATTTTCCGCATAGTAAAAGTTAATGAAACCAATCCTCAAACATATCAAATAGAAGATAAACACAAACAAATTATTTTGGGATCTTTTTACGGGTATGAATTACAAAAAACTAAAGTTCCTGATCTTTACCTTATTGAGAAAGTTTTAAAAAGAAAAGGAAACACACTATATGTAAAATGGTTAGGTCTAAATAATAAAGAGAACAGTTGGATTGACAAGAGTGAATTGGTTCAATAGTATAAATATTGCTACGCAATTCTGTATCTTCTATTCACTTTAGAATTATCAATGAAGGAAGGTGGTGGTATACTTAACACAATAATAGACAATTTACCGATTGAGTTACATTTACCTGGATATCAATTTTGTGGCCCTGGAACAAAACTTCATAAACGGTTGCTTAAAGGTGAACGAGGCATAAACAAATTAGATAATGCTTGTATGTACCACGATATAGCTTATACAAATAGAAATTTAGACGTTCGACATAAAGCTGATTTAGGACTTTTAAATATGGCGAAAAGAAGGTTAAAATCCAAGGATGCTGGAAGAGGAGAAAAGTTTGCCTCTTGGATAGTTAAAAATGCAATGAAAGCTAAACTCAAAGCAGGGAGTGGGCTCAAATCATTTATGACCGGTGTAAAAAAAATACGCTTACAATTAAAAAAACTTAAATCTAAAGACAGTCACTCTGCAATTAAATATGCCCACGCTGCTGCAAAAAAGATATTTACAAATAAAAAGGGAATACGTTTGCCGCGTCGCATTCCTATTCCAAAATGTGGAGGACTTTTACCACTTATTCCGATTTTTGCGGGATTGTCGGCTTTAGGTTCATTAGCCGGAGGAGCAGCAGGTATAGCAAAGGCTGTTAATGATTCTAAAGCTGCACAAAAAAGTCTCCAGGAATCTGAACGACACAACAGGATGATGGAAGCTGTGGCTCTTGGAAAAGGGCTGTATATAAAACCTCACAAAAAAGGAGCTGGACTGTATTTTAATCCATCAAAAAACTAAATAAGGGGCTACCCAGACGTGCACTTACCAATATTGATATATTAGAACACGCAAGTGACATTCCATTTTTTCGTGGTGTTTTCATGAGAGATACGTTACCTACGAAACCTAAAAAGATAGAATGTGCGATATTGAATTTGGATAGCTCCAAAAATCCTGGAACACATTGGGTAGCCTTCGTCAAGCAAAACAATTACGCTGAATATTTTGATAGTTTTGGTAATTTGAAACCTCCATTAGAATTAATTCAATATTTACACAACTTACCAATAAACTATAATTACGTACAACACCAAAAATTTGGTACTACTAACTGTGGTCATCTATGTTTAAAATTTTTAAGATGTTATTGGAAAAATCATTTATATAACGTGTAAAATAAATAAAATTGTCAGTATAAAAATGTCTTTCACTGTGTCTATAACTGGGAGAGGAGCCTCCTTGACAACGAACTATTCGCCAACATTGGAGTTACATGGCGACTATGAATGTGGTCTTTTATATTTTTCTACTTTTAATTCTATTCCTAATATTGATAAACGAAACAATAAATTTTATTATGGCGAAAATGAAGTCATCGAAATTCCTGAAGGGTCTTATGAACTTCAAGATATTTGTGATTACATAAAAAGTAATATTAAAAACACCGTATTAAAATTGACTTGTAACAACAATACTCTAAAGACAAATATATTTTGTTCCAAAAATGTTCACTTTAACAAAAGTGATTCACTAGGTCAAATTTTAGGGTTTCGAACTGAAACAATACATGCAAATATAAGTACTGAATCTCAGAATCCGGTCAGCATTTTATCAACAACCATCGTGAGGATTGAATGCGACGTAGTCAGCGGTTCATTTGTGAACGGAAAAGCTAGTCATATAATTTATGAATTTGTGCCTAATGTACCACCAGGATATCGGATCATTGAAATACCTAAAAATTTAATATATTTTCCAGTAAACCAAAGTTCTATAAGTGCGATTAGCATACGGTTACTAGACGCTGAAAACAAACAGGTAAATTTACGAGGTGAAGAAGTACAACTATATTTGCATTTCCGAAAAAAAAATGATTGATTTCAATAAAAAGCAAGAGGCATCGTGTACTCGAGTCAGTTTGAAAAGATCACCTCAAAAAGACGCACCGCTTCGGCTTAGAAAGAAGTTGACTAAAAGCAATAAGGATTTTTTGAAGTTAGTGGGCTTGTTAAAATGAATATATTAAATATAACTCAACCGACGTCAATAGATAACAGCATTGAAAGTTTTGAATATCACTCGTACAAACCATATGTAACAAGTTTCAACAAGAATGATGAAATACGAATACCTATCAATCAGCAAGATTTGTATGTGCTGCCCTCACTCAGCACTTTGTATATTGAGGGCACAATTAATGTTTATAACAGCAAAAAAGAAAAGGTGTCAAGTGTGCATTTCGTAAATAATCCGGTGTTATTTCTATTTCAAGACATTCGATATGAACTAAACGGAGTGGAAATAGACAAAATAAAAAATGCAGGAATTAGCACAACTATAAAATCTTATTTATCATTAAATGAAAATGAATCCAAAAGCGCAAGAGCTTGGGGCTGGTCGACTACAGGTACAACTAGTGTTGGTGATGGCGGATTCTCTGCTTCTATACCAATGAACAAAATATTGGGTTTTGCAGAAGACTATGAAAAAGTTATAATAAACTGCAAACATGAGTTAGTATTGTTGAGAAGCAACACAAATCTGAATGCTTTGATATTAAATAAAGGTGAAATAGTGGATGATATAATAATTACTAAAATTGCTTGGCGAGTTCCGCACATTAAAGTATCAGACCGTGAAAGAATTAACTTACTAAAACATTTAGAGAGAGATCGAGCAATCACTTTAGCTTTTCGTAATTGGGACTTATATGAATATCCATTATTACCGAAAACTCGTAAACATACTTGGTCTATCAAAACATCTTCACAAATAGAGAAACCTCGATTTGTTATAATTGCCTTACAAACTAATCGGAAACATAACGCTGAATTATCAATGGCAGAGTTCGATCATTGTCATGTACGTGACATACGAGTCTTTTTAAATTCGTCATATTATCCCTATGAAGGACTGAATGTAAATTTTTCAGATGATAAATTTACTTTATTATACGAACAGTACATTAGATTTCAACAGTCTTATCACGGACGTCGACCAGAGCCGTTGATGAGTCTAAAAGAATTCAGAGACGTCGCTCCTTTATTCATCATTGATTGTTCACGTCAGCATGAAACGTTAAAAGGATCTATTGACGTTAGAGTTGAAATTGAAACAGATCAAGAAATACCTGACCAAACAGCTGCATATTGTTTGATTCTGAACGATTGCATATTTGAATATAAACCTTTAAGCAATATTGTAAGGAAAATATCATGAACAACGATACGATAATTGTAGATTTGCAAGGATTTAAAAATAATAAAAATGAGTTTTTAGTAAAAGAATTTGTTATAGCAACTCTCGAGTTTACCCATATATTTTTAATTAAACCTCCTTATCCGTTTTCTACACTAACTGATGAAGAAAAAAAACAAGTTTGTTGGATAGAAAGAAACAGAGGTTACCAATGGAGTGAAGGATATATAGACTACAGAGAATTTAACAGAATTATTAAACCTTTCTTGAAAGACAGGAAAATAATTGTAAAAGGTGAAGAAAAAGTTAAATGGGTAGAGGATTTATGTGGTCATAATAATATCATAGACATAAGTTATACAGGTATACCAAATTTAAATACGTTAAATGATTTGTATAGTAATAATATGTTCCATTGTTTAACTCATAAAAAAAGATGTGCGTTAAGAAATTCATTGTGTATTAAAAAATGGTGTTTTCTCAATGGATACACATTATATGATTTTTGAATCTAAATTTAGAGAAACAATCTTGTTTAAAAATTAATATACAACTATATTAAGAATTTTTCAAATAAAATGTCATGTGTAATAAAAGTTGTTTTTATTATGTTTGATACCCAAAAAGAAAAAAACTTAGTACTTGAAAATATTTTTTTATTAGGAAAACGTTTTAACAAAATTAAAAAGTTATCTATAAGTTATCACCACAAAGTTTTTTGGATATTTTTCTTATAACGGTTTCCGTAAGGTCCATGATTTCATCCACCGGTTCCTGCACCACATATTGAGCACTCAGCACTACGTTTTCTTCCGCATCAGCAATGTCAAAGCAGCTATTTGATGCACTTGAAGAATCGTTCACTAAGTCCAAGACCAGTATTTTAATTAATTTCACGCCTTTCTGCTCCTTAGTGATCACAAATGATTTTGTAGATTTACGAGCTCTTTTTCTTGTGATGTCCTTTCTTTGTCTTATTTTTCTCTCTCCCTGTCTTGATTCATTAGTTTGTTCTTCCCGACGTATCATGTTTTGATATTCTTGCGTGAAGCCTTCCAATGGATCTTGTGCATATTGGGAAAACAAGATATCCGACGAGTTTGACATTATCTGTAACAAGTGAATAATAATAATGAATAAGTTGATATCCATAATTACCTCAATAATCAATAATGATTAAAAAATGATATGAAAAGAGAATGATACTTACAATAATATTACAATATGGACTGCTTGTCACGAACAACGAGTTATGAATGAATATAATATCAAATAAAGTTGAGGCTTAGACTAAATTTGCTTATCTAGCATTGCATCACACTTGACCTCAATACAACACGTGGAAATATATGACATGTGTAAGTGCAGTAATTTATAGTGTAGGTATGCAATAAAAAAACACAATACTATTTTAATGCTTATTTGGCATTGCATCATATTTTTTAGCCTTAATATAACACGCGGAAATATGTAGCATGTGTAAGTGCAGTAATTTATAGCATACTAGCTTTCCGCTCGCGACTTCGCCCGAGTTATTTTTGTTTCCTGGTCTCGAACTATCCCTATACCAACTTTTATCTAAATTGGTTCAGTAGTTTCGAATCCTATACAATACAAACAAACAAACAATCAAATCTTTCCTCTTTATAATATTAATATAGATGCAATAATAAATAAAACACATAATACTATTTTAATTGCATTTATTAACTATAAAAAATATTAACAGGTCAAAAACAATTATATTAACTAATTTAACACTATCTTAGATTAGATTTTCATGTCCCCAAGCCCAGGTTCTAATTTTATCGGATAAAATAAAACGTTTATCATCTTGATTAGATAAAGCTACTTTGTTAACACTCTGAGTAAAAATCTCATGCTTAATGCATCTAAACAAAATATTTTTTTTCCGTATTATTTTGTCGTGAAGCAGAACTGATTTATAATCATCTAATGTTAAGTCTCTTACTACATTTTTTTTCACACCTTTTGCTTTTTTAATAAATGCTGATTCCGTTTTTATACAGTACAACTTAGACCGGAGACCTACGAATTCTGTCATAATTTCACCTCCTAATTCATCTTTAAATAAGCCCGGTATCTTTTTGTTTTTTAAAGGCAGACCAAATATATTGTCACAACTATAGTTACTGGTGTCAAAGAAGCTTAAAAAGTTATCTTTCAAATCATGATAAAAATCTTTCGTTTCAATCTTATAAACAAAGCTATCAGTATCGGTATAGCAAAGTTGTATTTTATTTCCATAGTAAGGTTTTATGACAGAATAATGGAATTGATACATATGACTTTTAGATAGTTCTAAAACAGTAAAACCAATATAAATTGGCTTATCTAAGATAACCCTTTCAGGTTTCATTTGAACCGCAACTAAATTATTGGAAAAAATAGTAGCGCTGTGAAAATTAGGTCTCGCTATTAATTTGTCCGCTGAAATGAACTTTTTTGTCTTGTTAGATTTATCACACCACTTATTAACCAAGCGAACATCGACTCTTTTTTCACTGTCTTCCAATGTTTTTCCAAACACTGAATTATTCATCAACTTAAAAAGGTCTTGCTGAAAAGTAGTTACAGCTTGTTTTCTCAGTTCTGTGTTTAAATTGATATATTTAGCCAAAAAAGGGCTTTGTTTAAAAATTAAGGCGCGATGAATTTTATTTAAAACAAGACCATTATTAATGCATGTTTTCAAATAAACATAATGGATTACATACTGATATTTAGAATACAGATTAGGACAGAGTTTAGAAGTTTTACCTCCGAGTGGTACAAATTTTTCGGGACAAAAAGGATAATCGTTATGGTCATTATGTAGCTCCTCGGGATATGTTAAGTCCACTTCAAGAATATATCCGAACTCAGCATCATCTGCTACGTTCATGATATTTAACAAATCTACTTCGTATTCGCTTAAAAGTCTAAAATCTGAAACAGGTAAGTACTGACACATACTATAACCATACAAGTTATTGCAATCGATGTAAACTAGAAAAGAATCTGGTTCTGTAAAATCATATTGTGGCATATATTTATTGTTTGCACGAGCATATCGCGTTGAGCACATACAGATACCTCCCCGTATCCCTTTCTGTATAAAACGTATAATTTCTAAGTCAGTTAATAATTCTAACTGAATGCCGGTTTTAAGTAACATAGCATCGAATGAAAGACTTGGAGCTGTTAAGTAAAAAGCAGGATCTAATTGATAGTTCAATTTACAAATTTCACGGAAATTTTCAAATACATCAGTCAATAGCAATACATCGGTTTTTAGATAAAGGTCTGTGTACCCACCCATATCTTGTATTCTAAATGTAGACCAAACTTCCTGAGCATGAGTGTAATCTTTATCACTTATATCTTCATCAGTTAAAGAATTATAGAAACCTTTTTTGTGTGGAAGTTGTTTCTCGGAAAATGATTTCCAATGTGTCATATGATCATACGGATATACTCCTTTGCGTGTTAATAATTTAAATTCAGTTGCGTTTGGAAAATATTTTTTTAAATGCTTAAAATCTGTTTTATCTAACCCACTCGCTAATTTTTCCAAACTGGTTCCTAAGAATTGAAACGAATCGACAAATCGTATTTGAGCATATTTTTCATTCTTTAACTGTAAAAATTTTGTAAATGATACGTATTTTTCCTTATTTTTAGGTATGACTTTAACAGGTCCTAAACTATCGGCTAATTCTTTGATGAACAGATGACAGTCATAGCCGGATAGGTTATGGAAAAAAACGGGAACTAATTTAGGAACGCTAAACCGTAAGTTACAGTATTGATGCGCAGCACCTCGATAACTTCCAGTGAGGTGACAATGATCTCTCACTTTGTCAAAAAATAATAATTGCTTACAAATATGACAAACATCGGTACGCGCATAGGCCTCTGCGTCATATTCATCGAATTCCATCGCAATTTCTTTATCTAAGATGTCATAAATCTTTTTAACGTCAAAATACAGTTTATCAAGAAATTTTTGGACACAGTCTTTTCCTCGATACTGTACAAAAGAATTCAGACTGGTATCGTACGAGCACACTATGTGATAAGCAAAAGCTGATGGAATGTGCTGTTGACGCTGAGAAGTAAAACTTAATGAAGGGTCAGGCTCACAGCCATCGAACGGTATAAGAAGAGTTTCAAAGTCAGCATAGACCACAAAAGGAACGTCTTGCTTCCGTTCGAAATTTTTGAATTGTAGATAAGTTCCTTTCTCAGGCAGTACTGTACAAACGCCGCTGCATGTATGATTATCAAGATTAACTTCAGAAGTAAAAAATAGCAAGCAATCATCACAAAAATATAGTTTCTTATGATTTTTCGTAATTTGACTTCTTACAAGTCGAGAAAGGTTTTTTATCAAAACAAAGTGACATAGAACATTATTTTCAAGTAGAAGCAAGTTAATTTTAGTTCTGGTTTTGGATTTATATCCAGACTTATAAATGGGACCTACAACTATCTGATTATTCTTTAATGAATATACGTTTACACTTAAATGTGGATTGTTTTGTTCGAATTTCGCGATATCCGTAAACGTTACTGGGAAAGATATATCGTCGGTGTTTAGGACCTGTTCAAAGTGCGGATACGACGACGTACGGTCACCGTTCTTTTTAGCCGGGTACAAAGCGGCAACGACGCTCCACAAAAAACAATATTCATCTTTATTCCTGATGTTAATACACGCCTTTTTCTTTTTTATCGCTAGTGGTAAATCTACATAAGTTGAACCAGACCCTCTTAGAGGATCATATCTATTAATGTTAACTTCTAAGGAAACATTACTTAAAAAAGTCCAACCACTGTCACGATCCTCAAATTCTTCAACTTTGTTCTTAATAGTATTTACGAGTGTTTCAAACAACTCGTTAAAATCAAAATTGCGATGAATCGTTAAATTTTTTGTAACAAACGACTTAATGTTATTTACCTCGTTCTTAAATAAAAGAAAATCGGCAAAATATTCAAAATTTACTTTTAAACATATATGCTTATTTAGAGACATTTGCAAAAGATTATAAATTTTAGAAAATATACTATGCAAGAATGAATCGGGTAAAGAGCATCGGTACTCATCTGTAGGAGTAATTCTGTATGTAACGATGCGACCTCTAAACGCACTCGCGAGTTCGACAACACCGGCGTCGTCGTGCGCCCGCGACACTGCGCACCTGCGCTTGTGCGCGCTGCTGCGCAGGTGTCCTACCCATTGTCTGCTGCCTAATTGCATCGAACACTCTGAGCAAAAAGGCATCGTAGCAATTCAGAAAAATAAAGTATACAACTTGTTACCTAACGCTAATCTATAGTCTTTTTAGTTAATTACTTATCCACTTAACTAAATGAATGATTACCGTACCTCATTAATACCTAAGTTACGACTGTAACTTTACCTGGACGTGGGCTCAAAAAAACCGGATTAAATATAAAAACCTATTGTAAAAAATATTTTACTTGCTTAGTTAATTTATTTATTTAATATTTGTTTTATTACTATAAAATACAGGCTTATCTTTAAACAACGACTTTGACCGCTTTAAAAACTGCTGCAAGTAGTCCCACTCGGGCTGGTCTGGCTCTAGCTGCACCTTGAGTGTGACAAGCGCCTTGGTGTACCGCTGGTCGGGCGCTACGGCCAACGCCTCGTCCGTGCTGTATACGCGCGTCTCCACGTAGTAGCGACCGTCGAGCGGAGTACGCCGCAGGAGCGTGCCGTGCGCGGTCTTGTTGGCGAGGCTGCTGTCGAGTCGTTTGCCCTGCCTGACGCGTGACGCACGCTCGGCTGTAACTTCTTCGTCGTCCGACACCAACCCGAACAAATTCAACGACTCCTTTGAGCTCGACTTAGCCTTTTTCGATGAACCAGACCTGTAAAAGACAAAAGAGATTGTATTATATCCTATGTTAGGACAATCAGCAAGAACGTGAAACAACTCAACAATAATTGATATTACTATGTTGTTGTAGAACGCAATGTTCCTATCCTACGATTGACACCTGCAATCTTCGAATTTATCTAACCCACTATGATCGATAAAGAAAACAACACTTCAATACAAAAAAAAACCCACTCTATCAGTGATGAACCTAAAACGAAATTACCACTTCACTTGCATAAATAACTCATATCTTACCTGATAGTATCGCGAGAGATTGGTTTTCTCTTAGGCTTAGGCTTCTGCGCTGGCTCGAACAGTTCTTGCTCGGAGTCAGACCTGAAAAGATAAATTTAATAATATTGTTAGTCTCCTAGCTAATACTGATCAGCAACAGCATACTAACACCATTCACTCATTCATAATCATTTTAGTGTTCAATTGTTATCCACTTCAATCTAATTCATTAATATGTGTACTGTTGGCATACCCTAATAAATAAATATTGTGGTATTATCACATAAAATCTTCACTAACGATTCGAAGATTTAATAAATACTATGACGACAGCATAAATTAAACCTTACCTGATGTTTTCTCGAGATGTTGGTTTTGTCTTAGGTTTGGTCTTCTGCACTGGTTGGAAGACTTCAAACTCGGAGTCAGACCTGAAAAAGTAACGCAAAATTGAGTATCGGAAAAAGACAATGCATACTTACACTGATCCTTCATTGTAAGTTTGACGATCTTTAAAACTATCTCATTGTTATTTTCTCCGTACGAAACTTGGAGGAAATAGTAATTACAACCAACTATCAGTAAACCTTTCAAAGTACTTACATAATGAACACTCACAAATAAAGTACTGTGGCTGAAGATCTGGGTGCTGGGGAGACTCCTCGACGACGACTGACGACACTGTTGCAGCTAGTTCCTTGGCTCGAAGCACTTTGAAGAACAGAATGAACCACTACTCGAAAATTTCGCATTATATAGGAACTTATTGAAAATTCATCAATTTTTACTAGGGTTGTCACAAATGTATCTGTTTTTGAAACCTGAATAAGAAAAACTACAACGAAAAATAGTATTAACTTTAAGTCTAACACAAAGAGATCAATATGAAGTGATAGTCGATGCACTGTGCTGGTGCAAAAGTTGATGAAGGTTGATGAGCTGTTGACTGTACGTGAAAAAATTATCCTGAATGTTGTTTCAGTAAATCTACGTTAGTGAAAAACGTAATCAACTTTCATTAGAAAAAACAATTTGTATTTTTTTTAAGTAAAGTAGTTTATAAGTATTTTGTTTCTAGTTATTCCTTTTTTCTTTGTATACTAGTTTTAGTAAGACATTTCTGTGACGTCATTATTATGTCATCAATAATTAAAAATATTTGTTATTAAATAGAAAAAAACAATACAATGTATAATATTTATACATTGTTATTACAGATTTTGACTATTGTAACATTAAGCAAACAATCAATACCTATATGTTTAACAGGTCAGTACACTAGGATTGTCCTAAAACTAATTGAATACTATTACTACTAAAGTAAAATCTTACAGCAAAATCTTGTTGTCGACGTCCCACTACGACTGACTCTCTCTCGTCACTCGTGACAACCCTATCGAGAGTTGCGCGCTAGACATTTTTCGCCGTGGTGCCGTGTGCAATAACCTATTTAAATGACTTTACGTATTGACCTTTAATTTGCTCGTTAAAAACTTTCCATTCATTATTGAAATAATTCAATTTCAAAGATTTATTATTTAAACACAAATTAAACAAAACATCAATTAAATTTTATACATAAAATATATTTATTAGGGTAGTTTATTGACATAATTGTGTTTTAAACGAAAGAAATTCATTATTAGATTTTAAAATTAATGTAAATAAGATACATATATACCCACGTTTTTAACTAAGACGACATTTGTTACTAAAAAGTTTTAAAAAATGCAGTAATACCTTGTAAATGCATTTTTATAACTTTCAATGTATTTGAATTTTTTATATATTACTAGCTGTGCCGCGCGAACTACGTTTCGCCATAATAAAAAATAGTTTACGACCTATTCTCAGACCTACTGAAAATATTCAAAAAATTTCATAAAGATCGGTCAAGCCGTTTCGGAGGTGTTTGATAACAAACACTGTGACACGAGAATTTTATATATTAGATTTATGTTTCAGTGTTATTAAAACAAACCAAAAAATAAGAATGAAACATTATTAAACACGAAAACTTATTGCAATTTTAATTAAAGTACAATCAACAGCACATCAACCTACGATAAATATTTAATTGGGTCTTTGTTAATTAATATAATAATAGTTTCATTGATTGAAAATCAGTTGTTATGACCTTTAAGTTTTTGGATATGTCGAACTGCCTTTACCATTTTTTTGTCGAGGGGAACCGTACTCGCCGTTGGCTAGACGACGAGCGTGTATGGGGCTCCCAGCAGAGTGCCGGCCTAACCACTAAACCACCCCGGTATTCTCCCTGCCCTTATAGGCGCGCGTGATAGGGTCCACACTGCGACTTCCACGTAGTTAAAATGTGCATACGCTCATTATGCTGCTATTTATTTATATGCTTTATTATGTTAAACCTTATACATATTTAATTCAGACAGTAAGTAGGCATGCCTCCTACCCGGTGGATAAGTGACCTGGTTAGGGTTGAAGGAGATTCATAGGGAGGCCTATGTCTTCTGAGCAGAAGACCTAATGGCTGATGATGATGTTGATATTTGATTCTAATCGCTAGTCCATATCCACTTATTTAACTTACATATATTAATATCTAGTGAATGCTAATAAATAAAACCAAATTCAGTAAGTTGTACATATATATTAACCTTGGGCGTTAATAATTGTAATAAATAAATAATTGGGTTTAACCATTATTTCTATATAGGTTTTCAAACGAATAATTTACATTTTGATATATACTTACATATAAAATTAAGTATTTTTGCTATCATTTGGGTCCGTTTCTTTACACTTATATCAAACAAAACTGACAAGGATTATAAACATAAAATAAAAATCCTACGTCATATGGAGTACATCTTTTTGTCTATTTTTAGTGCAAGCATAATATATATTTCATCATAACGCTTTCTGTTTGTACGCTAATACTAGAAAAACCGCTAGTATAACATTTTTCACATTTAGGAATGTCGCAAAATCATTTAAACAAAGTGTCCTCTGTCCAAAGGTTCTCCGGAAGATATCACTCTTAGCGATAAGACTGTCGAAATTGTACATTTTAGCTTTGTAAAACTTCTGTAACTGTACTACTTTCGTGGTGAGTAATAAAGAGTATCTTTCTATCATCACTTCGTAGCCCAGGGTCTGATTTGCTTGGAATGACAATCACTCCAAAACATAGTTTTGACTGAGGTTTTTACAGCCGATCTGTCTGACGCCAACTTTCTTTGGATATAATAATAATAATGTCCTCCTAACCGATATTCGGTCACGGCGGACAATCTCCACAGAGACTAGCCATCTGCGCAGGAGATATTATAGGGCACAAGTGACTGCGCAAACGCAAGTGCACTCTCTGTTCCTTCACTCGCCTAGTCCGATGGGACGGTTAACCGACACGATCGGGGTGAGATCAGGCGCAGGACCCACTGTTTAACGTGCCTTCCGAAGCACGGAGGAGCTTGAGATGTTTCTTATTTTGGTCACCCATCCTAGGACTGACCACAGCGAACGTTGCTGTGGTCAGTCAAACAAAACCGTATTTCTAGCTGCAATATTCAATTCAATTTAAAATAATTATTTTTGAAGACAAAACAAGTGTAATTAGGTCGCGGACGCCGCGGTCACACCGGACGCGGCGAGCCATACGACACTAAGAATTTGCTGACAGTAAATACTTAACTACTTAATGGCGCAACGAGCCATATGACGCTAAACATTTGCTGACAGAAAATACTTAACTACTGAAATGGTTAGATTTGAAGTAAATTATTTTGAATGATAATTTATCAAAACATAACCAGCAATCGCTGGTTCGAATCATTAGGTGATTTTGTACTTAAACACGGAATAATACGAGCGTAAACTTCTAAACTGAAAATTTACTTTTGTAACTGTAAAAATCTGCTACCACGTGTTTTATTGTTCCTTATAGATGGAGTGAAATCGTGTCTGCGATTGAACGAGATATAGAAGGAACAATAATACACTACTCATCTTGAGTCGCTTACAGTAACAGGAATAACTTTTTTTACACTAAGGGGGGAAAATTGTAAATGTATTTGTATACAAGTCTGTTTAATTGAATATTTTTATATGATAATGATAAGTATTCAAGTGCGTTGTACAATACATCCATTGTCCATTGCATTATACACCCCAACCATCATTAATATCTTTGTTTGACTTTCAAATGTTTATCAGGAAGGTTTGGAAAAAGCTTTTAAAGTTATCTATACATATATACAAATAAATAAAATTGAAGTGTCTGTTTGTAATGTCAAAATAACAAGTTTTTACTAAATGGATATGAATGTATAACGGGTACCAACAACAAAAACACAATTTAAATAATTTTTGTCTGTCTGTCTGTTTGTTCCCGCTAATCGCTGGAACGGCTGGACCGATTTTGACGGGACTTTCACTAACAGATAGCTAACAGATAGCGAATTATATAAAATATAACATAGGCTACTTTTTATCAATTTCAACAAAAGTTACTATTCCACGCGGACGAAGCCGCGGGCACAGCTAGTATCCAATATAATTCGCTTTAAAATTATACCGTTGCAATAATGATATCATTTGCGTCCTCACTTTCAAAGATCGCTCCTTCTTTCTCACAGTATTATTAAACAGGAAAGATTTGTTTCGTTTTTTGTAATGAATAAACTTTGAAAGTTGTTATTATTCCTATCTATATAGAAATAACATGAGAAACTTTTTAATGAATAATGTTTTTAGCATTTGTCCTGTATGTCAAGTTTACTCTAAAGATTACACTGTAATGTATAGAGTGTAACATGGTTAAACTTGACATAAAACTTTGTTTGTTTTTTTTGTTAGTAACAAAGTTTGATTTCCATTTAAGCCTTTTTAGGCCTCCTTTGATTTCCATTTAAGTTTTTGATTTGATTACAAGTAAATAACAATGTGTGCGGACTTTATCTCGACATTAACCAAGAATAACGGAATCATGCTCTTTAGTTAGGTACGAGTATCTACGTGATAAATTTGGACGATTAAAAAGCTTTTAGTCCGTTTGCTTCCAGGTGCATCTTCTACTTGGACACACACACATCTGGTATTATCCAGGTAGAGTTATTAGTTATATAATATTATATTTGTATAGTTTTGTATTGATTCGTGGTTGCGAGACGTGTATGGTCGCAATCGGGATCGCATTAAATAGTGATTCATGGTATTTTACTGGTATACAGTAGGTGCGTTCCAGATAGCACTTTTAATACTTACATCTGATGTTAACCGTTTTGCATTTCTTTTATAAAACGTTCACATTTTTTGCCACGCTACTTCATCAACTATGTCCAGTAGCTTTTACAAATAGCACAAATCAGAATCGGCTAAAACTAAAACAAATTTTAAATTTGAAAGTTTTCTAAAGTGGTAATAAGAGACACCGAATACCCATAGGTATTTGATGTTAACTTTTCGTGGCAAAAATGTTTAAATGGAGCACACAAAACCAAACCGAAAAGTTTACACCAAAAACCAAAATGAATGATGCCTAAAATGTTGAAGCAAATACGTGCTTATCTGGAACGCGTCTAGTATCGCACTTCCACTCTCCGCCAATACGTCTTAGCTGGAAATAATTGACCTTTAAACATTAAAGATTCAATTCGCTTTTTTTGGGTGAATCCATCACTAAAAGCGCGAACTCTCTTGAGAGCTTTTTCCATCGACATCAGTTAAATACGCCATTAAGAACTTATCCGTTCGATATCGGCCCGCCCAAGACCTTCAACTTAAATCAAACTCTTGCCTATCTGGGGCCCTCTGCCAAAAGTCAGGGGCAAACAAATGAATGGGCCAGCGATGGTAACTGCCGCGGGGCACGCGACGCAGTCGATACGAGACAGCGACGCTTGACAGATTAAGACAGACTGGAGACTACAGTAATTCACCACTTGAACGTTATTTGTTGATATCCCAAACCTAACGCCATCAGTTCAGGAGCACTGCTAAGTGGCGACGTCCCCGATTGAGCTCTGTTCTTTGGCGGATGAATGTAACTCGAAGCTGGGGAAGCGCGCGCTATTTAATTTGACTAATTAATGAGCGCGGTAGAAAAGTTAGCAGTATAGTATAGTGAAATGTCAAATTTTACACATCATACGTGACTACTCTAAAGGTGCGGTTAAACGGCGCGGGCTAGCACTCCACGCGAGAGGCGACGTCCGTTCCGTGACAGATAATAATAACGGTTCCGTGTAGATTTGGCTCGGCTTAAGGCGCTACTTTCCCGTTTTATACTATTTCGATTAACTGTACCGCCACGAATATAAAACATGCAGTTCTCAAACTCATATATGATATTGTTGAACATTTTATCTAAACATTATTAAAGACAGAAACATGATTAATAATATTTCACTCGATAGAAAAAAAATCCAAAGATTACTCTGTTCAATATTTTAAAACAGCTGTGAATCAGAAAATAAAACAATGAATGACATAAAAGTGTTACCAATAGATGTGCATTTTTATTGTCTAGAAAATTGCAAAAATACATTTTTTATTTTGTACTCCAGTTTTCCAAAAATCGAATAAAACATGTAAAAAGTAACGTTTTCGTTCGGTCACGGGCGCGTAAGCGACATTAGAAGCTATACGATTATCAACTATATTACCTCGCAATAAAGGAATCACTGTGCACACGTAGATTTCCAGGAAAACCTCGCCTTAATCCGAACGCAGGCCTAGTCGTATACACGTTGCGGGCAGTACGGGTCACAACAACGCGAGCTGTTGAACCACGCCACGTTCTCCGTGTTACAATAATAATTAGAAAATGCTTTACAGAAGCAGCAGCAGTGGTGACTATTTGAATAAAAGAGAAAGATTTGCATCTTTTGAGTTGCCCGTACGATGAAGACGAAGAAGATATGTGACGCATAAGCACAAGCAGATGTAGTTTGCTCCGGCCTTTTGTAAGATAGTTATACTTTCCCTTGCCATAATACAATTAATAAATCTATCCATAAATCAACACTACTCAAGAAATGGCGCTATACAGTTAAAGATTATTTGGATGAGAAAACAGTTTGGACATGAGGTCAGCTCCACACCTGATAATTTCTTTTGATTGATATGTAAAAAAAGTCTGATGTTGCATAAATGTATAATATGAACTGGCTCATCTTTTTGTAATGTGAGTTGAGCTCAAATTTTTGCTTTGAGGTCAACTTCCATTTGACGACTTTGTAACAATTCAGGGAGAAAAAAATAGCCCTTGCTGGTTTTCTTGCTGGTTCTTTCCAGTACAAGGTCTCCCACCGCAGGCTTGTGAACCATTGGCGTAGCTTCTTTGACGTGCAAAAGTGATTATGTAATAACCTAATTTGAATAAGCGACATTGAATCTGATTTTGAACATAAAGCGAAGAAACAGAAATATCTTTAAAGTCAACGAACACATTTCTAATTAAGTTTCACTGTTATCTGTGAGTGTTATAAATCGAACATTCCACGATATCAACTTTCAGTAAACTTTCTCTACTTTCCATATACGCAATGTATAAACTTTCATTCCTATTTACCGGCGCAGCAAATACGAGTAATGATTTCAGCCGAAACGTATATTTCTACGTGATGTTTATCTGTGCTCTCATAACTGCCAACTTATTATACTCGTAATTTGACTAATTAAATTAAGTATCGTTGGAAGTGTCTTGATCGTTTGCTAGTCAAAGGCTATACAAAAGTCACATAGAAGGGGAAGAAAGAAAGAAACATTTATTAAACGCACACAAATAAAAGCAATATTTTGAAAAAAAAAAACCAAAACAATAACAGAAATAGACAAAACAGAGTAACGAAACATAGAAATAAAATAAAGTAAATGTGTGCGTTTAAAGAGCCGTGCCTCAGCATCACCATGTACTCCGTGATGTCATACGATGAAAGATCCATAATAATTGGCCTGCTGATCGGCGTACTTATGGAATGATTTACCTACTGCTGTCAGTCAGTCATGAATGACATAACACGAATTCTGTGAAATGTCTAAATTGGATTTTGATAATATTGTAGGTCCATGGTTGATAAGTTGCTATTATTGAAGTTAAACTAAGAATTATTTCAATTTTTCGAAGGGCAGTAAGTATGTATACAATGCGTAACAAAAACCCTGTGAACTCTTATAAGAGCATGTTCAGAATCGATATACGAGTATAAAAGATATTGAAAAAGCGAAATTGTAAAATTTAAAATTTTTCTAATTCCTCGTGCATTTTGCTGAGGGAATATCCAAACTAATTGCACAGTTTGTGCTAATTGTATCTATATCAAAATTATTTTTACAATTTTAATTTTTCAATGACGCCATAACTTTTATATATCGATTCCGAACATGGTCCTAGAAGGGTTCACAGGGGTTGTTTTTGTTTTTAAATGTAGCTAGACCATCTGTTTTTCTAACGTATCTGGAGTGATTTGTAATGGTTTAAGCTTTGTGTTGTAATTTCTTGATGGAACTCCATGGTATCTTGATATTAAAACACTAATTTCACTAGTCCCACTTAATTTTATTAAATTAAGTGGGACTAGTAAAATTAGTGTTTTAATAACAAGATGATTTGTAATGCTTTTTTGGTGATACGCAATCGTACAAACTACACGCGAACGAAGTTGTGGGCAAAATGTACTTTACATCTATAGTACTATTTATAAAGAGGAAAGATTTGATTGTGTGTTTGTTTGTATTGAATAGGCTCCGAAACTACTGGACTGATTTAAAAAAAAAATCACATTGTGGATCCCACATTATCCCTGATGACCATAGGCTATAATATTATTTTTCCTACGGGAAAATATAACATTCCCACGGGAAAACAAAAATAACGCGGGCGAAGCTGCGAGCGGAAAGCTAGTATTACGTAATACAATGTACACTTCAGCTCAGCGCTCAGACGCGGGTTGACATACAACCAATGCACCCTGAATTATTTAGTTGGCTGCGACAGCTCCGTCATTTGGTAACGGGCCAAGGAAACCTAATGATTAGGTATCTTCGCGTTCATGTATTTACTATGCATGTAGTACAAACGTGCGCACGGTTCTATGTAAATGTACTATGTCAAAATGGTTTCTTTTTGGTTATACCTACCAAAATACATTTCTTTTACTTTTTTCTATTTTTACTATTTCGTACGGCTTATGTTTCTAATGGCCACTTGCACTGACCTAAGTAGCATGCTGTCACATTTCTTTAATTAAAGACAAGAAGTGACAGCATTCTTTTTGGGATTCTCTTAGCTAAGACAAGGTTAGTGAAATTGACCATAAGTGTCTGTCTTGTAATGTTATCCTTTGAATGAATTATATTTAAGAAACTTTATATCGAATTTGCGAATATTAAAGATTGAAAAGGGTTAAGCTCAACTGAATTTCCCCCACAAATAAGGATCTAACAGGAGTAAAGTTCAGTAGCTACCAAAACTTAGGCCCCGTCTGCGCCGGACAGCGAAATGGCTCGAACCTAGTTTGAACGTAATGAAATTTAACCCGAATCTATTACACGCCCTCAAGATCAATGGCAGAGGCATAATTGACTGATTGACATTTCGGGGTCCATTCCACCCCCGGCGGCAGCGATTTAACCCGTCAACCTATCTCGAACCAATGGACCAGCACCCTTAATCTCAACTATTCAAATTGGATTCACTCATAATTATTTTGAACACTTTAATTTAAGTAGCCGGTGTGTGAGGCGAGTATTACAATAGAAGTTAAATATCTGTTTGAAATTTTGATTGAAAATTTGTATAGTTAAGTATAATGTAATGGGTATTTATACAAATTTGTTGGTTTTTGAATTTATATGCATTTTATCTAGAACCTTTACTACTGAGAGATATTTCAGCCCCATGAACAAATGAATCATTTATCCTAATTATGCTCGACCGCTTGTGGTATATAGTACAGAAGAAACTATAAATACTCACAAGAAAGTCGACTGGCATCCTTATCCTTCAATTTTATCGTCCACTTCGGTTAATATCTTGTTCTTTAATGACAGTTCCAAGAACTCTGGGACAATCAACCCAAATCAGACGGATGGCATTTCAATCCCAATGGAACGGACAACAGGGGGCCGTGCAAGCCCCAGATCAATAGCACGCGTGACCTAAATAGTCTGTTTATGTCGCTGATCATTCCACGTAGCGAATTCTGACCACAGGTAACGTGGACACAGTAGGTAAGTCAGCAACAGAAGGTTTTTCCACGCAAACAGAAATGTTGTTGAAAACAATTGGATAGTGAAAACGAAACGACGACGGTTGTACAAAATATAATAAAATAAAAACGCAATTGGGATTGACTTTTTTCGTGATTCACCAATCGATAAAATTTGTAACTATTCTTGCGTTGTTTTGTTTTTAATTAAGTCTTAAGTTTCGTTGTTCACTTGCACACACAGGCGAATGAGCCGGTCATTCGTCTGAGCGTGTTCAGAAAAACAAAATGAACGTTTGAAAATTGAAATAGCTGTGCTCAGAGTGCTCAATAAACGCAAGGCTCCGTCATGTCACCTCCATCAACTTAATGATTAACTTAAGTAGAATCATGATAATCTTATTTTAAACTAGCAGAATTTGCCGCGCTCGTTGCTTATAGAAACCACTAATGAAAATAACCATTCTCACTAAGTACCATTGAGCGCGGAAAACCCAATGATTTACTACCAAACGTAGATAACGCATGAAAGAAAAGTGGGCCGGTGAAGAACTGCTCAATCGCGACTCGTGCAGTTCCTTTCCATAGCGAGTGATTAGCTGTCGGCACGTAAACATGCCGAAGTGCGCATTCAAAAGTTGTGGTAACAATAGCCAAAAACGGCAGAAAAAAGACGGGATTTCATAATTTGCGTGAGTAAACTCAGTACACATCTTATCATGTATTCAAATATTCGATTTATACGTAAAAACCAATCAAAAACAATTATTTTGATCATAAACTTCCCATGGTTGTATTTAATTATAGTTGCCGTAATAATGCAGAATAAGATTGAATTCGATAAATGAATACGATACTTTCTTTATGGTAATTTTCATTCGGGCGTTCATATTCATGTATATATCAGCGAGTACAAATGTATAGTCGATTAGGTGACAGATTTCAAGCGAGTTTTTGTATGAAGCGCTCTATCTACGTTTGGTAGTAAATCAATGAGAAAACCCGATAAAGTGTAGGGCCCCCCTGAGCATGCCCGGACTTGCTCGGGCTGAGCGTTCAGGCATTCCCACTATGAGCGGCTCGGCTCATTCACCTGAACATGCTCAAGTGGATACATATATATATAAATACATAAAATGTAATAGCAATACGAACGTAAATGTTGTGTACGTGTAGACGTGTATTGTATAACACAAACAACGCTTCGTAAATAAATAAAGCGAAGGAACCGTTTGAATGTCAGTAAAGGAAAGTTTGGTTTGAAAGGGTAAGTAAGAGTTGTGAAAGAAAGAGATGTCTTCTCGAGTCATGAATGCAGATGCTTATATTATTGCATTATTTATTTGTAACTATTTATCTCTTATTTCACGTTCCTGGCCTGAATCATTCGCCTGGCTTGTAATGCACGCTCAAACCAAAACAGACATGAAGATAAACTTTATAGAAATAGGATAACGTGAGAAAAGTAGGATATCTAAGCTTGTCAAATCAAATTAAACATTCCTAAAAAAGAGAACTACAGTCGTAAATTGGAGTGGGACCATAATGTACAAAAATAGCATTCTGCTCTTTCGATTTACTACAGCGAAACTCAGTTTTATAGTTGCAATTTGTTTAGTTTACCGTCGGTAATATGGGACGTTGTCACCGTCCCTAAAGTCGGTTTATTAGGCATTGTAAACGAACAAATTCTATTAGGCTGGCTAGAATATATTTCAAATAAAATGTTCGTTGCTTTTGTGGAACATTAGGTACATTGGATGCTTTGTATATATACACCATAAAAAGCAATAAGTATACAAAACAAAAGGTATTATGTGTACACAGGTAGGTACGTATTTCTTATCTTCCAGCAGTCCTGCGATAGGAAAAGTCACAGAAAAGAAGAGACATGATGTGCAAAAAATATGTAGAGGTAGATATGTATGTACTAAAAAAAACTACACATTTACTAAGAAAAGGGAATAGAAGGAAGTTAATGAAATAAGTCAGCCGATTAATTCCGAAGTGGCTCCATTACCAAAAGTTGCGAATTCGCCCGTCGCACTTCAGAAAAATCTAGTGTTCCAATCGATACTCCTGTAGCACCCTCGGGAAAATTAAACTTTGCACCGATAAACGCGGGGCCCGTATCATCGGGGAACGCGTCTTATCATCGACACCTTGTTTTGATATAAACTTTGTAAAAGCTTCGAGAACTTCAGGGCGCTGACTTCACGTTATCGACTCATAGGCATTCATTAGATGCGAGGTCTCGTAGATGCGAGGTCACAGTCACTGCTGCGACTGACGATTTTTGTATATGATAACTGACGGTCGCATGAAATTGATTCCTACATTCCAGTCAACCGTGACTGATAGAATTGAGTGATGCTTGCACGAATTTGTAATAGATGTGTCACAGATAAAATTAAAATATAGCTGAGCTCCTATTGACTATTTCGGACCTACTTCAGAGCAGTGGTACTTTTGAACTTAATTGTTACAGCAGAAGTACAACTGATAAGTATCAGTATCACTTGCATTAATAATGTCTTAGTATAGGTAGTAATAACTATATTAGGACATTATTAATACGAAAAAACTTATGGCCACATTCTGTGTATTATGCCAATAAAACCAGATATAAAATAACACTACAGCAACCAAGCATGTAGGTAGAACAGGACTTGATTTACTTTCTAGTACTAATGATGTTATATTATTGTGATCCTCGCAATAACTTTAGATCGCCACGAATTCACGCCTCACGCCCACGTCCCATTAAAATGTGGTCTCGCGCCCACTCATAACCAGAAACTCATAACTGGAATAAAATGTAGCAACTCATAACTGACTTGAGGACCCACTCATAACCATGGTTATGAAATGAATTTTAAACTTATAAAATATTTAATTTAGAGGAGTAACTCATAACCGAACATAAAAAAAGCAAATACCTAAACTTTGAAGTACATTTGAGACCAATAGTGCTTGCTTACTATTATATACTTGCATACTAATTTTAAATTAGGTACTTTTTGTTTTTTTTTATTTCATACTACAAAGAAATATTTAGTTACAGTACAAACGGCAACACAGTCTTAACTGTCATTTCAAGACGCAATACATAAAAAATCCAGTGCTTACCCGTGGTACTACTCACGTGTCCGGTAGTACTACGGGTGATTAATTTTGCCTGTAGTACTACTTATTATCTTTGACAATCAAAGAACACCATGTGGGTAACTATTGGTTTTAATTTTAATATTATTTTGAAGAAATTAAGGAACGCTTTAATAAAACTATTTTAAAAGCAACTTTAACGCAGCTTTCAATTGCGAGTCATTTCACTTTTTCACCGACTTCACAAAAAGGGGGACTTTATCATTTCCATTGTATGTTCTTTTTTTACGTTTGCTACCTCATAACTCTGCCATTTATTAACTGATTTGGAAAATTATTTTTTTGTTTGAGGGGGTATAGTTCTCGATTAGTCTCATTGTCACCAAATCCGGGATCGGGTAACAAAAAATACCCGTAGTACTATACTAACCGTAGTACCAACGGTAGAACCACGGGTAAGCACTAAACAAATCTTAGTGCGAGGAATACATAAATAGTTTCTCTCCGTGACATCTTCAACAAAAATAACAATATTGAGAAGTAATTGAGAATTAGTTTGTCCTGATAGCTATATCTCATCGACTCTTTCAAGCGCCGCATTTGAGAATATTATCTATCCAAGTCTTAATTATGATACGAGTATATAAAAATTTAATAATATTCATATTATTTGTGTACTATGTATTTTTTCATATTTTTTATTTAGTATGTTATATAGTATGGTTTTATGTACACGCTTTTATTTAACTTGCAATGTAAGTAATCTTGCAACTCAATTTTGAAGCAGATATCTTTAACCGATTGAGCTGAAATGTATACACATTCAATTTGGATGACAATGCATGGTTGACTGTGTGACGTCATTCTAAATACAAGATGGCGGACCAATTATTTTTAATGCATCCCTACAATATGGGTATCAAATAAATGGTCTTGCTAAGAGTAACTCGAAAAATAATATGACGTCACTATTTATAAAATATGGCGGACTTCTAAAGCTTGAAAATCAATTTAGAAGTAGATATCTTTAACCAATTGAGCTGAAATTTAGTATACAAAATTTCAGCTTACGTAATATAATTTAAGTAACTACTTACTATACACAAGTAAATTTCGCGACAAGCCTTTTATTTCATATAAATTGTGTCAAATGTGAAATGACGTTATAAGTAAAAGTTTTAGTGTAAAAGTTATTTTTTTCTTTTTAGCACATTTAGATAAAAGCTTGTTTGTAAAAAGGTTTTTTTACATTTAATTTTATATATGTTTTTACTATTTGATCGCCTTCTAAGCTGTTATACACGCAAATTCTAATATATGACAATTTCTCCTTTCACAGGTCTGCTGGAAGAAATTTCATTTATGAAATTAGCAGATCCTTTTTAACGGACTTAAAAAAATAGATACAGTGGAACATAGAACCTCTTCCTTTTTCAAAGTCGGTTAAAAAAGAAGGTTCTCAGTTTGACCTGTATGTTTGTATGTATGTTTGTCCGCGATTGTCTCGCGTTTGGCTGAATCGATTTTGATGCGGTTTTCAGAAAAGTATTTGTTACATTTAGGATAAGGTTTTGGTATTTTATGGTTCTGATATTTTTTTTTACAAAAAATAAAACCTACTTCAATAACACCAAAAAGTCATAAATAATATAAGAATTCAAACAACATCACAGTTTTATATTATAGTCGGTGCCAAGCAATAATCACCTGGAAAATCTTAAAAAATATAAGTACTAGTTAAAATTTGCCACGCACTTCAATATATAAAACTATGATGTTCTGTATTCTTATATTTTTTATAACTTTTTGAAGTCGGTTTAATTTTTTGTTAAATAAAAATTTCATATTGTCTTCTGTATTGTTTGTGCTGTCTAATTTTAATGCGGGAGAGAGATTACATACCGCAATAGCCACCCTCGCCTTGCCGACCTGCAAGATGCCTCTTTACACCTCTTTTATACCAAGCTTTTTACTTTGATTTAAAATATTATTCACCCTTTTTTGCTAATGTTGTTAATAATTATTAAAGCGACTGTACATAATTGTGTAGTTGTGTTGGTTATGAGTTTCGTCTTCTCACATCGGCAGTTATGAGTGGGACCTTTACGTATTGGTTATGAGATTTTTGGTTATGAGTGGGCGCGAGACCTAAAATGTCACACAAAACAACACAGACGCAAGCATAGATTACTTGCTAACCGATTGTAGCATCAATGACATAAATGGTGCTCGATTGCACTACTATTACAGCACAACCAATCGAACAGTAGGTTCTACACCACTTTAGTTTGTCTACACATTGAAAAAAAAATAATTGGTTTACTCGTTTTTATATTGAAAATAACTCGCATCGAAAATAATGCGAATCTCGTGAATAACAGATTCTGGGGAAAATAGTCTCGCAATAAACGGACACGCCTGAGAGCGAACATTTAATTAAAGCGAATTTTAATATAAAATACATATATGTATAATCGCCAACAAAGTCACAGGGCAATGCTAGTAACAAATAAGCGACGCCGAACGTAAAGTTCAGGCGGCTGCTTTCAGAACTTTCTCTCGCCTGGTACTTTGTATAACTACACCTGTTTGTTTTGTTCGCCAATACTCGGGGAGCTATGTTGAAGTCGCTCGATGACGAATTAAACAGTGTCTACGGATATCCCAACTTTAGTATGTGGGGAGTGCGAAAACGTCTAAATGGGGTATATTCAAAGTACCTAATAGTTGATTATTCTGGAGAGAAACATTTTATGTATGTAGGATTTATTTATTATGCTAAACCTATATACCCATTTGCAGGTTAGGTACTGGACGCTTGGTGGCTTGGTGGCGCATTGGCATGTGCGCTCAGCGAACGATTGCTAAGGTTAAGCAACGTTCGCTGTGGTCAGCCCTAGGATGGGTGACCAAAACAAGAAACATCTCAAACTCCACCGTGCTTCGGAAGGCACGTTAAACAGTGGGTCCTGCGCCTGATCTCGCTCCGATCGTGTCGGCTAACCGTCCCATCGGACTAGGCGAGTAAAGGAACAGAGAGTGCACTTGCGTTTCCGCAGTCACTTGTGCACTATAATATCTCCTGCGCAGATGGCTAGTCTCTGTGGAGATTGGCCGCTGTGACCGAATATCGGTTAGGAGGACATTACTGGACGCTTGAGATTGTTCACCCAATGTTGAAGAGGGCGGAGCGCCACCGCTGGGCTGTCTAGGCCTACCAGATCTGATTTGTCATTGTATAAGGGACAAGTACGTTCACAATACGGGATTTAGGTTTAAAATAAGGTACGACTTATGATTTTCTTAATGGAAATCCTTTTTTTGCCAACTTGATCTATTTATATGTATGACATTTTTTAAAGATAACCTTTTTCTAGGAATGGTATATAGTACGCAATCTAGTAGCATTGTGAAATTTCACTTAAACCATTTAACTATGTAAATAAATTAAACGAACAGAGAAACTTATTCTTGTACCACAAGCAAATCATCCAGTACACATATTTGACACATTTAAAATATTATAACCACAAACAAAAAATCGAAAAAAAAAACAGACAAAACAACAACGAAACAAATTCTACTAGAACCAGCATTGCTCTCTAAACTTCAAGTTTTTTCTGCGAAGACGACTTGGGAAATTTCCGCCTTGGTCGAGTACACACGAGGAGCGGGGGGGATTCCCCCTCTCCATACTTGTTGACTGCGTACCCAACTGTCACGGTGGGAGAGCATGTTCACCTAACAATGGTTAATTATGCATTGCAGAATATCAAACTTTTACTGTTCGAATGGCGAACGAATATGCTTTTTTAATTGTCGACCATTCGTTAAATAACATACACAAATTACAGGTTAACTTAATAAAAAGATCAGGTTTTCTCTCAGAACAACATAGCTACATCTCACGTGATGGTAAGTGACGACAAGGTCGAAATGGAAGCGAGCTTCGCCTGAACTCCTCAACAACTGAGGAAATGGCTATCCCTTAAAGCTATATCTGTCTCTTCTAATTATCGGAACACAACAATGTTATTAATATTGTTATGGCGACAATTATCTAACATGGTGGTAGCTATAGCTACATAGCCATCTGTTCCCAGTAGTTAGTCTTAGATATATGTTTTAGTCCTTGTTTAATTATTAAGGAGATTATATTTAACGGAACTAATGGGAGTTTTCTATTAGAAGAAATACAAAAAATATACTTTACTTTTTAACCGACTTCAAAGAAGGACCTCCTCCTTCTTCTTCTCAATTAGATGATGATGATGAAGATGCGTAGGTATTTTTTGTTTTATTTTGTGTGTATGTTACGCGATTACTCCGCTAATTGTGAACCGATTTTCAAAATTCTGTTTTGTATTCGATAGAGTATATATACTCCTGGGGTGGTTCCATTGTTACCAAAGTCAGGATTTGATAATGGGAAATCCCATGAAATCCCATTAAAAATAACATAAAAATGGGTACAGAAAACATCAATTCAATTCAAAAATCTTTATTCAATATAGGCCTTTACATGCACTTTTTGACGGCAAAACAAAGCAAAACATTCTAATTTAAAGAAAACATATTAACCTTTATACATCATGAATATACATACTCAAAATGTCTGCAAATACAAGTAGGAATGAAAAAACAAGGTTGACTCTACACCTGTTCGGATATTGGGAGAGCCTTCTCGAGAAGAACAGGCAAGAAACTCAAAAGGTCAAAATTTTTTTCATCCCCCCCATCTCGGAAAGAGTATTTTTGCTATTCGATATCTGACAGCCAAAGCCGTTTTTATCCGCTTGAAGTTAAAGTAAATTTGAATTTAGAACATCGCGTGCACTAAGCATGTGATTTCAAAACATCATTAAACCTATTACTTCCATCTCCATTGCCAAATTTTAAATTTGTTAAAAACTCAGTCTCTGAACCTCCTTGGTGTACTTTTGTTTATTTCCTCGCTGAGGGGGGATGAAAAGTTACATGTTGCGCTCGAGTGCAAAGATTTTCCACCTTGTGCTCTTTTGATTACCTCTCTAACGCTCAGGATTCTAATTTTTGAATCCTTCGCTTGCTCGGTCATTAAAGTTGAGCACGCGGTTAAAAAGCAACTTTGCACTCATGTATAACAAATAACTATTATCTCCTCTTTTAAATCCATTCACAATTTTGGTTTTGTTACATAGTCATCGAAGTTTAAAAAATACAATCGGTATGCTTACATACATTTAAAATGTCAAACAAAGTTATAAACTTACCTATATACTAAGCGTTATACAATAAATTATGTTGTTACCAAACATATGATAACTTGTCTCATTCAAAATCTGTGTCAGTTCTCTTTTCTGACTACTCGTATGTCGTTACCAAATATAACAATATTTGTTTACATGAATAGTTATACACAACAACACGATTATTTAAAATTGTAACGAATAATAATATCACATTTCTATGTTTGAAGTCGGTGCCAAACGATGATCTTCTAGAAAGTCTTAAAATGTGGCACCGATTTCAATATAGAAATGTGATGTTATCTGTATACCTATCCTTGTATTATTTTTAACTTTGCAGTGTTTTTGAAGTCGATTTTTTTATTTTGTATTTTTTTTTGTTTTAAGTACATTTATGAACTGTTATGACTACGTTGAAATTTTATCAAGAAAATGATCAGTAGACATTTCGTCTGACAATAACCTGAATACGCGTCATCAATAAAAAACCTTTATCTCCGATCACACTTGCTTCCTATTGATTGTGAACTTGTGTTGTGTTTTTTTATTTATTTTTCCAGAAGGAGGAAGCCCTACAACCAAACAAACTAATCAGAAAAACTTCTGTCTTCATGGCAATCTAACCTCAGACCTTTAGATTAATATCAGGAGATCTTTACCCACTACACCATGGAGGCGCAAAGATTAAACGCCATAATATGAAAAAAAACGTGGATATTTGTAGTCTATGTATAACCCAACATACCGGGTTTCCCCAATTTTATCCAATAGTTTTCCCGTGAATAGTTAACAAACACTCACAAGGTTCCGTAAACGTAATTACAATACCGACATATCTATAGGATTCGCTAACACTTGATATTATCATTGCCAGTTTCGAGTACAATTACCTCTTAGCACCACAATAATCAGTTATTTAGGCAGCCGCCTGTACACACACGCTGGAATAATTCAACAGGATTAGTGTACATCGTATGCCACAAGCTTAGGTTAGATTTGTCTAATTCGCCATATTATAACAGCTCTTGTCGCCTCTCTAGGGCTGCCAGTTTTACTGCGTTAATCTAAACTTTACTGCCGCCATTATACTATTTCGCCATAAAACACGCTAATCAACGAGCAAAACGCTACGCCTCGTAAAATAATATTCAAGAAATTGTTATTGCGATGTTCTATATAAAATGTATGTACCTGGGTAGGCTTATTGAATAAGGCAGGCGAAGGCGGGCATTTGCTCAAGCAATGCCCGTCTAGTGACCCTGCCGTGGAGGTCTGCGTGCACAGTTGGTCCCGTGCACGCTGCCGTAAGACTTCTCCGTCTGGGGGGATTGTCCTGGTGTTCTCGGACAATCCTCCCCTTGGCGATAGCTCGGCATTATGGTCGAGCTAGTCCGGGCGCGTGGTGTCGCATTATAGACCCTACCACGTGCGCGCGCCCATAAGGGCAGGAAGAACGACGGGGGTTTAGTGGGTAGGCCCGGCACCCTGCTGGGCAGGGAGAGCCCCACACACGCTGGTCGTCTAGCCAACGGCGAGTACGGTGCGGTCACGCATTCCACTCGAAAAAAAGGTTTATTCAATAAACTATGTTTTTATTTAAATTTATCAAATTCATGTTAGATTTATAACGTGTAGTACGACGTTAAGTACGTTAAGTTATGAAAACAACCTAACTATATATAAACGACCGCAAAACCTTCAAATTATCGGTAACAAGAAATATGTACTAACAAAAATAAATAATGTGGAACTAGAGCACTGAATTATGTAACTCCTAGCTTCTTAATCGAATCGCCTGGATATTTAATTGATTTGTTACAGAGTGAAGGCGTAAATTTAAATACCTACCAATTGAAAAAAAATACTTAACAGAATGAATCACTACGGACAGGTAAACCATATTAGTTTGTGAGTCGCAGTTTATGTATATAATCCACAGTGTTATAGAATGTTTTGATCAAATAAAAAGTAATATAATAATAAATACACTTAATTTTAATAATACAAATTTCGTCGTATTCAGCAAGGCTAACCTAATCAGTCATGTATTAGTGAATATAATTAGTGATTAAACGAACTTACCTCAAGTGACGTTCTATCACAATTATACGAAGGCTTCGTCTGAAGAGATTAGAATACTTGTAGTAGCACGAACCGTGTGGCCATCCATACACTATAGTTGAGAATTACATAAATAAATAAAAAAATATATTTATTAAAGGTACATCTCATGTGGCAACACTGGTCGTCGCCATTTCTCATTTAGTTCAGAGGTTTTTTTTTTTTTTTATATAAATTTAGGGATTTTTGGGAGGGAGGGAGCTAATCTCTTCAGACGAAGCCTTCGTATAATTGTGATAGAACGTCACTTGAGGTAAGTTCGTTTAATCACTAATTATACTTTGCTTCGTCTGAAGAGATTAGAATACTTGTAGAGCTTTAGAGAGGTAATATTTGTAAAAGAAAAAAAAAGTTAATGTTGATAAGTAATCATTTATTAGGATACTTAACTGCACGATTTAACAATTATTTCAATCCTTATACATTATTAATTATTTAGGAAAAAAGAAGATATATTATTGTATAATAATCTATCTAATTTTGATTAAGAATAGATACAGCAAAATCACCGCTATCATCTGTGAGCAATGATTGTTTATAAAACCGGGCAAAAACACTGGAGGAATCTGACCAACCTGCGGTTTTACGTATGAGGTCCAAATTGATTCCTTGTCTATATGCGGAAGATGTGGACGCGTGTCTTGTGGAATGAGCTGAGAACGTACTAATATCTATCCCACTTTCAAATAATACATCCTTAATCCATCGACTGATCGATTGAGAACATACAGGTTTGTAAGGATTTTTAAAGCTAATAAACAATTGCTCGTCGTGTCTGAGATTTTTTGTTTTGCTTAAATAAACTGACAATGCATCTGCTGGGCAAATCTGCGGTTTTTGATTAAAGAAAGGAATTATTAAACAGGGTTGAACAGTTCCAGCTCGTGATGTTTTTATTAAATCTTGTATTTTTATTATTATTTTATTTTTAT
The DNA here is from genome assembly GCA_963935595.1 of Schoenobius gigantellus. Taxonomy (NCBI): domain Eukaryota; kingdom Metazoa; phylum Arthropoda; class Insecta; order Lepidoptera; family Crambidae; genus Schoenobius; species Schoenobius gigantellus. Next base: position 55,252,062 of record OZ012542.1, on the reverse strand, counting down.
CGATTATTTTAATATTAGTTACTTTAATTTTAGTTAAGGTCTGCACCCTATGTGCAGTTACAAGTGCTAATAGTGTTACAACCTTTTTAGTCAAGTATTCTAAACTAATGCTATCGTTTGGATACCAATTTTCCAAAAAATTGAGTACAACCGAAGGATTCCATGTGGAATTATATTTAGGTAACGGAGGGCGCAGGCGATAGAAACCCCTAAATAGTCTTGTTATTCTATCATCCGTACCAATTTTAGAACTGACTATCAAGGATAAAGCGGATCTGTAACTGTTCAGTGTGCTGTACTGAGCTCCGGTATTATAAATTTCTGTCAAGAAGCAGATTACATGTGGAACTGAGGCTGCATAAAAATCAATATTGTGTTTTTTACAATAAATCATCCATTTCTTAAAAACAACGCCGTATTGTTTAATAGAGTTATCGGATAGTGAAGCACATATGATAACTAAGGCACTTGGAGGGACGCCTCTTCGTGACATTGCCGTGCGGATAATCTCGCGGCTATCAGCGTTACCTTGTGACGCAGGCGCCTGTTGAAAACAGACATCAAAACATTTGTATTGGTTCCGAGTACAATTACATCTCGACATAACATTTTGAAGATAGGGAACCATGGCTGAGTAGGCCAGAGGGGTACAACTACTATGCCTTCAGCATTATCTGTGATAATTTTACGAACCACTTTCAAAATTACTGATATTGGGGGAAATGCATAAAAATTTAAACTGTGCCAATTTAAAGTAAACGAATTAATTGCAACGGCGCCGGGGTCTCGGTGCCAGGAAACATATGTTTTACATGTGTTATTTAATCTGGTTGCAAATAGATCTATTTCCGGCAGTCCAAAATGCTTAACAATTTTTTTGAAGGCATGGTCAGTTAGCTCCCACTCGATGTCAGGGTGAGAGCGCCGCGATTCTGCATCTGCCACTTCATTATCTTGTGAGCTAATGTATGATGCTAATACAAAAATGTTCCTTTTTTCACAAAATTCCCATAGTTTTTTTGTTACAGTGGTGAGATGTGGGAATCGCACGCCCCCCATTTTATTAATATACGAAATTGCTGTCGTATTGTCGACACGGAGCAGAATTTGACAGTTACTTAAATGACAAGCGAAAACTTGTAAGCCAAAATATGCTGCCAGAATTTCTAAATAATTAATATGCATCTTTTTCTCTTGATTACTCCATTTGCCGTTAGCTTTCTCCTTACCACATGCCGCCCCCCACCCTGTTTTGCTCGCATCAGAAAAAATTTCTATACTATAATAATCATCTCTAATCGGGTTTACAGATGTATCTATATGTGATAACTACCAGTTAAAATCACTCAATAAGGTTAGTGGAATTGTCATGAGACTATCATAATCTTCATGATTTTTTAAAGCTAGATATTTACATCTTTCAATATTTTTTGTGTACAACCAACCGTATTGAATTGCAGGGCAGGACGAGGCAAGGAGGCCAGCTAGTCGAGCAAATTGGCGAATTGTACGTTTTAATGATTTGAATTTTGTTAATTCTTGTTTTATCATAATTCTTTTTTCGTCAGTAAGAGCTATATGGTATTTTTTTGAATTTATAATAAATCCTAAATACTTACATGAATTGCTAGGTGATAAATTACTTTTTTCAAAATTTATAATGAAACCCAGTGATTCTAAAACAGTAATTGTTTGAGTAAAATTATGTTGACAGTTATTATACGAATCAGCAACTAAACATATATCATCAAGATATATTGATGATATATAACCTAAGGATCTAAGTAAATATATAACGGGTTTCATTAATTTTGTAAAAACTAATGGCGCCGTGTTAAGGCCAAAAGGAAGAACATTAAACTCGTAATTTTTTTTATTAAATATGAATCTTAAGTATTTTCTGTAATTTTTATTTATTTTCAATAAAAAATAAGCATCTTTAAGATCAATTGTACATATAAATGAATTTTTAGAAATTAATTTTAATGTTGTTCTTAAATCCTCCATTTTAAAATGATTTGTGTGTATAAATTTATTTAATGATTTTAAATTTAAAATAAAACGTTTTTTGTTATTTTGTTTTGGTACTAAGAAAAAGTTTGATAAATACTGTGTATCACAGGCTTCACATTGTGATATTGCACCTGACTCTAATAGTTCATTGATAATAGGTTGAAATTCACAAGTTTCATTTTTAGAATATTCTTTATAAAATGAACTAGAAAACTGATTAGGAAGAGAGTGGAAGGGTATTTTATAGCCATCCCTAATCCACGACAATATTATCTTATCATTAGTTATAAGGCGCCATCTGTTATAAAATAAAGACAACCTTCCAGCCATGCAACCTACCTCAGCTAGCGACGTATCTGCGTGCGCGCGCGTGAGCGCTGCAACGACGCCGGCGGCGGCGGTGGCGGCGGTGGCGCTTGGTATGTCAGTGTCGCCGGTGGCGGCGGCGGCGGCAGCGGCGGCGGGTGGGCTTGGTATCGGCGAGGCTGTAGCGATGTTGGTGCGAATCTCCTCCCCGCTCCGCTCTGCCTCGCCAGTGGGAGAGGGGGTCTCATGTTTAAAGATCGAGATTGATTGTATTTTTGTTGTGAGACACTTGCCATTTTTGTCTGGGAGATGTTTTTTATTTCAGCTCCAGATTTAGAGATTGCCTTGGCAGACTTTAAGGTGTCAGTTAGTTTCTCGCCAAATAAATGACTGTCTATCTCAGTAGTATATAAGTGATCCTTAATATCTTTTCTTATTGTGGAAGTTACAAAACTTCTACGAGACATAGATTCCATATACTGATGATCACAAAGTAGTCTGCCAGCATCAAGTAAAAGTCTTATAATGTCAGTGTCTTTATTTTGGCTGGCGAAGATTTTTGTCAATGCCTGACCAATGCAGCTTATGGAAATTGCTTGTTGATTTTGCTTAATTTCTATAGCTTTATCTTTTTTAACTAATGTGTCAGATAACGCCGTCTTTATTTCGGCGTTCAGTTGAGGTGAACCAATTTTTTTGCAATTTTCGGGTAAGAGATATTTATCGAGAAGCTCTTTTTTCAAATCTTTTTGTAAACCTGTGGCAGCGATGTGCTCCCAGCGAATGGATAATTCATTTTGAATTGGTGAGCTATACTTTTTATTTTTTGAGGGGGTTTCACCCAGAAGCTCAAGAATATTATCGTCCAAAACTAACTCAGTTTCGTTTTTCTCAACCGAAGTTGAAGGTATATCGTTAATTGAATCGCTCATTTGCTGTTCAGATTCTACTGGACATTGAGATATTGAATGTTCTATTTCTTTTGTGGGAGATATAGCTACGGTATTTATTGTGCCGTTTTTAGGTTCCTCGACAATAGCAATAGGTTCTTCAACGTAAACGTTTTGTTGATTATCTAAAAAAAGAAGTAAGAAAAAAGACTGTAATATTCATCAGTAAAATAACGGGCACAGGCTCAAGACCTGTGCTCAGTTAAGAGTTGTGAAGGTACCATCCTTATAAGATGAACTGAATGAATGAAATGATGACTGAAATGAATCCTGCGTCAGAGTTGTCTGGAGATGAACTTTTTCTCTGTCGCCGAGAACGCTCTTTCACTTTTTTTTCTAATTTTCTAATTTTTCTCATAATGTATTCGTCACTATCCCTATTCTTACGCTTAGGCATTTTTATTTCAAATAGCAAAAATTTTTATAACGTGTTGAACGGCCGAGCACTGAAACGCGAATGAGAAATGGCGACGACCAGTGTTGCCACATGAGATGTACCTTTAATAAATATATTTTTTTATTTATTTATGTAATTCTCAACTATAGTGTATGGATGGCCACACGGTTCGTGCTACTACAAGTATTCTAATCTCTTCAGACGAAGCAAAGTATAATAGTCTTCGTTCTAATAAACATTTGTGTTTCTATGAATATAGCAAGCTATCCAAAAAAACACCAATATTTAAAAAACCTCAGCGTAGTATTTCAGAGCTAAGCTGTCATAAAAGCTGACATAACTAGGCGAATATAATTTTATGAGATTGTCTGGAAATTAAAAAAGGAGAATTAAGAAATATTTTCTACTTAGTAAAGAGTATCTATGCAAAAATGATGAATAAATCAATAAGAAAAATTCGTCTTGGGCGGTATTTCAACCCACGTCTCCAACATACCGCGGTGACGCCTTGACCAACTAAGCCATCGAGCTGTTACCAACCCCGACAAAATTCTTAGCTGCATTAATCTTCTTTATTCTTTGTTAAGCCAAAGAAAACTATATAATTTTCTATTTCACCATTATTCCCACAGATTTACTTTTCTCCAAAGAGTATCGAATAATTGAGGAATTTGTTGACATTTAAGGTTATTTGATAAGGGTAAGTATTTCGTCGTTTTAATGGACCTACATAGATACATTGTGCTCATATTAATTTATGTGACGTTTAAAAAACACAGAAAACGATAAGATCAGATTATTTGCTCACTGAGAGAAATATAACATTAAAATATTAAGTACTTCTGTTTTAAAATATTTATTATTTAAAATATTAAGTACTGTTTTCTTTATGGTTGTTAGTATTAGAGTAACATTTGACAGGAATCAAACCACCTCACCTGCGCGTGATGCACTACCGACGGACTCCACTACTGGGCCAGCTTGATGAAAGACAACGCAAACCTACTCAGAAATACTCTTGTCCCAGGGCACGATGTAGATGTGATGAAATCTTACTCAAATCCACTCAAACATTCTGTATAAATGCGCTAGCTAGTTTAAAAAAATTCAGTCTGTGTTCTGTCTTTCATATTCAATAGCCGACACCCCTAATACCCCTATTGATCCCACGTGTCGCGTGAAGACATATTTGCCTGGAAACCTCGTTAAAACTTTGTTACCTCTCTTTATTAACGCATTTAGTTATTTTCTGCGCTTTTCAAATTAATATGGCATACTTAGATGACAACAAATAATTCGATCAACTTGCGGAATTTTCGAGACAATGGAATTTAGTGCGCTCACACTATCACAATCGCATTCAGTTTAAGAATCATATCATTGCTATACACAGCATACATAAATCATTGTTAAGGTTTAATAGAACTAATTTGAAGATTAGGTTAAACTATCTCCATATAAGCTGCTGGTGTGTTTTCTTTATGGTTGTTAGTATTATAGTAACATTTGACAGGAATCAAACCACCTCACCTGCGCGCGACGCACTACCGACGGACTCCACTACTGGGCCAGCGTGATGAAAGACAACGCAAATCTACTAGGAAAGCCCAGGGCTCGATGTAGATATGATGAAATCTCACTTAAATCCACTAAAACATTCTGTACAAATGCGCTAGCTAGTTTAAAAAAATCAGTCTGTGTTCTGTCTTTCATATTTTATAGTCTGTGTTCGCTTAGCTTGTTTGAAAAATGTGCGGATCGATATTTCAGGTAGGCGATACCATCGTCGCCACTGCACCGCAGCCCCGCAGGCTAATACGATAATAGCGAACAATCATAACGCTTTTTCATATAAATTATGCGAACCTTCCAGTTTCAGGCTAGGCCAACATAATTTCGATATAAAATATTGAAACGCAAACCGAGACTTGGTTAGCTTCACAAAAATATGTAAAGTCTTGAATGGAAATTCGCCTTTTATTGATTCTGTTAAAGTTATTTGATAGGCATAACCAAAGTATAAAAATATATATATATATATATATATATATATATATATATACTATGATTAAACCTACGAGCACATCCATCAACAAATAAACTAGGCACACATATCATAAGTAGTGAAGAAACAACATGTTAATTTGCACTTTAATGTTTAATTTTATCATTTATATAAGTAGAAATGAACAAAACTCGCAGTGTCAACCGTTTTTTCGTGGTTCATGTGGGAACACCTTATTTGCCACAACACAAAGAAAGTTTTATTAAAATACGTTCTGTAATAAATGGAATTAGGCTGTTCATATAGAACCTATAAAATCTTTAAAATTTAACATTAATCGTACAGTATTTATTTATTGCAATGTATATAACAGGTGACAGCCATTTGAGTAATAAATAAAATATAAATACATTAAACCCTGATAACAAGGTTGAGAACCAAAGCATATATGTACACTATGTACATACATGTTCAATGTATGTAGCACATTTGGCTACAACTAAATGAACATTTTTTTCAATCAACTTTAAACTTAACGTTAAAAATTTTAAGGTTCAAAATAAATTTTACAGTTTTGTATAACCTGACGTGCTGATGATTGTACATTCTGCTTTAACCATTATTGTGCAGCAAAAGATCGTCTACAAAAATAACAACTATGAAAAAGTGACAAGAATATAAGTATGTTACTTAGAAAAAAAATACAGGATAATAACAATTACGCAAATGAAGTTAAGTACCGGCTTATTTTTTAATTTTATCTTTAACATTTATCAGTGGAATTCCTACATAAAAAGTATGTTTTTGATTGGGATATTGTTAAGCACAATATTGGCAATAGAGCCATTAAAATTAAGGATAATATTGAACCACATCAGATGACCTGGCAAGTAAGCATCAATATGTCTAGGCGGTTCTAAATTGAAACTCGTTTGTATTCAGAAACGCTACGATACTAGCCCCGAATAGCGAAAAGGGTTCGGTGTCAGTGACAGCTACAAAATGAGAAATAAGAGCGATAAAAATATAGTTTCTTATTTACTTATGTTTGAAAAACATAAAGTTTCGTATTTGAAAAGCCATTAGGAAGCACCATGAACACTTTTTAATGTTAATATTATTAATATGTTATTAATGATGCACAATAATCTTTTAAAATAATAGTTTTAAGGGCTAACAAACTTACATACAACCACCTATAAATACGTGTAAGGATACACTACTTTGGCGTTTATTATATAGCACGAAGCACTAACAGTCGTAAAATATTCGTACGTTTTTGATAGCCAGCCTTCGAAGTTGACGATATTATACTCGTACGTCAAAACCTTGTTCGTGCGAAATCTTCATACAAATGTACATCGTTACGCTTACGTTACGCTACGAAACTTTAAACAAAAGGTTCGTGCTTCAAAATTTAGTTCCAAGTACACCCCGCTATACAATTCTCAAACAAATATTTCATTATGACGATACGAATACTTTGATGCAAATGCTCGTGCTAGCCCTACTGTTTTCATTTAACTGGTTACGTGAAAAAGTACCTGCCCCATGAATTTACCTGAGTATATACCGATCCTGTAGATATTCCTGGATATAATGTAATGTAATAATATGTATGTATATGTCGTTAAAAATCTGTTAAAATTTCTAACACGAAGGGCTTAAAAACTTACATCCCCCCGCGATCACCCTCGATCGACCCATCGATCCTTACACAAGTTTCTAGAAAACAAGCGGGAAAATTAGTGAAATAAATGAAAAATGAACAAATTAACTTCAAAATTTAAGGCAATATTTACCCAAATTGTATTTCAATGAGAATAAATTATCCAAACGTAAAAAATACAATTTATACGTTTATGAAATTCCCTTTCGGCGAGATTGACCTTAACATGACCTAATTTGATATAAAAAAATATTTGACAACAAATCCTACGGTATGTTATGGAACATTAGGTCAGGCTATTTCACGAAATGCGCTCTCCCTCTTGCCTTGCAATAAGTATTGCCTAAATTTGGTTAATTATTTTTTAAAATTAAAAGCTCAAAGTTAATTTTTACGTCAGATTGTGAACTGGCCTAGCCCAAGGATAAAATCGCTGCTAGTAGGACCACGCGTCAGTCTGTGCCCAGAATAAAGCAGTTTTAATGCGCCCATTACCGATTTGTCCATCGAAATAGCTCATAATGGTGCGCCAATTTCCAGAAGAGAACTGGTTATTATGAACAGGGTTTATTGGGTATAATAGAATGAAATTAAAGTAAAAATTATATGTATACGCACCTATCACCTACCAGTACGTCGTAGTAATAACAAATTTATTTTAATTTTAGACATTGCTATTAAAAAACTCTATCTCAGAAAAAAAATAATATGTTTTTCCTTTTATCATTAAAAAATATCCAACATGTGTATGTGCTTTATGAAGCAAGTCATGAACTGATATTTCGAGTAAACTTCTTCCTCTGGCTTCATCCCATCGCTATTTCGAAAATGACAGTTTTATTGGTTTTTCATAACAATCATAACCTCAGTAATTTAAAAAATTTAACATGTATTCCTTTCAATCTAATTGCATAATGTGGAATATTTTATATTTAAAAAAATTATAGCGTGATTAAATATTGAAAGTTATTAAAACAAAAGCTTGACAATCACAATAAATTATCGAATTTCAATGTAATAGAAGGATTGGGAGCAAAAGCAAGTATAATTAAAAGAACGACTCTACATCATGCCAATTTGCAAGGTGAATAACTACTCGTACCATGCAAAAATAAAACTTACGTACCTGTAGGATATTTGAATAGGAGCCAAAAAACTAATAGCACAATAATATGTTATATTTTTTGGCTCCATTAAGCCCGCCTTTACATGAAGAATTAATAAATAAAAGTCAAAACTACAAATCAGTACAGTCTGAAGCTTTGTAATATAGTCCTTCAATTAAATATGCCTCAATATATATTCTACTGTCTATCACCCCAATAAACGTACAAATAAACCCAAATAAACTTTGTACATTGTGTCTTATGTGTTGGTTGTGCTGTCTAGTTTTATGTGTACAAAAATTGTTAAATAAATAAATAAAGGCCTGGTCCGTCGCTTTTAATAAGTAATCATAGACTGAGCATAACTACGTCGAGTGGCAATGTCTTTGATAAAGTGTAGTTATGTCATAAATAGGAGAAGTCTTCAACAAACTTTTTTTCATACATCATTTGTGAAAAAGTCTGTGCGACAGTTTTTGAGAGCAAACAGATAGATATAAAGACAAGCGGGTAACTTGGCCTTATTCGTGAAACGTTCTTTATGTCACAGAAAGTGAAAAAAAAAACATAGTAGATAGAAAAAAATCGTTTTCCATATCATGAATACTTCTTAATAGATTTATGTACGAGTATACGTATAACTCGTTACAGTCCCACCCCGTTCTCGTAATAATAAACTTCATTAGCGCTAACATGGAGCCCATTAAAGCGCTATCATCAACCGACCCCAGCGTGGAATTCCCACAGTAAAAATTAACCTGTGTCCGTTACTTGCCACAATTTGTCCGGCCATCAGTCATCGCCGGCGTCTGGCGACTAGTTTTGTCAAAAACACAATTCTAGCGTATTAATTGTTCTGAGCGAACGTTGGACACAATTTCTTCCTATTACTACAGGAACCTGTCGACAATGGAGAGCGAGGTGGATTAAAATGCTTCGTTTTTGGTTTCGCTGTTGGGTAGGTGTTATGAAACTTTGTCAAGTCTAGCTTTCAAACAAAACTCCAGTCTTACAAATAAAAATGAGTTATACCACATTTATTCCACCCTTATACTAGGTATAGTTATACTTAGTATAAAACGAGAATAACTCTAGAATATTTTTTGACAAATAAACGAGGTTTATCTTCGGTATAGCTATTCTTCCGATCTATCAAAATGCACAATATGGCAACAGCGCAATCAAAGAGAAATGTACAAAAAAGTAACATTTTATCAGTGAAAGCTGTCAGTTTTTCGACCGGGCGACCGTTTTGTTGATTGGTTTCATTTCCATATTTTTATATTTGTTTATACTTTCGTGTAAATAATTATATTAATTTGAAAATAGTTAAATTTTGATAAAGAACTTTGATTTTTTTTCAAAAATGCTGAATAAATCAATAAATAAATTTCGTCTCGGGCGGGGATCGAACCCGTGTCTCCAACGTACCGTATTGACGCTTTGACCACTTCGACCACCGAGCTCTTATCAGCTCCGACGAAATCTTTAACTGTATTGATCTCATTAATTTGGGGGAGGAGGGGTGGGGGGTGGAGATGGCTATGCTCGGAGTTTCTTTACGTGAACGATAAGTAATGATGAGATCCGTAAGAGACGCCGCGTTGGTAAGCCCCCCAAAAGGTGGACCGACGACCTGATGAAGGTCGCAGGAAGCCGCTGACAAATGACAATAGCAAACAAGCACAAATCGAGTTATACTAGGTTTATACAAGGGTGCGGGCTGGTATAACTTCGGAATAACGTTTGTATCAATAGAAATGTCAATGTTATACTCGGTATAAGTTATTCTTGGTTTATTTGTAGACATTTTGCTTATTCTTAATTTATTCTCGAGTTTAACTTTATGCCACGTTCGGTTTTGTTTCGCGTATGCTTAATGATTTATACCTATAAAATTCTTTGTCCTGAATGACTGACTGACTGACTGACGGATCAACGCACAGCCTAAACCGCTGACCATAGAGACTTGAAACTTGGAGGGTGTGTTCTTTGTATTACGTAGGCGTCCGTTAAGAAAGGATTTTCCGAAATTCTATCCCTAAGGGGGTGAAAAAGGGGGGCAAAGTTTGTATGGGACAACTAGATTCCTTGGTCCAATCTACTTTAAATTTTGCATAAACATTCGTTAATAGAATCGATGGATAACATGTTTCGTATTTTATTGAAATTCATCCCCTAATAGAGTGAAATGGGGTGGTAAAATATGATATCGACATTATTGTCGTTTTCATGGTTTTTTGGGTCGTAGATTACGAAAATAACATCGATATCAAAATCTAACATGGCGGACGCAAAATACTATCATCCCTTGATGGGGTGCAATGGAGTTGAAGAGATACAATTCTGTATTAATTATCTTAATCGTATTTAATGTAGGTATATAATAAAATCGTAGGGGTGCAAAAATCTGTAATTGCGAAATATTAAGAAAAACAATACACAGGTCGCCTTAAAATCATTAGCAGAACACGATAGAAACGTTTTAAAAAAAATTGTTTGTTTGTTTGTATATTTGTTTGTTTGTTTGTCTGTTGATCCTGACTTTGGTGACCTTGGGACTACCCTAGGGTCCCAAGGTCACCAAAGTCAGGATCTGATGATGGGATCCCATGAAAATCGAGGGAAACGCTAATTTAATACCAGCTCACCAAAGGTGAGCTGGTATTAAATTAGGGTTTCTTTCACTAAAAAGATTTCATTCACTAAAAAGTTAAAAATAACGTGACGTGACGTTGCGACGTGATATTGTCATAAAAAAATAAAAAATATTTTACAAAAAATAAAAACCGACTTCAAAAACACTGAAAAGTTAAAAATAATATAAGAATAGGTACAGAAAAACATCACATTTCTATATTGAAGTCGGTGCCAAATTTTAAGACATTCTCCTCGTCGTTCATCGTCGTTTGGCACCGACTTATTTTTATATATACCGGTTTTTATTTTTTGTAAAATATTTTTAATTTTTTTATGACAATATCACGTCACAAATATAAATTTTTTAGGTTGGTTTAATTCTTGACCAATTTTCTCAAAATCGGTACAATTTTTGAAATGTTGAAAGGTATTTTGAAAGGTGTTATATGTTTTTACATTATGACTAAGGAATCAAACTCTTTCATCCATTTAAAACTATTAAAAGTAATTGATTGATATTGATAATTAAAAAAAATATCTGACTGCAATGATTCTGGGTTACGCGTACGGGACTCTTATCCTAATATCTAAAATGACGGATCACATTTTTTTTGTATACACCTAAGGAACATGGATATCGAACCAAGGACCTAAAGAGTAGAACACATTGAACCTAGCCACGTTTACCTAATTCGACATGACTGCCAATAAAAGTTCGTTTCCAAACCCAGCAATATGGATATCAAATGAAAGGCCTTGATGAGTAGAGCACTATGAACCTGGCAACATTGACGTAAATTTAACATAGCTGCCGCTCAAAAAGGCGGATAAAAGTTCGTTTCCAAACCTAGCAATATAGGTATCAAATGAAAGGCCTTGAAGAGTACAGCATTATGAATCTAGGAAAATCGCCCTAAATTCAACATGGCTGCCGCTCAAAAAAAACGGTTAAATTTCGTTTCCAAACCCAGCAATGTGGGTATCAAATGAAAGGCCTTAATGAGTAGAGCACTATGAACCTAGCAACATTGACATAAATTCAACATGGCCGCCGCTCAAAAAAGGTGGATAAAAGTTCGTTTCCAAACCTAGCAATATGGGTATCAAATTAAAGGCCTTGAAGAGTAGAGCATTAGGTACTTAGAAAAATTGACCTAAATTCAACATGGCCGCAGCCCAAAAAAGGTGGATAAAAGTAAAAGTTCGTTTTCAAACCCAGCAATATGGGTATCAAATGAAAGGCCTCAAAGAGTAGAGAATTATGAACTTAGGAAAATTGCCCTAAATTAAACGTGGCTGCCGCTCAAAAAAATTGATAAAAGTTCGTTTCCAAACCCAGCAATATGGGTACAAATGAAAGGCCTTGATCAGTAGAGTACTATGAACGTACACTGTAAACGTATTGACGTAAATTCAACATGGCTGCAGCTCAAAAAGGGCGGACAGTTGCTTTTCAAACCCAGCAATATGGGTATTAAATGAAAGGCCCTGAAGAGTACCTAGAGTATTACGAACCTACGAAAATTGTCCTAATTTCGAAATAGCCGCTGCTCAAGAAAGGCACAATAAAGTTGAATCATTGAATCATTATGGAATAAAATGGAAAAAAAAACTAAACACCGTGTTAAGCATCTTGATGGTGAAACGTAGTTCGCGGGCACAGCTAGTTTATAATAAAATTTTAAAGTACATTATTGACCAAGAGGATAGAGAAGTATAATATGATGCAGGTGTAGACTTGAGTTTCAGGGTAACCAAGGACTCTATGCTTAACTCCCGAATACAGCATGGGTGTTAGAAGTAAATTCTTTTTTTTCGGGGGAAATGTGCAACCGCACCGTACCCACCGTTGGCTATACGGTGAGCGTTCGGGGGGCTAACCCGGCAGAGCCTACCTACTGAAACCCCTCGCTCGGTGTTCTCCCTTCCCTTTTGGGCGCGTGTGGTGGGGTCCACAATACGATACCACTACTCATGCGCCCAGTATACTGAGCGTAGCGATGGATTTAAAACTAGAGTCCTCAGTGGAATGAGACTCACCCAAGACTGAGACTGCTTTATCACCGAGAAAAATACCATACTTTTTGCACCACATGCGAGAAAATAAAATCTAATACTTACGTAAGAAACTCAGCATTTATTCAAAATCACATCATTTTCACATTAAAACATACATTATCATATCACGTTGAAAATCACGTAACTTTTGTATTGAAAAAACTAAACAGAAGACGTGTCTGTATGTGCTTGAATCCTTTTACTTTTTCAGCGCGGAAAACTAAAACCAACAAATGTGAGAAATGTAAACAGCATTTGTTGGTTTTAGGAGCCATGGTTAGCTTAATTTTTTTTTATTTTATTATATTTTACTTTCTTCACGAATTTTTGTACATATGTTGTTGATTCAGAATCATTATTTTTTCCACCACACTATATGAGGTAGATTTATATGAAAAAGATGGATAAAATTTTAATGATTTTTTCGTAGCTATGTCCTCAAGAGGATTATCAGGTTAAGTACTGCTTACTGTTTGAAAAGTAAACTATAAACAGACTAATGCGGGATATGTATGGGCTACATCAACCTATATACGTCCCAATGCCGGACGTATACGTTATCCCTGCTAAGATGAGAAAAAAATGATTTCTATGGAACAGTCGGTTTAGTGGTAATCTTTATTATAAAAGCACCCTATATAAGCACCTTATATTACCCTACTTATGTCCTGTTTTTCATAATGCTATATTCATATAATTTGTAATTAAAATAATGCTGCAAAAATTTGAATCACGAAGCCCAACAATATTCTTTCTGCGTGATTTTGTTTGAAAATAATAAAGGGCGTCGTGTATCGGATTACGCTGATCAATTTAATTAATAAAGAGATAAAAAGTGATCCCGAAAATTCTACTCCAACGGAGATTCTTAGAAATAAATAACAAGGATTAAATGAATGTAGGTACTAATATTTTTGCTCATTAAAAACATTCAAACAATAAGAACGATTAAAGTGAAATGTTTTTATTAGTTGATATTTTGAGATAGGTAAACTTCTTGGATTTCAAACAATAATGGTACTTTCCACCTGGCCTCTATTTCACCATTTCTTGGGCTAAGTTTAAAAACATCACCCGGAGTAAGTCGGTGGTGGGGGGAGACTGGTCGATCGGGGTTGTCGGAGTGTTGGTTCTTTTCGGACGGCACGGATCTTGTCTGATTTGTTTACATAAACAAATACATATTTTGTGTTTCATCGGCGCGTTTGTTCGCTATAAAGCCATGGATTACATTCCTCTGTTTCATCTACGAAAACGAAGGTGCCAGTAGCTAAAACCAACAGTATACGAATTCAGTTAAATCGAGGCCTAACATAGATACACTCCTACAGATACGATCTAATTTGCAGAACATAAAGGTAGGTGCTGACAGATTCTGCCCGCTGACTTCTGGTGTAGCAAAAGCACAGCAAAATATTCCAGCTTATGACATCCTAGTAATTTTAGCTTTAAGCTGTAATATACCATGTGAAGAGAAAACAATTTGTTCTTTAGTTGTCATATACTTTGTTAGCTGTAATTTTCCACTATTTTCTAAATTTTATGTTCAATGTTATTTAATATATAATATTATACCATGGGTTAAGTTTATACATAATTGTTTTTGTTGTTTACCGAAATGCGGTAACTAAAAAAAGGCGTGAAAGTCTGCGTTAACCAGCATCAATTGTCTAAAAGTAAAAGAGGCAATAAATTATACGACTATGACTTTGAAAAGTAATAATCAGTTTCCGTATTCAATTCTCGATATAAACAATATACATAGAAAAAGAACATCACAAAATGTCACTAAAATCAAGTCCACATACCTGCGAGCTTTGTTATCGGCGGAGTGACTGGCACCACCGCAGTAGTAGCTGTGTTCGGCGGGTACACGGGATCGCAGCATTCTCGTTCAGGGAACTCACTCCCACCCACCCGCGCCAGCAAGAGGGCCAGGACTCCTAGCACGCGCCACACACCATCGCACCGCGCTCGCCGTACCATTGACACGGACTTCACGAAAACCGTTGCCACGAAACGCGCCGCATACGCACCTACCCCTAACCCTGTCGCCGAAGAACTCGCGCGCGCGAAAGAACTTTTACCGCGTACGCCAACCGAACTCTGTCTGGTCGCACCGCACGCACTTAGCCCCACTTGTGGCGACACTTGGGACTTTTCGTCCTCCTCTTTGTCCCCCTCTTTCTTTTCGGTTTCATCGCAACCATCCTTTTCTATCATCGGACTATATTCACATCACACTTGTATGCACACGTTTCGATTTATCTGCATAAAATGATATGTTTCGATATTTAGCGTTGTTAATCGCACTCAGTCGCGCCTATGTGTACGCGGCGTTTTGTTTTTGTGGAGCACTTATTTGTGTTTTCTTGAATCTGAAAGAGATATTATCATTAAATGTACCAATTATATTAATAGAAAGTAAGATATACAACGTGTTACAGAAATAACGCACGCCCTGAAAATAGTTTGTTACAAACATGTAAATGAATCAATTTCAGAAATTTCGGAATAAGTTTTTTTTAAAGATATTTAAAAAATGTATTATCCTCATCAAAAGCGTTATGAGACTAGAAATATGGTGAGAGCGAAACGTGTAAGGTGTGTATAAAATACGAAATATTGTTTTTTTTCCAAACAAACTACTCTCAGAGTGTGAATTATTTCCGTTTCAGTTTGTATTAATAATTTAAATAAGCGAATCATTTACGGAGCTATTAACTGATAAGTCTTGTCTGTCACACACACATCCAACACGATTATTTGTAATGTATCGCCATTCCCGTCGTCCATGATAAACTTTTAATAAAACCCGCTGTTTTTATTTCGCTTGCCAACTTTGCGAGAGAAACAGAAATTCAATTCTATTGCACGGCCGTGTGTCGTTTTTTTTAATTGGATTTTGCGAGTGAGCTTAATGAATGTGTCACATTAATATAATAGCTCGCATTTATTTCACTTCAAAGCCACAAAATGTACAACACAATACTTAAACTAAACACGTTACTGGATTTATTGTAATTTTAAATGTAATGAACATTTCAGCTATCCCTGAAATTTACGGCGAGTGTAAATTGTATAGAAACCCAGAAAGAAACGTCTTTATTTGTTTTTCACTCGGCAGTAGGTAAAAAAGGTTGACAACACCTTCTTTAACATAATACCCGCGCATTACAAGTGACCCACTTCATTTAACCTTTCTCAGTATTACATTAGGAGGTCAACAGGTTTGTATATTTACATTCTTTACCTAAATTGATAAGTGTGTATTAAAGCAGTAAAAACATCTATGCGAAATATCTTTAATTTAATAAAATCTAATTGTTTGGAAAAGTTTTTTAATGTATCTAATATTTTTGTAGTAAAAATGAGAATGTTCTAGTTTTTCATCCTACTAAATAACGAGAAATTCAAAAGTAAAGTCGTTGCCCGAATTCTCAAGTTATGTTATTTATAATTAGCTAAAGGTGAAATTAACGAATATAGAACAAAAAAAAATATATTTTATTGGAATCGACCACATTACATAAGTGAAACAAAAAAACTTGAACATTTGAGAAATTGCCTTTGAAAATTAAAAGTATTTGAATTAAAAAGTAAGTTGCATTTTCATTCATTCCGACACAAAAATTAGTGACATTTTACGCACAACAGTGCTGATTTCAGATAATGTCGGAACCCAAATTAGAATACTAAGGTGATGATAGCTAACTTTTGTTCAGGAGTACTCTTGTTGTTGACTTTAATTTATCCTAGCTGCAAATACCAGTTTCAATGGGTTTTTTAGTTATATTTTTTTCCACAAATTTCAACCCCCGTATCTTTTATACCCTTATATCTATCAATACACAACCACGGTAGTATATGATGGGACACTTTGGGCTACTACCACATACAATAATATTCACATGTGCTTTATGAGTTAGTCGTATACTCGTCTCATGATCATTCAACGTTTTACCTAATATACAAACTAGCAATCCCTATGGCTATGTTCCCTAGTTAAACAGTTTTTCTACATTAACAAAATTAACAAGTATTTACCTATTTCAATATTTGCTTCAGGACGTCACCTAACTATTTTTATAAAGTACAGAGGATTTTTTTATTTTATCATACATGTTACAATCAAAACTCAACCGTTCACAACCACTATTAAGTGGTGGTATCCGCCAAAACTGTTTTTGACTAACCTCACCCAACCTATAAACAGTTTTGACTGATTTCAACAATCAAAAGTGGATTTAACTAGTTATGAGCTTGAATAATCATTGTCTCATTTACGTTATAAGGCCTAACTGCACATTTACATGTGCGCGTATGTCTGAGCCTGACCTTGAGGGGGCATTAAACAAATTGAATACCTAATATGCTATCAAACTTTCTCCCCTCGATCTCCACGCATATTACTTTTCTTTTAAAGTTCCCCTATTTAAGCTCGGATTCCATTAAATTGCCCGAAATTCTTTCGGCCGTTATTCAGACTTGTTACTAAGCAGCAAAGACCTGAGAGATACGATAATTTATTTTAATTGTGATGCCGGCCGATGAGTTCCGACATAGCCGACCGAACTTCTGGAGCGCGTTGAGGAAACTCAACACTTTTATTTTCCGCGAAAAATGTATTTGCTGGACATTAACAGATATCGAATGGTTTTTTCCTCGTAACAAAAACATATTTTATCATTGAATGCTAAGTTGATAAATGTTATTGAAGTGCTACTGCTGTCATAAAAGTTCATATTTTTTTATCTTAGTCCTGAGAGAGTTTTGAGTTTTGTGAGTGGTTTGAGGTGTTTTCTTTTTTATTTAATTGTATTTATGAATAACTAGCTGTTACACCCGTGACTTTGTCTACTTGGAATTCAATTACATCTCCAGTTCAGTAATATCACGCTTTCCCAAAGGAACTTAATTAAATTCGTCATAAAAAATTGTCTTTGTCGTTTTTTAAGGACTAAAGCTATTTCTATATTAAATTTCTTTAAAATTGCATCAGCGGTAATAGCATGAAAACGTGACAGATAGACAAACAGACATACGGACAAATATAAGAACGCATTTATAATATAATATAGTTGGGATAGTCTATTCAAAAAGTTAATAAGTTGAATATGTTTCATGAATAACTAACTGAAATTAATTATAAAGATTATGATTATGAATACCGTAGAAGAAGGATTGAAATACTTAAAATAACTCACCTATCTAATTTTATATGATTTTTTTCTAAAATATAAAAAAAAATTACATGTGCAGTATTTAAAAAAACTACAAAAAACTACTTAATAGTGAATGTATCCTGAAACGTCCCTTAAATTTTCCGTGGTGATAAAAAGTATCCGTGTATTTTTTTTATTTAAAGATATATTTGTCAGACCCAACCTTTAACAAAAAAAGAACCCAAAACTTATTAAATTTACTTTTTTTTTACTAACTGAACTCCAAATTTCAACCTTAAAAATGAATCAAATCAAATATGAACTCATCTTTTAACGTTTGAAGCGATTCGCAGATCAGGAGTACGGCTGAAATTTGACTTCCCAATTTCTAACTACCGAATCGAGTCAAACGTCAAAGTTTAGGAACCGTCCGAAGCACTGAACCAACTCTCTTTAATTACAAAACTATCCTGATAAAATTCCCTTTGCCAGCCATCGATGTTTAAAAAGTTATAATTAACCATTTTGCTAGGCATCAACTTAATTAGCCCACTTTAAAATGTCTACAAAACTTTGGAAGGCTAGTCAATACTATCAATATCACAAATTTAAGTTCGCCATAAACGAGATATTGTTTTATTAGTGAGTTTAACAAAGTTTGTTCAGTGACGCAAACTTTCATTGACTGGTACGTTCTTAATTAGCATTCTATTTATTATAACATATAAATAAAAATGGATCGCCAAATGTGTTGCTAGGCGCAAAACTTGAGAATGGGTGGATCGATTCGGCTTATAATTTTTTTTTGTCATATTTTCCTTAAGGCACAAGGAAGGTTCTTATTGGGAGAAAAACATAACAATTGCGTGGGAAATAGCAAAAACAACACTTTTCTTTTCTCATACAAATCACAGAGAAAATAACTTTTGACAGAACGAAATCTGTCCGGGCAGCTAGATTATTAATAAAACTAAAAATATACAGTATCAGTCAAAACTAACCTCAAAAGCTAAGCGCAAAACTTGAGAACGGGTGAACGGATTCGGCAAATTTTTTTTTTTCATATTTTCCTAAGGCACGAGGAAGGTTCTCATGGAGAGAAAAACATAAAAATTACGTGGAAAATAGTAAAAACAACACTTTTATTTTCCCATACAAATCATAGAGGAAATAACTTTTGACAGAACGAAGTCTCTCCGTGCTGATAGTTTATTAATAAAACTTAAATTATACAGAATCAGTCAAAACTGACCTTAAACTTAAACTTAAATTAGCATTTTTTTCACACGGTAAGTATTTTTATGTGATTATTCAATGACATTTTTAAGGCAATTAATAAAATAATGGCCAATTTAACCTTAGAAAACTCCTCAGAAGTACGCTCTCACTTTGTCTTTTATGAAAAGAACTAGCGACCCGCCCCGGTTTCGCACGGGTGCAATACTGATACTAATTATACTACAGAATGTCTTTATATACAACGTTCACAGCTTTTTTGTCCTGCTAATCATAAAGTGCTATAGGGCCGCCCGGCCCCCCGGCCGGTACCTCCGCAAACGCTATGTCCCTGCATTTTAAATCTGTAATATCTTCGAAAATATTCATTTAAATTACATGCTGTTAAAGAGTCATATTGTTCTATATTAAATACACAATATATTTAAGGTACTTAATTGGATAAGGATAAATGTTGTATTGCTTAAAATCGCTTCGTAAATAAGCCATTATTTCTCGTAAAAAATAACGGATTAAAAGTGGTTATTGTGGGCTTTCCCTAAAAGATAGACATATACCATCACGGATTTTTTTGTAAAACATTTTTAGGTGTACAATACTGTAGTACATTATTTTGATCTATCTCCTAGGGTTCAGCCAGCGTTTGCAATGTAAGCGCAAGAAATGTGTTTATTTTCGACATCACATTAGAAACCTCTAAAATTATCAGTGTTTCTCTACTATATTATACATGTATTATACATATAAACCTTACTCTTGAATCACTCTATATATTAAAAAAACCGCATCAAAATCCGTTGCGTAGTTTTAAAGGTCTAAGCATACATAGGGACAGACAGACAGCGGAAAGCGACTTTGTTTTATACTATGTAGTGATGTGACAGCATGCCACCTAACAGTATCCTTAAGATAAGAAAAGGTCGGTAAAAATGGCCATGAGACACCTTCTTAAGAAACTTAAAGTAAACAATTAGTATATAGTAGATAAAATAAACAAATTCGTTTTGTAACATTGTCAGATAGAGACGAACGTTGGTCTAATACTTTAGTACTGATTTCCTATCTTTCTGGTGCAAGAAACCTGAGCGGACTCAACTGAGCATTCCCGTTCCTCCTTATTATCGAACCCGAGCCTTCTGCACGATCGTTACAGCCAAAACAGCAACATGTTAATTCGGGATTAATGTATAAACAAAATTAGAAGGAGCGGCCCTTTTTATCAATTTGAGTTTCCTCGTTGCGTTTAACGTACGCTCTGATGGTGATTCGCAAAAATGGTCTCCCCAGGGACCTATGCTCAGACCAATGGGTTGCCGCCTTGACCGGAAGCCGCTTTATTTACGGCTCGTACATCCGAATGGAAAACACCCCTGGCGCCCGTGTTTATTGATTTCACTATTGATACATGAAAATTGTGTTGTCTGTATGCCTACGCAACGGAGAATTAATTTACATTTATTTTTCGTTGAAAATGTACGCTGACCGATGTTGAGTTGACAAAAAGCGAACACTTTCGAATAATTCGAAATTGAATGTTGTGAGTCTGTTTCGCCGAATCGGGTATTATTTATTGAGATGAATGTTACATTTTGTTTTGAGCTTTATACACATGTGGTTAGAATTCCGAGTCGTTGGATACACTCGCTATATCGCTTTACAAAATATGCGGTGAGTTTGAATTTCATAAATTATTTAGTTTTCCTATTGTAATTTGTACATATGTTAGAAAAAGACACTGAACAGTTAAGTAACAATAGCTTATTGTTTTCTAAGCCCAAAACAAAATTAAAGTGTACAGAGTACTCTATATAAATGTCATTTAAATATATACAAACTTAATAAGAATAAAATTTTATCTGCAAATTGTAATGATTGTAGTAGTTCAACATTAAACATAACACATAAATCGACAATTTAGATTAATTACTTATGAATATAGCATATAGTGTTACTTTAATACAGTAGTTACGCTGTTGCAAAGAAATAATTACTGAACTACAGGCAAAAAGCCGTGTAGAAATAACAAATAACTGACGATAAACCAATGGCTTCTAAAATAAACGAATTGACTGTCGCAGCTTCTACAGTTGACGTTATGAGCTTATCGTCTACGTCCTTAAAACCTATTTTGACTTGGTATTCCTACATACTTTTTTCCCCAATAGATATAGGTACTTTAAAACAGCTATGCAATAAACAAGAAGTATGTAAACAGTTTGTTCACCCCAAAACGTACTTCACTTTACTTCAACGTACTTTAAATACTCGAAGTAAGCAGTTAATCTCCAAACACTTGTTTTCCTGTTTTCCTTGAATTGACTACATCCTGAAGTGGTAGTTCATCATTATCATCACAGCTCATATTCGTCGCCACCCAGCCTACCCTAGGTATATTTTAGAGTGATAAGGTCAACCACACTGGCCCAGTGCGGATTGGTCGACTTCACATACACCATTGAATTTCTTCGCAGATGTATGCAGGTTGCCTCACGATGTTTTCCTTCACCGTAGAAGCGTCAGGAAAATGTACATATGAAATTAGAAAAACGAGAAACACATTGGTACATGGCGGTCTCAAACCCCGGACCTCCCGATAGGAAGGCAAGTCCACAGCGCTACCGACGCTCTTAGTTCCTAGCTCAAGTTCAACTTTATTGATTTGGGGCAAGCAATATTTTACATATGATGGGGGAAGCTCTTGGGCTCCATCTCATCTCACAGTAAATATCGATTAGCCTTCTCTACAACAGCTTAGGAACAGTCTATCTTACCTTTAATTATCGGAATACAATAATGATTTTAACATTGTTATTATGGCGACAAGCTTATGTAAGACAATGTTAGCTAGCCAGGCGGGCTCAGAAGCCCTACCACCAATTAAACCCAGCAGAAAAACCTCTGCCCCTACGGGGAATTGAATCCCGGAACTCCCGATCAACACCCGATGTTCTTAACCACTAGACCACGGAGGTGGTTAAAACTAAAATTACTGAATACAATAGTCGAACACTGCTCGTGTATCGATTTCACGCGCGTGCTATCGATTAAATAATGATATAATATGATATAAATAACCACTTAAGGAGTTACCGTTACTCGTGAACGTATGATTGCTGCAAGAACCATTTGCTTCGTTTTACAAAGTTGTTTACAGTAAACTAGTCGAGGGGCAGAAGCTAAACCAGAAATGTTATACTTACAAACTTGTAATATATTCCATCCGTGGCCTGCTTAGATTATTTGCCCATGCAAAATCGGGGCGGATCGCTAGTTAAAAAATATACTAATAATCACAATCAAATATGTGAAACAATTTTATTAATCGGTTCAGTAGTTCCAGAGATTACTACCTACAAGCAAACTTTAAACTTCACCTCTTTATCATATTACTATAATTAATGATTTGTAAAAATCAATTTCAAATAGTTCGATACTCGGTTGAGTAAGTAAATTAACAATAATCTAAGAATGCAAATTTTTCGTATATTTGAAATAAAGGATTTTGATTAAAATTTGCTATGATCAATATTTAGAGCACCTCCAGTAACTGTCTTATTTCATAACCAGACGTTTCGCACTAAAATCTTCAATATATTCTTAGTTTCGTATATTCTATATTTTTCCCGTTTTAGCAACATTTTTCATTGATTCTCGTCTCTTATTGGCCGTAGGGTGATATTACATAACCTAAAGCCCTCCTCCTTAGATGGACTATCCAACACAAAAATATTTTTTCAATTCGGACCAGTAGTTCTAGAGATTAGCGCATTCAATTCAACAATCAAACAACTTCTTCAGCTTTATAATATTAGTATAGATATACTGATGAAAGAACAAAGAATTGTAGTGTTTATCTCGAGAAAAGCCTATTTGTCTTTTTGTTACCCCTGAAACTTGATTAAATAAACACAAAAGATGATCTTATTTTATTCAGTTCTTACCCGAGCATTGAGGACTTAAAAAGGCTTTTTACATTGTTTTACACGAAAAGATTACTTTTATAAATACAACGGCAACTTGTACCACGCTTTTTTTGAAATATTAGCTGTACCCGGCATGCAATGTTTTAATAAATATATTTTTAGGTTAGAAACCTTCGTGGGCATTTTCAAAAGAAACTTTCAAAGTTTCATTCTTATCTGATCAATGGCTTAGGAGTGCCTTAAGGACAAACAAATAAACATTCTTTTTTTTACGTAGAAAACAAAATATTCAACAACAAGTATAGATAATTTTAAAGCATTTCATTTCTCTTTCTCACATATATTTAAGTGCCTGTCGTCATCATTTATAACAACTGTATTTTTAAAAATTACTAACTTATTGGCTGTAGCATTACTCGTGCTTAAGTTATCTTTAAATATGTTATTCCATTCTTAGAGGAGCAAACCCGTTAATTGTAAGATACCCTAAAATGTGGAAACTAAACTGTAATCTAAAAACCAAGATTCTTGAATATTTCGAACTGAAAACATAGTACGTTCCATACGAAACTTTAAAGACAATCCTCCCGAGATGCGGATTTCGAAAAATCATTTCATAGTCAATATTAGTAAAAGAGCTTGTTGATTACTAGCCATTTCTTGTCTGCAGCTTTATATGACCAATGTCGCGTCACACATTCTATCCGGATATACAATTTAATAATTATTTTAACTTAGACGTATGTGAAAAAAATACAGAACATTTTTAGAAACAATATTTTCATATCAAAATTTACCTCATCTCTTTGCGTAAGGCCAAAAACTGCCTAACTCTACATACGAGCTTTTTTAACATGCATGGAAGCAAAGCTGAATAATATTTCTTGCGGAAATTTCGCCGCGCTGTAATACACCGCAAGACACCGGTAAGTAGTTGGGCTCCTCTGAAAGGGTGAATCAGGGACAGGACATATTCCTCGCATCAATATGTCAATCACATCGACTCGCGTATCTGGGAAAACATGCCGCACTACGTATAATAAATACACTATGTTACGGTGTTCACCTAATATCACTTTCAACATTTTGTGACTGCGGAAATACATATACAAAAGAAATATTACCTACGGAAATATATAAATTATAACACAATTTAGGTTAAACATAAATGATCATTAGGCATAATTTGACTATAATTAATAGGAAATTAATAATTTAAAACTATTCAGGTATAGAAGTATAATGTTACCGTTAAAGCGTGACCTTCTTTACAATTAACCAACAATCATAATATTAAAAAAATGGAAAATGGAAATTGAAAATACGAAGATTATAAATCATTAAGTTAAAAAAAGTTAATAAAAATATACATAACTGTCTACCGATAACTTAATTTTATGCATTACAGTGAGAACTATTCCATTGGCTCTGGATTTTCCGTATTTCATCGTATTTTTTAGGAATGAGATAAGATCACACATATACACATACTCCAGTTATTTCTTTCATGTTAGTTATGATAAAAGCACATCTGCTGTACTAACTACAGTTAGCATATCTTACATTCTAACACATTCTTCAATAACCACTGTATATACTGTTTTCAATGATTGTAGATGGTTAATAAAATGTAGTAATGTTACATGTTCCAGTCCGCATAATGGACTAAACTTGGTCTGTAATCGAAGTCAGTCGTAACAGCAATATTGCTAGCAGCTTTATTGTGTTTCGGCAGTTAAAGTTAGGTTCTATACAGTATTTGCTCGATAGCTTTGGAATCCGGACAAAGCACACATCTACAATCGATGTAAATCGCGAGAATTGATGAGTCTAAAACTTTCTGGTACTGACGAAGTAATCTTCTGCGTGAATTTTTGTGTTTTTATTATTGTATGTGTGTGTGCAAGTATGTATACATACGCATTTGTGTGTAAACAATTCGACAAATTTGAATTTAGTTTGATACAATTACGAAATTTACACTGACTTCAAAAATATACTAGTAAAGACACAACCGGACCGATGTTGGATTTGAATAATTTTATTTTCCATTATTATTGCATGTCAATCGTTTTAGCAGTTTCAAATGATGGAATTTATTACTCCATCATTGAAAACTGCTTTCCATTTTTTAAAATTTATTAAGACCAACACACTATTTCACCACATACCCTAATTATAATATTCCGAAAACATAACAAGTCTGTTACAAAACGTTCAATATAATTGCGTAGCATTAACAAAACGTTAAATATATTGAATGTTTTGTAACAGACTTGTTATGTTTTCGGAATATTATAATTAGGGTATGTGGTGAAATAGTGTGTTGGTCTTAATAAATTTTAAAAAAATGGAAAGCAGTTTCCTAGTGATGGAGTAATAAATTCCATCATTTGAAACTGCTGAAACGATTGAAATGCAATAATAATTATCCATTCATCCATTTTTTTAAATTTATTAAGACCAACACACTATTTCACCACATACCCTAATTATAATATTCCGAAAACATAACAAGTCTGTTACAAAACGTTCAATATAATTGCGTAGCATTAACGAAACGTTAAATATGCACAATATAATCTTCCAATCCTTCAATAATTTGATCAACGGATTATTAAGATTTCAGTTTCTTTCAGTTTGGTTTCTTTTAAAAGCTTTTTGAACTCTGATCTTAACGAATGCTGAACGGAATACTGCGATAGATTCCTATCCAATTTCAACCATTCGGCGAGGCCAGGGCTTGAGTGCACTCGGCTTAGTCGTCAATTAGCAAAAGCGAGTAAGCCTACATTAGGCATATGTACAGACTCTAACAGCATCAAAATCACTCAGAGATATCGGGCTACCAAAACTTATAATGTATTTAACTGTACTAAAGCATTAACATTTTTATAAATTCAAGACTAGATATTTAAATCAGAAGTCAAATTCACTTAATCCAGCATCAGTAACATAAATTATCTACTTGTTTTTAGGGTTCCGTAGCCAAATGGCAAAAAACGGAACCCTTATAGATTCGTCATATCTGTCTGTCTGTCTGTCCGTCCGTATGTCACAGCAACTTGTCTCCGAAACTATAAGAACTACACTGTTGAAACTTGGTAAGTAGATGTATTCTGTGAACCGCATTAAGATTTTCACACAAAAATACAAAAAAAGCAATAAATTTTGGGGGTTCTCCATACATAGAACTGAAACCCAAATAACTATTTTTCATCAAACCCATACATGTGGGGTATCTATGGATAGGTCTTCAAAAATTATATTGAGGTTTCTAATATCATTTTTTTCTAAACCGAATAGTTTGCGCGAGAGACACTTCCAAAGTGGTAAAATGTGTCTCCCCCCCCCCCCCCCTGTAACTTCTAAAATATGCAAATGATAAAACTAAAAAAAATATATGATGTACATTACCATGTAAACTTCCACCGAAAATTGGTTTGAACGAGATCTAGTAAGTAGTTTTTTAATACGTCATAAATCGTACGGAACCCTTCATGGGCGAGTCCGACTCGCACTTGGCCGGTTTTTTTTGTATCAAATATTATCAATTTTATGCTATTCAAATAAAACAATGAATAATGTAATGTCCTCCTAACCGATATTCGGTCACGGCGCCCAATCTCCACAGAGACTACCCATCTGCGTAGGAGATATTATAGTGCACAAGTGACTGCGCAAACGCAAGTGCACTCTCTGTTCTTTCACTCGCCTAGTCCGATGGGACGGTTAACCGACACGACCGGGGCGAGATCAGGCGCAGGACCCACTGTTTAACGTGCCTTCCGAAGCACTGAGGAGCTTGAGATGTTTCTTATTTTGGTCACCCATCCTAGGACTGACCACAGCGAACGTTGCTTAACCTTAGCAATCGTTCGCTGAGCGCACGCAGCAATGCGCCACCAAACTCCTATGAATAATATTATAATCACAGTCAGGGATTCATACAACGTAAAAAACCAACAACAACATATAAAGAGATTCGTAAGCTCGTCACAAAACCATAATCTGCTTAATTACTTTAAAAGGGCGTTTTATTCTCAAGGAGAAACATAAACACACGTGTAAAATATAACAATGGAAATAAAAATGTCGTAGTTCGTAGTCATCTACGTGGCTACGCCGTAACGCTACGAGTCCCGTAGACCTTTCGACGTAGCGTTTTAATGTCACCCACATCTCAACATTTCTTTTTTTATCGCTCCGGTGTCGCAAGTAATAAAAATAAACAGAGTGTTGTATAAATTGAAAAAGCCCTTCTCTTATACTGTTCTATACGATTTTACGATGTTTTGGATACTGTGTTTCCGCTTTTTGGCTAATGCGTTATGCATTTTGTTATATGCGACATATATTTGATTTTTTTATAATATAGTTTTAATATACAATCAAGTTGACAAGGAGGCAGACTACTCATGACTAATGGTAACTATAGCCAAAGAGTCACTGACACGTGACTCCTGTAACATTTGCCAAGATTTACAAATGCTGCAATTCTATAAGTACCATAGAGTACATCGTTAGCTTGTGACATAAGGGGACTAAAATCAAATCATTATTTAGAATAAAATTTCCAACACAGTACCTCATGTGAAATAAATTGATATTTCTTTTCTGCAATAAAATCATTTAAATGTAACATTGCTTAAGCAGACTTTAATTACAGATTAAACAGACATGTTATTTTTCGCATTATATTTATTAATTAAGAAATTTTAAAAAATTTAATTGAATTATAAATTTATTAAAATAAAAAGTACGTATCAAATAATTAACAACTTAATATCAACATCTGTAAGAAAGTCGACATGATGGTTTCATTATCATTATTCTAAAGAAAATATTGAACATAAACACATACTCGTATGCTATAATAAAACAAAAGTACAGCAAACACTGTACCTAGGAAATTAAACCTAAAGGTGTATTTTATCTCTTTAAAACATTACTTTCACCCAACCACAGCTGAAGTTAAAACAGTAACTTCAGCTGCGGTTGGCTGGAATTATTTGAATCCACGCAAACTTCTGATATTCCTTGCTAAAATGTTAAAAACACCTACCTATATCTATTTTATTTTTAAAAAAGAGCTCTGTGCTTCTAGCTTAGGTTACTCAACCTTAAAAAAAATACTTAAAAATCCCTTTACAAACAACAATCTTATTGTTAAAGATCAGCCCTGTTAACTAAAACTTAAATAAGTTTTAAGGTTTTGGATGATTGTTTAGTAATCAGACAATCGTATTACTCTCGTAGGTGTTAAACCAAATAACACACGCAAACCTGATGGCATTGAAAATTTGTTAACAATTTAGTCTGTGACTTACCTACAAATCTGTTTTTTATCAATAACGAGTCACACCCTCGCTATAATTGTCAAAAATAATGTATACTATATGCACAGAATTATTTTAATCTAATCCTACTAATATTATAAATGTGAAAGTGTGGATATTTGGATGTTTGTTACTCAATCATGCAAAAATTGCTGAACGGATTTGGATGAAATTTGGCATGCATGTAGCCTTTGACATGGAAAAGAACATAGGCTACTTTTTATTCCGATTCCTTAAGTAGTTCCCGAGGGAAATTTGAAAATTGTTTACAAGCTAAACCGCGGGCAGACAACTTTGAAATTTGGTATGCATGTCACCTATGCTAAAGGAACATGTACTTTATATTCCTTAATGATTTCTCAAAAAGTTCCCGTGGGAAGATTAAAAATTGTTAACGAGCGAAGCTTTAGACCCAATTCTAAAGTCCACGCAGACGAAGTCGCGGGCAGAAGCTAGTAGATGCATATAATTACATAAAAACTCTTTATAACACATAATACATAGGTGCCAGAATATAACAAATACAAATACATAAGTTTCAGCACGTATAATGGTGGACTTATCACTCAAAGAGATTTCACCAAACCAACCTATCTGAGTGTATAATGAATGACATATAATCAATTTTTGATCCTATAATTTTATTGAACTATAATTTAATTAATTGTCCCACAATTTATAATTAATTTTAGAAAAGACATTAGATAACTCCATAATCACCGCCTTCGTCCTCTCTTCTAGCTATGCTGTGCCCTACAGGGTCCATAATTGATACCTACTATGTACAATTTTTACCATCATGAAAACATTGTGGAATGCATTAAAGAATTGAATTGAATTGAATTGAATCAATACGAAATATTAAATGAATTATTATATTTTATAAGAAATACCATCATCATTGCGCAGCGATATAATCAAGCTACTATTCTTCATTGGATTTTCATGATTGATGAAAATCCAATGAAGAATACCCACAAAAACACTACCCCGTCCACGCTTAATTTGCTACTTATTTTTATCGCTAAGCTGAAATAATTTATTTTCACTGTACGTGGTTACCCATTACATTTAAAACTATACGTTGTAATGGATATTACAATGTTTTACAAATTAACCTAAGCCGGAGATTGTACGTCGTGTGCTAGCTTTCGCTTACTTAAGTACCCACTCGAAACTTTATGGCCGCATAATATTTTAATTCTCAATCTTCATCCAACGCTCAAGAGTCGGATAACATTACAATTTCCATTTTAAATTCTATTTGAAAATTTAATAAGGTCGAACACGCGCTTCGTTTCGGCACGGTTCCCGCCGTAAGGTCCCGTGTGCGGTTTCCCGCGCTTTACGCGACCTACACTTTATTTTTTAAACTTCGGACACGGAAAAGTATGAATACCAGCGGGTTTAATACTCAGCTCATCATGAAGTAGGTCATACATCCACACAGCTGCCTCGACACTGTCACGGCACACCACTCATGCATACTCGAACAAATAATAAGCGTGCTATAAAAATATTAAAGCGAGCGAAGAAATATATTACGTTTTATAAAAAACAGGAGAGCGCACGCGCGTGGTAGTACGCGCCATCCGTGCGGGCGGCTCCACAGCGCGACGGTACTAACGTAGTAAGCCTGGAAAGGCTTCAAGCTGCCCCCTAACACCCCGCGCCCCCATAGCACCCCTTTCAGCCCTCGGCCGCGGCCACTGCCCCAGAACCAGCAGACAGTATAATAGCCAATCCAACTAAATTATATTGCAGCTAATTCCCATGGCCCCAGCGTCGATTTTCCAACGCCGGTCGAAATGATTTTCCACCGCCAAGATTGTACCTCACGAAAAGCGAATACACGCCGCTCCACGAGTCAATAGGTTGTACAATTCAAATTTATTATACACGACTCTCGACTTAATTCTGATTGCACAAGAAATATTTTCAAGCCGTGCCATTTGAGCGAGGTGAGCGAAACGTTCGCTACGTGTGTCCGAGCGTCCGAATTACGTTATAATTGTTACATGGTAAGCGCAGGAGCTCTTATTATGCAATTACGAAGGGACATATTTGCGTAACAGTTGCAAACTTTCGAAAAGCACTTCTCTCTCCCCACAGCTCATAAGCTCGTAGTGAGCTTAGACGAACGGCTGTTTTAATAAGTGCTCTGTAGGTTAACGCTAGAGTCGCTTTTCGCTCGGTTGAATTGATGTGGAAAAATCGAAATTTAACACCGGCGGACTGATATAAATGCCGGAGTGGATTTTGTCAAATGAGTGTCATAAGCACGGCAATTTCTTAGGTGGAGAAGGTGCATTTGCATCCAAGGTTATGCATACGAAATAGCGAGACAACGGTGCTACAGCTTTTAATATTTATGACACTTTTTGAATAAAAGTACGAGTATATAAGGTAAAACAACGCTTAAGTGTGCTTATATTTCAGCTGATTTGGAACGATAAAATCGCAGTAGCTTGAAGGTGATATAGTTCAACCCTAACCTTTCACGGTTTCTTCTAGTGCTGTCGGCATAGAGCTTTGGGTTTGCATTTTTTTAATATTTTTTGTCTAAAGTCAAGTAACTTAAGCCCATAGATACAATTATACCTTACGTACATAATATATGACAATTTTGTTAGCGTTATAGAATTATTACTACGGTATAAGCTACGTTAGTAAAATGAAATTAAATATTAGACTTGCTGTGCACCACACCGGTGGTGTTGTATTGTATCCATCCCCGGAAGCGCCAATACGCTACACTTCCTGCGACCAGAATTCCTTCTTCATTTAGGTGTCCAGGCGCGGTGTTCGGGACTCGCACTACAAACGCTCCAAAACTGACATTGTGGCGCGACTCCATTAGCTGCACCCAAACGACAAAGTTGACCTTCTTCTGGATATCCTGTCGAAGCTCTGCTCCTGGTTTACGGCCGTCGCGGCCTGCAGCAGAAAATAGGACCCTGCGGGAGCGATACCGCAGCGGTTCATCGTTTCTCTTTGACGGGGCGCGTTTCTCTTCTTAACCGCGTTTCGCTTACATTGAAAGTTAGCAATGAAGTCAACGAATTTTTGTAGCAATTTGTACCAAAGTTCGTTGGAGGAGGCTTTTAAATAGAGATTGAGAGAGTGTTCATTTCCTTCCTTTAGTTAACTCTAGATTATAATTATAAAATATTATACCTATATTATAATATACAAATATATATATTTGCGTGTATGTGAACATATATTTATTTGATTAGTAGTAGTTTGTGTCCTATTTAATTTATTAAAAATTACCTGTTATCGTTTGCGTTCCAAAAACCTTGAATGAGAACTGTCTCACTGTAAACTACGCAGCACATTTTTAACACTCGAAACTTTATTTCGACTAGAAATAATCATTGCGAATTCACATTTATGCGTTGTAGTGTATTCGAATGTTATGATTTTGCCCCAACAAAGCATGACAAAGACTTTGACAGGAATCCATGGAAGTAATTCTTGGTCTATGGTTCTTCTGTTTACAGATTTGTGTGTAAGTCATTCAGTGAAAAGCTAACGAATATAAAGATGCTATTTTATCGTTTATTTGTCACTTTTATTTGTTATCTTCCACTCAAAATATGGTAATGTTAATTGTAAATATATATAATTACATATATCTAAGCAAGCAAAAGCAAATAAATGAAAGAACTTAGACTAGCTTCAAAAACACATGACTTCATCCGACGTTTTGAGAAAAGAACCGGTGAATGTTCTTTTCAGCAAAGCCATGTGAATAAATGTACCTAGTGAAAGAAAGGTGATATTAAATGTGATTAGTTTCACATTTCGCTTCATGTTCCACTTTGCTTACTTCTTTCTATTAAAGATACTTAAAGTTCTGTTCTTTGATATTTGTAAAAGCTATGTAGTTTTTGATTAAGTGTCTATTAGTGTTCATCATAACACGCAACTTTTGCTCCATCTAACCACAAAAAAAAGTAGGTGAATAATTAAAAATTGTAACGCACCCTTCAATATTTTAAGTCCCAGAAGAATTTTCTGCAATACGACAAAAAACCAAACGCGTACTTGTCAAAAAAAATACACACGGCAATGTACGAGTATACACAAATCGTTCGGTAAACATCGGGATTTATCTTGTCAAAGGAAATAAGTAAATCTGCCGTGAAATAACTTATTTTGAATAACTTCCCACGCTTATTCCTGTTACGCACTTACTTGGCGCTCGTTTAACGTGTTCGACACTTCAAGTTGTTTGGCATTTTGTTTTTCTTCAACGGCGAAATACGTGGCCTTCGTCTTACTAGATAGTCACAGCTCATATACGTCCCTGCGTAAGATATCTGACTGACTGAATCAGCTAATCGATTCTAGTATATTATCATCGCCGAGCCTTAACTATTAAAGCTAGACATATACTGCAGGTTCCTTTTATAACATTAATATCCACTTAGAAATAGTTTTCATAAATTCAACCCCTTTGGGAGTAAAATAGGGGTTGGTAATTTGTATGGAACTTCGTTATTTTAGAAGCTGAAACCTTTGCATTTAGAGTAACAAATGACAATAATGTAAACATGTGCTAGCTTTATGGAAATTCCACACTTAATCGGGTGAAATAAGATTTAAAAGTACGAGTATATATTTAGTTTGACCATCCATGTTTTAACGAGACTTTTTAAAATCCTAATAAATAGCTTGAATTGTTTTTACTGTGGGAAAATATAGAATTTATACGGGATAAACAAAAATAATTTCGGCGAAGCTATACGCGGCATAGATTTAGATTATTATAGAGCGGAATCGTGTGCGCAGATACATAGGGCCTGGCCTTATTCTGCTAGCGTTAACGCATTTCTGGCATGTCAATAACGCTTCAATAGCATCGCTTTTTGGGACAGTTATTGTTGGTTAAACAATAACTAACTAAAACTTTTGTCACTATTGACTTATCAACAATTGTAGTACGAATAAATTGCACCAGGAAATGCGTATAAAAGCGACAAAAACAGTTTTATTCAAACACTATAAAGGCACGACAACGATGTTTTGTATTTGCCGCTTCAAACATATGGAACTATCTACCCCCACCCTTGCGGGAAGGTCTTTTTTGTCTGAGAACAATTTCAAGCGTAAGTGCAAGCAATGGTTCCTGGGAGAACAATACAAAGCGGCTGGAATATTGTATAATTTATAGCACAATTGTGAAGGAATTACGATGTACGAGTACTAAGGATGTACTTGACTGACTTGACTCGATATAATATACTGACTTGACATACTTGAGTCTGACTTGCTGTTGTCATTTCTTTGTAATGTCTGTATGCGTGAGGTTATGGCCATGTTGTGGCAGAATATCAGCGACAGTTAATTACTCAGCTGTCAGATGCTGAGCCATAAGCCTATTTGTTCCGAATAACTTGTTTTAGTGTTAATCGTCCCATTGTATTTTTAATGTAATTTGGAGCAAATAAATACTTTAATTATTATTATTATTATTATTATTATGTGAAGTTTAGCAGAATTAGACACCAGATCTTACTGTATTGTTTTAAGAACACATTTGACGGCGGTCGTAGATGCGAGTATTTAGAGTACAATTATTGTGCATTTATGCAGAAAGCAGTGTTCGTTCCGACCTAGGTGCATTCTTAGTTTCCCCAATTGCGAGGAAAGCCCTAACGAAAGCTAGCCAATACTACTGAACGAGATCGCAGTCATAATCACGAGGCACAGACTCGCTGCTTAATGATCCTTGGCCTAGATTAAAACAACCTCAGTTCAGCCTTACTGCGATCCCTTCAAAACAATATTAAAACTGCAGAGAGATCGTGGGATGTCATTAATGAAAATAAATTTATTATTATTCAAAAGTGATCTACTTTTAAAATTATTATATTGTGTACCTATGAATGCGATAAAAACAATCTTTCATCCCAACTTATTCTCCTACGAAGAAGAAATTTTTACTCCTATAAATTTGAAAGGCTCTAAGTAAAAAGTAAGTAATTGTATTTGAAATCCTTTTAAATTCACTGTTTCCTGATTTTTTACTTTGTACAAATTTGGCATATAACTAAGTAGTTATGTGTGTAATACAATTGCTTGATTGAACTTTCTATGTATCTGGAAGTAAGTTAGTTTTTAACCGACTTCGAAAAAGGTGGAGATTCTATATTCTGCTGTATCTATTTTTTTATGTATATTCACCGATTACTCTGCCATTTGTGGACCGATTTTCAAAATTATTTTTGTAATCAAAAGAGTATACTCTCGAGGTGGTACCATTGTCACCATATCATGATCTGATGATGGGATCCATGAAAATTGAAGGAAACCCTTGAATTTCATAGGCACGTCCAACATGTTTTTTGCTGAAGATGTTCAGGTATTTGGCACGCCTCTGAGACATGTACAGAGCTTTAAGTACCTGGGACATTGGGTCACTGAGTCTCTCAAGGATGACCTGGATTTGGAGAGGGAGCGAAGGTCATTGTGTGTTAGGGCTAATATGCTGTCCCGCAGGTTTTCGCGTTGCACGAAAGATGTAAAGCTTACACTTTTTAAAGCTTATTGCAACTCCTTATACACGTGCAGCCTGTGGACAAATTACACTCAAGGTGCATACAGGGCCCTACGCACACAGTATAATAATGCATTCAGGGGGTTGATGGGGTTGCCACGACACTGCAGTGCGTCAGGGATGCTTGCAGCAGTTGAAGTCGACAGCTTTTCGGCCATCATTAGAAAGCGTATAGCGTCCCTGATGCAACGGGTGCGGGGCAGCACCAACAGCCTCCTGAAGACGGTCGAGGCGAGACTGGATGTGGACAGTGTCATTATGCAGCACTGGACTCGCATCCAGCTCGCCAAAGACACTAAAATAAATTATAATTATTTTAATAATAATAATTGCTTATACTAACATAGTTTGTAAGATTAATTGTTACTAACCCTATGGACCTTTGTATCCGAATTAAATACATTTTATTTTATTTTATTTATAATCTGGTAGTCATCATATCATGTTACTGAGCTGATGATGGAAGGTGTCGGGTAGGTTAGGTTAGGAGATCGGGAATAATTCTTTCAATACTGTTTAGAGCGAAAGAAGTTTTATTTTAAGTTATTCTGGTGTTTGCCTTGGCTCAAATTCTAAAACGCATGTATTATAAACTAAAAAGATTGAAAAAATATTATACAAAAAAATAAAACCGACTTCAAAAACACCAAAAAGACATAAATAATATAAGAATACATACAAAATCACAGTTTTATACTGAAGTCGGTGTCAAGCAATGTCGGTGCAAGAACAATTAATATAGTTACCTAAAATGTAAATATACCTAAAACTTCCTTCCTTAAAATTGTACCTAAAACTACAATACAAAACTGTGATTTTATATGTATTTATATTATTTATGACTCTTTGGTGTTTTTGAAGTCAGTTTTTTTTATCTATAATATGACAATCAGTCGATAAGGACGTTAATATCAATTTTCGACGTTAATATTTATATAACCGTTTGAGCTGTGCTTATGAAATTTGATCTACTAATTTATTAAGGGGTCTCAATAATTATATTAACTAAGTTTGTTTGTTATTAAATATATTTTCATTAATGAAAGGTTCAAAAGTAACTCCAAATCGTTCGTGTAAAATTATAAACGGTGCCGCTCGCCTGATCTTCTTGCATGAGCTGTGTATATGAAATTTGGGATACTAGTTTATCAAGGTGGTCTCAATACATAAAAACCAAATTTGGTGTGTTTTTATATTATATTATATAACATCACTTATGAGATCACTTCGTTATCTGCCTGTCCGCCTGTCTGTCAAGACCATTTTTTTCAGGAATCTTTTATTTTTATTTTAATCTTTACTTTTATCCAACTGAAATTTATATCAAATATTCAGGTCTACGGTCTTTTTCAGCTGTGAAAATATCATACTTGTAAGTCAATATAATCGAAAGATATGATTTTTTTAACTTGTTCGAATACTTGTATTCAACGTAATCAAAAGACATGACCGTTTATGTCGCATATTTTCGTAAATTTTGCGATTAGTCAAGGGAATCAAAATCTATAGGTTACTTTCCCTTGACCTAGAAACAGAATTGGGATGATGACTGAATTCTAATTTTTACGTCTCGTCATTTAATATTAATATACCGTGAAAATTAATTAATTAATAATAATTTTATTAACCAAGCAGTTACATTTCCATCACTTAAGCCTATAAATTAATGCTATTCTACATACTTAACAGCGTAGCATCTGTTGCTAAACTAGGTAAGAACCTGTATTTCAGCATACAGGGCCTCTTGCCTCGGGATAGTTAAGTTACATTAATTATTATAAGCTACAATTTTTATGATTATCGAAATGTATACATAAAAAGGAGTTCTATTATCGATATTCTCTAGTTATTGCATAACACTCATTAACTGTAGTAACTATTACATTAATATTGTTAAAACTATTTTTTTTTAATGATTCTTATAATTGAGGTGAACCTCTCGGTGTGTAAAATGTGAGTGTGTGTTTGTATGTGAGAGGGTGTGTAATGTGTATTTTAATTTAAATGGATTCCATAAAATATGCTATAATTATTCTAATTAGAAAAGTATATAATAAAAGTATATATAAGATTAATTTTAATTCGTTTAGCTTTGTACAGTAATATAATTCTCTGTTTCGTCATATGACTTTATCACAAGGAAGTCTGTCACGGATTTTTTAACCAAAGTTTTATTCATGGAATATATATTGATTATTTTATTAATTTTATTGTAAACGAAGGGACCTAAAAAGGGAAAAAATCGCTGTACCGGTTTCGTTTTTGTACCAAAAGATCGGTTACACACAGAAAACCATCTACGTTTGCTCATTATAACAGGGGAGTACTCTAATGAGGCGTGCTTTTTCAGAATAATCCGAAGTAAGAACAGTTGGCGCACTGTGAAAACCTCGCAGTATTCATAAAGAAGTTTAGTTGGATATAGGAAAGGTTTGAAAGTGGATATTTTAAGAATTGTTCTTTGTGCAATCTCAAGTTTCTTAAGTGTGGTTTTGGGAGCACCTCCCCATGATGTTATACAATATGTAAGCAAGGACTGGCATAAGGCATAATAGATCATCTTTAGAGTAACTGGTACTACAACATGTCTTAATGTCTTAAATACGTAAATCAATTTGCGTATTCTCTTTGCCAAAGTTTCAATATGTTGTTTGAAAGTGAAATGGGCATCAATGATGGCACCCAGGTATTTTATTTGGCTTACACGTTCTAGAGGCAAACACTGACATTGCGCAACATTATCGATATTAGAACAACTATGAACAAGGAGGCTTAGGGATGGGGAAAGAGAACATTTTCGCCAAGAAAAAGCTACATATTTAGTCTTTTCACTATTTAAAGTTAAAACGTTGTCCTCCAACCATTTTTTAACCATATTGAAACCACATTGAGCAGAAACATATGTATCTTCCCAAGTTTTAGCAACAAAAATCAAGGCAGTATCATCAGCATATGAAATGATTCTTCCCTGAAATGTGTCCAAACATAACAGGTCATTTAAATATATGAGAAAAAGCGTTGGCCCTAAGATGCTGCCTTGCGGAACACCATGGGTAATTGGAAGATTAAACCTGCTATAGGAACCTATTTTTACATACTGGAACCTGTCTGAGAGATAATCTGTAAAAAGATCAAGATAATTTTCCCCTAACGCCAATGTTTTCCAGCTTTTTGAGGAGTATGGGGACAGACACCGTGTCGAAAGCTTTTGCCAGGTCTAAAAATATTGATATACATTTATGGCCTTGATCCAAATTATGTTATGTTATGTTATGAAATTTGTGAGGTCATTTACTGCATCATCTGTAGATCTTCCTCGACGAAATCCGTATTGAAACTCAGATAACAACTTTCTAGACTCAAGGTAATCAATTAATCTGTTATTAATAATTTTCTCTAATATTTTTGAGAGTGATGGAAGAATTGATATTGGTCTATAGCTTCCAACTTGGTCTCTGTCCCCTGTCCCTTTATATATAGGGCGGATTTGTGATAGCTTAAGCGCTTTAGGGAAAGTCCCATTTGAAAGGCACATACTGAAAATGTACGTCAAAGGTGGTACTAGAATGTCTTTGTGATCTTTGAGCAATCTATTATATATTTTCCCAACCTATACTACACTCATTCTTGAGACTAAAAAATTTGCATCTGTGAAATTAGAATTAAAATCGGCTTAGAAATACATTAGATACAAGCATTTTAAATTGTTAATTTGAAAGCGATTAGACAGAGAGATCCGACATCAACCGTGACGTCATTGTTGAGTACGGCCATATAAACTCCTTGTAAATTACCGTTTTGCTAGAAAGAGATGGAGAAAAATCTTTAATACCTTATATCTTGGTTGTTTTTATAGTTATTCGAAAACCGATTTTTTCTTTCTGTTTATTACTCGTATATGAATGAGCTTCTATTAAAGCAATACAATTTTTTTAGTCATCTAGCCTATTAGGCAAGAAGCAAGGTCTTATAGTACATGTTACGGAAATCATCTAAAAACCCTAATTATGTACCCTAAATAGGAAGTTATATATTACTTAGATAAGTTTGCACGAGACCCTCGGTGGTCACGTCCAAATCGCACTTGACCGGTTTTTGTACATATTGTGTTCTAAGAAGTAATCTTTTATAATATTATAAAGATAATTATACCTACTGCTATATAATAGGCTAGAAAATTATTTTTCCTACGGGAAAATATAAAATTCCCATGGGAAAACAAATAAAAAAGCGGGCGAAGTCGCGAGCGGAAAGCTTTTATTAATAAAGCCCGAAGAATACTCATCCAAATGCAGTTGCAAAATATTTCCACGATTTCAGCCCGTTAGAGCGCAGCTTTTGTAGTCTGCTAGCACCGCCCGGGAAGTTGCCGGGATTAAGAAAACCTCAGCATGTAAAACAACCACATTAGCATATCGAAATAAACGAAATTAAACAAGTTTCAGCCGTGCAGTGATAATTGGGTGTTCCGTTAATGCAGTTGGGAGTGAATTTCTGGGAAACGTGAGTATTTTGACATATTATAATAATAGATAATAAAGATAATGCAGTGGTACGAGGTGTAAGTAAGTAGTTGGTGAGAGTCAAGGGCGAAATTCTTGTGCTACTCCTACTTTGACGTTTGGACGCTTGTAGCGTCGGTAGCGCTGTGGACTCGGCACTTGCCTTCCAATTGGGAGGTCCGGGTTCGAGACCGCAATGTACCAATGTATTTTCTTTTTTCGAATTTCATGTGTACATTTGTCTGACGCTCCTACGGCGAAGGAAAACATCGTGAGGCAACCTGCATACATCTGCGAAGAAATTCAAAGGTGAAGTCGACCAATCTGCACTGGGCCAGCGTGGTTGACTAAGGCCTAAACACCCTAACTTAGGGCAGGCTCGAGCCCCTCGGCGGGGACATATATGAGCTGTTATGATGATGGTGATGACTTTGACGTTAACGCATTCCTTTTTTAACACCCGATGGAAAAAGAGGGTCGTTCCTCGTGGTCCCACTACTTTGCCCCACTGCACGGAGGGACACGCTCCATACAAGGGCGGTCATAAATAGTTAAAGTCCTGTTACTATCAATACATTGTATTATTTTAGTGACTTATAGTTGTAAAAGTGTTTTTGGGAACATTAAAATGAAAGAAGTACATGTATTTACGGAATAAAAAACGTTTACTTCAGTAAAAAACAAATATAAACAATAACATACTTTTACCTAAATTTATCATGAACAAACACTTAAAAATTGGTATGTAAAACATATATTTTAAATAAAATAAGAGTCAAAACATTGATAACATTATTTAATTATAATAAAATAATAGAAATAAATAAATTAAAATTAATTAAATACAAAAAAAACAAAACAACTAACAAAATACAAATAAATTATTGTTATTCTAACAATATTAAACATGTAACAATTCTATTACACTTTGTGACAGAGTATTTTTCTTTTTAGGGGGAAGTTTCCGAAGACTTGTAATATAAGGATCTGAATGTAATAATAGTCGTTGTATTAAATCTTGATTGGTAACTTCACGTGACATTTTTCGAGTGTGACTTCGTCTATAAATTTTGATATACTTATTTGTCGCTTCAGCAGCTTCTTCGGAAAGTTCTCCTATAGATAACAATGCATAACTTATAATATCTGATCCATGTACGAGCACCTTGTGGACAGAAGCAGGAAGACTATACCACGGATATTCCTCGACCAGGCTGTATGCTGTTTGTAATGCATAGTCTTTAAACTTGCATTCATTAATTTTATGTCCAGAAGATAACGTTTGTAATATTACACAACAACGATCTATGAGATCCTTATTCAAACCTGTAATTTCAGCAGATACAGCTGATTCCAAAAAAAACTTCCTGGCCGTGTTTCCGTCGTTAGACGTCCCGCTTCCACCACTACGCGGCTTGTCAACTATTAAACCTAATCGTTCCCTAAACTGGGACTGTACATATTGTTTTTTATTTGATAACAATTGTTTATCACTATCTAGCCTAACTTGCCATTTTTTTATGTCTAATCTATATGAAAGATGAATAAAATATTCGAAGTAACGTATCCAAGAATGTAGTGGTGATAATCCAAATTGGTATCTACTCTCTATTACAGGTTTTTGTAAACATTCGTCTATTTTATTCATCTCTTTAGGGGTAGCATTACATATATAACATCTACTTGTAGATGTTTCACTTAAAGCACTACAAATTTTACCATCTACCATTGAAAGCTGCAACTTATGAGAAACGACCAATTCACGATTGTCGATCTGAATAAAAGTAGGTTGCAAACTTTCAATTTTATCCTTAAAATAAGCTTCCTCTTGCAAAGACACTGCTGTGCTTTCTTTCAAAAATTGAAATCGAATAGGACGGCAGTACCTAGTGGAAGAGGGTCGAGGATTTTTCCATAAAATTTTACAATTATCTTTAGCTAATTTTACAATAATTTGAAGGGGTACATAAGATGTTACAAACAAACTACTATCTTCTAAAGTTGAATCTGAAAAAAATTGTTTGTATTCACTATGTCCAGTGCTGCCATCGAATCCCCATTTCCCAAGTAAAGAGATATTAGACAAACAATCATCAGGAATCTGATCTAAGACCTCTTTTTGAGATTCAAGGATTCGAGAAGCTGTGTGATCAAAAAGACTTTGTAATTCAACTTCAGCTGAAGACTCGGAAACAGTTATATTAGAAGGGTAACATCTCTGTTTCGCTTTAGTAATTTGTTGGTAACATGGTAATACATTAGGAGAAATCTTACTATTAACAAAGTTTTTAATTAATAAATACTGATGTTTTGTCAACTGAGCATCAGTCACAAGTGACAAGACATCATCAGTGCTAACTCTAGATATACACGAATCGAATGAACAGTCTGAAACATCAAGCAATGCACTCACAGTAGAATCATCAGACTTTGACAAATCAGCTACTCTCCGACGTTTAGTCCTTTTACTACATTGCGTAAAAGGTTTTCGAGGACGACCACGTGAATGACACGGCGACGTTTCAGACGGAGTACATTGCTTATTGTTTTTCACAAGTTGAATTTTTTCAATAACATTAAACCAATCGGAATTCTTATATAAAAGCTTGGTTTTATCCCTATTACATTTTTTCCAGAATCGAGCAATAGCTTTACATAAATTATTAACAATTTTCTCTAAATAATGAATATCAATGTTCTCAGCATCGCTCAGAGTAGTCAACAAACTTTGTAGGACTTGACGACACTTTTCCGAGTCATTATCGGTATTGACAGTTAGCCATATTTCAAGAATATGCATTCTTGAAAACGAGCATATATATAAATTACCTAAAACAAAAAAAAAACGGTTAAAATTCAGTCACAAAACCTACACAAAGCACTAAGACTAAATAAACTAATTTCGTAGCAAATGCTACGAGATAATCTGGCAACCGTAGCACCCTTGTCATCGCCAAAAGGGCAGATAAGGGCAGCCAAGTTTTAATTTTCCTAAGATAAGAAAGTCTAAAGATTATGGTGCAATATACCTCCATAGTCGGAGCGAGTGGGAACATATTTAAAAGTTTATTCAAACTTTGAATATTAAAATATAATACTCCAAGAAAAGTCGCCTCGTAGCAATGACATACTAAAGAAAATATATACTAAGATACAATTAAAATAAAAATATTAATTATTACATACCCTGTTCTTGGATATCCATTTCAGAAAAAACTCACACAGCACTCACAGGTCCCGCAATGACAACAAATGACGTCACGCTTTTTAATGACTCACTGATAACAGTATTTACGATTGGCGATGCGCTCTCTTTGAATGCACAATAGATAATGAAGGCGCACTCTAATTACTGACCTATTTATAGTTTCAGAAGGTACCGCAACTATCCAATGTAACGACAAGGAATAAAATGTAAAACAAGAAAGCAGGTTTTTAAGATTTATGACCTATGGATGTCCCACAGTGCACTGGAAGTTT
The DNA here is from genome assembly GCA_963935595.1 of Schoenobius gigantellus. Lineage (NCBI taxonomy): Eukaryota > Metazoa > Arthropoda > Insecta > Lepidoptera > Crambidae > Schoenobius > Schoenobius gigantellus. Next base: position 55,208,705 of record OZ012542.1, on the reverse strand, counting down.
TACATGTGTATCTGTATATCTGTGTATCTCGACGTGACGACGCTTTAATCAAAATATTTCCAACCTTCACATTTTGTTTATTTCTTGTTGAGGGTTTTTGTGTCAGGGGGCTATTTTATTTTTTTACAGTTATTGTTGATTGCACAATAACTAACTAAAACCCATTTGTTACTAATGTCTTATCATGAAATTGTAGTTTTTTATAAATTTAACGTGAAACTGTGTATAATAATGACACAAGTAAAATTATTTTAAAAAAACTTTTTTAAATACAAGCTGTTAGTACTCGTCAATACGAATGAAACGAGCCCAAAGTCGATGGGGTTGTATCGTTTTATTACGGAGTTCCTATGACCAGCTTCCAGCTCCAGCATAAGATCAGCTCCATGTCATCATAATATAGCATTGTCACGTGATGTACTATATGCATGCAAAATTTCAACTCAATCGGAAACCGGGAAGTGGGTCAAATTTAGCTTGCAATATTTCTTTACAGACACGGGACAGGTGAAAGTAAATAAAAGCTTGAAAAAAGAGGTTTTATCCAAACGCTATCTGCCACGATAATTACGTAACAGTTGAAAGAATCGCTGGACACTTTACACTCTACATAATACAATGCACAAGTAACTGGTGCAGCAAGGCAATATTACAATGCCTTTTATACGAGTCTGTCTGTATTTTATAAGTCCTACTAATATTTTAAATGCAAAAACTTGTGATGAAGCATATATTTCTTGTCCCTCATAAAAACTACTAGATCCATTGCGATGGAACATCCCGACTGCAACACCACCGGCCTGTACCTTGACGGGGAGTCGGCGGGGCGATTCAGCTTCCCGAGGACACAGAGTCGCCTGTGGTCTTGTGGTTGAAACCACCCGGCTCTGAAGGTCGGGGGTTCAATTCCCTATAGTGCAGGAGTTGTTCTGCTTGGTTTAGTTGGTGTTAGGGTTTCTGAGCCCGCCCGCCTGGATTACTACCACAGTTTTACTAAAGTTTGTCATCATAATAATTATGTTTATAACATTGTTGTGTTCCGGCAAATAGGGGTAAGATAGCCAGTTGTCGCTTTCAGCGCTCATTTTTACCACGAACGTGCCGGCTCTGGAACGAACTTCCCACTGCTGTGTTTCCCGAACGCTACGACATGTCCCTGTACTTCCTGTTCAAGACAGGTTTGAAAAGAGCATTATTCTCAAAGTAGGCAGCAACCTAGCAATGTCCCTGATATTGGCGAAGTCCATAAGCGGCAGTTACCGATTACCATCAGGTGGGCAGTCTGCTGGTCTGCCACTCGCAGTATAGGGAGTTGTTACTTAAACAACCGATCCACTTCAAAGTTTATAAACATCTTACATCTAATGTACAACATGCACATACGTATTCAAGTATCTATAATAATAGAAAAAGGCTAGCACATCGTAGCAGCAAAAAAAAAGTTCCTCGGTCCAGGTGAAGCTGACTTCAATTTCGGCCTTACCCTCACTTATCAGGTGAGATGATGGCCAAGAGCTTCCCTGTTGCGTATAAAAAAATCTTCCACTACTCAGGCAAAGTTTAACAATGTATACATTGTTAAACTGTGACTCAGGGGAGCGACCCGATGCGACGCTCGTGTTTAGCACCTTCCGGTTCCGCTCCTCTAGTCCCAATATAGCTCAATATAGCACACGGCATCGCTCCTCGAGCGGGCCCAATATAGCATAGGGCCCAAGCTGCACCCAGTCCCGGCGCTTTGACTTTACCTTTACGCTCAAACCTCTTCCTCGCCGTGCCGAACCCGAAGATCTTTGCTTCCTTAGTGTTCCAACTATCCATAGTGGCTCGAAGGCTCCAGAGTCTGACAAACAGATGACCCTCAAAACGGAATATAGCAATGCAAGCAAATAGGTAAGATAAAGGTTCTGATGCGCAGACGACTATAGTATATCCTGAGTCTTCTCTGAAACGAACTATATCCTAAACCAGAAGATAAACGAGCAACATTTAGCCAACTCAAAGGGACGAATTTGGGCTGTAGTATTTTATCGTGACCCAGACGCGATGACCTGTTTCGCGAGGATCACCACTAATATGGATAACTCAATTTCCAGTTTATTTTCGGCGAGTGTAAGTCAGGTGTGCAATCTGAAATAGGCGTGACGTGCCGCGTGTTCCGAAATTGGATCCTTAAATTTTGAATTTAGTTTCAAACTTACATTTCGCGACTACTGTCTTTGGATGCTTTCTTATAAATCAAGTTGCGTACTCATAACCCTGCTGATAATTTGGTAGACTAATTTTCTTAAATCGAACGAGAGGGACATTGTGTTCGCGGAAATAGATACGATTAAATCAAGTATTGCAGTTTAATATGGAATCTTTTTCCGCCATCATAATCTCAGGCTCGTCAAAAATGTTTTAATTTATGTTGCCAAAAACATTTAAAAAGCATGAACGACCAGGTCGAGAATTGTATATATTAGATTTACCTATAAAAGGTTCAGCGGTTCTACCGCCTAACTCACTGGCTATCGTTTTAGCTCTCGTTTTGACGTCATCTTGTAATTTGGTATCGCCTATTTGCTATGGAAAACTCCTTGAAGTTATAGCGATAGCGAGGTTGTTTCTAGAAAATCTACGAAGCTTTCAGATCTCGTTATATATCAAACATACACTTATACAAATCAGTCACGAAACACAACGTTACATTAAAGGTGTTTCACAAACTTCTTCGCGCGCGCTACAATGTGCCTCTAAGCCGCCATACACTAATTAATTCTAGTATTATATTACTCACATGTTACTAATTACTTCGTATGCTTTGGGGATTTCAATTAATATCAATTAAAGAGTATGAAATTGAAACTGATTAATATAACATATTGCGCTTTGGTAACACTGTGTTTATCGGTTTTAATATATTTCAGTAAATTATGAAGCAAATGCTTTACGAGTGTATGACTGTCTTTGTGCAAATAAAAAAATTATAGCCCCCTCATGAACTACGTTTCGCCAGTAAAAATACTAATATCGCTATTAAAAAATTGGGGTTGGTGATAGAAGGGTGAAATTCAGGGTTACAAGTATTTTTTATGTCAATTAGAAATTATAAAAAAGTATTTAAAAAATTGTCAAAAAGAATTCTGCAAGAAATTTCATAAATATCGATCAAGCAGTTTCGGAGAAGTTCAATCACGAACACTGTGACACGAGATTTTTATATAAGTACTAACTGTGCCCGCGAACTCCGTTTCGCCATCAAAATGCTTAAAACAGTGTTTAGATTTTTCCTCCATTTTATTCCATAATGATTCAACTTTATTCTGCCTTTCTTGAGCAGCGGCCATTTGGAAATTAACAAATTAAGACAATTATCGTAGGTTCGTAATGCTCTAGGTACTCTTCAGGGCCTTTCATTTAATACCCATATTGCTGGGTTTGAAAACGATCTTTAATCCATTTTTTGAACGGCGGCCATGTTTAATTTAGGGCAATTTTCCTAAGTTCATAATGCGCTACTCTTTGAGACCTTTTATTTGATACCCATATTGCTAGGTTTGGAAACGAACTTTTATCCACCTTTTTTGAGCAGCGGCTATGTTGAATTTATGTAAATGTTTCTAGGTTCATAGTGCTTTACTTATCAAGGACTACTTTCATTTGATACCCATATTGCTGCGTTTGAAAACGAACTTTTATCCTTTTTTTAGCGGCGGCCATGTTGAATTTAGATCGATTTTTCTAGTTACCTAATGCTTTACCCTTCAAGGCCTTTCATTTGATACCCATATTGCTAGGTTTGGAAACGAACTTTCATCCACCATTTTTGAGCGGCAGCCATGTTGAATTTATGTCAATGTTGCTAGGTTTATAGTGCTTTATGCATCAAAGCTTTTGATTTGATACCCATATTGCAGGGTTTGAAAACGAACTTTTATCCTTTTTTTTGAGCGGTGGCCATGTTTAATTTAGACCAATTTTCCCAAGTTCATATTGCTCTACTCTTTGATGCCTTTCATTTGATACCCATATTGCTAGGTTTGGAAAGGAACTTTTATCCACCTTTTTCGAGCAGCGGCTATGTTGATTATGTCAATATTGCTAGGTTCATAGTGCTTTACTCGTCAACGCCTTTCATTTGATACCCATATTGCTGGGTATGAAAACGAACTTTTATCCTTTTTTTACGAACTTTTATCCTTTAGGACAATTTTTCTAGGTACCTAATGCTCTACTTTTCAAGGCTTTTCATTTCATACCCATATTGCTAGGTTTGGAAAAGAATTTGTATCCACCTTTTTTTTGAGCGGCGGCCATGTTGAATTTATGTCAATGTTGCTAGGTTCATAGTGCTTTATTCATCAGAGCCTTTGATTTGATACCCATTTTGCTGGGTTTGGAAACGAACTTTTATCCGTTTTTTTTGGGCCGCGGCCATGTTGAATTTAGGTCAATTTTTCTAGATACCTAATGCTTTACTCTTCAAGGCGTTTCATTTGATAACCATATTGCTGGGTTTGAAAACGAACTTTTATCCATTTTTTTGAGCGGCGGCCATGTTTAATTTAGGGCATTTTTCCTAAGTTCATAATGCTTTACTCTTCTAGGCCTTTCATTTGATACCCATATTGCTAGGTTTGGAAACGATCTTGTATCCACCTTTTTTGAGCGGCGGCCATGTTGAATTTATGTCAATGTTGCTAGGTTCATAGTGCTCTACACATCAAGGCCTTTCATTTGATACCCATATTGCTGGGTTTGGAAACGAACTTGTATCCACCTTTTTTGAGCGGCGGCCATGTTGAATTTTAGGCGATTTTCCTAGGTTCATAATGTTCTACGCTTCAAGGCCTTTCACTTGATACCTATATTGCTAGGTTTGTAAACGAACTTTTATCCACCTTTTTTGAGCATCAGCTAATGCTCGTATTCTTAGTCTCCTACACAATATTCTTCACAATCCGTCCTATCCTGTATATCTACGCGAACGATTCTCTTCTGCACGTCCTCCTAATGCTGATTGTCGATCCCATATTCGCTCCCTGCTTTCTTTCCCGTCCCATAATAGCGGCTTTTTCTCCCACTCCTTCACTGTGCATGCAGTTAGACTGTGGAATTCCCTACCAGCCAACATTCGCGACTGTCAAACTTTACAGCTATTTAAGAAACGAGTAAAAGCTTATTATCTTTTAACAATGTAGTTTATTAGTTTTTTTTTTTTTTATATATATCCCTATTTTTTAGTATATTGTATTTAATTTAATTAATTAAAGTAGGTCTTTTATTATTAATATTATTTTTACCTTTGTTTGTGTTTACACACACAACTACCATATTAAATATTTTTTTATTAATAACGGGGCTGCTGGAAGACATTTCGCTAAGAAATAAGCAGTGCCTTTGTACAGTGTTTCCATGTGTATATGTTTTTGATGCTGTTTTTTGTGTGTACATAAATTGTAAAATAAATAAATAAATAAATATGTCGGCGAATTTACGTCAATGTTACATTAGGATCAAGAGTCCCGTACTCCCTCTACGCGTAATACTTTTAATAGTTTTAAATGGATGAAAGAGTTTGATTCCTTAGTCATGATGTAAAAACATAATATAACACCTTTCAAAATGCCTTGAAAAGGGTATCTTCATTTTTCAACATTTCAAATATTGTACCGATTTTGTGAAAATTGGCCAAAAATTAAACCAACCTACAAATTTTATATTTGTGACGTAATATTGTCATAAAAAATGCTATATACATTGGTTGTATGGCTTGATCCTTTTTCCTTACCACCACGGTACTACATAAGAAAAAGACAATTTAAACTTCTTGGTTGGCAAAATTCAGATGGGCACAGCCAATAACAGAAAACATTTTTTTTTGCAATATGTAACAGACTTGTCAAAATAATTTCACGTGCGCCATGTTGATTTTCTACATAATTGTCATCAAAAATTTTATATGGTATTTTTTGAATAAAAATAAAAAGTGAATTTAAGCAAATGAAATTATGCCTAAATGTTCTTCCGGAAAATTTTAAGCATTGTGGTGTAAGCCATATCAAATTCTGTCCAGTAGTTTCGGAGATCTTTCCGGACAAACATTTGTACCCCTACGATTTTATTATATATGGAGATGGAGATATGGAGATTAGATAACATGTGCAAGGTACAGTAGTGCCCGAGGTAACGAAAATATTTTTAATATATTTTACAAATATTGAGAATATTTTCATGAAAATAAGAGAAGGTAGGAAACTGAACATTCAATTAAATATGAAACAAAAATAGTTTAGAACATTTACCGCCTCCATTTGGTCTATTTGCCAAATCGGGACATTTTTGCCCTTGCAAAATCGGGAATCGGGACATTTTTGAACAGACAGACAGTGGAACATACAGCGTGAAAGCGGGGCTGTCCTGCTCAAAACGGGACAAATGGTCAAATTTAGTATTTACCTGGATAAAAAAATCCTCAGGTATGCCTTAAAGCCTATGATCGGTTACCACCCATGTTGTGAAATAAGTAATTTAAGTTACGAGGTCGTTAAGCCTCCATCGAGAAGTGCTGTCACAATACAAATCGTCTCTAGACATTGCGCTTTCAATTTTCCGAACAAAAAACTTCTATGATTTCTCATAATGAAGTCGAAATCCACTCCTGACTTGGAATAACTTCCGAATAAGAATAAGGCGGGTTCGACGCGCGTTTGACCTACATTCCTGTTTTCCTTTCTTCGATTGTATGACAGCAATTTAAACAGTAACCCCGAGACTTAAGGCTTGTAATAATAAGTTTTGACGTGCTCTATTGAGTACCTGAGGTACCTACATATACATTTGCTGCAGACAATGTTTTTTTATTAACATGATTATATTTATAACTTTTCATGTTATTGTGTTCGCAACGTTGATTTGAAAGATTTGTTTTATACGTACCTACTGTTCATAAAATTAAAATATTGATATACGTATAAAATATATATATATTTTTGAATTCTTTAATAATGATGAGCAAATTACATATAGTATAATTTTTAATAAATATTGAAATTTTCTTATATGTAATGTTATTTAATATGTATAGTAACTATCTTAAAATATTTTCCTAATTAATCCATGTTAGTCAATCAATGTTATAATTTAGAAATGCTGTGCAACCTATATCGGGAGATCGGGACACATGTGTAAACAAGTTCTACACACTATGTCCGATATGCATTTGCAAATAACTGTTCCGCTTGTATTCCTTTAATAATAAATAAATAAATATAGGTCATTGAAAAAGTGCTTATAGAAATGTCTGATGTGAGCCTGTTACATACATAGTAATATGTCTGCTGCTTAAAGGAAACACTTCTTACTTGCCTTTGTCATAGTTGTTTTGCGTAATGCTTCACATACCTCGCGTGTAGGGGAAGACGAGCTTCGGATCCTTCAACGGAAGATAGGTGACGAGGAGCCAACAAAGCAACAGCCTATAGGCTGAAAACCAACGATCGCCCCACAAAGTAATCTCGTTTACATCCAGCGCCGCACGTACTCCTCGGATGAAGAGAATACCTTATACTTAGATACGTCAGCACCGGATAAGTTTATGGGAACTTTCATCAATAACTCCACGAATGTTTGCTCGCCTGTGCGAGCTCGTCTCGCTTACTTTAAATGTCACCGATATTCTTGGTACTAGAAACTACGAACAAAATACTTGATGCACATTACAAACATTTGTGTAACCACCGCTAGTATATATACTCTTTTCTCGGTAATTTACCTTGTAATGCGTTGTAGTAATAAGTAGCGTGGAGCATCGCTGACGCTGTGGACTCGGCACTGGCCTTCTAATCGGGAGGTCCGTGGTTCAATCCTGCCATGTACCAATGTTTTTTTCGAATTTGATTTGTACATTTATCCGACGCTCCTGAGGTAAAGGAAAACATCGTGAGGCAACCTGCATACATCTGCGAAGAAATTCAAAGGTGTAAGTATGTGAAGTCGACCAAACCGCATTGGGCCAGGCAGCGTCGTTGATTAAGTACTTAACACCCTCTAACTTATGGTAGGCTCGAGCCGCTCGGTGATGACGTATATGAGCTGTGATGATGATACCTTGTAATCAAAACGTAACATATTGTATTTCTTTATTCTCTTCTTTCGACCTCAAAAATTAATCTTACAGAGCTACCGACCGCTTTTACAATTTCTCTAGAAACACGTAAAGATCATAACAGCTACTGCCTACATTAGCGTGGTAACCTATATCTCAACAGTTTTATAAAGCTGGCAATTTACAAGAAAATATAAAAATGTATAACACATGCCGTGACCCGCTGCTTGGCAGACACGCACAGGCGCGGTCACTTAGCACCACAAATGCTTAAAGCTTTCAGTTTCCATACATACGAATTGTTAATAAACAGTAGTAAATATATTAAAGGCTGCATTTAAAGATATTACGTATGAAATAAGTAAATTATAAAGTGTTTGATTGGTTTTATGTAATGTTTAAATTTTGTAATCTATGATGCGACTTTCGAATATCTGCAGTGAAAGGTTACTTGAATATATTATCATACTCCAGACGGGGATCAAACGCGCCACTTTTCGCTATTAGCATGACTACAACTCATAACTAAGCTACCAGAGGCCAAGTTTTAGAGTTAAATTTCAATCACGACTCACGTTCGATCAATACCATAAAGACTTATATTTAAGATTATTCATTAGTGTTATAAAATTTGTATGCGTCTTCCAATCGGTGAAAACAATATTGGTAAACGATTATTATATTACTTCTAGCTGTGCCCGCGAATACTTTTCGCCATAATAATTTTAATAAATCTGGAGAGGGCCACCCTCATCACATAGGCGTAAAAAATAGCCTACGACCTATTATTAGACCTACCAAATACATAAAATAATCATAAAAATCGGTCAAGCCTTTTCGGAGGAGTTTGATAACTAACACGTGATACGAAATTTTTATATATTAGATTTAACTAGCTTTCCATCCGTAGGGTCGCTTGCTTTAATAGGCTAGATGACAATTTTTTTTTTGCCTTAATAGAAGCTCATTCATATAATAAACAGAAAGAAAAAATCGGTTTTCGAATAACTTTAAAAACAACCCAGATATAAGGTATTAAAGATTTTTCTCCATCTCTTTCTAGCAAAACGGCAATTTACAAGGAGTTTATATGGCCGTACTCAACGATGACGTCACGGTTGATGTCGGATCTCTCTGTCTAATCGCCTTCAAATTAACAACTTAAAATGCTTGTATCTAATGTATTTCTAAGCCGATTTTAATTCTAATTTCACAGGACTGCATCTTTTTCCACGGTATTTTAATATTTAATGACGAGACGTAAAAATTTGAATCCAGTCATCATCCCAATTGTAGTTATTATTCCCGTGGAAATTCTATATTTTCCCGTTATAAAAACAATTTAAATTATTAAATAGAAAATTTCAAAAAACACGTAAATTAGTAGTTTTCAAACGAAAAAAAAATATTTAAGCAAACGCAAACTTTTAACTCCCATTTCGTCCCTTTTAGGCCTCGTTTACGGAGACGCGGGGCGTTGCGCGGCGCGGCCCGCACAGAATTCAAACATATGGCGTTGTATGAGTGCGTTTACGGAGAAGCGATTTTACACGCCTTTGCTTGAAATGGCACGTTTTTTACGGCCGAGCCCGCGGATGGCACCGCCGCGTCCGTCGGTGTTCCCGTCTCGCATCTCTATGAACAACACCGTATATTGCCGTATGTTTGTGTTTACGCGTGCGATTATGAGTGCCGCTTCACGCGCCGCCCCACCGTAAACAGAAAAAACGTCTGACGCGCCGCGAGACGCCACGCCACACGCGACGCGCGACGCCCCGCGTCTCCGTAAACGAGGCCTAAGAGTTTAGTTTTCAAAAAGGTTAAATAAGTTATTTTTCACTTTTAATTAAGAGCCAAAAAACAGAGGTTCATACTATCAGTTTCAGATACAACGAAGTTCCATACAAACCTTTAATCGTTATTTTACACCCTTAGGGGCTGAATTTCCAACAGCCCTTTCATAGTGAACGATGAGTGAATAGGTGATCTTGTGAGGTATTTCACTGGATAGATACACATAAGCCTTGCTCATCCCCGAACATTCTTATAATTATTATTACTTAGTGCATATAAACATCACATAAAAATGTAGTAGGTATAATGGAGTTCATAAAATTATAATTGCAAGTACACCTACATACCTACATGACAAACAATGCTAGTGTCACACAAGAGCCAACAACAAATCCTCGTGAAAGTTCCCCTTTGTTGTCGCGATACACAAAGAAACGGTGCCTATTTACTCTACTGGCGTTGTGTTCTCAAAACTTACATTTTTTACTCGCAATAACAATGATTAGGGCGGCCGCTGATCGCAGACAGGCGATTAAAAAGCGCAAATGAGTGACGTCTTTTGTAATAATAATCATCATACCGAGTTTGTAGCGAGAAAAAAAAACATGTGACACCGCTATTTTACTATTTAGAAATGGTAACATGGTGTTTGATCTTTAGACACTTGTCTACAGCTTGAATAGGGGCCTACCATGGTCGCTTATAGCAAGGTTAAAACAATATTGAAACAGAGACACCGCTCTTGCTGCGTATAGCGCCATCCCGCTCTCAGCGCGGTTTTAATATTGTTTTAGCAGATCATGGTTAGGGGGCTGTTCAAAGAGTAATGCCCGTACCCGTTGATGGAGATGTTAACGGTGAAGTCCGATTCTGTTTCTTTTGGTTGTTATCGTCAAATTGCAGTCGATACATACCATATTCATCCGTTGCGCTTAGGTAATAGAGACGATTATCGCCTATTGGTACCAGTATGGAAGTTACCCGGGCGGAGGAGCACGTTGCATATGTTAATGTAAAAACTTTGACTTAAAATATAAAATAGGCCTCTTCCCTAGCTACTCAAACTCAAAAATGTCAAATAAAACAAAAAAATCTTCAACCAAGAGTTTAATCCTTTTATGTATGTACACACACCCCAACCATTATTATTGTATGCAAATACAAGTAAAATGAAAAAAAAAGTTGACTCTACACCTGTTCGGAAATCGGGAGAGCGTTTTCGAGAAAAACAGGCAAGAAACTCAGAAGTACTCGGTACTGTAGCTACTATTCATGAGTTGGTTTGAATCGCGATCTGAGCTACAAACAATAATTACATGTACTATTAATGTAATAATTACGTGCACTGTAAAGCAACAGGGGGCAATCGTTTCATAGCGAAACGATAACTAAATTTGTCATCGTCTCCGAGACAACGAAACAAATTCCTAGATAACGTAAGGATAAGCGATCGCTGTGTTGAATTGTTGTTTCTATAACATACTGGTTATCTAAGTGGTAAAATAAATGATTAAAACTAACACATTTATTTCATTTTAATGATAAATGAGTTGTTTTGTGTGTAGTATATGAAATTTACGAAAACTCAATTCGCCTACTTCATCGATTCATTGCGAATCAATTTGTCTACTAAATTACATATCGAAGACTGATCAATTCGGCAAGTTACTTAGTGATGGCAAATGTCAATCCCATACATTTTGTTTTTATCGAACTTCGTTATCTTGATGGAAATACGAGATTTAGAAGCAATCTTGTGTTATGTAAACATAGACATACAGTAGTACGATTTATTTCTAATAAACGTTAAGTATTACTAAATGAACAAGGAAGTTTTCAATACGTATGAATATTATAGTTCTCTTTTAAATCTTTGAGACTAAATACAGTGATATCAGCGTGACTCTTCGAAATTATGTCTCTGTTCTTCCTATTAAATATTAACGCAAAACAAACCATACGTCAATGAAACTAACGGGGTAAGACTTCCGTCAAAAGTTGAATAATTGAAGCAGAAACATTAGAAGGTCGATAAACTAGAGTGGAAGTAATTTTAAATAAATGAAAACAGAGAGGTTAAACTGGTAAACACAGTTGTATGTTGTATCTCTCGGCTTCGCCTGCGTTGGCATTGCTTATCGAAGTATAGTCGATTTCAATGTAAATTTCCTTTTCTATTTCAGCTCTCAGCCAGAGAGCTAAAATATAAAAATCTTGGCCTTCATCTCATCTTATATTATGGCAAGTGACGATAAGGCCGAAGGTGGAAGCGAGCTTCATCTGGACTTCTTTATAACTGAGGAACTGCCTATCTTACTTATAATTGTCTGAACAGAACAATGCTATTAACATTGATATTATGGCGACAAACTTAGGTAACACGGTGGTAGCTAGCCAGGCCGGCTCAGAAGCCTTACCATCAACCAAATGGAATGGAAAGAGATGGAAACGAAACAGCTAGAGTGGCGGTGTAATTACTAAGAGCACTCGTTTAATAAGATTTGTCTCTTTGTAATTATTTTTTTATGATGTGTGTCAGAATAAATTGCGAGCGTGTATCGCTCTAGATATACCGTCCCCTTGCCTGGAGGGGGGGGGGGGCTTTGATGAATTGATGAAGCCTTAATTACCTTATGGTTAAAGGCAAAAGGCGGAGTTTAGTCTATAAGAGTCCGACATAACTGTACGGCCAGCCGTGCAGGTATCCATAAGGACTAAGCTAGAAAAAAATACCAAGTGCATATTGATACTACACTATTTTTCTGGGATATGATTTCACCCGAATAAATTACAGTTTAGATTCAAGTATAATATCTTTATCTATAGCTTCTACTGATTACTGTTGCAATATTTAAGGTAACTTACGAGTATTATTTAATGTTAATAAATCAGTATTTTTCTTTTGGAATCTAATCGGATTTGTTTCACCTAATAATTACATTGCAAATAAATAAATTTATTTATATATATATATTGAACACAAATAAATACAAACATAGTACACGAAAGACAATAGTCTGTCCAAAGGCGGACTTATCTCTGAAAGAGATTTCTTCCAGCCAACCCCAGCTGATGTTACTAAAAATTTATAAATGGGGACTAGAATAACCCAAAATATATATATATATATATACATACATATCTGCTATAAGTATATACACAATTAAAAATCAATACATACTTTAAAAAAATTAAATAATAACCGAACCTAGTGATAATAATATCATAATCAATAAATATAATTATACCTATCATGCAAAAAGGTTTATGGATAATGTTATACTCTAAGACAAATTAGAAAGGTAGTGCTCTTTTAAATTGCGTTTGAAAGAATCGATGGATTTACTCTCACGAATTTTTGCAGGCAGACTATTCCACATTCTAGCGGCACGAACGGTAAATAAGTGGAAAAAGAATTTGGAGTTGGACTTGGGTATATCTAGAGTAGGATAAAGCACACAGGAACGCTGAGGACGGGTACTAGGTGGCATAAGGTTAAATTTGGAGCGTAAGTATTGAGGAAATTGTGGGAAACTAAGAATTTTAAAAACAAGACAGAGGATGTGCATATTTCTGCGAAACCTAATAGGAAGCCATTTTAGTTGAGAGCGATATTCGGATACATGATCGAATTTCCGTAAACAAAAAATAAATCTAATAGCTAAGTTTTGAAGTCGCTCCAACTTATTTAGAAGGTCTTCAGTTGCATCCAAATAGCAGACGTCAGCGTAGTCGAGAATAGGGAGTAATAGGGATTGAGCAAGCATAATTTTAGTTTTAAAAGGTAGAAAGTACTGAAGTCGTTTAAGTGAGTGATATGCAAAATGCATTCGACGACTCACCTCATTAATGTGCTTTGTCCATGATAAGTTGCGGTCAACTACTAAGCCTAGGTTTACACATTTGTCTGAAAAAGGAATATCAACCTCATCAAAGCAAATTCTAGGAAGGTCGTTTACATTAATGTTTCGATACAAACCATGACTCCCAACGATCATGGCCTGTGACTTCTTGGGATTTACTAGTAGACCGAACGATTTAGCCCAATCCTTGATTAATTGAAGGTCTTGGTTAATAAGGTTTATAGTTGAGCAAATATTGGCAGGATCAGTGTGCCTATAGATTTGTAAATCATCCGCATACAGGTGGTAAGGAGAAGATATGATTTTCGTGATTTTATTAATAAAAACAGAGAAGAGAAGTGGAGAGAGTACACCGCCTTGAGGAACACCAGCATAGAGTTCAGACCAGTCCGAAGACAGCTCATGAAATTTAATACGTTGCTGGCGTCCTTGAAGATAGCTAGAGAACCAATTGATAGCATGAGGTGGAAGCCCTAGGGACTGGAGTGTGGCTAAAAGGATATTATGGTCCACCGAGTTAAAAGCGCTGCTAAAGTCAAGTAGCACCAATATAGTGAAACATTTACTATCCATGGCTTTGCGTATGTCTTCCGTAACGTTGAGCAAAGCAGTTACTGTGCTGTAGAAAGGACGAAAACCAGATTGAAAGTTACTAAGGAGATTGTTACGAGAAACATATGAGTACAGCTGTTTATGAACAGCGCTTTCTAGGATCTTGGATAGAAAAGGAAGGATCGAGATCGGTCTGTAATCAGAGAGACTGGATGGATTAGATGACTTTGGGATAGGGATAATGTGAGCTAATTTCCATTCACTAGGAAAAACACTATTGGACAACGAATAGTTTAAAATATGGGATATGATGGGAATAACGTCGTCCAGGATAGGTATTAGATAGATAGATAGATAGATAAAAGTCTTTATTTACAACCATCTTCATCACACACAAACAAAAAAAAATACTAAACATAAAATTAAGAATATAGTAGGTAGGTACCTAATCCAAAATTACGTTGTGTGCGCTGCAGAAGTGTAAAAGGGTTGCAACTCAGTGACTGGTTTTACTCACATCAGGATGTGAGCAAAGCACTGCTATTCTGCTACAACCCGAGGGCTTCTTGTTAATTAAAATACTAAGAAAATTTTAACAGTAAATGGCAAAGTTATGTGTATCTATATGTTATTATATATATTATTATGTGTATACAGTGTGTATAAATTTATGCATATGAGTCAATATTGCAAAAAATCGGGAAACTGTAAAAAGGAGAAGCAGAAAAATAAAATTCAAAATTATTGTTTTATATTATTATGTGAATTATTATGTGAGTAAATATGGAATACGGTGTGCATTTGTAAATCATTACCTATCCAGCAGAATTAAAAAAAAGATCATTCTGTCCATTCAAATGGCAAAATCCGCTACCGAGTACCCCTTTGGAACACCCAGAAGTTGTTTTTGTAAAAGAAATAGTTTAATATGTTTTTTGAAAGAAAATTCAGAAGATAATTGTCTCAAAGGTGGAGGTATGTTGTTCCAACATTTGGTAGCTAGGTAGCGAAAACCACCAGTGAAGGCCACAGTCTTATGAGGATGACATTCCAAGAGCCATCTGCAGGTTCTGGTACCATACCTATCATGAAATGGTGATTTTTTAAGTTTCGAAAAGAGATATGTCGGCTTCCCAGATTTCAAGACATCAAACACCAAACAAGCAAGGTGCAGATGTCTCCGCGAGCTCATATTCAGCATGGATGCCTCATTTAAGTATGGTGAGATGTGACTCCTGGGAGGTATTTTGAAGCAGAAGCGACAACATGCATTCTGCACCCGCTGTACAAGGCGACGAGTTTTCGACTGTAGACGTGGACCATACACCAAGTCTCCATAATTAAGCCTGGACAATATCAATGATTCACATAAAGTTATACGTACCTTTTCACTAAGGAGGTTTCTAATATTGTATAAAACCTTCAAGCGATAAAAACAGGATCTGACTAGATTCAGTATATGGGTCTCAAAACGCAGATGCCTATCCATAGATATACCCAGATTCTTTACCTCATCCACCAGCTCAATGGTCTTCCCCTGAATCGCAACCACTGGGTCACCTTTAATAACTTTAGCAATTTGATTTTTCGAACCAAGAATTAAGTATTTAGACTTATTTGGATTAAGGACCAGACCATTTCGCTCCGACCACAACGCAACACTATTTAGATCTTCATTTAGTTTAGAGATAAGCATACCAGTGTCAGTTGGATTGGCTGATAAATATAATTGTATATCATCAGCATATAGCTGATAGTTTGAGTGTTTGATGACTCTGACAACATCAGCACTGTATATAATAAAAAGTAAAGGGCCAAGTATAGAGCCCTGGGGGACACCACGCTGGAGGAGTTTAGGTAGAGACACTGAGAAAGTGCCATCTTCTTTAGGAAGCTTAACTGATTGCCAACGGTTTTTTAAATAGCTATCAAACCAGGACAGAGATGCAGAATCGACACCGTAATAGTGAAGCTTCGACAGGAGTAAAGGTACATTTAAACAGTCAAACGCACGGGAAAAGTCCAAGAGAACCATTGAAGTACTGTTACCAGCATCTTGTTCTGTGAGCACGTTATCGACTACATCAAGCAAAGCCGTAATGGTACCCATACCCCGACGAAACCCAGACTGAACACACGGTAGAATATTGTTACGTTCAACAAAACAACTAAGCTGATTGTAAACAGCCTTTTCCAAAATTTTGGATAGATAGGGCAAAATACTAATTGGCCTCAGTTCTTTCAGGGTAGTTGGGTTATTTACCTTTGGCAATGGCAACACAAAGGCGGATTTCCAGACAGTAGGGACCTCTCCTGTCATTATAGATTTGTTTATAATAGAAGTGATGACTGCAAGGGTCCGAGGAAGCGTCAGCAAAAGCATATCCCTACTGATCCCATCCACACCTACTGCGTTACTACATGAAGATGTAATATACTTGGCCACATCATTCTCATGTACCGGCTTCAACTTTAAAAGGTCATTCCCGTAGTTGTGAAATTCAAAATACGTTAACTGCGACAACGGAACCGTGTCACTTCCCGGGACGTCAAGAAAATGGTCGTTAATGGTGTTTGGGTCATTAAAGCAATCGGGAAGGTAGTCATGCTTAGAAGGATCTGTTAAAATATTTCTTTTTAAATTTTTCCAGAGTGTTTTTGAATCTTTAAGATGTGAGTTAATGTGAAAATTATAATATGCTTGCTTTTCCCTAAATATGCTATCCTTGACAAGTTTTTTCATTTCATAGTAATAATTTTTATTTGATTCTGTTTTAAATTTTCTAAACTTTTTATAAGCTTCATTACGGGTTTTTATCATTATTTTAATCACATCAGTAATCCATGGCAATGAACAATTATGTATTAGTTTTTTTGTTTTAACGGGAGCATGTTTATCGAAAAGTGCCAGAATCATCGTGTTAAAAGAGTCAACCATACAGTTTACCGAGTTTGAGTTTAATACCGATTCCCAGTCTATGGCAGAAAGGTCTTTATTAAACTCGCTAATGTCAATATTTTTTAGAGACCTATATGTGATCGTTTTAGGGGGAGGCTTCACTTGCTTAATTGAAAGCGTAAAGTTTATCATGGCATGGCCGAGAGATCCGGTGATATTTGTAACGGAGATATCACGAATAGGGGCATTTGTGCATACAATATCTATAAGAGTTTCATTTTCTGTTGAGTAATGAGTGGGTTCGGATACCACTTGCTCGAGGCCCATGCAGTGTAAAAAATGTTTAAATTTAATCGTGTTATCATTAGTACTGTCCAAAAAATTTATGTTAAAATCACCCATCAAAACGACATGATCATATTTTGAAAAGTGGGAAATTGATTCCGTGATAGCATCTAAAAACGTGTCAATGTTTATCCAATTTGGACGGTAGGCAGTACCTATTATAACCTTTAAACCGTTAGTAGTCGTTGACATCCACATCTGTTCTATCGGTGCAACGGGATGCGAGACAAGGCGCGCTCGGACGCAGTGCTTGATGTAGAATGCGACACCCCCTCCACGGCCCCTGCGCATAGCGGCCGGTCGCGGTGTATTACGAAATCGGTAGCCAGGCAAGACGGGCGCACGCTGCTCCTGCCCCTCACGCAGCCAAGTCTCATTGACAGCGAGTATATCGGCATTGAACTGGCTCATCGCAACTTGGAAATCATCATGCCCAGTTCCTAATGATCCCGCATTATATAGTGCCAACTTAAGAAATTTCAACTTACCAAGGCCGGCGATATTTATTTGGATACAATAAGCGTATAAGCAATCTCCAAGGAAGTAGTAAGCTACAGATAACTATCGCGGTACTCAAGCCCACAAAAACCTTGAGTAATAATATCTGCTGTGTTCGTGAATAATTGTTTACATTATTGTATATTTTGAAAAGTGTATGTATATATGGGCATAAAACAGTGTAGTAATTATTATAATCGTAGCAGTGTAGATGTGAAATACTCATAAATACAATGTAACATTTATAGAATGAAATGCATAAAAATAAGGTATGTTCATTGATTACTTCAATTACACCCTCAACAACACACACAAAACCTACCGATAATATAACATAGTGACTATAGTAGTGTAATATTACTTGTATAATAAAACAGGCGTACAGCGTTAGAATGAAGCTCCTATAAGAAACAATACAATATTTGCAACAACAACATGATACAACTACTAAACAGTCATAAGAAATAGTCACTTTACTATAATATAATTTGAAAACGTAAACATTAGTATGCAATAATATTATGAAAAATAAACTGTTGCATATACAATATCTATTTTTAAAAACAATTACATTTATTAGATATTGAAACACTGAATTAAATCTTTGTAAAGAGAAAATAAGAATAACATTTGATATAGACACGCAATATAAAAAGGAATACATATGAATCTTTAGATGAACAATGTAAGGTAATACATGCACTGTGTTTGTTACACTCAAACGGAAAGAGGTCCAAAAACACGCGTGAGGTCAATTTCCGAGCGAATGCGATGACGTGGGACATTCGCACCAGGGTTCTGGCGCACGTAAATCCTACCGTCTCTGGTCCATGCAAAACGCCAGCCTAGGCGCTTCTTCAGCTCACGAGTCCTCATAAATAACACTCGGTTTGTACGAGTTAAGCGTTCATTAACATAAAAACGATGATGAGGAGCAGGCAAGCCGGCGCCCTCCGTGGTAGCCCCGCGGCGGACACGCGCCGCCTGCAGCAGCTGGTCCCGCAGCGCGCGCCGCGCCAGCCGCACCACGATCACACGAGCCCGGGGCGCGGGCTCAGCGCCATCCACCACCTCCGGAGGACGGCCCACTCTTGTCGCACACACTATGTCATGATCCGTGAGCGCAACTCCCAGCTTCATGCTTAGGGCGGTAATTGTATGCTGCACACTTTCACCCTTTTGTTCAGGGACATTTGAAAACTCGACATCATTGAGTAACAGCTCCTGATCGCGGTCGTTGAGTTCAGCTTTTAGTTGTATTACAGTCTCTTCGAGGGCTCCACAGGCAGCCGTGGCCGAAGGCTGGTGACTGTACTCATTCAATTTGCCTTCAATGCTGTCTATGCGAGAACAAAGGTCGTCCACGCGCCTATCACAATTGTCGATTCGTGTTCCAATGTTCGAGACAGCCACACTAACTTGCTGCAATTGTAGACGCATTGCCTGCATTTCCTCCCTGAAAAGTCGCATCTCCGTAGCCAACACCTGAGCATCTGACAAAGCGGGTCCATCATGTGTTGTTTCATCAAGTGCGCTGTTGCTTTCCATAAATGACATATCCATGTCAAACGTGGATTCTGCAGGCCGCTCTTCAGGCAGGCTTATACGCTGCGTGCGGGCACCTCTATGCACAGTAACATTGCTGACTGATTCAAGACGTACCGGTGTATTTGTATTGTCTATTTTAGGTTCAACACTTTTACACATTGGACATTTCCATGTTCGTTTGTGAGTATCAAGATGTTCTTTGGGAATACTTGCACAAAAGATATCAAAAGGCTGTTTACAAAAACAACAGTTCAAAAAATTACTAGTTAGTTAGTATTAGCATATCCCGAGAAATACCGTCACTACCGGTGGCATTTGAAGCTACGGAAAGTATACTCTTTTTGACTTCCACCTCACTTTACAAGGGTGAACTTAAAAATAAGGTCCCCATTTTTTCCATAGAAAATGAAATTTATTTACATAGTTGGATACATCGTTGGAAAGGTGATGTCCCTGGTGCTTGGTGACTTTCCTCATCCACACGATGAACTTTTGAATCCCGTCGTCATACTAGCTTCCGCGTCGGGGCGGAACGGAGGATTATTATTATTTATTTTAACTGTTGCTTTCTTGCGTCTATTCTTCTTATCAGCTAAAAGGTATCCTGAACGATGTTTTTACACAGAACAGGGAGGTAGTTATACCTCCTCTCACATAGGCTTTCCTGAGCACAATAATGCCGAAGATACATGCGAGTGCGAGATACACCTGGGGCCTTATTCTGCTAGCGTTAACGTATTTGTGGCGTGTCAATAACACTTCAATAGGATCGCTTTTTGAAACAGTTATTATTGGTTAACCGATAACTAATTACCCCATTGTCAATATTGACTTATCGAGAAATTGTAGTACGAAATTGCACTCGGAAAAGCTTATGAAAGTGACAGAAGCAATTTTATAAAACGCTATCGAGGCACGATTACGACGTTAAGATTAGCAGAATTAAGCCCCTGGACTCATTAACGTCCGAGGAACTCGCTCTCGCTTTAAATGTGGCTCGCTTTTTGTCGAGTCACATTTAAATAAATATTATTTTGTGTGACAACACTACATTGTACAATTTTTTTTATAGTCACAGGGACTTAAACCCACATAAAGAGACTTATTATGTAGATCGTTTAACTGACATGATTCACATTAAATGCGCACATGCACTATAGGTGACTAGCCACTTACCATCAGGTTGGATTATGAATTTGTTGAATAAAAAATATGTTATCAAACGGTGTCTGAGGGTGTGTGGGTGTGTCATAGATAGATAGATTCTATTATCACAGCGATGTCATAGATTAGGAAGAATATAAAAATGATAATAAAAATATGGAATAGATTTCATTTGGAATATTATTTTGTTTGTAAATCGCACGCGTGTGGCGGATCTAACGTGCCGCCGAGGGTGTTTGCGTCGCCATAATGGCGGCCCCAGAGATTTAGATAAGCAGTTTAAATAGTTAATTCGCTGCCGAACATTTAAATTGGGCATAACTCGGGCCAGATTTTCGAAACAGGCGTCTGGTGTCCGAGTTAATTAACATTAATTCGTGAAAATCCCTTTTTGGGGCCGCGCAATAATCGAGCTGATTGGGATCCACTGAAAGGGTTGTTCGGTTACATGGGGCTGGTTAATTTTTCACGCTTGTCATAGTGTCAAAATTATGTATTAAAATTAAATTATAAATATAAATTATAGTGAAGCTAAAGCTAGTAAATCGAACCAAAATTGAGAATTACGCAACTATATGAGTTGTGTACTGTTGTAAGAATATGTTAGACCACATTTGCTGATTGATTTCACTAATGGTAAGGTTGCAACTGTTCAGGTCGTAGATGTCACACGAGTTCCCATGACCTTGTCAGGCAGCGACGCGTCCCTTTTCGGTGTGTCTTCTTGAGATGAGGAGGATGAGGCGATAATGGACGTGCGTATTTATTTATTTTAACGTTGCGTTACGTGTATATTTATTCTGAGGAAAACCAACAGCTAAACTTACATATCTTTATATATAAAATTCTCGTGTCACAATGTTTGTAACCAGACTCCTCCGAAACGGCTTACACCGATTTTTATGATTTTTTTAGGGTTCCGTAGTAAACAAGGAACCATTATAGTTCCGCCATGTCTGTCTGTCTGTCCGCAGTTTTACTCAGAGACTATTAGTACTAGAAAGCTGTAATTTAGTATGGGTATGTATATTAATCATGCCAAAAAAGTGGTAGAAAAAAAAATTGAAAACAATTTTTTTAGGGTCGCTCCCATACAAGTAAATTGGGAGTATTTTTTTTATTTCTCGACTAACCCATCATGTGGGGTATTGTTAAATAGATCTTTAAAAAATAATGTAAGGTTCAGAACACCATTTTTCGATTTAGGGATCGTTTCTGAAATATTTGGTTTTAAAGTGCAATTTTTTGTGAGAGGTAAGTGTCCCCCCTCCATCTGCCAAACTCTATGGACACGTGAAAAAAATTACAACAGTAGTATATACAAGTTTATTTTTTAGTTATGATAAACATTTTGTGTGCTTGTTTAGACAAGCAAACTGAACAACTTTCACTATGGGACCAACTTCGAAATCGTATGTTGATGATGCTGATTTTTTTGCGATTTCACAGTTGGTCGCATAGTAAAAGTTGTTCAGTTTGCTTGTCTGAATAAGGACACAATTTTTTGTGATAATTAAAAAATAACCTTGTATAACGAAGTTTAAAGGAAAGCTATCAGAGTTGAGTACTAAGTACAAACCAAAAAGTTGTAGACGACCAACTTATAAAATGACTCGGAAAAGTAAAATTTCATTGAAAATTAGTACTGAATATACATTTTTAATACAGTTGCTCAAAAAGTGGTATATTGCAGGGCTGTTTAGCGTGCGGGAAGGTCACCATTACGCACGAATGCTTTTTCATTACCAAATGTCAAATGTCTAAAATCTGACACACATTTTGCTTTTTTCCTGCTTTTTTTCTAGCATGCTAAGTTAAGATTGCGCTAAATAATCTGACTGGTCTACCAGATTTTGTATTGTAAAAGCATGCCTAAAAGCAAATAATATCAAAAAGCACGGCCATTTTTTCTAAAATTTATAAGAAATAAATTACACAATGGTTGTACGAGTATTTATTGTTTCATTTTTTCGCAACTGTATTAAAAAAAGTTGTTCAATACACGTGCGGGACTGTCATTTCAATAATGACAGGCAATTACGAACCACGAGTAGTTAAGGAAATATAAAATCATTGCAGCTTTAATACTAATACCTAATAATGCCCAATTTAATAGCAACGTGTTGTGAGGTGTGAGTGTGAACTCAATTTTGGCATTTGCAACTACCCGACACGCATTTGGCCGGTTTTTTTTGTGTATATTCGTTTGGTCTGAGAATAAGTCGCAAACTGTTTTTATGTTTATTTGATAATTATTGTTAGTTGTTTAAGTTATTAATAAATAATCTACTTATAAGTTTAGAATTTGTCGTGCTGTTGAACTAGTATTAAACAAGTCAATGTCTTTATCTATTTTATTGAAATTACTACTTGCTCGTCGAATAAATGCATTTCGCCTTCAATAAGTAGAGGCGGAATAAATATGTATAATCGTAGTATACCGTAGTGCCTTGATATTTACCTATGTATCCAATAATCACTTATCATTAGATTCATTAGGCAAGCCATTGTCCCCTTAGACCAGAAGAAATGGGGAATCCAAGTAACACAGTCTTGGAGATTTAAAACAAATCTGTCTATTGACAGTCTATTCGTGGTTAATCTTTAGATAGTGGCTTTCTAAAGATGGTTTCAATAAAGAAAATGTATTCTCATAGAGTGTTTTTGTTCAAGTTGGATTATTTTTAGAGCATTTGGTCTATAGCATACTTATTTTAAGTACGTTTATAGGTATATTGATTGTTTTAAGATGAAATGCTCTACAAAAAGTTAATAAAGCCTAAAGGTAACTTAAAGTAATTTTATAGATAAAAAAATGATATATTTTAAGATATAACTTTCTACAAACATTCTATTTTAGCTATTGGTATCTTTGTTTATAAAGAGACTCTAGATAAAATACTCCAATAGATAATTTTCAGTTTGTCTAAAAAAATGCTAGTGAAAACGTGGTTTTAGTGATTTTTTCCTAAAAATGAATTAATTAAGTGCATTTGTATTAAATATTTGAATTGGATGATTTTATGCAATAGAAACAGTGAAAAAAATTAAAAGGTCTGGTGGTTTTCGTCGAAAATTCGGCAAATATTTAAAAGGATGAAAATTAAGAACAGTTGCAAAATAATTCAGATTCAGAATCGAAACTTTCGAGTGACTTACTCCAACTCATGCTATAACTCACATAGCCTTGAAGGACTTATTTCAAATAATAAATAATGTTCAACCCGATACTCTACCAAAGGATCCGAGAACATTGCTGTAGAGTCCAAGAACGATTGAAACAAAAAAATCAGCAATGGCGAATACTGGCATCACGGGCTGAAGAATAATCTCAAGAGATATTTTCAAAATTTGACAGAGAACAAAATGTGACAATCGATGTTAACTTTAATGGACAACCTACGTATAAAAGCTCGAAAGTTGAATTCTGGCCCATTTTGATAAAAATAATTGAAATGCCATCAATTCCTGTATTGGTGGTTGGTATATATTGCGGAGTCGGCAAGCCCTCAGACGTTAATGAATGTTTGATGTCATTTGTTACTGAGGCTTTGGAAATAATTAAAGAGTCAATTGAAATTAACAATTTTCAGCTATCTATTAAAACGTTCGGTTTTATCTATTAAAAAGTCAAAACATGCGTTCCTCATCTATTACTCGGTCAAATTACGGGCTATGTACACAAATCTGTGAATATGCACATTACAAATTAAATACGAATACGCAGCTACGGAGGGAGCCGTCCACTTTTGTATACCAAGCTATTGCCTTAAGTTAACACTTAGCGTCTTTGGCACCGCTGCCGCCGGCGTATACTTGTATAACAACTATTTTTCACATTGTCTATAAATAAAACAGAAATATATTTTACTTGCCCTCATGATTTGATTAATGTTACTGCATAAAATGGTCTTCCGTTCACAACACATCAAATAACCTGTTTACTGATGAACGTTTAGAAATACTATGTGAAGATAAAAAGGAATACAGAGATGACAGTTACTAGGTAATATTAAACCACCTCATAAACCTGTTTATTCTTTCACTAGATAGTTTAGTATGTAGCAAGTGAAATTATTCTTGTCATTGTGTCTTGTCATCTAGAGCCATACTACAGAAAATTCTCTAGTGTTTGTTCTATAGAAATCGTTTTTCTAGTTAATTTTATCTTGACGGCATTTTTATTGCCTATTTTTGCTTCGAATAATTTTCGTTACATATTTTAATGCTTATTTTTATCATTAAATTATGTCTAATTAAACATTTTATATGTTTTAAATTAATATATTTTAAATAAAATGAGTAGCTTAAACATTACAATGTAATTTAAAAAATTTGGTTACACCAAATAATATTCATATTCGGTAAAGAAAATATAAAATCTTACATTTACAGCGGGCGTTCTTATTTTTAAGAGAATTTTACATAATATTCGACGATAGAATTTCATTCGCACATAGGTTTGCTTGTTTACCCATTATTAACTTAAGTAGGTAATGTAAAAAATAAGAAGTTATTAATTTGTTACGCCATGATGCAATAATAAGTTTAAATAACTCTTGTAAGTTCTGCGCCATTACGTGTCGTTGTCTATTACAAATCAAATGTAACTTAAAGTTGTTAGGTTCGAGTTAATTTGGTTTTAAAACTTGACGAGTAAAGACTTCTCTAAAGGTCTCAACTTTATCTATAAACTATCTACTAGTAAAACTTGTGGTCTATAAACAGTTTAGTGAGACACTAGAAATATCTCTACAGACGATTTGAAAATTTACAACTCTTAACTCTATCTATTCATGTTTTCTTAAGGATAAGGTTGTGCCCACTTTTACTAAACTGTGTCTATAAGCGTTCTTGAACATTACTTGGGAGATATTTTACTCTTAAGGTAGAAAATAAAATAAAATTCTATTAGCTATCTAATAGTCCGTTCTTAGACGCGATTGTGTTAGTCTCATGATATTGAAAATATTGTTTTTAACTTGAACGAATTAAAAAACAGACCTAAACTAATAAGCCTGTGATTTTTTTGAAATCGTTGGGTTGACCGTGGCCGCTCACTGACCGTGACGGTCCTGTGACGTCACATGACCACTCGAGTGATGCGTCGTTGCAGCGAGCGTACTACAAATTACGCTTGCTTTTGAGTCTCAACGGTCTCAGATTTCACGACAATCTGTGGAAATAACCAAAACACTGCCTCTCTTTAGCGCGCAAATTACTGAAAACCAAGAATCTCGAGTTGACGTCACACGCTGAGCCGTCGCACGGAGCGAAATTTTGCTAACGCAACTTTAATATCCTATAACTTCTTTATTGGTAGAGATACTTTTACTTTCGCAATTCTTTCACGATTTTGTTTCGTTTGGCTTAAATTTGAATACAAGTGAATAAAAAAACAGTAAACTTCTCCATTGACCTACATCACGCTGGCCAGACTGGTTTATGTAGATTTGTTTAGAGATTTTTATCTCTCCAAAAAGGTGTGAAAATTGTGATATCAATAACAATTATGATAACCCTTATGATATCGACGGCATGAAAAGGACACATTTATAGTCTAAATCCTTAACCGCACGAAAACATAATCACGGATGCAACCGCCTCCGTGGTCTAGTGGTTGAGACCACCAGATATTTATCGGGAGGTCCGGGGTTCAATTCCCCATGGGGCATAAATTTTTCTGCTCGGTTTGGTTGGTGGTAGGGCTTCTAAGCCCGCCTGGCTAGCTACCACCGTCTTACCTAAGTTTGTCGCCATAATAACAATGTTTATAGCATTGTTGTGTTTTTTAGAAGGTAAGAAGGTAAGATAGCCAGTTCCTCAGTTATTGAGGAGTCCAGGCGAAGCTTACTTCCATTTCGGCCTTATCGTCACTTACCATCAGGTGTATGAAGGCCAAGAGTTTCCCTTTTTTTTTTCTTCTCGGGGGGAAATGCAGAACCGCACCGTACCCGCCGTTGGCTACACGGCGAGCGTGTGTGGGGCGCTCCCGGCAGAGTGCCAGGCCTACCCACTAAAACCCCCCGGTGTTCTCCCTGCCCTTTTGGGCGCGCTAGGTAAGGACCAAGAGTTTCCCTGACGTATGTAAAAAAAATGCTAGCTTGCCACCAAAGAGATAAAAATAATCGTAAACATCTGTGAAAAATTTTGTTTAATATTTTAAATGATTGATTTATTATGCAAGTATTGATTTATTCGTATTCATGAAATTCAGGGTGTCCAGCTCTCTAACCCATTAAACAAACACACTTTCACAAAACAA
Source organism: Schoenobius gigantellus (assembly GCA_963935595.1). Classification (NCBI taxonomy): domain Eukaryota; kingdom Metazoa; phylum Arthropoda; class Insecta; order Lepidoptera; family Crambidae; genus Schoenobius; species Schoenobius gigantellus. Next base: position 55,181,685 of record OZ012542.1, on the reverse strand, counting down.
ACAAAACCAGTTAGGTACAATTATACAGTCGTGCTAAGTGGAAGTGTGTGTTAAGTGGAGCGCATTGTGGTTAACTTTCAATCGCAGAGGAATACCGACATGCATTATTCGTATTGTCCGTGCTTTGTACGAGAGCAGCACATGCAGGGTGATTCACAACAAAGAGCTGGGAGAGCTAATACGCGATATAGGCTCCCAGCTCTTTGTTGTTAAACAAGGATACCTGCTGTCCCTTTATAATTCTACTGGGTGACGAAATGAAGAATGCTATCGCGGCCTCCACAGGCATTTGCATGGAGGACCTTGAAGATGGACGACGGACGATATCGTATTGATTTCGCCGACTCAAAGCCCGTTTAGAGGCAAAGCTCGAAAGTCTTCGAGCGGAAGCTGAAGCTGTAGGTCTACAAACGCAAAACGGTGGAAATGCGAATCAAGTCGAACTCTTTAGAACCATTAGTGCTGGAAGGTGTACTATTAGAATCCGTCTCCAAGTTTTTGTATCTCGATGGGAGGAGCGGACGAAGATGTGGAGTGGATAGTAGGATAAAGAAGGCCAAAGCTGCATTTGCCTAACTCAAACCAGTTTGGGAGTCCAAAGTGCTCACTCGACGCATTAAAATCTCCCTCTTCGAATCTATAGGCAAGTCGGTATTGCTCTTCGACTATAAAACGTGATGTCGAAAGGGCTGACGAACAAATTGCAAGTTTTCGTCAATAAGTCCCTAAGGTCAATCCTTCGCATTTTCTGGCCGTAGACATAACGAAACGAAGACCTGTGGAACCTCAACCAGCAATTACCTATCAGCGAAGAAATCGCGCTGCGGAAATGGAGATGGATAGGCCATACACGTCGAAGAGGGACGACAAGCAACGCTAGCATCGCTTTCGAGTAGCAACTATCGAACAGTTGGCGACCTCGCGGATCTCCCGTGTACAGACGTGGCGCCGGACCGTGAACTGCGAGCTGCGAGCAGTGGGATTGACCTGGAGTGAGGACAAGAAAGTCGCAGCGGACAGAGAGGCGTGGCGAGACGTTGTGAGGGCCGTATGCACCTCTGGGGTGTCAAGAACAGCAACATATAGTCGTGCTGCAATAGCGATACTGTAGAGTATATAAACACTGCGCGATCTGAAACAATCGCGATGCAAACGCGCGTATGCGATGCAGTGACGCCAAGACTGTATCGCGACCGCAGCAAAAACCGGTAGGTAAGTATGCAAATAGCGCCGTGTGTAGTGCCTTAGACGTCATATTCGGCAAACAAAAATCAACACGGCTGTTTTTCGTACAGATGGAGGGATTGGCGTTGTCTAGTTGAATACAAGTCTGTGGCGATAGACACAGTAGTTCAACATAGTAGTCTTATCATTGCTCTATTGCTCGCTGCGGCGCTGTGGCTGCGGGAAAGCTATTTACGGCTTACGTCATTATTTCATAATGAGACCTATTTTCGGAGGTTAGATTGGCATTTTACACCTAGGTAAGTGTAAAACCGTGTAGAGTTCTGTTATATTTAGAAAACAAAGTGTTGTGTTCTCTGTATCTATAATTTTCGTGTTTATTAGTTTGTATTATGATAAGTAGTAATAATACAGCTATAGTTTTTGGGTAATCAAACACTCTTGTTGATATAAGTAATGATATTATGTCCAGCCCGAGAATAAAATAAAAGTCTATTATTTGACATTGATTTATACCTATTATATTTGTATATTGGAATAATAGATTCATATGGAATAAACAAAAGTTTATTCCACCTGAGTAACATTATTTGGGTTTTTAAATCACCTGCCATTATCACTTGAGTGACTTGGGTGACATGACATTTTCTTGATGCTCACTAATCCTCTCCAACTGACCTCAGCTGACCTCAACATGATAATTGGGAATTGTTGGCCTATACCCAATACAGCCTATACCCAACTGACTAATTGGCTAGTAGTGTGTTATGTACGGGTGGCGTGCTATATACGGGTATATATGAAAATTGTCTATCTGATTCACAGAGTTTTTAAAGTGGTTTATAAATTACAAGAGCCCTTATAAGAACAGATTTATTTCAATTATAACAATTCTATACGCTATTCTTATTGCACATAATAATAGACCACATTTTTGATGAAAAAAATTGATTTTGTAACTCTGATCACATTTTCACAATTCTGTCTTCATTAGTATTATTGAACGGTAGAAAATAAATTACACTATTAATACAAAAGTACATACTTATACAAAGTGGTAATGAAAATGCGCAAAACCTGAAATAAATTTGTTTAGAATCGAGAGTGGAATTGATTCTACAAATAAATAAAAAAAATACCAAAAGAAAAGCCGACTTCAAAAACACTTAAAAGTAAAAAAATATAAAAGAATAGAGACAACATTACATTTCTTTATCATCGTTTGGCACCGACTTCATTATAGAGATGTAATGTTGTCTTATATTATGTTTAACTTTAAAGTATTTTTGAAGTCATTCGTTATTTTTATATCTATACTTACTAATATTATAAAGCTGAAGAGCTAATCTCAGGAACTACTGGTCCGATTTGAAAAATTCTTTCAGTGTTAGTTAGCCCATTTATCGGGGAAGGCTATAGGCTATATATCATCTCGCTAAGACCAATAGGAGCGGAGCACCAATGAAGAATGTTTCAAAATCGGGGGATTTTTTTTCCTATTGAGAGCTTCCGCTGCGTGCGCTCCGTAAATGGTGAAAGTTTCGCAAAAATCATGTATGATAGAATTGCTCCTCTTTAAAAGTTCTAAAAAAAAGTCCGCGACAGCATATGTCTATATTTTAAGTTTAGCTAACAATAACCTTTTTTATGCTAACCAAATTTGTTCTAAAATAATGCTTTATTTGCAAAGGTGTTTTTATAAACATGATATTAATCCTTATCCAAATAAATACGTTATTCATCACAAGTATTTAATTTAAAACAAAATTGCCCTTTACATCATTCGATTTAAATGAATATCTTAGGAGATATCGCAGTTTTAAAATAACATCACAGCAAAATAATGATCGAGTACTGCGCGCACAATGTGCAAAGCCGGCGGGCAGTCATGAGGGGAAAGGGCGGTGGCCCCAGTTAGCTATCTACTTCTGCCGGAAGGAAACAAAACTAAAAATAAGTTTAGTGTACGCAGAAGTACTTTAAAATAACATTAGTTTAGTTTTTTTTTGAGAATAACCTACAATCTACATGATATAAGATTATAAGACCCAGTACTTACTCACCTATATGAACGAATTCGCGGGCGGAAGCTAGTAAAAAATAAAAACGGACTGGGAACTCTCGTCGTAATAAAGCTAGGACTTTTATTCTATTTTTATTTTTTGTAATAAAAATTATTTTTATTTTTTTTGTGAATTTAATACCAGCTCACCGAAGTAACTTTAAAGAATACGACAAAGAGTTAAAACGTGCCTATTGTAAAAAAAACTAACCTCTACCTTACTAAAGGTTATGGAACCTTCCATCATCAGCTCGGTTCATGACTTCCAGACGCCTGAAATCAAATACCTGAATAGCTTCGGCAAAAACACGAAACACATTGGATGTACCTATAAAAATTAACTTGACTTTGGTGACACGGTTAGCGCAGAGGTCGAGTGATCGCCTACTGCGCTTCGGGTCGCGGGTTCGATTCCCGTACGGGACAAATATTTTCTATGGCCGGTCTATTTCTATTTCCGGTCTGGGTGTATGTTCATGTGATATTCTATGTTTGTACACGACACAGGAGAAAATCCTAGTGTGGGACGACGTTTTTTTTTTTTAAATTAGACCACCGCAGCATCAGTCTATCGAATCATCATCACAGCTTATACACGTTCCCACCGAGGGGCACGAGCCTACCCTAACTAGTTAGGGCGATTAGGCCTTAGTCAAACCACGCTGGCCCAGTGCAGATTCGTTGACTTCACATACACCGTTTGAACTACTTCGCAGGTGAATGCAGGTTTCACCACGATGTTTTCCTTCACCGTAGGGGCGTCAGATAAATGTACAGTCGACAAAGTTGCCGGTCTACCAGTAGAGTTTTTTTGGTCAACGATATTTGAAAAAGTAAAAGCGTTGAAACAGGTTTTAATATTATATAAAACTAGCTGTGCCCGCGACTTCGTCCGGGTGAGATAGTAACTTTTGTTGAAGTTGATAAAAAGTCTAAATAAAAAAAGCCTATGTTATACCGTATATAATTAGCTATCTATTAGTGAAAGTTCCGTCAAAATCGGTCCAGCCGTTCCGGAGATTAGCGGGAACAAACAGACAGACAGACAAAAAAAAATAAATTGTGTTTTTGTTATTAGTACCCGATATCCATTTATACCCATTTAGTAAAAACTTGTTATTTTGACATTACAAACAGACACTTCAATTCTATTTATTTGTATAGATACAAGTATTTTAGGATTTTCATATATGATTTAAATGATTGCTTTATACCTCTTATTGTTTGAAATAATGCTTCCCAAAAATACTCTACTGGTAGACTGCGAACTTTGTCGACTGTACATATAAAATTCGTGAAACCAAAAACACATTGGTACATGGCAGGATCGATCGCGAGCCTCCCCATTCTACTCGGAGCACTATCCAGTGCCGAGACCACAGCGCCACCGACGCTCCCAGTCTATGGAATACAAGAAGAATATTAGCGGCAACATCGTCCTCGCAGATGCGCGAACATAGAGTATAAAATTTGCAAGATATGCTGTAAGCAACAAAAAAAAAGGAAATATCTTAATGAATAATTAGTGAAAATTTATTTCCATATTTTAAATCATTCGTTTATAATGAAAATAAGTTGGAATGTCTGTGGTTTTGCGCTTTTTCATTAACACAAATATTGTATAAATAAACCGATTAAATACTATAACTACTCACAAACTGTTTTCAAAATTAGGAATACCGACATTAGCCTCGGTGTCTAGTAAATGACACTCCTCGAATTCATTGCGTTTCTCTTCAACTTTGTCATAATTATTTTTACACAAGAAATCACTGTCACAGACGAAACCACTTCTTCCATCTTCTATAATTCCCTCATCGAAATTCGCCTCCCGAAATCTTTTCTCGGTATCATTGTGATAATGTTGATATCTGTCTATACCGAAATCCGGTGAAATCGTTTGTCCTTCGTTCGTTTCTTTGCCTAAAATATCGTCAGCTTCTATTGTCGCTGCCTGAACAGGAGCGCCGGCTATTTCATTAAAAACTATGCGAGCACTTTCATTTTTAACATCATATTTTAATTCATTCATATCTATGTTTTCTCTGTTTTCGAGTAACGGTTTTAAATTCATCAAATTGAAACTTGGCATCATCCGGTTGTCCCATTGTGCGTGTTGGACATTCTCCGAAGGCTCTATGTCCAATTGCACCTCTTCGCCTATCTTTTTGAAGGTTCCGAGGTTGTACTGCAGCGGTATCGAGAATGAAGGCAGCTCCATTTGATGGTTCTGCCTTGTAGGTAGTGCTGATATGTGAATAGCGGGCGCCGGTTGTTTCTTGGAACTGTAGTTGCTTTGGTTTGCTTCCGAATGTATGTTCACCATTTGCGTTGATGAAACTACAACAAAATGGTAAAAATTTTACTTTTAAGCAACTCAGTGATAATTTGCGCACACCTAGACTTAGGACTCCTATCGGAAAGTTTGATGTCAGATTAATTTAAAACTATATGTTTTATAATTATTATTTTAATTTCGTGATTCGACTATTATTGCACATTACCAGGTATAGTTATGAAGTCCCTCATCTCCAGGGCTAGAGCTGATGGCGACCTTTCTTCTGGAGACCTTCCACCCCGAGGATATGGCTCGCAGCCCGCCTTCTGTTGCTTTCTCCACTTTGCCCTTCGATTCTGGAACCACACCTACACAGAAATAAAGTAAATCAATACTGGCAAACTAATAAAGTAAATCAATACTGACACATGATATTAAATATAATTAACACCTCAGGTCTTCAACAAGCAAATTCAGTATCTTTTAATAGGTATTATGTTTTGTGGATTCCCTTTTTTATTTATGTTGCTATTTAATTTATATCGGTGATATCATATTGAACTAATGTGAAATACTTTTAAAATTAACAACTGCATTATGAGAAATTAGAAATACCATAGTGCTCATAAAAAGATTTTGTTATGATTCATATAACTGATTAAGGCGCTACATCGAAAATGAATCAAACAATGGGAGACGTGGTCTATACGTAAAGCGGGGCGCCTCCCGTGCTCGAGTAGCTAGTCTTTAAATCTATGTCATCAAAGTCGTGAATGCGCTGCGCCCGCATGCAATCAGGTCGCTTAGAAATTATCGACGTAAGCGAGAAAATACAAATAATTTTATTACAAAATAACTATAATGATTAGAAAAAAATGCTTCAGTATGATTCTGAATACTGATGATGTCTACTTATTTAGGGAACTTTTTAATGAATACCGGTCTAATACCGTTTACTAGTAATCCTGAAATTTCTTATTTTTAAGAGGTAATTTAAAAAATAAAATTTATCGAGGCAGAATCTTTAAATCGCGTTTCCGGTTTCAGATCTGTAGAATGTCTCTGTTGTTCTGAGGATCTCTCAGTTACTTAAGAAATTTCATTAAAAATAACCAATATTTTCGATATAGCGCCTTAATGATTACTAACAACTTAATGTATGTTTTATTGTGTTTACCACAATTCTTATAATAAAATTACATTTTTCTCTATAGCTAAAGCATTATGAATAAATAAAAATAACAATAAATTTGAAAAATTATCAAAATTGGTTACAAAGTTTTCTTTTGTGAAAAGCATAGACTTTTTTTATTACACTGTTAAGTTTTTAGCTGAACTATACCGTGTTTATTATTCGCGGAAAAGCGAAAAAAAAGGAGTTTTTATTTTTAATTTTTATTAATATTACGCAATGTATAGCGCGCCGGCATCATTTTTGTTTCCGCTTACACCGCACCGGTGCGTTGACGTTCGATGACCCAAACAGCTGATTCCGCACGCAGTATGATGGAAATCTTATACGATTTACATTGCGAAGTAAATTTTTTGTGTAATTACTATGGTTATTTGACAGAATACTATTTGTAAACGTTAACTTAGTTATATTACCTACACCACGAAATTTTGAAAAAAATCGGAAAATTTATGAATTTTCCGGGAGAAAATTTCAGTGATTTTCAAATTAGGATCATTGGTCTGAACTCACTGTTAAAAGAAAAGGGACACCGTCACTTATACCCTGTATTATATGATGATGTACGCAGAACTGACAACGTATTATCGGCAAATCTATCGCAGTGCTCACTCAAGGCGAAACTTTTCAATTCGTACGTGTTGGCAGGGATGACGTACGTAACTGAGACATGGCCGCTTACAATGGACCTCTTAAAAACGTTCAAGGTCACTCAAAGGATAAAAGAGATGGCTTTGCTCGGTTTTCTCTGTGTAATCGGAACAGAAGTGACGAGATCCGTAGAAGAACTAAAATCACCAACATGGCCCAAAGAATTACAAGCCTAAATGGCAGCAGTCAATAGGGCACATAGCTTAGAGCGGAAAGATCTTCGAGTGGCAGCTACGTACTGGGAGACGAAGCGTTGTTAGGCCCCCCACAAGGTGGCCCGACGATTTGGTGAAGGTCACGAGAAGCCGCTGGATGCAAGAAGAACTGAATTGATCAGTTTGGAGAACCTTGGGGGAAGCCTATGTCCAAATGTAGGCGTGTCTTAACTGAAATGATGATGATGGTAAAAGGCCTATTATAATGCTTACACTGACGTATATCCCACCTACCTGCACTCTGGCTTCCGTAAGATCTATCCTCATTGCTAACTCTTCTCTAAAGAACACGTCAGGATAGTGCGTTTTGTGAAAAGCTGCCTCCAGCTGCTCCAGTTGTACATTGGAGAAGGTGGTCCTGTAATGGTGATGAAAGAGATATTCAAAATTTAATCATTGCTTTTTTTACTAATTATATAGACGGCAATAAATTGTCTAATCGATAATAATAGTAAATACCTGTATCTTCTTTGTTTTCGTTTGGGAAGATCGTTTTTTGAATCTGTAATGAACAGTCATTGAATTTAATAAATTGACATTACATATACCATACATTCAGACCAATAAAACGAATACATTATAGTAGGGCTCGCAATATATTAACTACGGCACTAATAAATTTATGTCCAGCCCGCCATTACAAAGCACCGTGTTGTGCTAAAATATCAGTCAGTTAGCGTTGTTTGTGAGTTTTACAATTCTATGTTTTTCATTGATTTTTTTAAATAAATTGTATAAAGCAAAACATCGTAAGTGTGGAATATTGGATGCGGCGTCCCTAGTTTTTTCCGCCATCTGAGAGCACCACCATACATTTGTAGGTATTTCATGTCCTTTAGTTGCCTTTGTCTGAGACCATACATAACTGAAATAATTTGACTTTTTTATCGGACATGAGTACGACTGCTAATCACTCTTTTCCGCAAGGGGTTCGATCCCCGAGTCGAGCAAAAGTTTAACTGTGTTTCTCTTACTCAAGAGATGCATTTTTGAACCAATAGAAGTAAATTTTGAATTCGAACACGAATACAAATCACGTGCGAAATTATTGTCTACTGTGTCCGGTTTAAAAAAAAATTGAATGCGTGTACGCTTCCGACGTAACAATATTATAATCATCCTTACTAATTTATTATAAGCGCGAAAGTTTGTGGGTGAGTATGGATGTATGGATGTTTGTAACTCTTTCACGCAACTTCCTGCATAAATTTGGATGAAATTTTGTAGGTAGACGAATTACGACAGGGATAAACACATAGGCTACTTATTATCCCGGAAAAGTAAGTAGTTCCCGCGGAAAAGTAAATTTACAGTTTTTTATTTGAATTTTTAAGGCGAAACATAGATCGCAGGCACAGATAGTCCTTAATAATATTGCCTATAATTAATCTGCATACATGGCGTCCCACGGCGATGTCACATGGATGAAAAGTATTTTAAAAACTGTAGATAGAAAATTTTACTGAAACAAGACATCATTTTGATTTATAAAACAATCCGAACTGCATTCACAGATTTTTAAATAAACGCCTGTCTGAATTGGGAATCGAACCCGATATTATTTCAAAAATAAACACCCTGAATTTTTATTACCGATCGATAAAGTTGAGCACAGGGAACAAATCTGTCTAATAAACATTACTACCTCTAAAACATGAGGATGACAAAACGCCAACTTATATATGCTTCAGAACTATACTGGATAATTACCTACTGCACCATCAGTGTGTTACGAGGTGCTATATCATCCTTTGTCACACTATGTCACCATATTATGTGACTCATTGCATTTCCGCCTAACCGGACTGCATTTTGAATTGTTACATTTTATTCTGATCCTCCGTCACAATCGCTGACATCAAAACGAAAAGAAATCTTAGATGCCACAATTCTACACAATTGTTTAATTCATGAACATAATATTGATAGTGAAAAATATTATTTTAAATTAGATTGTTGATTAGGTGATGACAGCATCAACATTAAATCTATTTAAATCTTACTGACAAAGTCGCACTGGGCCAGCGTTGACATAGACCTAAACACCTTAACTTAGGGTAGGCTTGAGCCCCTTGGTGGGGAGATATGAGCTGTGGTAAAATCTTACTTGATTTCGGTGAGTACTCTTCATCATCTTCATACTGCTGGGGGTCTGCTGTATCTTCAGTTGTCTCCGCGTTTGTATATGTTTCAGTAACTTCTGTGTCTGTTCGCTCACAAAGCACCGAACCTGGACCTAGCCTGAAATTTTCTTGAGCTTTTAATGAATTTGCAATAGTTGTTTTTTTTTAATTAAATTAAGTTCAGATGAAATTTTGCATGCACTTAAAATAACTTTTAAAATGGCCGCCGCTCTAATATGGTGGTTTACATTTCACTCAAGGCAAGGTTTTTTAGGAAATCTAATATCGCTTACGCGCTGTATTTCAACGAAAAAAACCTTTCTAATGATAGTAAGATGTGACCTTCACTGTAAAATCACACTAGCTCGTAGCACGACTGTAGCGTGCTACGCGAAATGTAGCATTATTTCACTGACATATTATTGTAAGCATACCACATTAGTCATGTTCCTGTAATGTTGTTTTTTAACAATAAAAAGTCATTTAAATTAAACTACAAACGGGACGGACAGTAGCCTCAAAATAATGAAATATTCTTTAAATCATATTTTTCTGTATCATTATTTCATTAAATCAAACGTGATCAACTTGTGATCAATGTCACCTTTCTAATGATAGTAAGATGTGACCTTCACTGTAAAATCACACTAGCACGTAGCACGACTGTAGCGTGCTACGCGAAATGTAGCATTATTTCACTGACATATTTTTGTAAGCATACCACATTAGTCATGTTTCTGTTATGTTGTTTTTAACAATAAAAATAATTTAAATTAAACTACAAACGGGATGGACAGTAGCCTCAAAATAATGAAATATTCTTTAAATCATATTTTTCTGTATCATTATTTCATTAAATCAAACGTAATCAACTTGTGATCAATGTCACCTTTCTAATGATAGTAAGATGTGACCTTCACTGTAAAATCACACTAGCACGTAGCACGACTGTAGCGTGCTACGCGAAATGTAGCATTATTTCACTGACATATTTTTGTAAGCATACCACATTAGTCATGTTCCTGTAATGTTGTTTTTTAACAATAAAAAGTCATTTAAATTAAACTACAAACGGGACGGACAGTAGCCTCAAAATAATGAAATATTCTTTAAATCATATTTTTCTGTATCATTATTTCATTAAATCAAACGTGATCAACTTGTGATCAATATCACCTTTCTAATGATAGTAAGATGTGACCTTCACTGTAAAATCACACTAGCACGTAGCACGACTGTAGCGTGCTACGCGAAATGTAGCATTATTTCACTGACATATTTTTGTAAGCATACCACATTAGTCATGTTTCTGTTATGTTGTTTTAACAATAAAAATAATTTAAATTAAACTACAAACGGGATGGACAGTAGCCTCAAAATAATGAAATATTCTTTAAATCATATTTTTCTGTATCATTATTTCATTAAATCAAACGTGATCAACTTGTGATCAATGTCACCTTTCTAATGATAGTAAGATGTGACCTTCACTGTAAAACCACACTAGCTGGTAGCACGACTGTAGCGTGCTACGCGAAATGTAGCATTATTTCACTGACATATTTTTGTAAGCATACCACATTAGTCATGTTCCTGTAATGTTGTTTTTTAACAATAAAAAGTCATTTAAATTAAACTACAAACGGGACGGACAGTAGCCTCAAAATAATGAAATATTCTTTAAATCATATTTTTCTGTATCATTATTTCATTAAATCAAACGTGATCAACTTGTAAACAATGTCACCTTTCTAATGATAGTAAGATGTGACCTTCACTGTAAAACCACACTAGCTCGTAGCACGACTGTAGCGTGCTACGCGAAACGTAGCATTATTTCACTGACATATTTTTATAAGTATACCACATTCATCAGCTCGGTTCCTGTTATGTTGTATTTTAACAAAAAAAAGTCATTTAAATTAAACTACAAACGGGACGGACAGTAGCCTCAAAATAATGAAATATTCTTTAAATCATATTTTTCTGTATCATTATTTCATTAAATCAAACGTGATCAACTTGTGATCAATGTCACCTTTCTAATGATAGTAAGATGTGACCTTCACTGTAAAATCACACTAGCACGTAGCACGACTGTAGCGTGCTACGCGAAATGTAGCATTATTTCACTGACATATTTTTGTAAGCATACCACATTAGTCATGTTTCTGTTATGTTGTTTTAACAATAAAAATAATTTAAATTAAACTACAAACGGGATGGACAGTAGCCTCAAAATAATGAAATATTCTTTAAATCATATTTTTCTGTATCATTATTTCATTAAATCAAACGTGATCAACTTGTGATCAATGTCACCTTTCTAATGATAGTAAGATGTGACCTTCACTGTAAAACCACACTAGCTGGTAGCACGACTGTAGCGTGCTACGCGAAATGTAGCATTATTTCACTGACATATTTTTGTAAGCATACCACATTAGTCATGTTCCTGTAATGTTGTTTTTTAACAATAAAAAATCATTTAAATTAAACTACAAACGGGACGGACAGTAGCCTCAAAATAATGAAATATTCTTTAAATCATATTTTTCTGTATCATTATTTCATTAAATCAAACGTGATCAACTTGTAAACAATGTCACCTTTCTAATGATAGTAAGATGTGACCTTCACTGTAAAACCACACTAGCTCGTAGCACGACTGTAGCGTGCTACGCGAAACGTAGCATTATTTCACTGACATATTTTAATAAGTATACCACATTCATCAGCTCGGTTCCTGTTATTTTGTTTTTTAACAAAAAAAAGTAATTTAAATTAAACGTTTCAATGTAAGAGTGTACTTGTATTAGCGCAGACACTAATTATGTAGACAATACAATATCCAATGCACAGATTGGCCGCTGTGCCCATTGTTAGTATAAAATAATACTCGTATCATTATTACCCGTTGAAAAGGTTGGGTATGCTGTAGCAGAAGCTGGTAGTTGGGGAAACGTCATCGTTCAAGATGGCCGCGGAATCAAACCCTGCAGCAGTGGCGCCACCTTCGCGGCCATCTAACGTCTCATCCATCGCTAATGACCTGAAAAGATTTTTCGTATTTTTTGTTGTATGAGATAATCCCCGCAGATTTGAATTTAGTGTATCAATTAAAAGTTTTCACACTAGAAGGATAAATCAGGAATTAGTGAAAACATAAATAGAAATAAAGATAATATTAATTACTAGCTGTGCCCGCGAACTACGTTTAGCCATAATAATTGGCCAAAAAAACCCTTATCACCTAGGTGTATAAAAAATAGTGTACGACTTATTCTCAGACCTACCGAATATATACAAAAAAAAATCATAAAAATTGGTCAAGCCGTTTCGGAGGACTTTGGTTACAAACACGGTGACACAAGAATTTTATTAGAGACTAGCTGTGCCCGCGAACTCCGTTTCGCCATCAAAATGCTTAAAACAGTGTTTAGATTTTTCCTCCATTTTATTCCATAATGATTCAACTTTATTCTGCCTTTCTAGAGCAGCGGCCATTTGGAAATTAACAAATTAAGACAATTATCGTAGGTTCGTAATGCTCTAGGTACTCTTCAGGGCCTTTCATTTAATACCCATATTGCTGGGTTTGAAAACGATCTTTAATCCATTTTTTGAACGGCGGCCATGTTTAATTTAGGGCAATTTTCCTAAGTTCATAATGCGCTACTCTTTGAGACCTTTTATTTGATACCCATATTGCTAGGTTTGGAAACGAACTTTTATCCACCTTTTTTGAGCAGCGGCTATGTTGAATTTATGTCAATGTTTCTAGGTTCATAGTGCTTTACTTATCAAGGACTACTTTCATTTGATACCCATATTGCTGGGTTCGAAAACGAACTTGTATCCTTTTTTTAGCGGCGGCCATGTTGAATTAAGGTCGATTTTTCTAGGTACCTAATGCTCTACTCTTCAAGGCCTTTCATTTGATACCCATATTGCTAGGTTTGGAAACGAACTTTCATCCATTTTTTTTGAGCGGCGGCCATGTTTTATTTAGGACAATTTTCCTAAGTTCATAATGCTCTACTCTTTGAGGCCTTTCATTTGATACCCATATTGCTATGTTTGGAAACGAATTTTTATCCACCTTTTTTGAGCAGCGGCTATTTTGAATTTATGTCAATTTTGCTAAGTTCATAGTGCTTTACTCGTCAAGGCCTTTCATTTGATACCCATATTGCTGCGTTTGAAAACGAACTTTTATCCTTTTTTTAGCGGCGGCCATGTTGAATTTAGATCGATTTTTCTAGTTACCTAATGCTTTACCCTTCAAGGCCTTTCATTTGATACCCATATTGCTAGGTTTGGAAACGAACTTTCATCCACCATTTTTGAGCGGCAGCCATGTTGAATTTATGTCAATGTTGCTAGGTTCATAGTGCTTTATGCATCAAAGCTTTTGATTTGATACCCATATTGCAGGGTTTGAAAACGAACTTTTATCCTTTTTTTTGAGCGGTGGCCATGTTTAATTTAGACCAATTTTCCTAAGTTCATATTGCTCTACTCTTTGATGCCTTTCATTTGATACCCATATTGCTAGGTTTGGAAAGGAACTTTTATCCACCTTTTTCGAGCAGCGGCTATGTTGAATTTATGTCAATATCGCTAGGTTCATAGTGCTTTACTCGTCAACGCCTTTCATTTGATACCCATATTGCTGGGTATGAAAACGAACTTTTATCCTTTTTTTACGAACTTTTATCCTTTAGGACAATTTTTCTAGGTACCTAATGCTCTACTTTTCAAGGCTTTTCATTTGATACCCATATTGCTAGGTTTGGAAAAGAATTTGTATCCACCTTTTTTTGAGCGGCGGCCATGTTGAATTTATGTCAATGTTGCTAGGTTCATAGTGCTTTATTCATCAGAGCCTTTGATTTGATACCCATATTGCTGGGTTTGGAAACGAACTTTTATCCGTTTTTTTGGAGCCGCGGCCATGTTGAATTTAGGTCAATTTTTCTAGATACCTAATGCTTTACTCTTCAAGGCCTTTCATTTGATAACCATATTGCTGGGTTTGAAAACGAACTTTTATCCATTTTTTTGAGCGGCGGCCATGTTTAATTTAGGGCATTTTTCCTAAGTTCATAATGCTTTACTCTTCTAGGCCTTTCATTTGATATCCATATTGCTAGGTTTGGAAACGATCTTGTATCCACCTTTTTTGAGCGGCGGCCATGTTGAATTTATGTCAATGTTGCTAGGTTCATAGTGCTCTACACATCAAGGCCTTTCATTTGATACCCATATTGCTGGGTTTGGAAACGGACTTGTATCCACCTTTTTTGAGCGGCGGCCATGTTGTTAATTTTAGGCGATTTTCCTAGGTTCATAATGTTCTACGCTTCAAGGCCTTTCACTTGATACCTATATTGCTAGGTTTGGAAACGAACTTTTATCCACCTTTTTTGAGCATCAGCTATGTCGGCGAATTTACGTCAATGTTACATTAGGATCAAGAGTCCCGTACTCCCTCTACGCGTAATACTTTTAATAGTTTTAAATGGATGAAAGAGTTTGATTCCTTAGTCATAATGTAAAAACATAATATAACACCTTTCAAAATGCCTTGAAAAGGGTATCTTCATTTTTCAACATTTCAAATATTGTACCGATTTTGTGATAATTGGCCAAAAATTAAACCAACCTACAAATTTTATATTTGTGACGTGATATTGTCATAAAAAATGCTATATACATTGGTTGTATGGCTTGATCCTTTTTCCTTACCACCACGGTACTACATAAGAAAAATACAATTTAAACTTCTTGGTTGGCAAAATTCAGATGGGCACAGCCAATAACAGAAAAGATTTTTTTTTGCAATATGTAACAGACTTCTCAAAATAATTTCACGTGCGTCATGTTGATTTTCTACATACTTGTCATCAAAAATTTTATATGGTATTTTTTGAATAAAAATAAAAAGTGAATTTAAGCAAATGAAATTATGCCTAAATGTTCTTCCGGAAAATTTTAAGCATTGTGGTGTAAGCCATATCAAATTCTGTCCAGTAGTTTCGGAGATCTTTCCGGACAAACATTTGTACCCCTACGATTTTATTATATATGGAGATGCGTCGAATATTCGTTTGGTATTCGGTATTCGGCGTATTCGGCACCATATTCACTATTTGTATTCGGCCGAATTGGCTAGATGACTAAAAAAATTTTTTTGTTTTAATAGAAGCTCATTCATATAATAAACAGAAAGAAAAAATCGGTTTTCGAATAACTATAAAAACAACCAAGATATAAGGTATTAAAGATTTTTCTCCATCTCTTTCTAGCAAAACGGCATTTTACATGGAGTTTATATGGCCGTACTCAACAATGACGTCACGGTTGATGTCGGATCTCTCTGTCTAATCGCTTCCAAATTAACAGTTTAAAATGCTTGTATCTCACGTATTTCTAAGCCGATTTTAATTATAATTTCACATGATTGCATCTTTTTCTACGGTATTTTAATATTTTATGACGAAACGTGAAAATTAGAATCCAGTCATCATCCCAATTATTCGGTTTTGTTGCCGAATATATTTGGTTCGAATTTTTGAATTTTCTTATGCTAGTTTTATCCCTACTTTTGCAGTGTATGAAGAATCTGTTGGATAAGGTAACAAAATAAAGCAATTAAACCTCTAATCAACATTTATTTTTAATGAACATACTTATGTGGCAAATTGACAACGCAATAATTTTAAGTGAGATCAGATATAAAATAAAACATAATGAAAAGAAACATGAATATTTTAGTATTTGTAATTTATCAAGCTATGGTGCAGAAACACCAAGCTCTCATCCTTGTATGTACCCAATCATTATTAAGATGTGTGCAAATACAAGTCAAATGAAAAAAAAATTTACTCTACACCTGTTCGGAAATTGGGAGAGCCTTCTCGAGAAGAACAGGCAAGAAACTCGGAAGGTCTTGTATTTTCTTTGTCTCCTCTTTTAAAATGCAAACATTACAATATTATATTTCACAAACATTTTTTTTAATAATATAGAAATGCCTGTCGGTGTGAGTGGAACAGTTACTCGAATGAAATTTATCCCATTATCACAAAGTGTTAACACCCTTTGAACGTCAATTATCACATTTTTTGTCAATCCCAAGCAGTTTTATCTGTCATATATATATAATATAATCAGACACTTTATAATATGCTTTTTTCATAAGTGCGCCCTTGATAGTGACTTTAAATTTATTCAAGTGCTTTAATATTATTTGGGATTTTATTGTAGAAACGTACACAAAGGCCTTTGAAAGAATTATTAATTTTTTTAAGCCTAGTATTTGGTAACGCTAACATATTCTTTTGCCTAGTATTTACTGAATGAATATCACTGTTTTTACAAATCGAATGTATATTTTTATGAACATATACTATATTCTCGTAAATATATTGCGACGCGACGGTCATAATACCAATTTCTTTAAATTTTTCTCTCAAAGATTCTCTTATTTTAAGGTTATAAATAGCACGAATAGCCCTTTTTTGCAGCACAAAAACAGTCTGAATGTCGGCAGCATTTCCCCACAGCAAAATGCCATACGACATCCCACTATGAAAATAGGCAAAGTATACAAGTCTTGCTGTATCAACATCAGTCAGCTGACGTATTTTCCATACAGCGTAGGCTGCAGAACTAAGTCTCTTCGACAATTTATCAATATGTGGGCCCCACTGAAGCTTTGAATCTAAAGTAATACCAAGAAATACTACGGTATCCACAAGGTCCACATTTTTATGCTTTATGTTAACAGTGGTGTGAACCTCTTTAACATTGGGTAAAACAAATTTTATACATTTAGTTTTCCCTTCATTGAGGCACAAGTTATTCGCATTAAACCAGTAAACTATTCTTGAGATAGAACTATTTACATCGTCATAAATTTTCAATCGTCTTTTAATTTTAAACATAAGTGAAGTATCATCTGCAAATAATACAATCTCATGCCTGTCTTGTACAAAAGCAGGCAAGTCATTTATATAATATTAAAAATAGAAAAGGCCCAAGAATTGAACCCTGCGGAACTCCCATTTTAACCGAGGCGTCCTGGGACCTCTCCCCGTTGACGTCTACTTTCTGAATCCTCTCAGTCAAATAGGAGACGAGTAGATCCAGAACAGTGTCGCGAAATCCATAGTAGTGTAACTTCCTGATCAGGGTGTCATGATGAACGCAATCAAACGCCTTGGACAAGTCACAATAAACGCCCAGCGCATCATGTGAGTCCTCCCAGGCCTCATATATATTTTGTATTAACTCAACACCAGCATCAGTTGTTGAGCGACCCTTTCTAAAACCAAATTGTTTACAGTGTAGAAGATTATTTCTGTTAAAAAAGCTTTGCATTTGTTCCAACATTATTTTTTCAATGATTTTGCTAAAAGTAGGTAACACAGAGATAGATTAGAGTATTATATATAACGTATACCGAAAATGTTTTTTTAATACAGTTGCTCAAAAAGTAGTATATTGCAGGGCTGTTTAGCGTGCGGGATGACCACCAATACGCACTAGTGCTTTTTCTGTACCAAAAGTCAAATGTCTAGAATCTGATACACATTTTGCTTTTTTCCTGCTTTTTTCTAGCATGCTAAGTTAAGACTGCTCTAAATAATCTGACTGGTCTACCGGATTTTGTATTGTAAAAGCATGCCTAAAAGCAAAGAATAACAAAAAGCACGGCCGGACCTTGCTTTTAAAAACACGGAAAGCAAAGCATAGCACGCATTTGCTTTGTCACTGCTGTGTACGAGCGTACGTACGACGACATATTTGGCGCCATTTTTCTAAAATTTTCTCTGCGTGATTATTGATTGTTGTTATTTGCTTAAAAGTTTAATAATTCTATAAAATGAGTGACTCTGATAACTTATTAATTGATTTAACACCACCGGAATTATGTTTAATTGCTGAAAATGCGAGTGTGAGTATTTTACCTGTAAAGTCCAAAAGCAGGTGCATTGCTACATAAGGTTGCTACGTATTTATTGTTTCATTTTTTCGCAACTGTATTAAAAATAGTTGTTGAATACACGTGCGGGACTGTCGTTTCCACTCGTTCCGACTGTCAACCCTCGTCTTCGGCTCGGGACGACATTTGTCGGAACTCGTTGCAATGACAGGCTTCCCGCACTTGTAGTGAAAATAACTATTTCGTACTTGGGTGGACAGTAAAGTGCCCCAAGATGAAACTTTATGTGAACCAACAACAAAAAAAGACGGGTGTTTTGTAAAACTTGTAAGTAAACAAGTTATAATCAAAGTTCATCGGCATTGTGTTGAAATTAATGTATCTGCTCTGCACCTATCACAGACACTTCAAAATTAGTGTGGATAGCAAGAATTAGCGTTGGATCACTATTAAAAACAGGGCCATCAACACCAAAAAATCGATATTTTGCTATGGATTCGGTCGTGATGTTGGATCTCTTATACTAAATATAGGTGGTAATGACTGCGATACTACGAGTGATGAAAAATAGTATCTAACTCTACTTTACCTACATGTACCTACTCATATTTTTCATAAAAATTCTCTTTGTTACTTTACTTGTGTATATTATTTAAAATAGTCGTATTTAATTACAATAACCACAATTGCGTGCGGGTGTACCGACACTATCTAAGCGAATGAACTTTACTTACATACATGCTTGCTTGCATGCCTGCTTGTATGCTTACTTTTCAAAATAAATAACAATATCACATTAAAGAGCGTCGGTGGCGCTGCGGATTCGGCACTGGCCTTCTAATCGGGAGGTTCGGGGTTCGACCCTGCCATGCATCAATATATTTTACGTTTTACGAATTTCATATGTGCATTTGCCCGACGCACCTACGGTGAAGGAAAACATCGTGAGGCAACCTTCATATAATTTAAGTTAAAAGCGTATTCGAGAAATCGTGACTGTACTTTTTTCCATTCTGTTTGCTATAGAACAAAGAAGGAAGGGAAGGGAAGGGTTTGGGTACTAAGCTTGGATACTGAATTTGGTTACTAAGCTTAAGCTTAGTAAACTTAACTACGTATAGATTTAGAGTCAATTATTGGGTACTTCCCGTTGACCTAGAATTATGAAATTTGGCAATAATCAAGGCAGTTCGGGAGTCAAATTGGCGAGCAAAAAGCTGGGTGTTCTGAACAAAGCCAAGCAGTATTTCACTCCAAGCCAGCGGCTAATCTATCTTCTTTATCTATATAAATTCAAATTCAAATTCAAATTCAAAAATCTTTATTCAACATAGGCCTTTACAGGCACTTATTGACGTCAAAACAAAGCAAAACAATCTAATTTAAAGAAATTATATTAACCTTGTATATGCATACATCCTAAATATACTCAAGATGTCTGCAAATACAAGTAGGAATGAAAAAAAAAAAAAAGTTGATTCTACACCTGTTCGGAAATTGGGAGAGCCTTCTCGAGAAGAACAGGCAAGAAACTCGAAAGGTCAAAATTTTTTATCTCCTCTTTTAAATCGCCATTTACAATTTTGGTTTGTTACAGAGTCGTCAATTGGAAGCTGACCTCAAAGCAAAAGTTTGAGCTCAACTTCCATTACAAGAATAGATGTGTTAATTCACATTATATAAGCTATCTCTGAGAGAAGTGCGTGAACTTAGATTATAAATAAATTGCTCTCACTGAACGTTTCTTTGAAACAAAACGCAATACATTGTTAAATATTAGAATTGAGAGTTCAAACCCAAGCTTTTTTGTCCGTCATGTAATCAGACACTTTATAATATGCTTTTTTAATAAGTACATCTTTGATTGCAACTTTAAATTTGTTTAAGCTAAGTTCTTGTATACAACTTGGGATTTTATTGTAGAAACGTATACACAGGCCTCTAAAAGAATTATTAATTTTTTGGAGCCTGGTATTTGGTAAAGCTAACATATTCTTTTGTCTAGTATTAACTGAATGAATATCACTATTTTTACAAAACACATGAATATTCTTACGAACATATATTAGATTCTCATAAATATATTGCGACGCTACTGTCATAATACCAATTTCTTTGAACTTTTCTCGCAAAGAATCTCTCATTTTAAGGTTATAGATTGCTCGAATAGCCCTTTTCTGCAGTACAAAAACAATCTGAATGTCGGCAGCATTTCCCCACAACAAAATACCATACGACATCACACTATGAAAGTAAGAAAAGTATACAAGTCTTGCTGTATCAACATCAGTCAGTTGACGTATTTTCCATACAGCGTGAGCTGCAGAACTAAGTCTCTTTGACAATTTATCGATATGTGGGCCCCATTGCAGCTTAGAATCAAGTGTGATCCCAAGAAATACTGTGGTGTCCACAGGGTCAACACCTATATCCTTTATTTTTACAGTGGTGTGAACCTCTTTGACATTGGGTAAAACAAATTTTATACATTTTGTTTTCCCTTCATTAAGTGACAGGTTGTTCACATTAAACCAGTGAACAATTCTTGAGATAGAATTATTTACATCGTCATTAATTTGCACACCTCTTTTAATTTTAAATAAAAGTGAAGTATCATCTGCAAATAATACCATCTCATGTCTATCCTGTACAAAATCAGGGAGGTCATTGACATATATAAGAAATAGAAAAGGACCAAGAATGGAACCCTGCGGAACTCCCATTTTAACTGCAGAACCTTGAGACCTTTTTCCATTGATGTCTACTTTTTGAATCCTCCCACTTAGATAAGAGATTAGAAGATCAAGTGCAGTGTCACGAAAGTGGTGTAATTTTCTGATCAAGATTTCGTGATAAACGCAATCAAATGCCTTGGACAAGTCACAAAAAATGCCTAACGCATCGTGTGAGTCTTCCCAGGCTTCGAATATATGTTGTATTAACTCAACACCAGCATCGGTTGTTGAGCGACCCCTCCTAAAACCAAATTGTTTACAGTGTAGAAGATTATTCCTATTAAAATAACTTTGCATTTGCTCCAACATTATTTTTTCAAAAATTTTGCTAAAAGTAGGTAGCACAGAGATAGGTCTAAAATTACTGGGGTCTGATGTGCTACCAGATTTATGTAAAGGAATAATTTTACTTAGCTTCATAAGATCAGGAAATACACCACAGTCAATGCAATCATTAAAAATGTTAGCAAGTATTGGAGCTATTGTTTCAATTACGGATTTAGTAACATCAACGGAATTGCCCCACAGATCCGCAGTTTTCTTTTTATTTAAAGTTTTAAATGACTTTGTTATATCAATTCCACTAATGTGTACAAATTTGAATTTATCATTACAAACTTTAACATGATCCTTCACTATAGATTCAGCAATAGCGGGGGATGAATCCAAAGACTTTGTGATTGAGACTGGAATATCAGTAAAGAACTTTTCAAATTCTGCAGCTACTTCTGTGTCAACTGTTACCTTCTTACCATCAACATTCAAACAATATTGATTATTAGTAGTTTTAGCTTTTCCAGTTTCATTATTTATAATATTCCATGTCATTTTAATTTTATTACTACTGTTTTTTATTTTTGAACTTAAATAATTAGATTTAGCAAGCTTGCAAACTTTTTTGAACACTTTGGAATAAGTTTTTACATAAAGTTTAAATTCATCACTAGTATTGAATGAGCGTTCATTGTAAAGTTCAAAAAGTTTTATTCTGCTTTTGTGAATACCTGGTGTAGCCCATTCACTAAAAGCTAAAGTGCCATCAACCGATATAGTCTTTGGAATAAAAATATTTTTAAATTCAGAACAAAATGTATGAAAAAAGTTTTCATATAATTTATTTGGATTTTCTTCATAACCTATATAATTTAATTTAATACCAATATTATTTTTCAGCCGTTCTAAGCGACCAGCAGTCTTTGGTACAACAGTGATATTCTTTTTTTCCATGCTTTTACATTTAAGTGGAATGGTAACAATTTGTCCAGAATGGTCAGATTCTAAATTATTAAAAACTCTTCTTGCTAAAGGAACAATATTTGTATAAATATTGTCAATGCATGTGGCAGACGATTGAGTTGTTCTTGTTGGCTCCAAAAATAAATTTCCAAGGTTATATGACCAAAACAGATTTTTAATCCTAATAGATAAACTAGAATTTTCTAATAAATTAATATTAAAATCACCACAAACAATGGTTTGTTTTGTGGAACTACACACTTTTTTCAATACTTCATCCATAGTATCTTCAAAAAGGTCATATAATCCTGAAGGAGGCCTGTATATACTTAATACAATAATCTGGTCCAGCTCCACGCAGGCTATTTCTATTGTTCGCTCAATCGAAAGACTCACAATATCCTTACGATCCTTAAATTTCAGCTTTTTATCTAATATTATTAAAGAACCACCACGAATTGATTTTTCTCGACTGAACGAACTACCAACCAGATGATTGCTGAAATTAAACATGAACTGATAACTTTTAAGCCAGTGTTCAGTTACACAAAAGATGTCTACATTACTACAGTTCAAGAATAATTCCACTTCCAGATCCTTGCCTAACATTCCTTGAATGTTCTGGTGCACCAGGTTGATAAGATTTTCTTTATTTTTGTTTTCAAATGGGTTTTGCAATACATTTACAAAGTTTTCAGTATCTTTTCTACCTAATGATAAGCAAGAGGATGTCTCTTTTGTCTCATTACTTAATTTAAAGATTTATTAAAAATATCATCAGTAACATTACTGACAGTCGTTTCACTACCACAGTATTGCTCAATAGGAGCAATTTCAGTACTTTGAGTGGGCTGCTCAATAAAAGCATTGTCAGAGAAAGAATTTATAGCCATGTTTTTGGCTAAAGTTTGTAAATAAAATCTTAGCGAAATAGCTAATTGTTTTTTATAGAATGTTGATAGATATAATCTATCTTCTGTCAAATAAGCTTTAATACATGTCAGTTTGTTGAAGTCAATAATATGGAATTTTTTCGAATAATTTGTCATTAAATCTAATGTCAAATTAAGTTTGTATCTAATATTATTTTCATGTTGTGACAAACGATTATGGTAGGGAAGGGTAAACATTATTATTTGATTAACATGTAAATTATTTAAATGAGAACAAAAATGTTTTAGTACTTTTTTGTTCAAATTACCCCTATTTCCCAAGATCATAACCAGTTTGTCATTAATATCAAACTTATAACTATTAATTTTATTTGCAATATCATGGAAACTTGAGCCAGGCATACAATAATTAATGACACTAAAATCCAACTGATTTGTCAATAACTGGCCCATACCTTTGCCTATGTCATCACAAAAAATAATACATTTAGGCTTAGACACAGACATCTTACAATGAAAACTAGATTGCTCATTGACTGGTGACTGACATACAATACTATGAGCGGAGGATGTATGACTGGGTGCATTGTTATTATTTGTGACATTGCATTCTGTTATTGAAATATTCTCACTTGCAGTCAAAAGTTGTTTGTCAAGAAGGGACTGATAGCGGTCCTCATTATGCTGACAGAGTGTGGCTAGTTCTCTGATAGATTGAATATGCATTTTAATATCATTTTGAGCCGTGTCATAATTTTCGGAGATAGTTGACAATTTGTGTTGTAAATTTCTAATAGTATTATTGAGTTCTTCAACGTCCCTATCATACAAACCCCTGCTCTCTTTCAATTTGCTATCATAAATGTCTAATGAATCTAAATAAAAATGAATCGTCGAAATGTATGTACGCGCAAAACTTCAAAACGACTGCACCAAATTGGTTAATTCTTATTTTGTTGTGTTGATTATTGGCAGGACAAGGTTTGCTAAAAGAAAATGTTAGAAATTTTTTATAAAAAAGTAAACATTTTCGTAAAAAAAGTGACGAAATTGTCAGACTGACATTCAGGTTATCCAACTTCAACTTCTTATATAGCAATCGGTCGTAATGACAACCATTTCTGCCAATCTCGATTTTTGGATAAAATACTTATTGAATAATCTATGGTTTTTCTTTCATTGTTGTTGGTATTGTCAAAAGGTTTTTAGTATACCCGTGCGAGGCCGGGGCGGGCAGCTAGTGCTATATAAAGCACAAATTCGGCCGCATATTGAGTGCTATTCGCACCTCTGGGCAGGAGCTCCCAAATATCAGCTCGACCCTCTTGACTCCCTGTAAAGGCATGTATTCCGCATCGTCGATGATTCCAACACCACGGCCTCAATGGAGACACTGGATCAAAGGAGAGATTTTGATTCTCTCTGCGTGCTCTATCAGCTCTTTAACGGAGAGTGCTCTGAGGAACTGTTTGCAATGTTTGCGGTTTTTCCTGAGCGCTACGATATGTCCTACTTCAAACGAGGCTTAAGAAGAGCACTTCTTTCCAGTTAGGCAGTGACTGAACTGTGCCCTTGGCATTGCAGATGTCCATGAGCGGTGGTTACCACTTACCATCAGGTGGGCCACTGGCTCGTCTGCCACCGTCAGCAATAAAAAACAATATAATAAACCTGTAATTATTTTTGTGGCTTAATGTTTTCTTCGAGTAAAACCGTGTGAACCCTTAAAGGAGCGTATGCTTACCTACAGGCTTATCAAAAATAAATTACTGGGAATTGTTTTTAAAATTGATATATTAAAAAAAAGTTCTAACCAGAGTCAGTATATACAAATCGACTATAGGCATAGATAAGAGGTGCCGCCGGCGCACAAAGAGATGATCAATTAGTGTTCATCATCACAGCTCATATAGGTCCCCGCACCGAGGAGCTCGAGCCTGGCCTGAGTTAAGATGTTTAGGCCTTAGTCAACCACGCTGGCCCTGTTGGTCGACTTCACATACACCTTTGAATTTCTTAAATGTATGCAGATTACCTAACGATGTTTTCCTTTGCCGTAGGAGCGTCGGACAAATGTATATGTAATTCGAAAAACACATTGCTACATGACAGGATCGAACCTCTGACCTCCCGATTAGAAGGCCTAATCCACAGCGCCACTGACTCTCAGTGTTACTTTTAAAATATAATAGATTATTTTTTTTTCTATTGAAGATTTTTTAAAATGACACATCAAAACCATTCTATATCGATTCTTAACATGCTCCTAATAGGGTTCACAGGGTATATGTTACGCTGTGTATATTTGCTGAATAAAACTGAACATACATAATTATAATGATCAGCGAAAACATGATTTATTTTATAATTATAATTTAATGTTACTTATTTAATCAAAAACAACAGGAAAACCGCCTTTGTATGGCGCGTGACCCACCGGCGCGGCGTATCAATTTATTACCTATCACAAAATGTTCAGTCATCTACAAAATTAAACACCTAGATACATTGATTTAAGCATATCAATGATATGACAACAACCCTTTTCTAAATGCATAGGTTATTAAATAGAGTTTTATATAATCATGTAAGTATTTACGTTTTTTTTAATGTTATTCGTAATTTGAGACTTAACATTTTATTTAAGTAGAAAATAATTCAAAACCATTTTAATCAACTTACAAATACAACTACACCTTGGTTTAAGATTCGAACCCGTGTCTTCAGCATACGTATAATTAACTACAAACAGGTCAAAAGCTAAAAGAAAGCTATTTGTGCATACATCTTAAATATAATTACCAAAATACCCGGACACTAATACGATTATCAGTCTAACATAATTTCTATACTCATCCAATCAAGATGAAGATAATTTAAAAATACTTAAATTGCGTCATAATAATTGATCCATTAATATCAGTTTGGCAATTTCTTCGAGAGAACTCTATGAAAAATGTAACCATTAGAATTAAAAACATCGAGGTGGGGTGATTGGCCGCGCATAACTTATATACTTAGAGGCACGTTAAGCGTGTCGGCAACGGGACTTAAATTGAATTAAATGTCTATAATTTAGTTAAGTTTATTAAATTACCACTAAATGAGGATAATTTACAGCGTCTAGGGGACAGTTTGGCGTCCGCGTGCCCTCCGACGCCGCGTTTTCGCGCCAACTTTGACAGCCTGTCAAAATTGTGACAGTTTGTGGCGGTGCGTTCGGGAGTGCTTTTTGTTTTCAATTGAGAAAATTTCGAAGAGTTTTGACAGGATCCGGAAGGTGCTTTTGAAATTCGCAGGCGTTTGAGTTGTCATGCTAATTGTGGTTTTCTTATTGAGTGTAAGGCTTTTGTATCTGCGCGCTGACTTAAAAATTTACTTAAAATTTAACTTTGTAGGTATAAAGATATACGTTACCTATCTTTTTTTAATTTAGGGCTGACTCTATTACATTACAAATACATTGTGTAACCTTATACCTCTAATAAATAATGATTTTTCAGTAGTGAGATAACTTATATGGATTAAATAAAATTGTTTGACATACTTTCTATGCAAAAGCTGTTATACCGTCATAAACTTTTTTCATTAAATATACTGTATATTTAATGAAAAAAATGTAACAAAATTAATTTTACAATTTTGAATTTTTTATTGACGCCATAACTTTTATTTATCGATTCTGAATATGCTCCTAAAAGGGTTTACAGGGTTTTTGTTACACACTGTCTATTTCATGAAAAAAAATGTATGATATTATAACAGCTATTGCATAATAAAAATATATCAAACGATTTTATTTAATCCATAAAAGTTATCTCACTACTGAAAAATCGTTCTTTAGTAGAGGTATAATATTATCGATGTATGTAATCTCTGTATATTTGTTGTGCGTGCAAGATTTACTATTTCGTTACCTTTTAATATACAGTTCACACCTAATTATTAGCCCCAAGTAAGAGTATTTTAAAAACCTTAATTAACTATTATGTATACAACAGACAAAGCATATACATACACACTGTGTATAAACATTATAAATGAAGGTGGTACAGAACTACTGAGTCGCTTCAACCTATATACAACCCACTGCTGCGCATTGCTCTCTCTTCAAACAAGGAGCATTGCTCTTTCTTCATCATAAAAAATAAGCTCCAGAGATTTTAATCTGGCCCGGATTTGTTGGGTGCTAACTTACTTCACTTCAGAGTACTATAAATTAATAAGTAATTAATAAGTAGTATAAATTCATGTAAAATTGTTGTATAATTGCAAATAAATTCGTAAAAAGTAGCTAATTTGTTATATTTAAGTAATATCACGAATGATCAAAGAAAGTCGATACATAATAAATCTTTAATAAATAATTTCGTTTTCATGTGCGCTATAAATGTTTTTAGATAAAGAATTTATAGTCTCAAAAATTAAATGATTTTTTTTATCCAGAAAAGTAATAAGTAGGTCCCGCTGATACTATTTATTAAAATGTTTGACTCAGAAGAAATAATATTATGATTTTCTTGGAGCTATATTCCCTTTTTATAGGGTTTCTTTGGCTCTATAAGTTATATGAATACATAAAAGAAATAATTTTGATGAAGTGTTTTGGAAATTTGTTTCAATAAACAATATTTTAAATTAGATGTTTTTAACTATAATATTTTTTGACAAAAAAGACCGAATTCAAAATTCTTCTATTAATCAGCGTAAAGAAAAAGTTAATTTTTGCAAAATCAGAAATCCTTGATAACACCAAAACAATAACATCTTTTTGGGCATATTAGATGTACTTAGGTAGCACAGACATTTAGGTAGGTATTTATATAAGAAAACACGAATTAGGTACACCAGTTTGGTATCTAAACGATCCATCTCGTTATTATTTCGGTATTAATAATGAACAATAAAGTAATAACACTTATTACATTGTGCAATAAAATAGTTCACGTTGATTATGGAACTTTTATGAAACAAGCAAATAAATATTTGTTTACACACCTTGGAGCGACGATCTTCGCAAGGTGGCTGGCAAAAGCTGGAAGAGAGCAGCCGCGGAGCACAAATAGGTATATAACGACGACAAGTGAAGTAAGGCTTCAGATAAATTTCTAAAAAAAATTTACAAAAATTGCTTACCTTGACAAATTGTCGCAATTTGTTCACAATTTTTGTTGGAAATGAGAAATGATACAGTGGGCCTCGTCCGTTGTATCTATTGTCACGTGGTTGCCACTACTGAACCGAGGGCAGGCGAACCACTGCCCCTTCGGAACAAGGAATGCGTGGCGCTGTCACTTTTGCAGTTGCGCTACAACGCGATATTTTGGTCTAAGTTAAATATATTATAAAAATTTTAATTAACCAGTGTTTTTTTCAAGAATGAATTTTTGAAACCAGTGGTTTTTTCAAGAATTTTTGAATTTACCTGTAATATTGATTCCAAAAAAGTTTAAGATTTTCCACATAAGACTAACAATATGACATATAGGAGTTCCAAAAAACATCATATCAACAGAAACTTTTTGGACGGGGAAAATGCTAATGGTTCGAATCGTGTTGGTGGCGAAATTTTCCTTGAATTGATTTGTTAAGCAATTTATTTAGTATTTTTAAGGAAAGTGCACAGTGTTTAAATAAAATTTGTGCTAATTTTATTAATAAAATTGGATCTATGATTGCGAGACTGAAAAAAGGTACAGTCGTAGCTTATAACCAAAATTTCATGCCATCTTTCGCAATACAATACAACTCTTTTACCTTTTACTTTGAGCTTGGCCGCCGCATTAGTGTGGACTCGGCTAATGATTGCTAAAGTTAAGCAACGTTGGCCATGGTAACGCCTATGATGGGTGACCAAATGAGTTCTCAGTGCTTCAGAGAACACATTAACACATTGAATAGTGAGTCCTGCTCCTTGATTGTGTAACTTAAATCTATCGCGATCGCATTAATTTTGACAATCGCAGCTTAGCGCAGCCATCGCTGCTTTATAAAAGGAAGTCGGCGCTGAGTCTTGTGTTAACGACAAAATTAAAGGCAATTGTGATAGATTTTTTCCTAGACAATAATTCGGCACGGGGTACCTGATCTCGTTCCGGTCGTGCTGCTAACCGTCCCATCGGACTATGCAAATGAAGGAACAGAGAGTGCACTTGCGTTTACGCAGACACTATTGTGCACTATAATATCTCCCACGCAGATGGCCAGTCTCTGGTGAGATTGGGCCGAATATCGATTATTATTATTGACCTAAAATATTATAAACAAATGAAAAAATATCGTGTCCACTCCACTCTGTCCTGTTCAGCCTGCCTAGAAAACTCATGACGTTTACTATTACGCCACACAAACGTATACTGATCGCTAAGCGCGGCTTACGGACGCCCCGCAAGTGCTTGGACGCTGCCGTTACATGTGGCTTGGTCGACGAAGAAATCCGATGGTTTCCTCTACTCACCGCTCAATGCATTTTACGCTTTTTTAGTAAGGTAACTCGCCTGATGTAAAGTTGTAAACGTAGCCTCTGGTGGTAAAGGCTCTTGCCTTGACTTGACCCCCTGACCCCTCAAAGTCATATTTCTTAAATCTTTATTGAGCGTAGACCTTAAACAGCCATTCATTGACGTCAAAAACAAACTCAAAATTCTAATCAAAAAACCGACTTCAAAAACACTGAAAAGTTAAAAATAATATAAGAATAGGTACAGACAACATCACACTTCTATATTGAAGTCGGCGCCAAACGATGATCTCCTAGAAAGTGTTAAAATTTGTCACTGACTTCAATATAGAAGTGTGATGTTGTCTGTACCTATTCTTATATTATTTTTAACTTTTCAGTGTTTTTGAAGTCGGTTTTTATTTTTGTTAAAATATTTTTTATTTTTCACTTTTTAGTGAATGAAATCTTTTTAGTGAAAGAAACCCTAATTTACCTTTCTACCTTCGGTGAGTTGGTATTAAATTAGTGTTTTCCTCGATTTTCATGGGATCCCATCATCAGAACCTGACTTTGGTGACCTTGGGACCACCCCAGGAGTATACTCTATCAAATACAAAAGAATTTTGAAAATCGGTCCACAATTGGCGGAGTAATGGCGTAACATACACACAAAACACGTTGGACACACTTTAAAATTCAAGGGTTTTCCTTAATTTCCATGGGATTCCATCATCAGATCCTAACTTTGGTGACCATGGGACCACCCTTGCAGTATACTCTATCGAATACAAAAAAAAATTGGAAATCGGTTTAAAAATGACGGAGTTATGAGGTAACAAACATAAAAAAAAATACAACCGAATTGATAACCTCCTCCTTTTTTGAAGTCGGTTAAAAAGAGAAAATAATGTTTATTGGTAAACTATTAAGCGCGTGTCTATAATATCCCAACCCAACCATTATCGAGATGTCTGCTACTATAGTAGTCTCTACACATGGGGGCCTAGACAAATAAACATTCGCGTTCGTTTTGTTAACTTTATACGTTCTGTATGAATAACGAATGATTCGTGGTGTGGAATCATTCGCATACAATTTGTTCTTTTCGAACTTCGTTACCTATCTTTTTTAGAATGGTTACTATGTCTAGGCTATGTTTAGAAATCGGAACATCCTTCCTAGAAGACCACGCTGCCTCAGGGACTAGAATTGTTCGATGATACTATTATCGACGCGACTAAGGTAAGATGTAAAACATCATCCTTTGTTTAACGTGCCTTTGGAAGAACGGACGAGTTACTGAAAATTCTAAAAAAGCTACAAGCTTCGGATCTGTCTGGATATCGAACTCGAGGCAAACGATTAGCAATTGAACTTCCACTCAGTACCTAAGTAACAAAATGTGGTTAGAAATGTTTTCAATAAGTAATATTTCACAAGAACCATAATTATACTAGGTTACTTTACGAGGTCGAGAACTCGAATCTGTACCAGTCGTCTGCAAAGGGCACTTCTATCTTACCTCTTTCCCTCATGTAGTTAACCTACACTTTCCGATTCTTCTCTTGAATATGACTCGATCATGTAGAAGAGCTTGCGGGGACAGTTTTTCATTATCAGTTGTTTTTTGAGCGCTGGCCACCATGCGTTGTCGAAGGAACCCTCTATGTCCAGTGACACTATCAAGATAAGCTTTTTCTCTTGAAGTTTTGTTCTAATATGTTGGACCAAGTCATAAAGGACGTCCTCGGTTCTGCGCTGTGGCATGAAACCGTATTGGTTTGCGCTTACATAATGTGGGGAGAATATGCCATTGCATCCTGCTGATTATTAGTTTTTCTACAATCTTTCCGAGCACCGACAGCAAGCGAATCGGTTGGTATGACTTTGGGACCGTATAATAGTCCATTTCTGCTTTCCTTAGGGACGATCACGTGAGCGATTTTCCATTGATCGAGGAAATGTTTTAGAGACAAGCATTTGTTCGCTATGTCGAGGAACACTTCCCCGTCATTGCGGATTGATTCAAAGGTGTATGTGAAGTCAACCAATCCGCACTGGGCCAGCGTGGTTTGACTAAGGCCTAATCGCTCTTAGGCTCGTGCCCCTCGGTGGGGAAGTATATGAGCTGTGATGATGAGCCTAACATGTCTAGTGCCCATACTATGTGCGTGTGGTGTGAGAGCTCTTTTTTTAAAAGTTATAATATTTTTACGAAATCAAGGAAGAATTTAGGAAATAATTGTGAAAAAAACATGGTGAAGACTGGGGTGGGCACGGAACCCCCCCCCCCCCCCCCCTCTATATACGCCTATGGTGTCGACAAACTCTGAATCTTAGAATAATGTATCGACAAATAACCACCTGTATAGGTATATCAGTAAACAGATTTTCGCTAGGTCGTTTCGTTTTCGAGATTCAAGTGGCTCAGCTCTGGGGTAACGTTACCCCAGCTGAGCCACACAACCCTCTTAAACGCGAGCCCAATGAACACTGAAACTTGTCCGACAAACTGCCGCCTATCTATATCAGCTTACTGATTTTTGCTATGTCGTTTAGTTTCCGAGATCCGTGTAGCTGGGGTAACATTACCCCAGCTGAGCCACACATCCCCCTTGAACGCAAGCCCAATAAACACTGTAACTTGTTCGACAAACTGCCCCCTATCTATATCATTATACAGTTTTGCGCTGTGTTCGATTTCGAGAGCCGTGTGGCTCAGCTGGAGTAACGTTACCCCAGCTGAGGTACTCGTATCTCGAATGGCGCAAACGACAAACTCTGACACTTAGCCGACAAATTTAGACATTATAGCGGCACACTCAAACAATCTATTTTCCACGGCTTTTTTGTGGCTCAGCTGGGCTCCCTTTTTTTAGTCAAAAAGTTGCATATGGATTAGGAATATACATTTTTTAACATAAGTACTGTAGATTCTTCTTTTTTTAACATTGTCGTTCAAAAAAATGCTGAAGTCCATGTTGAATTGTTTTATAACATTAGGAGGTATTTTCCTCGCTGAGGTGAAGTGAAAAGTTGTGTGTTGCACTCGGCTGCAAAGTTATTTGCCTCTCGTGCCTTTGAATCCCTCGCTCAGGATTCTACTTTTGATCCACTTCGAATCCTTCGCTTTCTCGGGATTCAATTTCAGCACTCGTGACAAATACCAACTTTGGAGTCATGCATAACAAATAACTATCTCAATGCTATTCAGCTTCAAATCTGGCACTATCAGCCAGTTATGTAGCTAGTCAGAGGGAATCTTTTTCTCACAACTGTTTTATTAATATAACGAATCAAATGAAACAACGGTTTTCATTATGAATGTTAATTCATGTTTAATAAATAAATACATTTTCATTGTTTTTTATTTAAATTAAACTATTGTAAGTGACTTAGGTGTACCAACTCTCAACAATGTTATTATCGTAATATTATACAACATAGGGGCACGCTGGCGCGCTTATTGCTTACACTAATCTATGTATATAACAATTATGCAACTAAAGGAGATATATATTAGAACTGTACTCTTTAATATACATATACTTTAAGAATAAGTTAGTAAGTATTATGTTACAGAAAATTAAATCCCATCAACTTAAAACTAAACATAAGGACAGAATTTAATATAAAGAAGAAATGCCAATCTTAGCATTTGAACAGGCTTCAAAGGAAATAATCCGTACTCCCTACACACACATTTTAACTTGGAATGAGGGAGATTTTTTTATATGCACACTTACTCGGTCATAAACCTAAAATCAACACACACCGCATATATTTTCATATACTATTCATGGAAAATATATCATTCTAAGAATATATTTCAGTATTATGCCTGTTGCTTATATTAGTACATAACTCGGATGGCAGAGTTTGATGGCTCTGGCCTCGTGGATTTAAGCCAAAACGACACGACTAAAATATATTTGAAAAACGACAATATTAAAAAAAAAAAAAAACGAGTGAGACTATCGCGAACACAAACATCTTTGGCTTCAAGCGGAATATACAAAAGCTTATATTCAAAACAATCATCTCACACGTATTCACAAATTGGCGTATTCCACAACTTCCAAAAACTATATATTTGGCATTTAAAAATATCATAAAAAATAAAGTACTTCACATACTTTAGGTGTTTATAAAAAAATTGATAAACAAGTTTGACAAATATCATTTAAATGGTAGATAAATAATATCCATATAATTTAAATTTTAGAACAAAAAAACAGAAGTGAAATTTTAAATTGCTCGAAAAATACCTAAAACAATTACATCACAGCGGAATACACCATTGCCACAAAATCGATTTCTTTGTGAAAGAAACCTTGATCGATAACTGAATCTATTTCATTAAATCGCAACCACGCACACAGACAAGGAAGATACGAGATGGGCGATATTTTAACTCATCGGCAATCGGCCATCGTATAGATTTCAAAATTCTGTTTGATTGAATTTTGAAACGTCGCCCGAGTGCTCTTGGTATATCTGTTGAATAAGTCAACCAATATTTATAGCCAGCCAGTGCACATAGCTCCGCCTTTCATCATTAAGTCATCCGGTTTGATAACGATTGCCGGTCAAGCGATAAGTTACACAATGACCACCCAGATTGGCGAAATGTTGATAAGGAAAAGTGAACTCAAACAAACAGGCGATTAAAGTTCGAAATAGATAATATACCGATCCCTAAGTCCCTATAAACATTATTCGTAAGATTAATACGAAACAAGTATCAATTCCTTTCATTTGTCATGCATTACAATAATTTTAAGATCTTACACATCGATCGTGATATTCGTGTGTACAGTTCGCCGTTGCATAAAGTTAACAAATACAACTCGGTAAAGAAATTAAATTAACTAATCGTTCGCGGCCCACTATACACACTAAAAATCAGCAAGTTTACTTAAAAATAATGACATATTCAATTTAGAGATTCAATCGATTACAAATTTTCGACACTTGCGAGACTTCTTTTTCGTTTTACGAGACAAAAAAAATATAACTTAATTTATAAATGGAAAACAAAAATTTGAAAACAAAACGAAAATCTTAATGAACTAAGTCTATAACAATAATGATCGATAGAAAAACTTCTCTCGTTGTACTAGCTGTCACATTACATTTTAGTAGTTTTGCAATAGCTTTTAGCATTTTTACAATACTTTTTAGCTTATAACGATGACACTGAAAATACGTTTTTTTACGAAATGCCAACAGTTATTGCTCTTTCTGAATGTGAGTTTAGCTCGACTTGATTGTAGCCTCAAAATGTATTCCTCGATTGCTGTACAGTGCTAAGGGACTGCGCACGCGCTAGACAAAATATAGATAGGCTCAAAATGTCAATTTTGAGTTGTGAGAGTAGCTTTTCAGTGTACCTACTACAGACGAGAGCATTTCTATCGTCATAAACAATACAAAAAAGATCTACGTTTACAATAAACTCAAACAGGGAAAGCTTTTATAATTTCACGTTTTGTTTTATCTGTGATAGAGTTAGAAAAACACAGAATACTTAACGTCTCGTCAGTGACGTCACATTCTGCTAATTCTACTATGAAGGACGATTCAACAAGTGTATGAAATGCGTATCAAATAGTAGATTCAACAAGCTTACAAAGTGAATAGTCAACAGTTAGCTAGGTTTAATTAGTCAACATTTCATAATACCGACCGGTCATGTAACTCGCATGTATACGTCAATCAATTTTTCAATTCTGTCATCAATTGGATTATATTACTTCAGCATCGTTTTGATGAGGCTTTCTAACGTCACTTCATTACGATGCACCCCATGGTGGGCTCACATTATCGCGAATAGTCGTGTACCGATATCGCGTTGGGACTTCGCGGACACAGTTTGTATTGCCACGGCAAAATTAACGTTTTTGCGACACGGCAAATTGCCTATCGCGGCAACGCGAAATTCGTTTTATCACGAGAATTCGGCCCACAGCATTACATGTTTTCGAGACCGGTCGAACATTACATACTTAGAACTAGTTTGGTATACCTACGTATAAATCCAAGGAAGGTTGAATTGGTAACCTTGTATTACTACAAACTCGGATAAAACAAGTCTTGTCTCATATGTTAACATGAGCCAAGAGATTTCAAGTCTGAGATTGCGCAGATTAGGGAAAAATTATTGCAAAACAGTCTTCCTCCAATTTGTTGCAGACGGTAGACCTTTCATGATCAGGCCATTAAATACATAAAACATTTGTCTAGAGTTTTGTCTGAATATATCGATACTTACTTTTTGTCACAATTTTGACGGTGACGGAAAAGATTGCCTAACGACAATTTCATCCTTAATGTGCGCGGGTCCGAAGAGTAATTTCAGAGTGCTCGTAGACAACAGGCAGAAATTTAATCACCTTTAAATACTGTAATATATTATAAGGTTGTTGTATATTACAGGAGTTAAAATGCTGTAATACACAAAGAAAAAGAGCTATTGATTGCAACAACACTTTTTCTTGACGGTGATTTTATCTTTTTTGACACCTTAGTAGCTATATCTAGAGTCTAGATTCTAGACCTATAAAAGTCTGTCATCTACAGGCAAGGTTATAGATTATTTGTCACGTGGTAGGGAAACTTACCTATTAGTAACAAGAACATTTTATTAGTAAATTTATTATAAACTTTACCATGATAGTCAACTATTTAACGATGATAATGACGGAACGAGTAAAAAAGCAGCCTTGAGTACAGTCACATAGAGAAATCATAGGACAACAGTCGGAAGAATAAGTGTGGTAAATAGATTTTTATTAAAAGATGGACATTCGATATAAACTCTGAGGACTAGACTAATATTTCTATATTTAAAATGGGTTTCAACTTTTCAAATCACCTAATAAGCTAATAAAATTCATCAACAATATTGAATAAATTCGTATTATTTTAATTATAAATGTATATCTCTTTGTGATGTATCTAACTATTTAAGTATTGCTTGAAAATGTGTATACATTGCGATTCTAATTATCAAACTATTACATTCTATATCGAACGTATGTACAATTATACTAATGAAAAATAATTAAATATCATGAACTCTAAAGACAAATCTGTAACTAGTATTAATTTTACCAAGTTATACTTTATAATTTGTTGAATGGTAACACAGAGAAATACAGTTTTAACTAGAGGAAATTTGCGCATCCTCTTTATTTCAGTCCGGGACCATTTCGACTTCTTCAAATTGAAATCTACAAAATAATGTCATTTTCAAAAGATAAATAATACATTGCAAATATTATCCAATTTTAGTGTTTTATTCGATTTAACTCGCCGCTACGCTCCTTTATCCTACTTTCCCAAAACGTGGACCCATTTTTCGATTACGTCAAACGACTAACATTCATTGACAATGCATTAATTTATTATAAACAATTATATTAGTTCCAATCAAAAATTCAAGGCTTTGTTCGGATGACAAATAACAGTTTTGTACTCTTCGTCTTTTTTATTCACTTAATAATTTCATTACCAAATCAATTTGCCAAACATTTTTTTTACACATACTAAGGGAATGAAAGATAAATTGAAAGAATCTATGGTATTACAGTCAAACTTTACTAATCATCCCGAAAACCAAAAGAGAATATATCGAACTTGACTGTAGACAAGCTACAAAGTGCGTACAATAAATTAGAAAATAGTACAAAATCTACCAAAATGGTAGTTTTTTATTGGCACTATTTATCCTTATTTCATCTATCGGGCGCCAATTTAATGGTAAAAATAGTTAAGTGAAGATGGCACTTTCGAGACAATCGCTAATTTTAAACAATAGAATTTATATTTTTATTAAAAAGTAGAAGATATCAATTATTGATTAACAACAACTTCGTAATACCAAAATCTACTCAAACTTTCGCTAAAAGGAAGACGATCGGAAACTCACATTCTCAAGCTCAAAATCGTTCACGTCTTTTCACTAGAATAACCCTAAATGCATCGCTTTTCGACCTTATCACATTACTTTAGGGTTTAGTTTTAGATGTCGCGAAACCACATCTCACCAGATATTACTGTACCTGATTTCACTTCCATTTTAATACTCAACACTATGTTTTGTGTTTTTACTAACACAATTTCACTACATTTGCGTAAAAGTTGAAGATTTGTAATAACTGATTTCAACTTTCAATATCCAGCTATAGTTTGACACTAATTTAGGTGCGCGTGCGCATTTCCGGAGAAACAATAAAAAAATAACCGTTAATCGAACATAAACTTCCAGTTCAAAGTATCCCGCTTTGAAACTCTTCGTCAAGAACGGATCTACCGAAAACTACTTTCAAATACGAAACGAGAAATACCTGCCGATTCGAGAAACTTCCCGAATCGGATCGCAATTCTTGATGATGCAACAGTTGCACTGGATTCTTCACTTTAATTACACCTCGGTACTCTTGCCGACTTGTCCGTGTTTGACGTCCGGAACTCCGGATGCGCTAAGCTTACGTTGTCGCGCGGGAAATATGCCTCCGAATATGCGACCTGGAACAATTAAAAAAATATAATAAGCAACAAGTACTACCATCATCGCGTCACGAAAGAGTCTGTACTGCGAACGATTGGTGTGAAATTTGGACTAAAGCAGAAATGGATTAAAATGCTGTTTTGAAATGTACATCGATTAAGGACGTCTTTTAACAGATCAGAAAATTCGCGATGGCATCTAATATGAGAGCATCTATCCGTAAAGTATCCGGCGGGAAACAATGCACATTTGAAAAAAGAATAAGCTTGTTCCGGTTTCATAGAACCTCATCTCTGTTGCACACGAATCTATCTGACGTTTACACAGTAAAACCGCAGACGTTAAATTATAATATGTTATTTACAATAAAAAAGAGAGGAACCATCCCAACTAAAAGAATTTGTATTAACAGCCCCTAGTAGATACCGGAGTACATATTCGTGCTTCGTGCGGCAGTGACAATACACTACATGTGCGTACGTATACGCAATGTGATATCATTTACACAGGGTGATTCGATTCATACGGTACCGAGTTCGCCATTTCAATAAACAGTCTATATTAATTTTAGAGCATTCAGACGGGAGATGGCAAGGCTGGGCGAACCCCTCTGCCAATTTACGTTGACCATATGACCATACACGTTATATAAAACTAGTTGACGCGCGGCCGCTGCCATTAGGTGTCGTTTCGTATCGCAAGTAAGAGCTCGTAAAATATGGTTAATTGTGCAGGTTCCTCTTGCAAAAGGTTATCCAGTAACTCAAATCTTCAATACTATGGCGTTTCCTATCACATGTAAGTATAAAATATACATAAACGTGTTTTATTTAAGTACAATTTTGAAGTAATTTTTATGCCGTTACGATAGAAAAATACAATGGTACGTTGGTAGCTCAACACAGTACACGGGCATGATTTGCGGGCGATTGCGTTAATTTGTCGATGTATGTGTGTTTCTTTATAGTGTAGATAATATTTTCATAGTGTGCGTATCTGTAATTGAATGCTAGATTTTCGTAGTGTGCCATGCGTGTTTACCTCGCTTCCCGCAAAATCTGTCAGAAAAATGTATACTGCGATTTGTTGCGTACCATATCCATAGGCTAAATGATCTAAGATATTAATATATTACCTGGTGATCTCTGCTCTCCAGGGTGTCTCGGCGAGGTGGCGTGTAGGGCGTTACGGCTGCCCTGCTGGAAAGACACTGACATCCCGCTGTCCAGGGATCCCACGGAGCCACGCCTCTGGAGCCGTTCAGCCGCGAGAGCCACTGTGTAATAGAGGCATACTTAATATTTTGGAAAAAAAAACAACATACATAAAGCTTTGTAACAAAGTTTTGTAACAACTAAAATTATTACTTAATGACAACGCCATAATTATTGTGTCGAAATGTGAGAAGGGCTCCTGGCGAAGAAAGTGAAGCCCTCATTTGTTTATTGTCTTATTTATGAAAGTTGTACAGTAAGCTCCCATTCAAGCTATACATTTACACTACGAAAAACGCCGTTATACGAGCGACATAAGAACGGTCAAAAGGTCAAACAATATAGCTTGATAAGGAGCTTACTGTACATATAACGGGTGTAACTGATCGCCAAAATAATATTTAAGAGCATATAGGTTAGATATAAATATAAATAAATAAAAATAAATATGATATGGACCCTATGTGCTTGTCTTAGAAGTGGAAACCCAATATGCTTTCCGAGTTAATCGACTGTAAACTGAATACAAAAACTTTCAAGTGACAACCATAGTCCAGCTGACTATGAACACAAAAGAAATGTAAGCACTGAATAAAGAAATAAGGTACGCTGATGTAGGGCTGTCGACACTTAGAATCAAACAATAAATTATTTAGTTTGTATGGAAAATAGTAGCTTGATTAGCCCCAATATTATTTTGTCCAACTCAATCTCCACTTCCATCAGAAGTGGAGATTTCCATCAGAAGTGGAACACTGTCAATCCACGGTTTTGTGAACTAGAGCGTTCTCTCGAGCAACACCACGATTTTTTAATGCGGCCTTATCAACATTGCCTGACAACCAGAGCCTTTAAGATTTCGTATAGTATAATTGCTAATTTTTAAATAATTTCTGTCTCCTTTCAACATTCAATATAAAATAGTAAGTTCAGGCAAGTTCAAGTAGTTTATAGTATACTCCTAACAACCACAAATTATTAATTTACTAATCACAACAATAAATGGAAAATAACAAATATATCTATGCAAACGCAACAGATATCTAAACAAGTAACCCTTTAAATTCCATCACATATATTGATTAGAGACCGCCATTCAGCACTCACCAGGATCGTTGATGTCGACTAGAGAGTTGGAGAGCACGTTCCGTTTGCTGATGGTGGTGGGGGGTGGGTTGTGGGGGCGGGGGGCGGCCGGCGCCGGTCCCATAGGGGGCGGTGGTACTACCACGCTGTTGAAAAAAACCCCTTTTTAAAGTTTCACCTTTATACTGGAATGCATTTTAAGAACCAATTAACCACGGCTGTGTCTATTCGGTCCCGGGTCCCTGTAGAAGTCGATTGCTATTCGGACCCGGAGCATGATACATGCAGTTTTGTGTGTGGTCACAACAAAATCAAGCTTAACTTAACCTACAGTTTCCAGTTTGATCCTATAAGTTTTTTTCGATAACAACAACAATAGTGAATATTGGGTCCGCATAGAATTTCCTTTCTATACGGACCCGGGTCCCTTTAGAAGTCGATTGCTATGTGGAGCCAGGTGAGAAAAAATGGTGACGAGGTGGATTTTACTTAATAATTGATCTTTGCAATCGAAGCATGAAAGATTCGGTCTGTGTGTGGTCACAATGTCTAATCTAACCTAACCTACAGTTTTCAGTTTTATCCAGTAAGTTATTTTTTGATTACGCTTCTATCGGGTCCGAATAGTAATCGACGTCTACTCGTATAGGGACCCGAGTCCTAATAGCCACTCCGTTTAACCATACATTTGAGTTTTGAACTAGTTAAATCAACCAGAGTACATCCCGAATTAAGAGTAGCTCTTGCAAGCAATTGCATTATTGTCGAATGTCGATAAGTTATTCTGTTCGCTTGTCTGAATAACCATACAAAGTTTGGCTCAATGTTTTGTATAAAGCCAATAGTAGAAGGTTAACTCGTTAGCATATTTCGGACCGACTTTTTATCGTGGAAAGTTGTTCAAAGTGAGTCAAGACCAAAAAGTAACCCCTTCCTTCTGCTTACAAGGTAAGTCATTGGTGTTTAATTGCTCTTCTTAACAAAAAAATCGAAGTAGTTTATTAAAACGGGAACTTTCCCGCAAATAAAAATCACGGAATTCAGTTGTTTCATTTGTTTAAAGGACCTCTCTGGTCTGAAATGACAATATAGCACAACCGACACCTACCCGTGAACATGCACGTGGTCCATACACTGTTGGTGATCAATCTCAACATCGGCCACACCGCTGTCGCGATTCTCCATCACTGCGGAAGATTACATCGATTAAATTTCTCTTTCGAAAATATGAAGGTCAAGTAATTATCGATAATGATATTATAATCGACCGACCAATCCGTCTATCAGTTTAGCGTGTTTATTTTGTAACTGGTCGATTGATCGGCAATCGAATTCACTTTATATACAGGTATTAAAAAAAGTAATTCGTTATCTGCATTATTTGCATAAAACATAAATGATTTGCCTTGCTTCTGTACAACGTGCCTTCCGTGGTACAGACGAGCCTGAGATGTTTTACATCATTTGTAAGCCATTCGGTAAGCCGTTAAACAGGTTTCCCAAAAATAACCATAACCCGTAAAATAGGGGCTACCATC
Organism: Schoenobius gigantellus; assembly: GCA_963935595.1. Lineage (NCBI taxonomy): Eukaryota > Metazoa > Arthropoda > Insecta > Lepidoptera > Crambidae > Schoenobius > Schoenobius gigantellus. The sequence goes on along the minus strand of OZ012542.1, from coordinate 55,139,367 downwards.
CACAACAATAATTTACCGCTTACCTAATCTTAAAGATTTTCAGGGTTTATGCGCTTAACCGCTTACTGTTCGGGTTAGGGTAACCCTCATGCACACCGAGCGATTGAAATAGCACTGCGGGCGCAATAACGCCGGAGTTCGGTCGCGACCTTCGGTATATATGCGGTGCAAAAGCAATCTACACGCGATATACGTAAGGTCTAAAATGACTTGCACAAATTAATCAGCGCTTAGAACGGTAACCCATTTGGGGGTTTTTGATATCGGTAAGCGGTAACCCGAATTAATTCAATCGAAGGGATTAATGTGTAAACCAGTAAGCCGTTCGAAAGCTTACAGTAAGGCAATGGGTTTGAACCAGCGTTATAAAACACCCGATCAAAACTCTAAGGCTATAACGGTAACCGGGTCCAGTCCCTGCCTTAGACACTGCATCGAACAATCGTTAAGGTACTGACGCTTATTAGTAGCATAAAAGCATGCCATTATTGAGCAATTGCTACTTAGTAGCACGTGTGCGAAGACTGCTAGTAAAAAAGCCTACTCATTTCGCGTATGCTTAAAAATCAACAGTCGTTTGATTTTTGAACGAGCTACCTGAGGTGCGGATGGAAGGGGGTGTGCTACGAGCATATCTGTATAGGCTGGTGCGTTCCGAATGAGCTTATAGCGATGAGAGCGGTGTGAGCGCTCAAAAATGTTCCTAATGGGATACTGCGCTAACATCGACAAATGACAGATGGCCATTCGGAACGATTGTGTGCGCGCTTACGACGCTGACGTTTTCTTAGACGTTCACGTTCATTAACTTGATAATTAATTTTTCATTACTCATACTCTGAAAGTAGGTCTGAAGTTGCCTGCGGAGCGGGTTGAAAGTAGTACTTTTCAGCCCTAGGGAGAATCACTTTCAACTGACAGCTGCTGTCAAATTTCAAAAAGAAAAGTTCTATTTTCACATTTTTATTGAACCATGTTCCGACTTTCTATACAGCCACTCAATTACAGCACGGTGTAAAATTGAAATAACATAATGTTAAGTACTTATTTAAAGAATATATTTTTTTAATGACTTTATTATAATTTATTTTCAACTATTTCTTTAAAATAACATAGATTTGGGCAAAATATTAACCATTTCTTCAATGATGAAAATGAAAAAAATAATTGCTGAATAGCTGGCCGGTCATAGGAAAAAAATACAAAATAAGGGGGATAGCGGCAATCTAATCTTCATTTGTTTTTTCGAGTTTTTATTGTTTATTCTTCTGTATAGCAGAGATTTCATACATAAGATAAGAGGCAAAAGCAGAAGTTGTTCATTTAATAAAATTAATTTCACTCATATGTTCTTTTGCTAATTCATGATTTTGTTTTTACTTTCCTTGTATTCGTAATGAAAAGCACAGTGTTTACCTCGGGTTAAAGACTTATTTAGTCCCTCGAACTATAGGCGCCCTCTCTACGCTCGGGCGCCAAACCCCGTCTCGGGACTAAATAAGTTACTTTCATCCCTAGGGTAACAATGTACTATTCAGCAATTGCACGTAATTTTTACGTCTAACCATTTTTAATGGACACTCAGGTAGACAACAGAAAAATGTAAAAAACCACTATTTTTCTCGTCCTTCGCAATAAATGCAACCATGTCCATTTCTGTTTTCAATCGCTGACATTGACACTTGACAGCTAGTCGTATGACAACATTCACAATGATTACGATCCGAGGCATCGTCGTCGTAAACGCAAGATGGCGAATGTAATGACGTCGACGTCGATGCCGTCAACGCGCTCATGGTGATTCGAAACGACTTTCAGCGCGCTCATATCGATTTTATTGCCATTCGGAACGCACCTTATTATATGTTTTGCTTATGCACATGCTAATGACAAATTTTGATCTCCGGTGTGTAGTTGATGCATATCCGCTAAAAAAACTAAATGGGTCGCGTTGAGGAGACCATATAACGTTACTACCGTGTTTTATCATCGCAGTTACGAATGTCTGTGAAACAATAGGTGGTTTCTATATACTAAGCTTATTTAGAAGTATATTCAAAACTAGCATACTTATAAGTATGAGTATCTTAAAGGCAGAACTCAAACGCAACAACCTCTACCTATAAAATCAATTCGCTCACCATTGCGCGCTGTGTTAGCGGAGCGCCCCTTGTTGCCTCTGCTGAGCTCGCCTTCTATACGCATCGCCTCCATGTCGTCCATCTCGGCGATGCTCTCGCGCAGGTCTTCGGCAAACTTGCATCTGTCGTGCTCGTTGCGAGCGTTGAACGTCGCCAGACGACGCCCGTCGACGCGCCGCGACAAACGTATGCCGAACGGGTAGTCTGTGGGACGAGCGAAGACATTGTTATAGCTTTGGAAATAAACAAATGTGATACAACTGGATACAACATTACATATCAGGCAAAGCGATAAATAAACATAGGAATTATAAAATAATGTTTTGATTTGTTTGCTTATCTACCAAGAAATCATAAAAATGATCAGTTTCCTATTCTTGTGTAAACAGATATCAATCTCAATAGATGCTGAGAGTGTATTTTTTTTTTAAAAACGTCGCCCCACACTAGGATTTTCTCCTGTGTCGTGGATGCAGTTACAAACATAGAATATCACATGCACATACGCCCAGACCGGAACAAATTTCTGTAGGCCCTACAAAATATCTGTCCCGTGCGGGAATCGAACCCTCGACCCGTTGCACAGTAGGCGATCACTCGACCTCTGCGCTAACCGTGTCGTCAGATTTTAGTCTGCGTTTTACCGTTATCATTTAGAATTTAGATAAAACCGGTTGTCTGTCGAAATTAAGAATAATAACCTAATTGTGACATTTTGATTTTTTTAAATCTGTCTGTAAATTTGATTTTTTAAAACCCGTGTCGTCACATGATCACTCGAATGTAGCGTCGTTGCAGCGCCCCACAAATACTTATTCTCTTGCTTTATAGTTTGAATGATGTCGGATATCACGAGATATTATTATTGTAAGACACTACGACTCTTTAACGCGCAAATGAGTGAACACCAATGAAATGCGAAATTAGTTTTTGCAAGCGCAACTTTAATGTCCTATAATTTCTTTATTTGAAGATATATTTTGATGATTCTTTCACACTTTTGTTTCGTTTGGCTTAAACTTTAATATTGACGAATAAAATAAAATCAATTTCCTAATGATAGTCTAGAAACGACATAACGGTGTGTCATACTCACGCGGCACGGAGAACAGGTTGACGCTCATGCCGCACAGCGGGAACGACTGCCGGAACGTGTACGTCACCGACGACTTCTTCTTGCTGAAGATCTTCGTTATCACCAGCAGATCGTTGAACAGGAACACCTGGTTTTGACGGATAACATACATTTAGTAGTTAGCGTACATAATGTACCACTGCTGACGACAGGCCTTTTCATAGAGGAGAAAGATTCCGTTACTATTTAGATAGATGGTATTGCAAAACATTCAATAACTAACCTCTCTCTGGTGCACTCCGGGCCGTTCCTTCTTGTGTATGTCCGGTATTTCGTAAAGTCGGCAGTAGCACACGAGCCTCCTGTGCGGAAGCGCCAGGTGCGGTTTCTTACCGACGATCGTGGCTTGGACTTTCATCACCTTAAATGAGAAATAACAGGTGATATTCACAGCGTTAAAGCCAATCATATATTATAATATGTTGTGTGGGTGTGTCTATGGTTCGTGTTTTGATGTACGAAGATGTTTCGCCTTCACGAGGTTGTATACAGGGTGTAACTGAACACCCCAATAACATTTAAGGGTATGTATCCATCAGAAGTAGAGATTCTATAGGAAAAATATTAGGGCAAACAAACCTACTTTTTTCCCCATACAAACTAAATAAATTATTTTTTGGTATTAAGTACCGACAGCCCTACGTAAGTGTAGGAGGAATACTACGCTCACGTCTGTCACGTGTCACTTTGTGTTTAACTTTTTTTGTGTTAAGAGCTGATTATGGTTGTCACTTGTGCGTGTCAGTTTTTGCTTTTAGTTTAAAATCAAATAACTCTGAAAGTATTGGGGTTCCAGGTCTCAGACAAGCACAGAAGGTCCATTTAGTATGTAACTTATATGCCCCTTAAATGTTATTGGGGTGTTCAGTTACACCCGGTATAATGGGTCAACATCATGAAGCAAATACAAAGAGGAGATGTTATAAGCATCTAGGTCCAGCTCCTATCACCAGAGTCCTGACGTCACGCATTTTTAGTTTTAGCTACTTAACGCCAGAGGCGCTGACATCAGTCAATCTTTTTATCTGTCGGATTAGTACGTCGTACGCTCTTCTTTTATTTTAGTTTTAAATTACCTAAATACAAAATGAAATGTTGTATTCTATCGTGCAAAAGTTACACAGACGACAGAAACAAAGTGAACGAAAAAAAAATCTCTTTCCATTTGTAAGTACATTAAACAAGCATTATTAATTTATTACTTGACGTATTGCTTCTAGAATGTTCGACGCCACATGGACGCTTCTGTCAATGTCCAGATAAAGCACAAAAGGCCCTCTAGTGGCGAGTAAAAATACTAACGAAAACGTAGGATGTATTAAGGGCGAAAACAAAACACGTGAATTAATATAAGCAGTTTTAACGATTTTTATTTTTAGATTATATTGACACAGCACCTAATAAATTATCGTTCTCCTAAGAATGTATCTTTTAACATAATTATCTTTCTCCTACGAATGTATCTTTTACTGCCACCTAGTAATGTATAGCGGAACTTTTATTTTAACGTCAATAATGCTGGCATTTTAGTCTGTACTAGCACTGCTGCCACCTAGTAATGCATAACGGAACTTTTATGTTAACGTCAATAATGCTGGCATTTTAGTAATTCTACTCGCTACACGGTGACAGTGGCGTCGCGCACCCTCCCCCCGCACCCCGATTTCCGGCTTCACTTGATTTCATACGGAAAACGCGATAGGGCACCTCCTCTTTGTATTTGCTTCATGGTCAACATATACAACATATACCGGGTTATTTTTCCAACAGGAGCCAAATTTTGTATGCTTGTTTAGACAAGCAAAATGAACAACTTTTACTATGGGACCAAACTCTAAATCGCGACAAAAAAATCTGCTGTTCCATACATTTAGGTTCAGTGGATGTTGAACATTTGTATAGAACAGCAGATTTTTTTTTCGCGATTTCGTGATTAGTCCCATAGTAAAAGATCTTCATTTTGCTTGTCTGAACAAGCACACAAAATTTGGCTCCTGCTGGAAAAATAATCCGGTATTGCCACAGTGGTCGATGGCGTGTAAATTACACAATAGTCCGTATTACCTGCGTCACATGGTCGCTGCCCGGCCTGAACTCGCTCGCCTTCACGCGGTCGTATATGCTTTCGAGCATATCTCGGTCTATGTCATCCGGTTGATATATCCTTAGTCGTCGATGTATCGTAAGTTACGTAATAATCCTTATCATTCAGCTATATCCCTTATTACCTGCGTCACATGGTCACTGCCCGGCCTGAACTCGCTCGCCTTCACGCGGTCGTATATGCCTTCGAGCATATCTCGGTCTATGTCATCCAGTTGATATCGCCGCAGTCATCGATGCATCGTAAGTTACGTAATAATCCTTATCACTCAGCAATATCCCTAATTACCTGCGTCACATGGTCGCTGCCCGGCCTGAGCTCGCTCGCCTTCACACGGTCGTATATGCCTTCGAGCATATCTCGGTCTATGTCACCCGGTCGATTTCGCCGCAGTCGACGATACATCGTAAGTTACGTCATAGCCTTATAACTCAATAATAGCCCTTATTACCTGCGTCACATGGTCGCTACCCGGTCTGAACTCGCTCGCCTTCACGCGGCTGTATATGCCCTCCAACATATCCCAGTCTATGTCTCCCGGTCGATATCGCCGCAGTCGTCGATGCATCGTAAACTATGTAATAGTCCTTATCACTCAACAATAGCCCTTATTACCTGCGTCACATGGTCGCTGCCCGGCCTGAACTCGCTCGCCTTCACGCGGTCGTATATGCCCGCCAACATATCCCGGTCTATGTCGCCGCAGTCGTCGATGCCGCGTAGGTTTCGAACGAAGTCGTCGAGCGACATCCGCGCCTCCGGTTTGAGGTTCGGCGTGTGCAGGTCCGTGTTCAGCATTATTATCGCGAAGGCCAGTACGAATATCTGGAATAGGGGAACACCAAGAACCTTCAAGCAACAAGTAAATAAAAAAATTAGGAGTCGTATCGTATCAGTATGTCAAGAGGAAGGCGAAAGGCTTTCTCTTAACTTAAATAAGCAAGGAGCACAGGCCACTAACACTGTCGCGGTCCTAATGGATTTTGCCCTATGGGTGCCGATATCGGACCGGGTTGGTCCAAATTGAATTTATGTATGCCAACGAAAGCAATGTGATGAATAAATGTGAATGGTGAATTTTGAAGCACTGCTATTGGTGCACACAGATAGGAGGTAGTGCAGTGTGTGCGCAAATGTCAATTCAAATGTTTATGTTTAGACGGCTTGATATAAAAATGAAGGTTAGCAAAACATTTAAGTTTTGAGTTGATAAAAAAACTAACTTAAATGTCTATGCTTTTAAATTTTTGTTTTGTATATTTAACTAATGCTGCGACTAATGTTAATTCCTGTGTCAAAATCAAGCGAATAAAACTGACATTGACAGGAGTGCGCACGAAAGTGGTCCGAAATGATTGCGTGCAAACAGTACAAATATCAACGTTTTCGATACGGCATTTGCACTGATCGTAATGTTACATAGTTATATTTGCGCATCTCGGAATACTGTGTAAAGTCGTATACAGAATGATAGCTGGCAGCCTATCAGCGCTTATAGGAACCGGTGCGCGCAGGTAACGGCGCAGGCAGTCTCTATGAACCAGCGCCGATAAGCGCCGAACGTCGCAGACAAGTTCCGACAAGTTCCGACAATCTTCGATACGCGCTGGTCAGCGCTGGCGATTCGCGACCTTCTTACATGATACTCAGAAAATAGTATCTGCTTCAATCTGCTTGCTTTATGTAGCTGTTACCTGAATGGACCAGCGCTGATAAACGCTGGTTGATCGGCATAGGCTGCCAGCTTTCTTTCTGTATACGGCCTAAGACATACGTAGACTGATGTACCCACCGTGTCTTGAGTACGCAGCCGCTGCACAAAGTCCGCGTTGCATACGCAGTATCGTCGCGCGAACGCTTCGACCAGACGCTCTATCTTCTGCGCCTCGCCGGGCAGCCTGAAGTGCGCTTGGTAGCGCCTCAACGCCACATCCACCGCCATTCCGGATAAGTCGAGCTCGTTTACGAAGCATCTGACGAAATATTATGACCAACCGTGATCGAATGTTAAGCTAGAACCTTAATACATAAAGTACCTTTATCAAAATTTTATCAATCATTCTCTAGATAAAAAATGTTTGAACACACTTATCTTGATAGTTAGAGTTTATTATACACATATACAGCTTGTTTTTTTCTTCTGTTTCCCCTATTACGTTATTCATGTCAAGATAAACAAAGTTTATAAAATGTTGACAGTTTTATGTTCACTTTCATTATACTTAAATAATACGTTATTGGATATTGACACGTAGCTACTATTATAACAGTATGGCTTATCAAAATACAATAGGTATAATAAGTGCTCGGAATCCGAATTGGTTAAGAGGAAACACTAAGGTAAAGAGAATTCAAAAATAGGTATTTGTAAAATGTATTGCTGTAGCACTGTGCCTCCGAACAAACATAATATATTGTGTACAAACATCGGTTCAAAAAAATAGCTTCTTCAACACCCGACTTAAATAAAAATTTACTCATTTTGGTACTCACTCTAAAACCGCCATGTTGAAAGGGTTCTGCAGGTTGCCGAGGTACTCGCCGATCATCTGCTTGCTCAGCCCCTTCCTGGTGATCAGGAACCTCGCGACGCCCCGCGGCGAGTTCTCCAGGAATCCGCGGGCGATCAGGTAGGCGATGCCGCGTTCTGGCTTCTTGTTGAAAAGGTTGAGACCGACCCGATATTGACGCTTGCGCACCGTCTCCGAAACCTGCATATTGATAAAAAAAATTCTTTTTTAGATAATTATCTTCTACTTTCTGTCATTTTTTATTGCATTGGGTAAGTTATTGGCGCTACTTTTTTCAACGAACAAGCAAAGCTTCTGTCGGTCTCGCTGGTCAGGCTGTCGGGGCTATTCATGAACTGACTTCTCGATATCTTTACAAATTGTGTCAATAGCGCGTACATATTTGAACCACGTTCGCCGGTGCGTATGTATGAAGTCTGCTTTACTTTTATGCTTAGGCAAGCGAAGGAAAACTTGTGTTAGGAATACATTACGACTTTTTGAAGTGATACAGTGGCGATGCAAACGCGCTGCAGTAGTGATACAGCCCTTTGCACGATCATGTTTGTATCGATGCACACACGCTATGCTTCAGCAAGACTAGTTACTGTCGGCCATTACGGCCTATGCACACGGCATATTTTCAACGCGCCGGCAACGCACGTTTTACGAACGCGCGCTCACGGCGCTGTAGATGACCCAAAAGCAGATTGTCACATTTGTATCGATTCAAACGCGCGTACAGAACGATACAAGAGCCCGAGAGAAGCGCGTTTAAAGCTCGTTTACTACTGTTTAGGAGTCTAGTGAAAATTCAGATCTCTGCATTACAATACAAACGCGCGACTGAAGAGTGTCTGTATCGCCGTATCAGTGCGTTTGTATCGATATCGTACCGCTTGTCGTGCGCTTAAAGCACGTTAGCGCGCGTCACCTGCACAAAGTCGGCGCGAAAAAAACGCCGTGTACATATGCCCTTATAGTAGCGACGCTAATGTGAAACAGTTACAATTTAAATGCGCATGCGTATCGATACAAACGTGAAACAGTCGCGATACAGACGACTATTATCGTCTGCATCACGACTGCAACGCGTATGCATTGCGAGTGTGTCCCTGTAAAAAGTTGCAGTGTGTCAGGGGTCTTAGACAGCCCTAACTTTATTTTACATACGACTGGGAAGCTCATGGCCTTCATCTCATCTGATGGTAAGTGACGATCTCTCTCTCCCAACTTCCGAACAGGTGTAAACTTTTTTTTTTAAATTACTTTTACTTGTATTTGCAATTTTGCATACATCTTAAATAATGGTTGGGGTGTGTGTACGTACATACATGCAAGGATTAAATAATTAGATTCTTGTTTGAAGATTTTTAATGTATTTCTTTTGGCCTGTAAAGGTCTATATAGAATGAAGATTTCTGAGTTTGAGTTTGGAGGGTTAAGTGTTCTACACACTGGGCCGAAATGTATCCGTCGATACCTTGAGAGGTTGGTGCTGGTGGTCGTGCTGGGGGCGGCAGCAGGCGGGCGGTGGGGGGGCCTCGTAGTAGGGGGGGGCGTCCTGCCGCTTCCACACGGCGTACCGCTCGCCCGCGCCCTCGTACACGGAGCCGGACGCGGTGCGCTGATGGGCTTGGAAGTGCTGCTCTTGGATGTGGACGTGCGGCTCCTGGGGGCCAGTCGAGGTTCCTTGGACTCGGGCGTCACACGGACAACGGACACGGTGGATTTGGCGGATCTTTGTGTGTACGTGCAGAAAACGGAACAGAGAAAAGAGAGAGCGGCGGGCGCGTGCGCATGTCACGGGTACGTGCGCGTGCGTTATTAACTTGTAATTTCTTCGCTGAACCGAAAAAAGATTCAGACGCAAACTTTCTGGGTTAAATAAATATAAGCAATTTTTTTAAAGGTCAACCTGGCGAAGTTTAAAAAATCGACAAATCGGATGAAATGTTTCTTAATAATATAATTGTCATGTTGTCGTACCGTATTTCTACTTTTTTCTGTTCCATTATGTAGAGAATCTAATTGTTTAATCATACTTTGCCAGTTACGTGCATTAATTATTTCTCTGCCCTAATGCAAAAAACAATCAATTTTACGTAAGTGTACCTTAAATTCTTACAAGCATAATTAGAGCATACACCTATGATAAAATATGCAGTCATAGAATGCAACAGCTATTTTCATAAACATCATTATAATATTATATCTTGATTAGTTGTACTTTAACTTTAGAAGATAAAATACAATTTTGAACTGATCACATCACAAAAACATTATATATCAATCGTGGTATTAAAATTTAAATACGAATAACAGCAAATCCAAATCAGACGGCAGCTTTGCTAAAGATTTGTTAAATTGAGTCACGCAGGTGGGATCTCAATTGGCTTGCAAGCCGTGAAAATATTTTGAACATTTTACCTTGTGCGGTATAGTTTAGTATCGATTGCTGAAAATTTATCGATTCCCATAAACATGACCGTACACGAGACGGACATTACTCATGTAATGGTATTAAAATTGTATTTAAAACGAACCATCAGATGTTTAAACTCATGCTTGGAAAATTCTATGGTGTATGCAACGTACCGGTGCCCTTGGCTGGTACGGCTGATGGTAATGATGCCGGTGCTCCTGCGAAGAAGACGAGGACGAGGATTGCACCGACGACATGGAACCGCCCCGCACCACCGCTCCGCCGCATTCCGCGCGACGCAGGGACACTGGACTTTCAGCGCTAAATTATTGACAATAAGGCTCATTATAGCTTGATTATTAACGACGCAAGTACTATATCCTGGAAGTATAATACTAAGTTTATACATAATGGAAAAGTAAATTCATCGCGCATTTTCAGAGGCTCCAAGCTTTAAGTGTGCGTGCAGCCCTCTGTCGAAGTATGTACCTGACTTAAAAGCACCTGCTAAGCAATATGAAGTGTTTGCAAATCAATTTTTTTTCTTATGTCAATATAGAATTGTCAGTATTTGGACGAATCTTCGATGTGAACGCTACCTAGTAGACTCGTATCATCATCATCATCACAGCTCATATACGTCCCCACCGAGGGGCTTGAGCCCACCCTATACTCCCTAGACTCGTATATTGCTGGCAATTTAAGCCAAGTAATGACACCTACAAATGGCATGTACTTCAAGCACTGCAGATTCATTGTGTATTCTTTATTATCATAATGTAACAACTGATTTAAGTGTAGAGTATTTTTCGAATTTATTATCTATCCCGATTTCGATTTAGAATTCATTATTTGTCTGACGCTACTACGGTGAAGGAAAACATCGTGAGGCAACCTGCATACATCTGCGAAGAAATTCAATGGTGTATGTGATGGCGACCAATTCGCACTAGACCCGCCTGGTTGGCTAAGCCCTAAATCACCCTAACATAGGGTAGGCTCGAGCCCACGGTGGGGACGTGTATGAGCTGTGGTGATGATTATCTATCCTACACTGTGTTAAATACCTAATACTCACTTCAAGGTGATACTGCTAGTCCTCTTTGGCACTTCGGGGGGATGCCTTCTGGCGTTGGCTGCTTGTATCGCTGCCAGTTGCTGCTGTTGCCTGGCGGTGGGAGACGACAGCGGTTTGCCGCCGGAAGACAAGAGGTTGCCATATATTGGGCCTGAAATAGTAAAGAAATATAATAAATAGCGAATTATTACATTTTTTACTTCTGGTACAGTCTCACTCTGGTAGACTCGGAGTGATACTCTGGGAGGGACTCTGGTAAAGTCTGGTAGTGACGTCTGCGCCGGTACTTCCATCTTATCTATTTCTGTCGCCAAACAGCGGAAGTTGCATAGATGTCCCGTCCCGTTTGAATGATAAGACAGGTAGTGAAATTACTGGGTCCACTGCGACTATACATATTATGTCACAAGTTGGCAATGTACTGCTGTTCTTGAAGTGGTTGCAATTTGCGAATCTTAAAAGTGTCAGATATACTATAGGTGACTGTATCTACCGCTCACGAACAGATGGACACTTTGCTTGTTTGCCAACTTTGTTGTATAATAAAAAACAGTGCAAGTCTTTATAATATGTACAATGCTCATATTAAAATGAGAGAAACTATGCTTAATTTATCGTCGAAACATTCATTGACAACATATACATTTTTATGGCATCTTATTTTTTTATTATGATGAATAAAAAAAATAAGATGCCATAAAAATTCTACAGGACATTAACTTAATGAGCTGATTGATAAATATCACTAGTGTTATTATGTAAACTATTGTGTAATAATTGTGTATTTGTGAAATAAATAAATGTAATGATACTCAATTGTAGAAATCATTTTATAAAGTAATTTTAATACGTTAAACATTATGAAGACGCATACTGTATAATTAAGCTGAATTCACTCAACAAAGCCGGTCACGGTCCGTTCTCTGGCATTATATCTAGTGATACAATAAATATGTGCATTGCTTGCTATTCAAATCATTATCCATTACGCGCAATCAAAATGAACAGCAACCGTCCAGTTTTGTATGTAAAGGCCTTTAACGTAATGTTCAGTTACCATGAAAATGCATTTAAATAAAACAGAAGCATACCTGAATTATTCAATAATTGGTGGTTGTGTAGAGATTCATTGTGCGAGGATGACGTAGATATATTGGTAACTGAACCGCTGACGGAACAGCTGCATACCTGTGAACAATAGAACATGGCTATTAGTGATAAATCACTTATTTTAATTAGAGTATACACGTGATACTGTAACACTGTAACATCATTTTTTAAGAATCCTTTGGACTTCCCTTTTCTGATGATTAGTGGCGATAAGACGCAGTTGAACGTGATAAATGTGAAATGGCAGTCAAGCATAAACATATTTCGGTATAAAAATATATCCATTTTTGTTACAGAACCCCAACTACGGACGGTGAACATATTTTATCTCTCTAATGTACCTGTAAGGCACACTTTCAGATAATCATAAATAATTATTCATAGATATCTCATTATCATCATCATCAGCACAGCTCATATGTCCTCGAGCCTACCATAAGTTAGGGTGTTTAGGGCTTAGCCAACCAATGTGCCCCGGGGCGGACTGGTCGACTTCACATACACCTTTGAATTTCTTCGCAGATGTATGCAAGTTGCCTCACGACACTCACGATGTTTTCCTTCACCGTAGGAGTGTCGGACAGAATGTACACATGAAATTCGAAAAACAAAAAATACATTGGTTTTAGGCCGATTCGAAGGCATGCCGAGTAGGTACACAGCGCCACCGGCATAGATATCTAGTATAAATAATTCATAGATGTTATCTTGAATTTAAACATTAATAATTTGATTATGATAAAAGAAGTACATTCCAATCGCTATGACACATACATCGATACGAATCAATCGATAAAACGGTCACTGAAACGATTGTTTTCATACGTCTGTTCGTCAATATAGAACTACTTACTACAGTCAAAGACACGGGTGCGATTTTGTAACGTACTAACATCATGCAGTTTTAATATTTCTGTCCGATTGGAATTGATCATTTCATTGTCGTCAGTGGTCGGTCGGTCTCTCGGCTTACTTGCCGTATTGTAGTGTCGTTCATTGAGTTAAGTCAACGTTTTTCTGCAAACATTAATTTTGGTATGCACAAAAATTTAAATACATATTTTTTATACATAACAGGGAAACTATTCGCCTTCAACACACCTGATGGTAAGTGATGATAAGGCCGCACCTGAATTGGGATGATGACTGAATTCTAATTTTCACGTCTCTTCATCAAATATTAAAATACGAGTACTGTAGACAAGATGCAATTATGTGAAATTAGAATTAAAATCGGCTTAGAAATACATTAGATACAAGCATTTTAAGCTGTTAATTAGGAAGCAATTAGACAGAGAGATCCGACATCAACCGTGACGTCATTGTTTAGTACGGCCATATAAACTCCATGTTAATTGCCGTTTTGCTAGAAAGAGACGGAAAAAAATCTTTAATACCTTATATCTTGGTTGTTTTTATAGTTATTCGAAAACCAATTTTTTCTTTCTATTTATTATATGAATGAGCTTCTATTAAGGGCCCGGTCTTGTAATAATCGGTGTTCTAGCAGAATTGTCAGAGAAGTAAAATTTTTTTTGGTTATTAAAAATGCAATTAAGGAAATACATTTTACGTCAATTTAGAGTGTAGGACTTGAAGTTTCCAAGACACATTTCACTTTTTACTTAAATGCTATTTTTAATGCTTTTTTAAGGCTTTAAACACACCCATATTTACATTCCATGCGTTTAAGGACATGTTCATGCACTCGTCACGTAAAAAAAATGACCAAAACATGAAATATATTCAGTATACATTTATTCTCAAATCTTCAACAATGATATTTACTGGTAACTTTTTTTTTCGAAATATTGTAGTTTCCTTATTTAAGGTGGTTTAAATAGTTCAAATTTTATGAATTCTACCACTGTTTAAAGCCTTAAGAGGATTGTGAAGTAATCGTGCGCGGCGCGAGTAGGTATTTTCTAAAATGCTATCTGTTTCACACCGCTCGGCCTCCCGTCTGGCGTTTACACCACAAATACAACACGCGCAAATTCTCACGCACACAACGACAGCAGCGCGCGACTCCTCGGCGCGAGAACTCAAGATCATTATTTTACCGTTTATAATGTTTTGCGTTGCTTAGGTATTCCTGACTGCCTTTCCGCTCGCAACTTTGCCTTCGTTATTTTCGTTTTTCGTGAGGGAATTTTGTTTTCCCGTATGAAAAATTATTTTATAACCTTATATTACTCAGTGATAATGTAGCATTCTATTAGTCAAATTTTTTTTTTAAACCAGCCTAGTAGTTTTTAAAAATAAAAAATATAATAAATAAAAATAGTTTTATTTCTAAAAATCATTTTAACAATAATTACGCCGAGACTTCCCAGTGAGCTAGTTTTTGAGTTTATTCATTACAAACAAAAATACAAATCTCCTTTCTTTATAATATTTTAGTAGATAAGTTTCGTAAATTATTTCAGTATTCCTTTGAAATTTCTGGTGTAGGCACTTACTTGGTATCCCTACCAAGTCCTACTTTATAGGACTGAGCTGTTATTTGTTATGAAAGTACTTATCTATCGTACATTTACCTGTCTAAAGAAAATGACTTTTTGTAAGATGAGTGTTATACTGAATTAAAATGATTTTCATTTGAGATGTGAATCAATAATAGATCCTTTTATGAAAAAAATAAACACTAAACATAAAATGACATTTACAATTGTTTAAACAAGAACAGACCTCTTGTTAACTTAAAAATAAATAAAAAATCTATTATTTTAGATAGATAAATTAATACTTTTACATACAAACTAAATAGGAGCAGGGATTTAAAAAATATAAAGTAATAATTATGCATCAAATAAAAAATACCTCTCATTTTTATACACTAATCTTGGGTAGTTACCACAGAACACAGAAAGAGGTTAGAAGGGCTATGTAGGCGGGGCACGCGTAGCCACAACTATGACTAAATGCTCATAGTTGTGGCCCCGCAACGCGAACGCGTTGTTTAATCACTGACGGACAACAACAGTGAGTGTATCGTGAAGCGCGGCGCTATAAATATAAAAAAATGTCTTCTTGTGCTATAATTACTTGTAAAACAAGAAGTCAGGTGTCAAGTGTAGCTAAAGAAGGAATTTCTTTTCATCGGTAAGTAGTAAATTGATCATAATGACCATATTCCATACATCATAATGTCAAAATCCACCAAAACTGATCATAACGATAAGTTACATAATATTTTTCTAAAAAATATACATTACCGGCAATGTACGCACGCGATTTTTGCCATATTACTTAGAGCGCGTAATGTAGTACACTGCTTTCGGTAGTGACGCATTTGGCTTAATGAGCATTAACGCAGTAGTCGCAGTACAAGGGATAGTGCCGTGCTAATCAAAAAACGCACGCATTACATTTTATCGATAAATGTATATTTTTAAATATTTGTATAAAGTAAAAATAACATATTATTTGTCACTTAAAATATCATAATAATAATTATTACTTATCGATAATACAGAATGTTTGGCGAAGCTAACACCTACCCTTTCTAACATCCTATTCATATAAGTACGGCAATGTAATCAAAGATTAAAATTGTAAAATTAATTTCAATTTTCACGATACAATTAGTTCGATTAGTAAAAAAATTATGGGCAAATTCTAAACTAATTTTACAACTTAGAATTTTTAATATCACCATAATATTTATATGACTATTTTAGCATAGGTAGGTGGCCAGCTTGTTATATCATGAATACTAGACACGCCGTTAGGACGCCGCGCCGCCGCCCGTGGTAAAGTGGTCAGTAACGGAGCTATACATAAAGCAGTCCAGGTTCAAATCCTGGCGGGAACAAATGTTTGTGTTAGTCTTGTTCTTATTCCTACGTTAGTTTGTGTAATAAGCACGAACATTTGTTCACGAGTCTGTTGGTGGTTTTTGTATTGATTTATTTATTTTAAATATATTTTACTATCAATTATACCCTTTTAATAACTGTTTTTGGACATATTATATGGTTTTTGCACCCATAAACGCAACAATAAGTCGGCATCGCGGCGATTAGGTAGATAGCGGCGCGCGGAAAGGAGTCACGTGCGTGCGGGATGCGGTGCGCACCTTGACTGGCGATTCCGTTCAACGGAAATCAAACGGTAGGTAAATAACGTGGCCTTGATGCCCGTAGCACACCTCCGCCGCGAAACTAACAAGGCGAATCCGCGTCGCATAGTCAGGAACAAAAAAAACGGCGAAGCGAACGCGGAGGTGTAGATGGCGTCTGAGCAGATCGGGCGGAACCGCGCGCGACAGAGACAGCCCCATAGTTTAATATCCGCGTTAGAGCAGGCAAGCTCGCCAGAGCTCGCGCGCTGTACAAACGACAACGTGGCGGAATCGTTTAGCGGTTTCGCTACTACAGTTCCGCGGCGGAGGTGTGCTACCGGCATGAGTGCTCGACGGCCGGGAGTTTCGCTTCTATACTCGTATTATTAGTTATTCTTATGGTTTTACAGAAGCGAGAAATAACATTAACGATAATGATTTAACAAAACGGATGAGACAGGTAAAGCTATGTTTATGAATATTATATAAAATATGTAGCGTAAAGTTTAAAGAAAATACATTACATATAAGGTACTTCATTTATTCTAGGACATTTTGGATTCAATAACATCAACCTCTTTGTTAATAAAAGACAGTCCCAAAAAAATCTTACAGGTAAAAATAACGACAACATAAAAATTAATTTAAAATGTAATAGTCAATTAATAAATCCGTAATTATTTTCAGTTCAATGTACCGACAAGTAAATAGCTCAAATGCATCAACACCCAGGGGAAAAAAAACTTGTTTCTAAAGAGACTGTTATAAAACGAGAAAGAAAAAAAAATACAAGCACAAAATCGACGTTTGAAAAAAAAAAGTATACAAAATGGAAGATATTATTAACGATTTACAGAAAAAGTTTTCATTAAGACATGAAGATTTGAGTACTTTAAAAAACACAAATTTACAGGTAAATATTTACTTTACAAATATTTACTTCTCCATCCAACCAAAATATCCTAACAACTAAACTACCGCACGTCCGTTTGTCAGATTATCCATTCTAGTTTATGCTTTCGAACCGGTGCATTATAGTATTATAATTTTTCTTTTATTTTACGTCTAACCTACAACATTTTTGAGCTAAAAAGCTATAATTTTGTTTCATAGAAACAAAATATTACTTAAATATTATTAATTATAAACGTATAATGAAAGTAATAATAATTTTTTAGTTTTCTAAATATATCAAATGGTTAAATTGCTGGCAATATTTAATATCGATAACTATTCATCGATGTCAATCACTAAAATAATGTTATTTGCACACGCGGCTCTTGACGTCAGTGAATTTCTGTGAATGAGGAGCCCAGTGAGCGTTGTGATTGGTTCATCCCGATTTCGCGCGACTTTGCATGGGCGGTGCAAGGAAAAGAAGTGGGAGCAAAACTGGCGACAGCGGTTCCCGTACAAACGGTGCATGATTGCCTTTCTAACCTCTTTCTGTGTTCTGTGGTAGTTACTAATAGTCTTAGAATTCTAATTTTTACCACCTCCGTGGTCTAGTGGTTGAGGCCACCGGATGTTGATCGGGAGGTCCGTCCGGCGGGGTTCGATTCGTCGGGTTCGTCCGGACTACAAAAACACTGAAAAGTTAGAAATAATATAAGAATAGGTACAGACAACATCACACATCATTATTGAAGACGGTGCCAAATTTTAAGACTTTCTAGGAGATCATCGTTTGGCACCGACTTCAATATAGAAATGTAATGTTGTCTGTACCTATTCTTACACTATTTTTAACTTTTCAGTGATTTTGAAGTCAGTTTTTATTTTTTGTAAAATATTTTTTTGTTTAACTTTTTAGTGAAAGAAACCCTAATTAAATTAGGGTTTCCCTCGATTTTCATAGGATCCCATCATCAGAACCTGACTTTGGTGACCTAGGGACCACCCTAGGAGTATACTCTACCGAATACAAAAAGAATTTTTTGAAAATCGGTCCACAATTGGCGGAGTAATCGCGTAACATACACACAAAACGGTTGACACGGTTAGCGCAGAGGTCGAGCGATCGCCTACTGCGCAACATGTCGCGGGTTCGATTCCCGCACGGGACAGATGTTTTGTATGGCCTACAGAAATTTGTTCCGGTCTGGGCGTATGTGCATGTGATATTCTATGTTTGTAACTGCGCTCACGACACAGGAGAAAATCCTAGTGTGGGGCGACGTTTTTATAAAAAAAAAACACGTAGGACGCACCTAAAAATTTAAGGATTTCCCTCCATTTTTATGGGATCCCATCATCAGGTCCTAACTTTGGTAACCGTGGGACCACCATTAGAGTATAATTTTGAGAATACAAAAAGAATTTTGAAAATCGGTCTGCAATTGGCGGCGTAATCGCTTAACATACGCAAAAAAAACATACGCATCGAATTGAGAAATTCCTTTTTTGAAGTCGGTTAAAAAATACCTATTAGTATATGTAATCAGCTGCTTTAAATTTTATAGTTAAAATGAAAAAAAAAACTTCAAAACCGTACGAAGGGTGCCTTCTTCCCATATATGCCTACCCTGCCTACCCTACATACTCGTATATTATTTAGGTACTTTGTCGTTTGTATTTTTTATACAATCGTAGATTCCATAACGCGAGTAAAACCTTAGAGCCCAGCTTTAGAGGAATAAAATTCAAATAAAATAATATTAAAAATAACGCTACTTGCATTGTCTATTACACGTTTTTAGCTGTTCCAACTTCATACATTGCGTAACAAATACCTATCACAAGAAACAAAATACGAATTTATTTTGAGTTGGTTTCTTTGGCTACATTCTTACATTTTTTTTCCTTTTTTGGTTTTAGGAATTTACAGTAAAGTTAACAGGCTACAGGCTGCTAACCCTTAAATAAGGAAACTTGTATTGAAGTAAAATCTTTAAAATAAAACACTAAAATCAATAAACGTATTAGGTTGGGGAAAAAGTCTTTTCGCATTATAGTATGTATAAACTTGTAATAAAATCTCTTTGGCTATACTATTTGTATCTGGCTGGTTTTGGTATCAAAAAATTTGCGATGTTTATGGACCTAGTGCAGTGTCTGTGAGAGTAGCACAAATTTGGTTTAAGCGTTTTTAATCCGAAAATTTTGATGTCAAAGATGCACGTCGCTCTGGTCGCCCTATTACAGATAAAATGGATGCCATTTTTGAAAAAGTGGAGCAAGATCGGCATGTCAGTAGTTACGACGTAGCTGAAGAACTGGGAATTGACCACAAAACAGTTTTGGCGCATTTGAAAAAAACTGGGTACACAAAAAAGCTCGACATTTGGGTACCTCACGAGCTCACTGAAAGAAACCTAATGAACCGTGTACTCATTCGTGATTCTTTATTACGACGTAATGAAACCGAACCATTTTTGAAGAAGCTGATAACTGGTGATGAAAAGTGGATCACGTACGACAAGAACGTGCGAAAAAGGTCGTGGTCAAAGGCCGGTCAGGCTTCACAGACTGTGGCGAAACCCGGGTTAACTCGCAACAAGGTGATGCTGTGTGTGTGGTGGGATTGGAAGGGCATTATTCATTATGAGCTGTTACCACCAGGCAGGACCATCGATTCTGAACTCTACTGCGAACAACTGATGAGATTAAAGCAAGAAGTTGAGAGAAAGCGGCCGGAATTAATCAACAGAAGGGGTGTGGTTTTTCATCATGATAACGCTAGACCTCACACATCTTTAGCCACTCAGCAAAAATTAAGAGAGTTTGGCTGGGAGGTGTTAATGCATCCGCCGTATAGTCCTGACCTTGCACCTTCAGATTTCCACCTGTTTCGGTCTCTTCAGAATTCTTTAGGCAGTGTCAGGTTAACATCACGAGAGGACTGCCAAAACCACTTGTCGCGGTATTTTGACCAGAAGTCCCAAAATTTCTATAGCAATGGGATCATGTCCCTACCTACAAGATGGCAAAAAGTTATCGAACAAAATGGTACCTACATACTTTAGTTAAATGTAAATAAACTATATTAAAAAATGTTTTGAATTTTCTTAAAAAATGCGAAGAAACTTTTTCCCCAACCTATTATTCAAAAAGATATATACTTTTTCATGTATAAGGTATTTGTGAAGATTAATAGTTCCGACTTGAGTAATAACTTTCACTATTGATCGATATATCGATATTACTTTCTCCTCCCTAGGCGACAATAACTACGATAACATTATGTCACATCACTATCACTACATTGTACCCCTGCCCCCGACCCGTATCGTGCGATAGAGAGAGTTGCAAGAAATGGTCGAAATTGCCTACAATTCTTGTTTGAAATATTGTTACGGGCGATAACTGTTTTACCCCCCTAAACCTTTATGAAATTAGACGCTTTTGGTCTCATTAGATTCAGTATACCTTAATCTATGTTTGTACGTTTTGCTTTTTTTGTAATTCAGTATAATTTAGTCAAAAAAAGACAAAAATGCTCAAGGTAGTTTTTAAGTCGAAAATATAGATATTTAGATGCTAATAACTTATATTCTGAGCAATATTTCTTCAAAATCAAAACGTACAAACCTAGTTTTTCATTATATCTACAAGATTTCCAAAAATTATGAAAATTGGACTATGTTTAGAGGGAGAAAAGCGTTATCGCTTTTTGTATGAAAATTTACAGCTTCACAATCCTCTTAAGAAAAACATTTAAAAATGGCATTTAAGTAAATAGTAAAATGTGTTATGGAAACTTCAAGTCCTACACTCTAAATTAACGTAAAAAGTATTTCCTTCATTGCATTTTTAATAACTAAAAAATATATATTACTTCTCTGAAAATTCTGCTAGAACACCGATTATTACAAGACCGGGCCCTTAAGGCAATAATTTTTTCTCATTCATCTAGCCCATTCCCCAACAACTGAGAAACTGCCTCTAACCTCTATACGTCGAAACACAACAATGTCTTATTCTTAAAAAATATCATTGATTTTTATTCAATCGATTGCAAGCTATACGTCCTGTAGAGTCAAGTTCTAGAGTCGACTGTTTTACATACTATTACATGACAATTTTGATTAAGGTGTATGCATTAGAATTAAAAATATTAATTAAGAGTATTAAAGCATATAATAAAAAATAAGTTCTCGGTAAATTAGAATAATGCGTACAGTACAGTGCGTACCACAGAACACAGAAAGAGGTCTTTCTGTGTTCTGTGGTGCGTACAGTAGTCTGGAGTTAAAATATTGTTTGAGTTTGAATCGAGTTTATAATATAACTAAGAAACATAAACATGTTTTGTTAGCCTAATTAATCGTACGCACAACAGTCCTTCTCGTTCCATCTTAAGATAACTCATATAACAATTGTGACGTCAAGATTTAAAACCATGTCTTACATTTAGTTGTTCAAAAATAAAACCATAAAAACCATTATTTGTCTTTACGTAGATTTTATTTGAAATCTCTATTTGGATATTTTATGTTAGTATTTATTTTTCAGCGAATTATTTACATAACACAGATTAATGAGATAACGACAGCACTTTTATTAGATAAAGATAAAACTATTTGTCTCTAGCTAAAGCGTTGAGAAAAATAATATAGTCTTTTTTTCAATAATAATCTCATGAAATCTATAACAAAAACGTTTGAACAATCGATAAATTTTCTCCTTGTGCTTTAAGCTCACCGTCTATGGAAGTAAGGTTTTCTGACTTCATTTCCTGTAATGCTTTTCTATAATTTTCCCGTGATTGGTCAAGCTGTGATTTAAACATATCGAATAAACGCTCAATACTGCTATTGCGTGGTATCGATGGTCTCGGCTGAGGCTGCGTCTGCGCATGCGGCGATGCACCGCGCGAGTCGCACGCAGAGGAGCTTATCAGTCGCAAGCCGGCTTCCGTATCGTTTGCCGGCCCAATGCGTTTAGTACAATAAAATCATACTAACTTCCAAACCAGTGACCAGTCAACATGGTTTCGAGGTGCTTCCCCCTTTTGCTGGGAGAGTCAGACATGCCTGCCGCATAGTCATCGGTATGCGCGGACAACGGACTTTGCCTTCAATAAATAGATAAAGTTGCTCACACACTCAAGATAAGCAAAGCTCAATTTTAAATCCACATGATTCCTAATGGATTGACGTTATCAGAGCAATGCAAACTGATATAAAAAAGAGACAGGTAGGTGTTTACCTTGCCAATTGTGTACACAGAAACACATTATACCATCTTCGTGAAGTCGTGAATTATGTTTTTACACTTAAGTTGAATGATAAATCTTTCTTTGGTTCATGGCTATAACCGATCATATTCATGACCGTATACATATTAGTTAGTAAAGGCACTATATACAAAACAGGTATGCTCTACTGATGTCGAAATAAATTAATATATTTGCCCTCCAAAAAAATAAGTACAACATAAATTAATGTGCAATCGATGTCAATCTGGAGGACGATTTTATCAATTCCTAAGGAAGCTTGGTAGAAATGATTTTTGTTCGGAAATGAATAATGTAGGTATGGAAATTATGAAATATTATGTAATTATTGGCGGACCGGCTGGAGCAATTAATCATACAAAACTCTTAAACTATGTGCGAAAGATGAAAAGGATTTACGGTTCGTTGGTAGCTGTCACCATTTTTTTAACAAGTAACATATTAAATCGGTAGGTATACGTGGTTAGTACTTTAGAATGTGCGCGCGCGCATAATTAAAACATCACAATGATAATGTTATAGGTGAGCGTTCATTTTCGACTGACATTGGAATAAGTAGTTAAAAATTTTGGACAATTCAAGAGCTTTCTATTGAAGCATACTCTAATAAAGAATATTTTGGTTTCGATTTTAGAAAAAAGGGAGGACAGAGATATGAAAACATGGACTAAAAAATTATGCACAATTTTATTAATCTGACGCTAATAGATGTAATGGATATATTGCACAGAAGTGCTAATTGCCATAATATATTTTGCAAAGGCGGTCAATGTCATTATGAAGTTAATATTAGTATATTTTCTTCGAGAAAGTTTTTTTCGTATTTATAAAAAAGAAAAATCTTAAAACATGTAACATTTTTGTTATTATTATAATTTATGTATGATTTTCATAAAAGTGTATACCACAATACGTTTTTTGCTACACGAGCTAATGCTATAAGTATGAAAAAGAGTAATACAAGCTAATGCAAAAGAATATAAATATTTTTCGCTGTAATTATACTTCGTTAAATTATTCAAATTATTAAAAATATATTGACCTGATCATTATGCATGCTCCAATTTTAATTTTATAACTTCAAACACAACTCACTTCATATACCACCGTGCGCCTTCCGAAGTACGGCCATATCCTTGGGACGCTCACTTTTTTATAGCGCACATTTTTCTCATTCGAAAAAGTCTTACACTCCCTCTGACTATAATACGTGTTGATGGTTTCAATCACCATTTTCGCAACGATTTATCTGAAGTTACCACTTACGCGACACGCCGGCTAGCCGTCATAGCGAACACTGATAAATTGATAAGACATTTTTGCATGAGCGTGGTAATTATATTGTAATCGCTCGCATTCTTCAACAGCGTCAACGGCCTTAGGCAACGTGAGCAAGAAAACGCACAGAACGTACATTTCGTACTGACTCCACGCGAAACAACACTAAATTTGTAACACACAAGTATAGGTTGATCAGCAGGCCTATTACCGATCTCATGGTCTTCAAATGATATCATGATGAAATCATAGTGCAAAACGAAAAATAAGATGTTCGGTCCGATTTTTGATCATTCGTTTATTATATTATCACATTTACATCATTCAAATTATGCCATAGTGATGATATCATTGGAGATGGTAATACCAAATAAAGCATTTCATAACTTCCTTATCTCAAAAATTATACCATGTCATACGATGAAAGATCCATAATAGGTCTGCTGATGTATATACATAAATACACACATACCTACGAGTATGTGACGTTAGGCACAAATATATTTAAACCCCCAATTTTTTATTGTTCGATGGCATTAAAAATAAAGAGAGGGAAACTTGTATGTATGTGGTAAGTAACGCGAAATCGCTTGCAATGTTAATATTTTGTAACAGAAGCAAACGTATACATCATCATCATCATCATCATCACAGCTCATATACGTCCCCACCGAGGGGCTCGAGCCTACCCATGTTAGGGTGATTAGGCCTTAGTCAACCACGCTGGCCCAGTGCGGATTGGTCGACTTCACATACACCATTGAATTTCTTCGCAGATGTATGCAGGTTTCCTCACGATGTTTTCCTTCGCCGTAGGAGCGTCAGACAAATGTACATATGAAATTCGAAAACGAAAAACACATTGGTACATGGCGGCCTCGAACCCGGACCTCCCGATTGGAAGGCAAGTGCCGAGTCCACAGCGCCACCGACGCTCATAACAAACGTATACATATAAAAACTGTATTCAATTGAATTAACAAATACATCATTTTTTGAATAACTCCAAATAGATACCTGGACTATTATTCGTGCGAATGCGACAGAGACAACACTCTACGAAACTAGTCTAGTCTAGTCTTTGTCCAAAGTTCAGTGTACATTATTTTCTGCGGGGTACTGTAGTAATCAAACCCCAAAAGAGCACTGTAGCTTCAAACACACAACAAAACAACGTGATGTTATTAGTGTTGTTATCTAGGTGAAGGAAGAACTTTTTCCAGGTGTAGTTATATCTAAAATGTCAACAGGACGACAATCTCAGTATTCTTCCTCTTATACGCTCACGTTAAGGTTCGCATTCTGTTGTGCGTCAAGATTGCTGCACAAGGGGATTTTGATGGGATCTGACGCAATTCACAAACACCAAATGTAGTTCCCATTTTAAAAAAGTTCAACTCATTTTACAGCTATGATTATTCAGTGTTGGTATCGCTGTAGAACAAATTTTTCATTCTGCATGGTTTCTTACTCACTATGCTTAGACCGCGCGGTGTTTAGCAATTTGCTTTCATTCGCGTTGAAAATACTTTATTTACCCCGCTATCTGCGTACGTCACTGTGTCTAATTATAGCCAAGCCACTTTGCTAATTTTAGAGTGGGAACAAACATACCGAATTGGAGTACAAACAGATTTGTTATTTTTGGCCGTATATGAAAAAGCTACTTACCAGGTCGATAAATGGTCTAAAATAAACCTCTAACCGCAAACTTACGTTGTGTGACTGATACGAAAGTTCTGACGTTCGTAAAAATGAAATTACGGGCCATATACTATTTTTTTTAACAAAATCAACGACAACTCACCCCGCTGTCAGCGTCGCCGCGATGGTGGGGGGGCATGTCGGCGGCGATCATGTGTATCTGGTGGGCCGATTGCTGCACCCTTGCCACCATGGCTTCCACCTCGTTCTGGGCATCGCATTGAAGGTGGTTGCTGTAAGCAAGACAGCATTAAGAGTCTCATTTTAACTTTAATGAATAGAGTCAGGCGTTATTTTTCGGTAGTCCATCACTAATTGTTAATGTATAGTATAGAGCAAAACTTCCGACAAAGAGAATTTTTCGCTATTATTAGTTAAAGTTTTGCTATTAGCAATTACTCTATTTAACTGTCAAGGAACTCCACTACTAACAGTGGGCACACGACGACCTTACGGGGGACATCGAGAAAAGAGAGAAGGTCATTAGGGACAAACCCACCTTCCAACCATGGCCCTACTCAACCAATCTGGGCCCGTATAATGGGAGATGCCGCACTTCTTGACTCTCTACAAATTATTTCAATATCTGTCACCTTTGTCCCACTTGTGTCCCACACACCAGCGACACTAAGGATAAATAACTTGTAGGAAGCTTTTTTTATTGGGGGAAATGCGTGACCGCACCGTATCTGCCGTTGGCCAGACGGCAAGCGTGTGTGGGGACTCTCCCGGCAGTGTGCCGGGCATACACACTAAAACCCACCAGGGTTTTTCTTGCCCTTGTGGGCGCGTGTGGTGGGATCCATAATACGACACCAATACCCACGCGCCCGGGCAAACTCGACCATTGAACCAATGCCTAGACGGAGAGTACGGCGGCTTCCACGGGGCAAACCGTGCACGCAGGCCTCCACAGCAGGGTCTTAGGCGGGCATTGCTTGTGCGAATGCCCGCCTTCTCCGACCAACTTATAGGGAGCCATGAATTGCGCGCGGTAGTGCAGTCGCAGGTTCCACACGCATCTCTCGCTCTGTGGCCCGTATTTACAGGATTGGTTGAATGGCCCGTATTAACTAAACAAACTATTAGAAGGTTACGACCTTAAAAAGCTTAGGGGGAAATTTTACCTCATATCCATATCGTGACGCTCTCTCAGCGACATTGACCGCATGGGCCTGGTGAGACCCAGCATCTTCTCGGCGCCAGCCGGACTCTTCTGTAGCAGCGAGTTCGCGTAAATATCTGTGCCTGGAACAAGCGATGCGAAACGATCACTTAAGTGGTGAATTAGTATAAAAAGAAGGCGGGAACTATGGCGGGTCCTCAAGGCTTGTTAGCAAATCCTACCTGCTGGATTTCCATAGGACAGGCATCACCTCGAGAGTGTCCCACGGTCCGAATAAGGGGTTCAAGCCGTAACTGAGCGTGCCTCTGAGGCTCGGACGCTCAGGTTTGTCGTGCAGTGGAGAAAAGAACAGAGTAAGCCGGTTATGTTGGCGCACATGCTTTGCACACTATCATATATCCTGCGATAGCACAGTTAAAGCATGTCGTAAGCGGTAATCAATTATATATCGCGCTTATAATCGTATCATAGTTTAACAAACCATCACACAAAAAATTCAAGGAAAAAGTATTGGGAGTATGTCTTAACAAATTACAAGTTGTAAAAACTTAACTAAAATAAAGCGAAAATCATATCAATTTTTGTAAATTTTCCGTAAACCTGATTCCCGTATGAAAATAAATTGACTGGACTGGAATTGGTGATTTAACACCTCTTAAACTCTATTATTATTTTATAATAAAAAAAAAATAACTCCAGTTAATAATTTAAAAAAGTTATAGTTTAACTATGGCTACACTATATTAAATTTTCGTGTCGTCAGAGAAATATATACACGGTTATTTTTTATCACCCTGGAAAATTTTAGGGAGGCTTCAGGACACATTCATTATTATACAAAAAATAAAAAAAAATGAAATAAAAAATAGAAAAAAATATAAAAAAATAAAAAATCTCTAAAAATGCTGCTCTCAACGAGGGCAGCATTGTATTTTAAAAAAAATAATATAAAATGAGTTATTTTTTTTTATTTATAGTTAAATCATTCTAATACCATGTCGTGAAGCGTCCCTTAAATTTTCCAGGGTGATAAAAAAATAACCGTGTATAGCTTCTTGTGAACGCACACGAACGCGCTCGCGTTCATGTTTGTATGGAAGAAAACGTAATCTAAATAATATACATATAAAAGGAGATGTTCCCATCTATAGACGCACGCTCAGCCATAACCGCTAATGGTAGAAACGTGAAATTTGGGACAGTTGTTTTAATTCAAAATGCGGATTAAACAATTTTAACACTAAAGGGATGAAATAGGGGTTGCAAGTTTGTATGGAAAAATCTTTAAATTAGCAACGATTTTGTTAAAACTTGAGATTCATGCTCTTAAAAATATTTCATTGAACACGTGTTTCATGGTTTATTGGAATTTACCCCCTTAGGGTGAAAAATAGGGGTTGAAAGTTTCTATGGAAAATATCTAAAATCTGCTCCAATTTCTACGAAGTTTATTATCCGGGTTTAAATAGGCTACAAAATAATTTTGTCCTACGGGAAAATATAAAATTCCCACGGCAAAACAATAATAATGCGGGCGAAGCCGCGAGCGGAAAGCTAGTAACATATAATTACAAATATATAAATGACTAATCTTATTCTATATAAATATATAAACGGGAATTAACACGATAACACGAGGTATTTACATACCTATTTTCAGTCCGCCTGCGACCACGGCTGGTGCAACCTAGCCAAAACGTCAGGCAATAACAAAAGGTATGTAAATACCTCGTGTTATCGTGTTAATTCCCGTTTATATATTTATATTGATAATGCAACACGAAAGTTTGAAAGTTATTCTTATTCCCTCTCACCGTTGACTAGTTGCCCGTGATCTGGTCCGTCCTGCAGCCGCCTCGCGGTCGAGTCGGCCGCCTTGGCCATGGCCGTGATGGCGCTGAATTTCTTCAGCAGCTGGCGGCGCCTGAACGCGCGCTGTATCGTCACCGCGGCCCTGCGCGCCCTGAGCCCGCCGTACCGCCTCTCCAGTATCTCCACTTGCTTGTCCAACAGGTCTTGGGACATCTCATAACGACTGGAAGCGTGTGATGAGAAAAAGTTCTAATAAAAGTAGAGTAAAATAAAAGTACGTAAGCTCGAGACAAAAGGAGATTGATGACGCAAAAATGTTGCATTCTGATTGGTGGAAACGAATGGTTGCAATCGGTGATTTGTTTCTTTGTGGAATCGGGCTGCGGATGTTTTATATTTTAATGATATTTATACTACACATATATAAATTGCAAGACATTGTCTTTATATTCTAAGAATACATATTTCTTTAGATGAAAAAAAATGTGTTTTATTTTCTTACATTTTTAAAGTAACAACGAGTAATAACCACACTTTCTGTGTTAGAACTCTACATGCAGAAGGTATGTCTTTTAAAATAATATCAAGACATAACTAAACATAGTTTGGTAAATGATTCAAATCGATGAAAAAGAATTTAAAATTTCGTAACTAACTACAACTTACGAGTAGGTATATTTGACTTATGATATTTGAACACGACAAAAAATAATTCTAACTAAAAGCTGAGAATTAGTAAGCAATGAAATACTACGTAGTACAGGCAAAGAATTTTACCACTACGAAAGACTTTTATTACAGTAACAACTTTTCACCGATTATTTCTGAACATGCGAAAAGTGAGCCAAATAGGTAATTTCAAGGTAAGATTTCAAATCTTATTTTATTTTAATTATGGAAATGAGACATTATTTAAGTTATGGTTAGGTTAGTTTAAGTAAGTATCGTTATTGTTTAATGTTTAATATAATATGTGGTTTAAGAACACATCAAAACATTCGGCAATTTAGATATAATATTTACAACACGTGTAATAAAACAATAATGTTTCATTTGTATATCATTAAGCACGTTATTTTTTGCGAGGGTACTATTTTGTGATGACAGTGTTATTAAACTAATATGTTTTACTGAGCTTAATCAGACTCAAGAATTAGTGTTAACCTTAAAGTTAAATTATGCTTTAGTGATCAAAATAATGTTATTGTTTATTATTTTTAGTTTCGTTAACGAATAGGCACTTAACACGTTCATAAAATTAAAATACATCAGTACTAAACAATGGGACATGTTACTTATCATAATGTATATTAATTTAATCAGGTGGAAATGGCTACAAATCATCATGCTTTTAGTAGTTATCAAACCTACAATCAAATGAGAATTTGGATAATATAGGGTAGTCAATCTTCAAGTTTTACATGAAAGGTTACAATATTCTAATAAATAGAGATTTTCTTGTGGTCTTAAAATTATCACACAAGCATATCAATTTTTCAAGAACTTACAAAGCAGGTATTAAATTTACATTTCATACATGTAAATTTACAAATATACCTACACGTTCGAATTTTAGACACTATTCAATTTTTTTTAATACTTCCTATGAGATGAAAACAAATATATTTGAATTTTAAGTATAATACTTGATTTATTAAACACAATTTAAAGGCATAATTAAAGACAAACATTTAAATAATATTTGAGTTTTCATATAGTAAAAATGAAATTGTCTATTAAAAGCAATAAGACCACAAGAAATAAATACGAATAACGATCTCTTTAGCTTAGTAGGACCACAGGCAACAGTTGGCAGGAAGGTTAAGTGTTATCTATATTGCCAGGGTACAAGACACAGGCATTCCTGGGTTCGGAACATACCCTCGAGTCAATTTGCCCCTTTTTTGGGACAAGCTCGTTTCTTTTTGCGTTATTCCCGCTGATCCAATCATTGATACATCTGTTCCTCGCCTAAAGAAAGAATTAAACATACACATACCTTAATACAATATTAATAGAACAATATAAATAGTATTTTACACAATAATGAAGATTAAGAGTAAACGAAATCTGAAAAAGTTAGTTTACTTTCAACGTAAAGTGGATGTATGTACATGCAATGTGTAAAATGATCCAGTTACTCATTATTCCAGTAAGACAATCACATGAAGGTTTTTGATGCTATAAACAATTATTAATCACCCTAAAACGACTACTTGAGTCGAGTTGTGTTCGATTTCTGACTAAAGAATCCTGTCCGTCTAAATAATACTAAGCGGTAAACTTTGTATCTTTCAATGGGTAAAATCCCTTTCCAAAATTCTACCGTGTAGTTTTTAGAATAGATTTTAAATATGAACATAACTGCATTTGAAAAATGAAACAGATTATATTGAATCAAACAAAGCCAACGATTTATCAAAAACACAATGATGCGACAACCCTAACGCTTAAAGCGTTTTGGGATATCTCAATTAATCCCGAAATCGATTGGGTACGATAAAATGTTCGCCTGGTCGTCACTCTTATTGGGATCTCATAAACAGCGAATTGTTTCTATTTTATTGGCTATACGAAAATCCACTTTCAAATCGCTCTCTGCGGACAATTCAAACGTAATTGAAAATGAATGTGAATGTCCTCGCATCAATCAGCGCTTGACTATTGAAATTAGTCGATTTGTTATGTGGTCATAAATTAATATTATCATACGTGAAGGTAATGACAACAGTGGAGCGCACTTCACGCAACTTCATAGTTCAGTCAGAGAGATACCTACCCATCATACCCAACGATAGAATTTAGACCTCTAGGAGCGATGACTATGATTTCGAATCTAGACTGAGCTAGCCTAGTGGAGACCGCCCTTGTGGTATTATTACAAGACCTGGTTTAAAGTTAGTCTTGGTTTAAGCCTAGTGCGCTTTCACTTGTGTAAATATACATAGATGGAGACAGCGTCAACTTAGTCCTGCGGCCGTACCGCCTGGTTCGAACCAGCGGACTTAAAAAGGCCGCATCGCAGAATCATAATAAGAATCATATGAATTGAGTGCAACTCATCATAAGCAAATTCTATTTGACTGCTTTGTATGAATATTCGTAAAATGGTTCCAATTGACACTTTAGCAATGCCTAATTTGTGGACCATTTTACGAATATTTATACAAAGCTGTCAAATAGAATAATTGCTTATGATGAGTTGCATTCCATTCATAATATGATTCGTATTATGATTCTGCGTTGCAGCCTCTTTAGGTCCGCTTGACTAAGTTTAGACCATGTTTTGTAATTAGACGGCTAGGGCCGTTTTTCATACAAACGTAGTCCCCTGCTTCCTTCCTGGGTAATGGAAATAGAGCAATTTTATCATTTAATACAAAAAATAGAAGAATTTGTATGGAACAAATTCTTCTGACGCATTCTTGACAAAATCAACGGCTTCAGAATATAACACGACACAGAATCACTACAATTACACTAAAGAGTTATACTGGAAACGACGACGTCAATTCAACCAGAAACACATTCAACGCTGACAGAGGCAAAAAATGGCCGAAGCGAACGAATTCGACATCGCACATTACGAAGCGACGAGAGTCAGAGGGGCTACTTTGATTACATCGATAAATCGAAGATCCGTACTCGTGATTCACTGTACAATGCTACGGTAGCGCCTTTTTAAAAGTTAATTTACGCGTACATCGCTCGTTAGAGAGCCCATTCGGGATGCAGGACATTTTCTGTTCACTCATGTCATTCGGAAATTGTTTTCATCAATCGTTAGGGCCCAAATGTTTTCTGGTGCTCCTAACATTAACGCATAATTTGTGACGGGGAATACCCGCATGCTAATACAGTGATTAATCTTTATGATGATGTGCACATATAATAGCATAGGTATGCTTAATTTTATTGTCGATAAATTTTATCGCGTCGAAAATTCAATATCTCTGACTATAATCCCTGTGTAAACAAGAAAAAATACAATTTTTAAAGTTAAACACGATCTATCACGAGTAAGTACCTGAGAGCATGAATAAAATGAAAAATAAAATGCCTCAGTTCTTTCACAAAAATCTATTTCTTTTTTCGTAAATTTTTACCAAATCGTAAAATTACTCAATGAAACAATTACTCAATACAGCTTTTATTATGTTAAACCTAATCGTAGAGAAAATTTTTTAATACCATAAAAATAATAAAAAAATCTATTTTTGATACTATTTTCATTGTAAAGCATACTTTCCTTAAATTTAATAAACTGCACATAACAAAGTTTTTCACTGTATAAACGTAGATGTTAATGCGCACTTTCATTGGTCGTTATCCCGTATTCAGAGACAAGGTGCACGCACGCACGTAACAACGTACACAAACTACGGGCACGAAGCAACAACGTACAAACTAAGAAGTATCGATAAATCGATTGCGATGACACCGCCTTCTCACAGTCAGAGTGTAGGTAGAGTGTAACGTCATGTCTCGCATTCACCGACCTGTTGGCATGGACGGCCAAGCCGAAGCCCTCTGGCGGCGCGGCGATGTACAGCGGCGGCGGCGGCTCCTGTGCGCCCGCGCACAGACCCGCACCCGTCGACGCGTTCGACGCGGACGAGCATGACGAGTTGGAGTGGTTCAGTGCTGGAACGAGGAGACAGATGATTAATGGACGGTGGCGAATTTTCCCATGCAGGTCGTGATTATGTTCCGTCTTCTCTTCTGTAACTAATCCCGCTTGGCTAATTGTGGGTCTTTATTCATTACCATTAAATTTATACATTGATGTTAACTAGTTACTCTGTTTAACCTAAATATGGTATCATAATTTAGAACACGTTCTACTTTTATACCATTTGAGGTCTCCTCGGAGACGTGCGGGGAAGGAGGCGTGCGACGTCATACCGCAAGCGGCCAGCGAGGCGGGCAGCGAAAAAAGCAATCTTTTTGGGACTCCACATGTAACGGTCTTAATATTTAGTATCATTTCAAATATCGTAAAGCAAAATTAAATCAGTTTTTATACGACATTTTTGCCACCTAAGTTATAAAAAAAAGAAGTTAGGTTCTTCTGGAGTACCACCTAAACTTGCCGATTAGATTCTTGTGGAGTTCCACCGCAGCTTGCCGTTTAACTATCGACAGGTTTTCACCATAAGAAACCCAAAAAAGACTACAAAGAGTCTCTAAATAGACAGTCATGCTTTCTTCTTCTATTACGCTAGTTGCTACTAACCTGGCATTGGCCTGTGCACCGCTGTGACGTAGCGGTTGCCCTCCATGTACCCTCGGTCCGGCTCCGGGTGGCCATGGTGGCTGTGCAGCGAGTGCTGGTGGGAGTAGAACCCGTCCGGGGGGTGAAGAGCGACGCCGCCGCCGGATTCCTCCTCGTCCACCTTCTGAGAGAAGCTGTGAACAAGGAAAACAGAAGGGTTATTGACGAGTTCAACTTTTTCATCTACGATAGGGAAGGTCATGGCCTTCATCTTCACTTCACTTCACTTCACTAGATGGTAAGTGACGAAGAGGCCGAAGCCTCACATTATTATTGAAATCACCGTAATACAAATGTAATACAAATTAAACGCTTGACGTGTTGCAGGCTGTACTACTAAACTATATCTACCGATTTATTCCCATGTTTTTACGAACTCACTTATCTTGTTTGTTTGTATTGTAACTTTGTTTATAAGATTGTTCGTCAGGGAAACCATAATTACGAGTATATTAAGAATGACATTAACACAAACATCGAGGCATCCTTATTCCACAGATGTATTTAAGATATATACCAACCTTAGAATAATTATTCTAAGATACCAACATTAGCACCTACGTAATATCTGGAATCATCGACCAACATTACAGTGCGCAAAAAAATCAAACAGGCACAACAATAAAATATGAACGTAGGAAAGTTTTCACGGGCCCAAAAGCTACGGCTTCCCGAGAAGGGATTCAATTAAGGCCTGATATAATGTAATAAAGGGACGCTCGACATCCGTACTTCGTCGCACTGGCCTTGTGGGGCTCTCCCAGGGCCCCGTTGTGGACGTCGTCGCATTTCAGATAGGAAATTTTATTTAATATATAGAGCTGTCACTTTCAGTTGATTTTAAGCTCTATATTATAGATATAGAGATTCTCTAAGTGGTAGCGCGATTCCTGAAGCGCTTACGTTAAGCTCATGCACTTAATTATGTTAGCGCGAAACGTTAATATGTTGTTATAAAATAAAAAGTATAATTTAACTTCTGATTATTCTTTATAAAAAAGTAATTAAAATTAACGTGATCTACTGCTCAACATGACCGCCTCTTCAGAGCAGAACCGGCCACTTTTAGGAATGTTTTACGCGAAACATTCCTTAAAGTGGCCTCTTCGACTATTAAAACAACCAATAGTCTCAAATTATGTAACTAAGATTGATTGAATGACTATGATTTCCTTGTTTCATTTATAATGGTGTTCTGATCGATTCGCACAAATTTTTAGCTCTATGCGAATTACACTCGACGTTTATTATCCGAGCTTACTTGACAAAACTAAGCTTGCATCTTAGAGCATTTACCGTTTTTTTGTAATACATTTAGTAACCCACCGTATTAGTGTACGCCAATATTGCTGCGAGGACTACTGTCGACGAATTCTCATTCATGATACAATGAATTAGAACTGACTTGTACTGAGTGAATAATTAACTCAAAAGGCGAGGCCTGTCCACTCACCTATCTGACCCAGTATCTGTAAGGCTACGATAGACTAGTCCTAAATCGAGATGAGACTAGCATTCACCAGACCAGAGAGCCAATCCCACTAACCAAACACAGGCCGATTGAAGCGGAATTGTTACATTCGATCAATCGGAGTGCACAGCCTTTCAAGTGTTCGGTGACGTGATAATGTGGCGATCTGATTAGTCGAGCGCAATCGTTCAGTTACAGCACAGAATAAATAATAGTACTAAAGTAATTACAGTTCAGCTGTTTCTTATTAGTAGAATTAGCTCTCAGCCCTCATATCATGACCATGAGGTCTAAAGTCGCAGTGCGAGCGAGATGTAAGCTATGAGCTGCAATGGCGGTGACTCCGTTTCAATCCAGGCTTACTCTTGAAACCAATTTCTATCGATCGACATTAACATTCTCACTTTAGTACACTTGAGTAAGTACTTATTCCATATTTCCAGGGTTGCCATCTCTAAAGTCTGGCAACCAGGACGAGAAGTATAATAACGTCGTAATTTTAAAATTCGGAACCCAACCATGTCAACAGTTCTTTTTTTAACTTACGCAGTGTTTCATTCTAATTAAAATTTACGGTTTTAGTCATCTTTCATCCTTTTAAGTTATAAAACAGTGTCTTCTTATAGTTTTAAGAAAGTCTTAATCTACTTTTTCTTTTTTAATCATTAAATAAATCACAAAAATATAAATATGCGGCATAGCCATAAACGGGCATGTCTTTGATCGCGTTGACTTACAAGTTTGAGTTTTTCACAGATGAAAAAGACCGAGGCTCGAATATTTGATAAATAAATTTCGATTGATAATTCTACCAATTCCTGCAAAAAAGGATCTTGACAGACAGGCGGACAGACAGACAACGAAGTGATCCTATAACTGTTCAGCTATTTCTTTAGATGGTACGGAATCCCAAAAAAAAAGAAACATTTTAAACTAGGTGTTCAAATGGGACTAGGAAAAATTGGGGCAATTCCGCAATTGGTATTGGTAACCCTAAATATTGAGGGTAGGTATTCCATATTATAGTGCGCGGGTCTTCAACGGTTCACTCAACATCCGCGCAATACGGATCTAATTTGGCGCTAATGTTTAAATTGAAACTCAGGAGTGGACAATCACCTATCAATGTCATTCACATTGCATTGGTTTAGGTATGCTGGACAAAGTTAAGTGCTACATGTTACTCTCTTAGTATCAAATCAAACAGAGTAAAACATTGAATAACATTCAGTGATATTTCGCTCGATGAAAACGTCTGGAAATCTAGAAAAGGCCTCAACTTATACCTACTTCGTTCGTTATCTGCGTTAACCACGCGGCCTTTTCACGAGATACAATAACAATATTTTTACTATCCCAATCAAATGTTTGCGCAGCCTGGAATTGGGCTTCGGTCATAGTCCCTTACTTACATGTTATTTCCAATCGTAGTCTCATGACAGCTCCAATGTTGTCGATATTAAAATAGAGCTCGATGATGTGGGATATATACGTGTTTGGTAACTACCCTTTTTTTATAGAGGGAAGATACAGTTTTTACGGCATTCAACAAGGGACTTGAGCTGACTGGGCCACCCCAAGGATATGCCGGACTCAGGTAGAAGACCCAATACCGGCTAAAAACCCTCTAGATACTTCTACCTCCGTAGAGACACAATCGGGATCGGCGTTAGCCATTCCCCGATTTTGCCCCCTGGAGGGTTGCCTAGCGCACGCGCCAGGACTCACCTCTACGGGGGGGTCGACAAGTATCTTGAGAAATTCAAGAAATTTTTTTTTTCTACGGGAGTAGCCTATGTTAATCAAGGGATAATGAAGCATTCTAATGGTGAAAGAATTTTTGAAATCGGTCCAGTAGTTTTTGAGTTTATTCGTTATATTATATATACATATGTATACTTTTCTTGAAATTACCACGGGATAGGTATCCACGCGGGTATAAATACGCAAACCAACTAGTTTTTTATATTATACTAGCTGTGCCCGCCAGTAAAAATACTAATATCGCTATTAAAAAATGGGGGTTGGTGGTAGAAGGGTGAAAATTTAGGGTGTGTAGTATTTCTTGATACCAAATCTAAAAAAATTAAAAAAAATCTGGAAGTCACCCTTATCACCTTAAAGCATTCTAAGCTTATCACCTAGCGATATAAAAAAAGTTTCGGAGGAGTAAGATCATAAACACTGTGTCACGAGATTTTTATTATTTTTTTTTTCCGTTTCCGTTTTTGCAACATTTTTCATTGATGCTCAACTCCTATTAGTCGTAGCGTGATGTTATATAGCCTAAATAAAGCCTTCCTCGATAAATGAACTAACCAACACAAAAATATTTTTTCAATTCGAATCAGTAGTTCCTGAGACTAGGGCGTTCAACCAAACAAACAATCAAACAAACTCATCAGCTTTATAATATTAGTAAGTATAGATACAAAAAACAACGAAGACGCATAACGCAAAAAGTTCTGCCTACTAACAGAATTTGCCGCATTATAAATGTTAGATATACACTTACGGCCTTACAAATAAAAACTTATACCGAGGATAATCCTCGGAATAATTTATTCTGTGTTTTGTCTTGTTTTAGCACATGTCAGATGTAATATGTCAAAATAAGACAAAACACGGAATAACTATTCCGAGGTTATTCCTAGGAATAAGTTTTTTATTTGTAAGGCCGCAAGACTTCTTCGACGTTGACCTTTATAATGTCGACTGCAAGAAATCGGTAATGGCATTTAATTTCAATTAAAACTTGTCACCATAAACACATTAACAGCAAAAGTAATCGACACCAAACAAACAAAGTTACACGGTCCTATACAAACAAAACATTTCGAAGTCAGTAGGTAATCTATTTTCCTCTCATTCGACACAAGATTGATCACAGAAAAGGGATCGTACAGAACAGGTAACGTTTTGTTGGCACAAGGTTTTCATTATAGCGTACAAGATCGACTACTTTCTACTTCGTGAATAAAACTGACGGACTCCAAATAAGTGAAAAACTAATAATAACATTTAAAAAGATGTTGCCGCACAAGAAAAAAACAAGTTTCAGCTATGATTTAGATAATAACATCACTTTCCCCAAAAAAGCAAGGAAACCATTAGGTAAGATTAAGAATGAAGAATTTTACAATAAAAATAAATACGAAAATATAGCGGTCCGTCCGGCCGGAAAAGATTTATGAATGAAACACATTTCTTACAAAACGTGGAGATATGCTCTTTAAATCCAATTTACGATTAACATCGTGCGATTAAGGTAAACCGACATACTTCAGCAATATAATTTCAACTATACCGTAAAATACTTAACGTTCACAATCGTTTGAGAGAATACAGCGGTTTGCACAACTTCATGTGGCGATTATTGTACAACGAAAAATCATATTTTACACACGCATAACAGTACAGTTCGCTAATATGATAATCGCCGGCGGCTTATATTCAGGCGGCTCGGCGGAGCGTTGAAAAATTACTGTAACGGTGTACAGTGCGGTGGAAAACTGCTCTGATCAGTTAAATCTGTAATTAGCACGCGATCCATAACATTTATGACACTGTGTACCGTGTCACGTACCTACGTGCATTTATAAAAATATCTCTTTCTAAAACGATTAATGTATACCCCGTATTATGTAGAACTCATCATAAGAGACAATCCACACACTAAGTATATGACAAGTACTAAATAACGTAGTAAGTACCACTCTTGATGTACTTACTTCAAACATTTAATTTATCATGACTCATACTTTCCACATTTCTATGATCGTCACCTGGAAGAGATTTCTGCATTTCCACTGCATACCGAATGCGAAATTGTTGGGGTTGAATGTTTTTTCGTAGTGCAGGGAATATATTTTGATAGTATAAAACAAATGCATGTAAACTCCCATGAAGCAAATATGCGATTACAGTAATCTTCATTTGAAAATTTTCCAAAAGGATAGCGGGTTATCTAAAGATCATGAAAAACAAGAAGAGGCATATTCATTATGATTTGATGTATAGATAAATGACGAAACTAAGATATGCTTAGCTTCGCCAAGGAATGTATATTAGCATCAGTATCACCAAATGAGGATTAAATTGTTTAAGTGATGAAGCACGTTCTTATACATATATGTATTGGATTCATACAAATGTCACGCGAGACACGTTTATGCAAACAGTGGCTACATTTACAACGATGAAAGAAGATAGTTTGAGCCAACGACCTTAGATTTATTTCATTCGTTTAGTTTCGAACATCATGTGTAATATTGGGTCTCTTCAAGGCAAACGGTATTACACATCCGAAAAAATGCAGCCAAATGCTTTCTCATCGATCATGAAACAAACTCTCACGTCTAAGATCATAAATCTGAGAGCACATAAGCAGACTGAACGAAATCTTTTTCTTTTTTATATCAAGATATTGTGACCTAGTTATAACGATGAGACGACGAAATGTAAACCGAGAATAAATAGAAATACCTAAGGGGGTGTGTTTAAGATCGCTAATTTAACAACCTCTCATTTTAACAAAAAAAATAGAAAACACCAAACAAAACTCTACATCAACGATGTAGTAGGGCAGTACCCTCCTCAGACTCGTCTAAGGCGAGATCCGTGCCCAGCTATGGGACTTATAAAACTCAAGAGTAAAGAGGTTTGGATTTTTTTTATTAATTTTGTTTTGTATTTTATATTTTGCTGACAAGTGTACACAGTGAACGTACAATGCGCGCGCGCTCCTTGGCAGTGGCCGTGGCGGTCGAGCGCATCGCGCTTACGCACTCAGCACGCCCCCATATGGGCCATTAATATGGGCCTAAACAAAAGCCGCATGTTTTTTTTCCGCAGTCGTTCCGTAGAAAAATGTATGGAAATGACATTAGCCTGTGACAACCTCACGCTATTTTTTCCGCAGCTAATGTCATCTCCATGCATTTTTCTGTGGAAGGACTTCGGGAAAATAAGCGTGTGGCTTTTGTCTCGGCCCACTGTTTCGTCTGTTTACTGTGCGTTTAAGGCTGACGTATCCCAACTGAGACCCGCTGGAAGTAGATGATTTTTTACAGGTGCGCAATAATTGTGACCGTAGGCTTCTACCTATATAAACTGCATTTCAACTGCACTGTTGGCAGTTGCATTCCGGCTATGTACTTACATTGGAAATGCAATTTGGCAGTCAAAGTGTAGTTGAAATGCATGTTGTCTGTATATCTAATTACCTCGCCTAAGACTAGACAATACAGTATGCGGAACAATATCCTAAGAAAATTTAGGATACATTCGTAATTGGTGTATTTTTGTTGCCTCCTTGGCGCTATAATTTAAACTATCTTGGGAGGCTGAAGACTCAGATTAGAACCCGATCCCGATCCAATCGAAAGAATTTTGTTAATTGCTAATATTATCATGTCTTGTATGTATAATATGAATATGCGTTCACTGTCATGATGTTATTAGATTAACCTACATAATATTGTACGGAAGTTGATTTTTTTCAAAATCATTACATTAGGTAAATAGTTTTATTTTTTACATTTAACAACAAAAAGTGAAAAACAGCTGAAACATCAGATAGACAGGTCGTTGAGATCAAACTCGCCTTAACAACTAGCACATTGTTATACCAGATTACCCAATAGGACATCCCGTTTAGTGGGATGATTGATAGACCATTACACATATGGACATCGATCGAATATAAAGCAAACTGATCACTATATCTACCGCGCGAACACGTACCTAACTACACAAGAATACAAAATTATTGTTTAAAAACGGATAATTACCAAATCCTGTATAATTATACCACCTCAGTGATCTTTTGATTGCTTGAGACATTGATATGTTTTAAATAAAACTACATGTTTCGGATTTGCGCGCGTATTTAGCCCGACATTTCGAACGCTTTTCAGCATTCGTGGTCACATAGTTAAAATGTTTAAAACCAAATATACGCGAGTAAACCCGAAGAATGTAGCTTTATTTAAATGTACAGTAAGCTCCCATTCAAGCTTTACATTTACACTACGAAAACCGCCACTATACGAGCGATATAAGAACGGTCCAAAGGTCAAACGGTATAGCTTGATGAGCTTACTTTACCTACTCGTGCAAATAAAAGACATCGATATCATATGTATTAAAGAAAAGTTTCAAGCTCTTACTTAACAAACATTGCTACGACAAAGCTGGACTTGAGAGAAAGTCTATAGGTACTTAATACTTATCTAATATATAAAATTCTCGTGTCACAGTGGTTGTTACCGAACTCCTCCGAAACGGCTTGACCGATCTTTATGATTTTTTTTGTGCATGTTCGGTAGGTATGAGAATAGGTCGTAAACTATTTTTTATTACGGCGTTATTATGGCGAAACATAGTTCGCCGGCACAGCTAGTATCTGTCTGTATGTCTGTCTGTCTGTTATCTCTTTACGCTTAAACCGCTAAATCGATTTAGATAAAATTTGGTATAGTTTGAGTCCTGGGATGGGACATTGGGATAGTTTTTATCGCGGAAATCATCCTTTAAGGGGGTGAAAAAGAGGGGTGGAACTTTGGATTGGAAATCAATAACCGCTGAACCGATTTAGGTGACATTTGGAATGGACACAGTTTGAGTTGTGGGGAAGAACACAAGCAGATTGGATAAAATAAGCTAGCCAAATTACTAATTTCACGGGGACGAAATCGCAGGCAAAAAGCTAGCTGTTTTTATAAAGCAGTATTGTGCCTATGTATGTACAGTAACAGACTTGAATTTCCGGAGTCCGATTCACCATCAGATTCAAAATATAAATTCCACTTAACGCCATCCGTTTATTTATCGAGACACTCGTTCGTTTCCAAAATTGGTTTGGATTGGCTTGTGTACAAAGGAGGGCGTCTCAAACTGCAGTGTCGTAAAATAATAGGTTTACGGCGCCGTCGCCAGTTCAAAACGCGCCGTATAATGCTTTTGTTTGTGAGAAAGCTTCGCTCGATCTCCGTAACTTGTGCAAAACAAATGTGCATTTTGGACGGAGAACTGCGTGCGATTTATGAACACGTCACGACATAACATACTGCTGAAAATAAAACTAATGTTGTGCACAACGGAACCGCAACGTACAACACAGTGACGGAGTTTTCATCAAGCGATTTCAATTTAAGCTTTACTTCTTGGAAGGCAGAGGTTAGAATCCAACGGAGAATATTGTATTTTTTTTGAAACCTGATGTACCGAGCCTTGAACTTTAGATAAGACGAATAGGTATGTGATCATACTTGTACACTTTATAGTGGTTTCCATA
Source organism: Schoenobius gigantellus (assembly GCA_963935595.1). Classification (NCBI taxonomy): domain Eukaryota; kingdom Metazoa; phylum Arthropoda; class Insecta; order Lepidoptera; family Crambidae; genus Schoenobius; species Schoenobius gigantellus. The sequence goes on along the minus strand of OZ012542.1, from coordinate 55,096,657 downwards.
CCTATTTTGTTTAAAAATAAACAATCATTCTGACGTCGAAATAAAATCCGAAATTCAACCGTTACGTTTCTGATTATATTTATTCAAAAGGCAATGAAAAAATGGGAGTGAAATGAAAGGTTTCATTCAATACGTGGACGCTATTCATTTAACAAATAAGATCTGACGGTAAACTCGATTAATCTGCAATTTTTTCTTTACCTACGAGTATGAAAGGCAAAGGGCACAACAAACATGTAGACTCTTTTTGGGTTTACATCAACAATATGTATTTACTAATATCTAATCTAATCTACTTACTTACTATAATCCTTGTGCCCGTAAAAATGATGTTACACATTTAAAAAGAACGCCTGAATGAATCAATTACGGATCATTAAATACAACTGCCTGGTAAACAAATAATACATAAGTAAACATTACAAATGAAACATATCTGAACATACTACACAACAACGGAAACATAAAGAGACATTTGGTGTACGGTGAGTAAAGAAAGTGGTGTACCAGTTTTGATAAAATTTCGCGTATAAACTAAAATATCGTTAAGGGTACTTTTGCAGCTGTCAGTATGACTATCCTTTACAACAAGTGTAAAGGATAGTCAACTGTACTGTTTCATGACACAAATCTGCATTTCAATCTTGTGCTGTAAACCATTTTTTGGCCGACTGTACAACTAGGTACTCTCCTAAGTAAACAGAGCAAAGGTATCTAGTAAGGATAAAGTACCCATCACCAACAAAGACATCGTGCCATATGATTTAGAAACAGTCGCGGAGCGGAGAAAGTCCGTGAAAGACATCAATTTGCAAAATTAGCGACCCGTAAGACACAATAATAGTTATAAAACTTAGTCACGGAAAACGAAGTTTCTAAATGAAACGTTGGCTATACGATACCAACCAATCGACTCTTACATCACACACACAAATAATACTTGTTTTTTTTTATATAAATAGCAAGAAATGATGCTGCTATTCGCGTCTTACAGGTTTTTTTACCATCACCAAAAGAATAACAGCAACTCGAGTTTGTTGTCCGTAAACTTTAGCGATTAAGTAAACACACTTTTTGCTACACACAATGCAACAAAAAATATGTCATGTAGGTATATATGTATTTAATATGTCGTAACGATCATTTAGGTATTGACAAATTGCGTGACGTAGATGATAAAATGAGAAATTCCAAAAACATCAGATCATTGATTGATTTCAATCGTAAGTTTTTATGTTAGCCTATTAATAAATAAAGGATCAATCAATGTACGAGTATGTAACTACAAACCAGATCACAATATATATGTGTATAAAGGAAGATGCCTAACCACTCCGTCAATGTGAAACAACTAGGAATGAAAAAAAAAACCACTCAGACCCATGGCATATAATCGTAGCTTAGGAAACTCCTAAGGGGTTCGACGCATATGACCAAAAACGCAAAAGGCCAATATACGCATTTGGCCAGATACGCAAATGGACTTTTGTCTTTCAGAAACAGAATATGATAACATGCCATCTAAGAGTATCCTACGCTAAGACAAGATTAGTGAAATTGAACCAATTGGATCCGTATCTTGAGAAAATTAAATAACACAGAGTTTGTTTCACTCAAAATCCGCGCAATACAGCGGACCTAAATAGGCCGCATCGGCAGAATCGTTGGCATGACCATAATATGATTCATATTATGAGTTGAGTGCAATTCATCATAAGCAATTATTCTCTTTGACAGCTTTGTATGAATATTCGTAAAATGGTACACAAATTAGGCATTGGGCCATTTTACGAATATTCATACGAAGCCGTCAATCAAATATTAATCGTGCTTCTGTCCTTAAGAATGTTTAGATAAAATGTTCAAAAATATATGAATTTAAGAACTGTATGGCGGTACAGTAAATTGAAATTGTTCGAAACGGGAAAGTAGCGAGTTAAACGGTGCAAAGTTATATATGAGCCTTGTTCCTCACAATAGCCAGAATGTCTATTTTATTTTACTTTATGTCTTCCCCAACAGCTAAATCACAGCATGGTAATATATAACATAAAGCTAAATAAAGGTCCTCATATATATATGTTGCGAATTCAAACCTCCTGCGTAAAATAATTTTGATGACTACACACTAACGCGCCTATCCGTGTCTAGTTAGGGGTCATACCCATCTTTAATTTTGTTATAATTTTCAATGTTTAAAATCCATTGAGCTTAAAGTAACGTATCCTTTATGTATAGTAGCCATCAGATACAGACAAGATACATCTTTGAATAAATCTAATTGTGGGATAGCTATAATCTTTTTGGGCTTCATGTGGTTTGCACTACTAATGTCCAAATTATAATAATTCATAGATATTAGATGGCACTATTTCATGACGAGAATCTAAATAAAGTGGCCTAGGCGGAACGAAATTCGCGGGCACAACAAGTATTTATGAACATGACAGAGGTATTCATCAAAACAGTTGCCGCTTTCATCTCACCTGTTGATTGACAACGGTGGAGTGGAAGCGAAATTCAATCCAAATTCCCTAACTACAGGGAAACTTGTAATCGCACCTCTGACTGTCACATGTCAAACTACAACAATGCTTTATACATTAGTATTATGAATAACATAATAGGTTGGGGAAAAAGTTTCTTCGCATTTTTTAAGAAAATTCAAAACATTTTTTAATATAGTTTATTTACATTTAACTAAAGTATGTAGGTACCATTTTGTTCGATAACTTTTTGCCATCTTGTAGGTAGGGACATGATCCCATTGCTATAGAAATTTTGGGACTTCTGGTCAAAATACCGCGACAAGTGGTTTTGGCAGTCCTCTCGTGATGTTAACCTGACACTGCCTAAAGAATTCTGAAGAGACCGAAACAGGTGGAAATCTGAAGGTGCAAGGTCAGGACTATACGGCGGATGCATTAACACCTCCCAGCCAAACTCTCTTAATTTTTGCTGAGTGGCTAAAGATGTGTGAGGTCTAGCGTTATCATGATGAAAAACCACACCCCTTCTGTTGATTAATTCCGGCCGCTTTCTCTCAACTTCTTGCTTTAATCTCATCAGTTGTTCGCAGTAGAGTTCAGAATCGATGGTCCTGCCTGATGGTAACAGCTCATAATGAATAATGCCCTTCCAATCCCACCACACACACAGCATCACCTTGTTGCGAGTTAACCCGGGTTTCGCCACAGTCTGTGAAGCCTGACCGGCCTTTGACCACGACCTTTTTCGCACGTTCTTGTCATACGTGATCCACTTTTCATCACCAGTTATCAGCTTCTTCAAAAATGGTTCGGTTTCATTACGTCGTAATAAAGAATCACAAATGAGTACACGGTTCATTAGGTTTCTTTCAGTGAGCTCGTGAGGTACCCAAATGTCGAGCTTTTTTGTGTACCCAGTTTTTTTCAAATGCGCCAAAACTGTTTTGTGGTCAATTCCCAGTTCTTCAGCTACGTAGTAACTACTGACATGCCGATCTTGCTCCACTTTTTCAAAAATGGCATCCATTTTATCTGTAATAGGGCGACCAGAGCGACGTGCATCTTTGACATCAAAATTTCCGGATTGAAAACGCTTAAACCAAATTTGTGCTACTCTCACAGACACTGCACTAGGTCCATAAACATCGCAAATTTTTTTCGCAGCTTGCGTTGCATTTTTACCTTTTTTGTAGTAAAATTTTAAAATGTATCGAATTTCTTCATTAGATTCACTCATCTTGGCGGTACGAAAAACAAATGAAAATCACACATTTTCCTAATTTGAATTTGGAATTATGTTCTTTAAAATTTAAACTTTCAATGATACCAAAACCAGCCAGATACAAATAGTATAGCCAAAGAGATTTTATTACAAGTTTATACATACTATAATGCGAAAAGACTTTTTCCCCAACCTAATATATAACCTTATCCATCACAAATAAGCAAGCAAAAAAAAAATGACACACTCAAAATACAAAAGGAAATAATAAGCAATATTATAGAACATCAGCATATCTTTTGCTTTTACATATGCACAAGCAACTACCCTCAAAGAATGATACACTTTATATCAGATGACATTTCAGTACTGACGTGCCATTAGCGTTGAACTTATATGAAATACCGAACGAGCTCAAGCGGAGCGCTGTCGGAAACAACTTTCCCGGAACGTCGGAAAACAGAGTCGAACTCTAAGAATCGCACCGACCAACATTAACAATGTATATGTTCTTTGTGTGACGTAATAACAACGGCATACGTCACGCGCATTTCAGAAGGTCTATTCACGACTTCATTCCCACTTTCGGAACGATGCCCTGTATTTTCCATATCGAACGTCGACGTAGGCACCATGATTATAATAGTAAGCGTGATAAGTTTAAAAAAATCCAACAAACATGTGCCGTGCACTGTACATCAGTAGATGTTACTGACTTATTATATATTTTTGAAGCAAAGCTGTCAAATTAGTTCATAAGCACACTACTACACTACTGCGACCGGGGTGAATGCTGTACCTTGTGAAATACCTGCATCAACACAGTTTACCAGTTGCTTGATTATTGATTGATTTAAATTTTGACAACAGTTACCTACGGTAACCGTATAGCCGTCTTCTTTGTTAATGGTTTTGAAACATTCGTATTCTCAGCGTTCATTTGGAATTTAGTGACTCGTGGGTGCCAGTCAATTATTTGATGTCCCAATTAAGACTTCTCTAAAAATAGTATTAGTAATTTTAAATCTTTATTAGGCTGTTCATATATTATTCCAAAATTCTTTTCTGAAAACCGTTATTTTAATTCACGCCCAAATTTGTATTCTTCGTGACACCTACTTCCCGCTGCCCTCATTTACCAACCATATCTACTAAGTGCTTACAACACACACATTTCAACTAAAAATCTTTAAGCGGTGGAACTAACTTCGCGGAGTATCACTGAGTGGATTTTATTTGTCAAATGGAGAGCGACTGCCCCCCTTTGTGGTGGGTGGAGCAGTCCGCCATTGAGCTGCAAAGAGTTGATTAATGCGGCTGAATGCACCCGCTCGTTGCAGAAGCGACCCACTTTCGTTGCCCAGTAAAAATTGTAGGCTTTAAACTAGACTACGCTTGTTATAGCAAAAAATATTCAAACAAGTTCGTTATTCGCTTTCTGCTGCCACTTAAAATTAGATTTCAAATTGTTCGTTGCCATGCCAACGATGACGGTGAGAAAACTTTTCACATTTTTGTTCGTATTAATAATACGAGACTACAGTATTCGTACCAGTGACGTGGTGCAAAGTTGAAACTACTCGAAACAGATAAATGCAGTTGTCTTGTAATCGACTTTTGAGTTCAAAATTACTTACAGTGTTGCTTGAATAAAGATCGTTATTTCATTTTGTTTATTCATAAGGACTCGTTGATAAGAATAGAAACACCTGTAGACACCGTGTGTTCTTATGAAAAAGATACATATAACGCTGTTGGTGAATGCGTATTTCTCATTCAGTAGCAAATTATATTAAGAGTCAGGTAGCATTGGTGTTATAATACATTTGAATGCCCAATTTCCCATTTACAACTCTATTTCATCCCATAAATGTATATCTTATTGTCTTAGGAATACTAAACTCTCGTAATTTGCAGAGACGCACGTCAGTGATAATTTATGATTTTAAATTAGCAGATTAGATACTACTGCATGCTTATCCCGCTATTAAAATAGTAATATCGTCAGTTTAGCAATAACAAGAACTGCTTCATTAAAATTAAGAGACCGTTTCACTGGCAACATTCTAGAGACAGAGCCCTATAAGTTATTCAAACAGAATTTTCATCTTGGCCACCCTCTGTAATTATTGATGAGCAAGCGGGACAAATTTCAGTTTTCGCTCCTCCAGTTTCCTGGGTCAAGTTAGGGCTGAAAACTTACGCAATCACGTCTAGAGAACGTACGTACGGCGCAGATTTTGTGAATGTTTGTCAAATGAACAATGCTCGTCTGTTTGTTGAAGATTTATTGCGGTAATTAGTTACGTTCACGACTCTATGTACGGCTGTAAATGGTTTTCGCTGAGATTCGTATGGAAGACAGAGTAACGTGAATTAGATTGCTAGAGATAGTTATCTGGCTGATGTGGAAGATTAATGAACTAAGCATAATGTAATTACGCGAAAGTAGGTCTATTTTTAAACAATAAACCTAATGGGAAGTAATCTTATCGTTTGGGCGTTACGTAAAATCAATTTCCAAAGGTCGGACTCGTTACGAAAAACGAACTTTACAGAGGCGTTGATTCTACAAATAAATGAAGAACAGTTCGATAGATTAGTTATTTTTTCTACTTGTCTCTGGTTCATCCGCATGAAATTAAATTCTATTATATCTGAAAGAGAATCGAGTATTCTTAAAGTTATTTTTCCTTATGTAAAGAGACAATTCAACACGATAATGTATGTGTTTGTTTGTGTGCTTCAAATTAGGCTATTGTATAGTTATAATATTATGAGCCAAATTTGATCAAAATGTTCAATACTAAACTAACGTTCACATTGTTTTCCTTTGCAAACTATCCTAGTTCATACATAGCAAATTCGCGGCACTTAAAATGCAGTTCTGTTTCATAGTATCAAAAAAATACATCAATAATATATATTTTAAATATCACTTATCGGAAATTGTATTATTTCGAAATAGCGGTAGCTTGCAAATTATTCCAGGTTTAATCAGACTCTAAAGCAAAACAAAGTTAAATTGAGAGTTAAAAGTGTCTCAAACAAATTAATAGCTGAGAAACAACATATTTTGCTGGGTTTGCTAGCTTTCTTAGTTTTAATAAGATATTTATATTCGAATAATAAAAGCAATTATTAATAAAAGCAAAGCAAAAGGGTAATCGGTGAAGATACATAAAAAAATAAATGCAGACGAACATAGAACATCCTTCTTTTTCGAAATCTGTTAAAAAATACATGTTTTGCAACCAAATAAATACGTTTGTGTTATGAGAATGAGTGTGATGGGAATGATGCGGAGAGATATAAGTTAAATCATATTAAGTAAAATAGGGTTTCAATCTTAAAGATAAAGTAAAAATAAATCTTACTTCAAATCATTACTAATCAAATGCTAGTGATAAATTTGTCATAGGTTGGTTTAATAAGGTTGGATACAAAGTAATAAGCGAAGCTACAGGTAGTAGTTATTTTACTAAGGGCAAAGTTTGGTAAAATTGCCATCATAATGTTACTTTTTAGTACCGTTGAAGGCTGAATTTAGAAGTCTACGAAGACCGAGGCTATCTATAGAAGCTTAATTTGTCAGTAAAAATACTACTCACCCGTATCCAGGCTTTTGACAGAACCAGGATCTGGTGAGCTTCGCAGCTTCAAGCAATACGCCGCCGAGATCCCCGATCCTCATGCCAGTGCAAGAGCAGCATCTATCGCCCTCTCCCTCGGCCACAAGCACAAGTTTCGACTCTGACTTCGCCACTTTGGCCACTTTTCTTTGCACTATCCTCCCGAACACGTCTTATTAACACATTTCACGTCACTGCACTATTCAGTAGGTACACCTCCACTTACTGACGATATATGATCAGAAAATTATACAACAAGTGATCACCTGTATGATGTAAAATAAAAACTCAGGTTCTTGTGAGGTCACAATAGTGATCGTAACGTACGTCCGTCCGTACAATGATAGAGAGTTTGGTAATGAAGAAACGAAATGGTAATTGTCGTTAAATTGTAACTAATTGGACTGGTTCTGACAATGAAATAAATGACGGATTCTATGATGATAAATTCCATTGCTCATTCATAACCTACTTACGATAAATTTGAAGCTAAGGTGGTATTATGAATGCCACATTTATAAATTACATTTTAATGGACATCTTTTTAGTTTATTCGTTAAAACACCTAAAACCAGATTAATATTATGTGGTCAACTTAGTTGTTTAACCTTTATTTTTGCATCTATCGACTAGGTCTATCTATGATCTATGTTTATAGTTAATCATAATTTAGTTTCATTTCAGTACTCCATGTATTACAATCAATTGTCAAAATATCGACAAGGTCACATATTAATCTAAAGCAAACGAAACTAGTAGGTGAACATATACCTACTTGGGTTTACAAAAAATATTATGTCTGGCCGCAATCAAATTGAAATCAAGTGACTTGCACGAACAAGATAGGCATGTACTTAATGAGACATTGATCCCCAATAAAATTCTAGGGAACCACACAATAAATCATAAAACGCAACATGACATGGCGGACAGAATCAAGTTTACATTGTTGAGGGAGATCAAAGCCAGAACTGAATATTGCAGTCACGGTTTTCTATCACCGACTGATATTTATGACGAGCATGATATACTGACCAACATAACACTTATTCGATATACATCAGTGAACCAACGTAGAAGTTTTCTCTGTGCATAAAACATAACACATTTCTCTGTTAGCGTTATAATGCTTACAGATTATATTCAACCACTAGCTGTGCCCGCGACTTCGTCCGCGTGGAAAAGTAACTTTTTACAGCAAATTTTTTTAAAGATCTCGATAGCCCATGTTATACCTTATATAATTAGCTATGTATTAGTGAAAGTCCCGACAAAATCGGTCCAGCTGTTCCGGAGGTTGGCGGGAACAAACAGACAGACAAAAAATTTTTAAATTGTGTTTTTGTTATTGGTACCCGATATACATTCATACCCATTTAGTAAAAACTTGTTATTTTGATATTACAAACAGACACTTCAATTTTATTTATTTGTATAGGAGATAAGATCGTTTCAAGGAATACTTAAAACTGAAGTTATCGTCATTGTTATTACATTTATTTCCAAGTTTCAAACTTAAAACGTAAAGGTCACAAAGAAGTTAATATTGATATTGATGGAGTTTTGAACTCATGAACACATTTTGCAGTTCTAGCAGTGATAAAAAATCGTTTAGAAACATTAATAAATTAAACGACACATATGAAAAGGAACATTGTAAGAGCGACTTCTCTTCAAATGCCTACACCAAAATCGACGGCTAGATTTTATTTTGACGCTCGAGATAGTGACGATTTTCACATTAAAGCGTCACAAGCAACATTTCTTTAGTAACTAACAGGTAACAGGAACCAAAGTCATTTATATGTATAGAAAATTTTGTGGACCCAACAAAAAGCTACGTTGATAGAAATACAATAAGCTGGCAGTGTTCCTGAATAAATTGAGGCATTAACAAAATAGAAAGTTTTGTTTGGAGAACACGAAAAGCCCTGCGGTATAACAAGAAGGTCAGTAAAATTTTCTTACATCTTTATTTCGTTTCAGATAATAAACCAAATAAGAAGAAATTTAATGCAACCACAACAACTTTCGGGTAAATATATTTTGTTTATCACTAAGGGTCAAACTTTTCTTTTTTTGTAATATTCCTTTATAATACTACTAATCCTAATATTTTCTTAACATTTACTAACATTAGATTCAGGAAAAGCATAATGCTAGCTCATAGCTAAATGTATACTTATCTTTATTGTTTAATTAAGAAAAGTAAGCCATTCCCTATTATTCTTTGCCGTAGATACCGACAAGAGCAGCTGACGCAATATTATATATACCTCGCAAAAAAGGGATGGACGATGGATTTTCTTTGTTTCAATGTCGCAGCTTAATTAATTAAGTTTGCCCAACAACAAAGCAAATATTATTTGTTGAGATGACCTTAGTGTTAATGAAGTAGATAAATAAATGTTACGGTCAATGAAGTAAAAAAAATGATATTAAGGTATTAATTAATAATGTTTACTTAGTAGAATATGATAATATTAATAATCGTACCGTGTATGCCAATCTCTGAGTAATATTTTTTCAAAAATTATATCACCGGGATACGTGATTAAGATAATATCGACAATCACATTATCATCATTACATATATTACGGCACTTATATCAAAATTGATTATTTGTCGAAATTCGCATCGCTTAGCTAGAAAAATGTGTGACGGAAGCAAACATGAGAAAAGTTTCAGTTTATTTAAGACATGTATATTGAATATTTCACGACTAAGATAGCTCTTCTGGTCTCATAAATAGACTTGTAAGAATAGACAACGATCTTAAATTATAGTGTTTATGCGATAAAAAATATAAAGTACCACTCGCTAATATTAGCTGATTAATGTTATGTAAACACAAGACTAACGTAACCAATACCGATCATTTCTCGAGCTTTATACGTCATATCATATCACATATCAGTTAGCTCAACGACAAGAGACGGCTGTCACACACGGATAATTAATTGATCGAATTCCCTCCGAAGTAATATAAGAAAACAAACCATCACACAGCGTTATAATAATAAGTTTTGCTAAATATATCGCAGGAACAATCCAAAGAAAGAGATGACCAAAATCAAGGTAGCGTGACTAAGTCACGGCTCATTGTTATCTTTTAGTGTCCATATTGATTCAATGAACCTCGGCACAACAAGCCCACGTGAGCTGCGTTCGTGAATGAAATACAATGGGTTAATGATTCTTACATCAATCAGTAAACTAGGAATACCAAATCATTGTACACTATTATATGGATTATAAGATAAAAGTCAACATACCGATATATTGACTTTAATCGTAATCTATATCTATTTTTATCATCAATGGAAATGTTAGTACGACTACGAAATATAATCCTAGAAACGGGATGGAATCTGCGTTGCCCACATCGAGCCGCGCTAGTCTAATCTAATCTGGGAAAACTAGTTTGTGATATTACTGTACAGAATATACAAGTCCATAATATGCTTTTAATTCTTCGGAAGCTTTCGACACGTTGACTAAGCTGATTAAGTTAATGTTTTGACTCATTCCTTCTTAATTATAATAGAGAAATTGTATGTAAAAGTTTTTAAGCTATTCAAAGTAATGTAAATATTTTTTTTTACTTTTGTCCCTTCTTTTTGGTGTCATATACTGGATGTCGACGATAAGCCTCTGAAACTCGTCTCTATCATATGTTTTTTGCCTAGCTCGGCCGCGTCAAGTCCAGTCCAACTTAGCTGATTAGATATAGGGTATCTACCCAAGCCAGTCTCTTTTTCTTCCCCTGTTCTTTCTGTTCGATTTCGGCATAGATTTAGATTTATTTTATTTCATTTAACACAAATAACATTTAACACAAATTAAATTATAAGTATATTATACAATGGTTTGCGGGTTGGCGGCATTGCATATGTTTCCATAGTAAGCTGTTTCCCTTCTTTTTTATTATTTGCCACGAGTTCTCGTTTCTTGTTTTATCTCATTCCTTCTTAATTGTAACAGATAAACGACATGTTAGCTTTTTAAAACTACTCAAAACGGTAACGTAGTAGGCTAATTCCATTAATTGAATTGAAGTTATGTGAAACTATCACCTATAAAGGTGATAAAATCTATGACAATAAAATGCCTACGTAATATAAAGATAAACAATCCGATGCCAAATATCATAAGCATGACAGCAGAACCAATAAGATTCGAAAATAAAAAATAGAAATAGAACATAAAAATCCGAGTATTACAACCACAGTGGGATAGCAAGTCGCATCGATTCTCACAGTCTCATCCACAAAAACGTATATACCTCAGTAATAATATCCATGGGATAGGACTATAACTTCACAATTTATCCCTTCAAGAGCCGGATATATTTCGAAGATGTTTACTGGAGGCATCCATGCGTAAATCGGACACAATGCTACTTACGTACCTATCTCAGCGGCGCCCCAGTTTCCAACGGTCCGATCGCCGTTTTTACATACAGCGGTCTATTTCTTGGTGATTTTAATCTTCAAGCCTTTCCGATAGATCAACAGAATCGAGCAACAGGAACAGGTTGTTGAAAGTGACAGTGCGCATTTGCATGATGCGATGACTTTCACAACCTAGATCTTGTTAGCTATGGTAATTGATACAGCAATTCCGTCAAAGCCTTTAGATCTTATATTCAAATTTATGAAAGTTTTAAAAATAACTTCTTCAAGAATGAAAAAGCTGCCGCCAGCAGGATAATACTACTGCTTAATGTAGACGATTTTTATGAAATAATAAAAGACATTTTAGGATTTCAATAAAAACTTCACTATGGATAGATAGATCATAAGGTGATGAAGACTTATGCATGTTTAGGGAAAGTTATTTCTGTAGATATTTTGGTTTACTGATGATGCAACCCATATATAGTGATAGGGAATTTTTCACCCAAAGTCTGTAAGCAAGGCAAACAAATACTAGTCTGTGGAGATTTTAATATTAACTTATTAGAAAACTCTAGTTTATGTATGAGAATTAAAAATTTGTTTCAGTCATACAATCTTAAAAACTTATTTCTGGAGCCAACGAATTACTGAGTTTTCTGCCACATGCATTGATAATATTTATACTGACATAGAACCTTTAGCACAAAATGTGTAGCCTTTAGCACTATCAAGGGCGCACTTATGAAAAAAGCATATTATAAAGTGTCTGATTATATGACAGATAAAACTGCTTGGGATTGACAATAATTGTGATAATTGACGTTCAAAGGGTGTTAACTTTGTGATAATGGGATAAATGTCATTCGAGAAACTGTTCCACTCACTCCTACAGGTATTTCTATATTATTTAAAAAAAATAAAAATGTTTGTTAAATATAATATTGTAATGTTGGCATTTTAAAAGAGGAGACAAAAAAAATACAAGACCTTCCGAGTTTCTTGCCTGATATTCTCGAGAAGGCTCTCCCAATTTCCGAACAGGTGTAGAGTCAACTTTTTTTTTCATTTGACTTTTATTTGCACACATCTTAATAATGGTTGGGGTGTGTGTACATACAAGGATTAAATAATTTAGTTAATTAGATTCTTGGTTGAAGATTTTTATGTTTTTTTTGACGTCAATAAGTGCCTGTAAAGGTCTATATTGAATAAAGATTTTTGAGTTTGAGTTTGAGTTTAAAGGTCTAATGGCCATTTTAACTAAACTTGTCTTAGCTTAGGATAATCTTAAGTGGTATGCTGTCACAATATTTTCATTGAAGACAAGAAGTGACAGCAAACTACTTGGGATTGTCCTAAGTTAAGACAAGGTTGGTGAATTTGACCGTAAGCGTCATCTGGCATTAAAAAGAACGTACAACTTTTAAGAACAAACATATATTACCCATGGTAATGTGATCTTATCTATATCATTCTTGCAATGTCATTTGTTTCAAAACAACCACTGCTGAACGTTACCATTTAACAGATAGAAATTCACAACTACGTCTGCAAATTCTCTTAGGAACACTTAGACAGAGAATAATAGTACTCAATTACAGCAAGTAAATAAGATCTAGATTCCCTCAAGCTAGCAGTGCTGTTACAGTCAAGTGCAAACAAACCACTCGTGACCCATAAAACGGATCGTAACGTTCACCTGACTCGCTGCGAGTGTTATCACCGACGACAGCTCTGCTATGTACACACTAAACGCGAAATAGATTTTTTAATGTTACGTGGGTTACGTTAAATAACCGGCATTCTTTATTACATATGTTTTTATATGAATTTTGCGGAGGAGTTTTATTCGTTGTGTGTATATTAAATATTTTTTCGAGAGCCAAGGTCGGATTATGAAAGGATGTTAAATATTTGAAGCGGTCGGTATACACTTGCCTGTTAAAGTTTCTAATTGCTAAGCTTTAATAGTATTAAGTAGGAAGAAACGTATTAAATTAATACCTTTCTGAACACCATTCCAAAAAATTATATCATGGAAAAGCCCAACTATAAATTCTTTTCAAATAACGCATGTTTCCTAATAAAAATAAACACAAACTTATTCAATTAATTTGGCGTAGGACGCTTTTATGTAAAAGGAGATGATGTATAATTCTGGTAGCGAACAGTTCCATTATTATCGATGATGACAAATGTGATATAAATCATCATTACGAGAAGGCTTTAAACCCCATTTACTGGAATATAGTCCTGGTGCGAATTCAACTAAATGATTAGGATGCGTAAGCAACACCATATAAAGTAGATTACGAGAAAAGTGTATAAAACGTGGAGGAGACGGGGTGTTAGCACCGCGAGAAGTGGCACTCAATCGTGCCCCGAAGCCTCGGGACATACTGAGCGTTATAAATGGACATCTATTTAGAAACATCGTCCTTCACAAATAAAAACCGTATGAAAACATCGCCCTTCACAAATGAAATCGTACTAATGCTACTATAATGGGGATGAAATTTATTATAAAATATAGACTCTGGGAATACGGTAATTTTTCTCAACAAAATGTTTGGATTTATGTTATCCTTTGATGAATACTGATGAGGTCAAAACCGAGACGAACGAGTTTGCATGGATTCTGCAACTGCAATTTATTAATACGAATAGTTGTAAGGATACTATAAATGTGACATTATACTGACCATATTCTGGGGAAAAAATACATTATTATTAATACGTTTACCTTAAAATAAAATTCGAGTAACAGGTACAACAGTATGAGTATAACAGTAGCTTAGGATCCATTCCATGTTCGCTTAGAACAAAGTTGAAGGATATTGAAACAAAGACACCGCTGTTGCAGCTTATAGCGCCATTTCGTTTTTAATATTGTTTTAGGCGATCAAAGATCATTGTCACAAACAAACACACTTGCCACAAACTCCAAACCAACGCAAGAGAGACCCGTCTACACACCTGTTGCAACTACGTTAGGGTGTTCTAGGTCTAGAGAGACAAACGTGGTGGACATCGAACTTGTGTCAACTACAAAGTTCTATTTAATCTATTTTGGTAATTGCAGTAAGAAAAATTCAGTTTTATTCCTTAGCTGGTTGATGTAATACCTAGTCAAAGGCGAGTCTATACATCAGCTACTTTTTAAATCCACATGTTCTATCTCTAACTACCATTAGTGCGTAAATAAGACTGTGTCCACTAACACATATACTCGTACAAATATAGAAGTGTAGCAGGGCAAATTCCTCTTGATTTGTGCCGAAAAATTAACACTCGATCTGGGGTCTCATTCAGAGCTAGCGTTAATACGAGTACATTTATGGCGTTTAATAACGCTTCAATAGCATTGATTTTAGACAGGGTTGTTGTTCGAAAACCAATAACGAAATTAAAATAATTGTCACTATTGACTTATCAAGAAATTGTAGTTCGAATAAACTGCAACACGAAAAACATTTAAAATGACAAAAGCAGGTTAATTAAAATGCCATCAAGACACGATAACAATATTAACATTAACAGAATTTGGCCCCGGATAGGCTGCAAGCGATTGCAAACCTACACAATTCACAAACCATGTCGAACACTGTATCCACACTTGTGTTTGTGAGGCTTGTTGAAGTTTATTTAGCAAGCGTGAGGATAAGACATAAGAGGATAGTGATTAAGGGGATTGGAATTACTAATTTTGTGATCAATAAGGATTTTAATAAATTGATTAAACAAATCAATTTAGGTTCAATCCCTTTTAAACGGACACTCTCTCATAGACGGTCTCCTTTATTAACATGCAATACTAGAGGGCCGATTAGTTCAGAAGCTGCCTTAGTGCGGAATCGCGTGTTCGTCCGTGAAGAATGTTGGTAACGATAAATTGTTTAATAATAATAAGCTTTTCGTGATTCAACGGTGGTTATTATCACGTACCGTGCTTAGCTTAGCCGCGAGGGCCAGGCGGTTACTTGGTTAATAAATAACAACATAGGGATCTTACATTGCACAAGTGATGGGTTCAATTGGGTAATTAAATATATACGTATAATTAATATACTAGCTTTTTAGTTTGGCTTGGCTTTAGCTTGGCCGTGACGTTGCCATCTTTGAAAATTAATGAGAGTTTGCATAAGAGATCCAAATTTCTATGGAGTGTGGATACACATTTTTACCACCTATTTCAATAATTTATTTTCTATAGCACAGCCCAAACTATCAGAATCTAAACCGAATTTTATAATTTATAACATATGGCCAACTTTAGTGTGAGAAATAAATGAAGAATGATTATTATCAGAAGGAAACTCAGAACTAGAGTAGTCTGTGCGGGTGCATTCTATCTTATCTTACCTATTAATGTTGTGTCTATTAACGTCATGTCTATTAATGTCATGTCTATTAACGTCATGTCTATTAATGTCATGTCTATTCGTCTCACCTAATACATCTATCTCATCTTACCTCTTTCTGCCGCCAAGCAGCGGTGCTTTGCTCTATTCCGGTTTGAAGGGTAGGCCACGTAGTGGAATCACTGGGTTCTGTGGCTTGACGTCTTATGTCACAAGTTGGCAACGAGCTTTGGGTCCTTATAGAGGGTGTATATTTGCTAATCTCATAGAAGTTGCATATATTATAGGCCACTATAGCTACCATCCATTGTTGATAAAGAAATATGATTTACAATATTTAAAAATCAAGTCGACATGATATGAAGGTATTATAATTGATTGTACAAAGAGCCACTGAAAGAACTATGTCGCAAGGCATTGGTAAAAAAAATAACATTGTCCCACCCAAATAAATTGGACGTGTGTCATCCCTTTTGATTAGCGACCACGTATTTGGCAAGCTAGCCACCTAATTACAAACACAATACTGTGAAATGTCCAAAACCTGTGTCCGATGCCAAAATACGTCTGGTACTCAGAGGCTAGCCGGTTTTAGTTTTTTTTATACAACTAAGTTGGCAGAAACCAGTAATTTCACCGCCTGTGTTACCCTTCAAACCGGAACTTAGCGCAAGCATGGCTGCTTGGTAGGAGAAATAGGTAAGACAGAAGTTTCCGCGCAGATGACATAATCTCCCACGGGTAAAAAAAATATTTTATTTTCTCTGTTTTATCAGGAGTGTCGGCAGTCAAAATATTTTAGATATGTCTACCTTGAAATTTTATCGACATTAATATTATAATTTTTATCGAAAATAACAATGCCCAAAATAACAATATGAATATCCAAAACATACTCAAAACTTCAAGATAACTAAAAAATCTTTTTTGATAGTTTATATCGATATATCGTTTTATCATATCGTGTTTTGGTGGGGCTGGATTTGTATTTTGACGTATTTTGTATGGAGCTAATGTCAAATACTTATATATCGCTAATTAACCAAATCCTATGACAGCGTATTGAAAGCGGCCGCTGGAGGACAATCTATGCTTTCGAATTGGTTGACCTGCAAGTTTCGTATTAAATTCGGTTTCGAATGATTAGTGAAATAGGCCTCCTGTAAGGCGTTTAACACATTGCCGCCGCATCCCGCTGTGGCGTACGGAGGGACGAAAACCGCATGCGGCTGCGGCGGCACGGAACCGTGCCACCATACGGTTTGCTCCGTATCACCATCCGGAGCTGCGATGCACGACGCACCGCATCACCGCATTATAATGTCGAAATCTATTACGCGTATGCACGTCCTTTCTACGCAAAAATCCGTACGATACTGCGGCGTAGTTATGGGCGTTATAAACCGTAAACAGTTATTGAAACTATTTATTAGCAGCAATACCGAAAACTATGTATTGACTTCTTTAGAAACTATTTATCGGGAGTAACTATTTATTGTGTGGAACGGACGGTTCACTTGCTGTCGCTCGCAACGTGGTACCCGAGCGAGAGCCGATACTAGGCGCCAGGCTGACGGAACCGACGGCAAACAATTCGCGCCAAATTGTAAAATAGGAATTGTAAATACAAAACTTCGTAACATAGTGTAAATAAAAACGTGTAAAATATAAAATAGGTTTATAGTAAAGGGTAAATATTGTGAATATGTACAGAATAACAATGTACATAAAATCAAATGAACTTTTAATTTAAATACGCCTGCCACCTGGCAGCCAGTCCTAAGCCTGGTCAAAGTATGAAGAAAAGTTCATTTTCATTTATCAAAATAATACTGGTGGTTACTATCGAACACCCAATACTCAGTCACGTCAATAGATAGTTGCCGAATAAAATCATTTCTTCAATAAAACATGATTTTAATTCGAACCGAAACTGAGCCCTCAGTCGACACTTGCGCGATACCCGATACCCATTCAATAACTAGGTATTCAAAAACCGTTATTACAAACTAAACCAATACATAGTTTCGGTATTGCAAAAACGCGTACCCACCCACCACTACTGCGGCGCAGTGTGGCATACCCCGCGGACCGCGCCGCATCGCCGTCCGGGAGTGCGGTGCCGTCGCGCGCGCCGCACAACCGCACGGGCATGCGGTGTGAGTGTGTTATACCCTGCGATTTTTGTATACAAATTAAGATTCTTCAGTCAAAATTAAAAACCGCAGCGCCGCACACCGGAGCGGTGTCCGGTGCAATGTGTTATGCGCCTAACTGAACTATTTGGTTCTTAGCCACACAGAAGCGGTAAGAGCTGGCTTTGATCTGACATAAGTTAAATAATATAGTTAGAAGTGAGAGAGCCAACCGTTAAAGGTAAATTACTCGTGTAACCGAACGTATCTTCGTAATATTGAGGCGTCACATTAAACGAAATACAAGGCTGAACGATCGCACGGCTTTTTTATTTACGATACTGTCGACAGACACGCCATCAATAATTTTAGAAATCAATCTCCTTTTCTTCACCAGTTTGGACACATCAGTTCTTTATGAACTCGCCCGACTTTGACGGTTACCGAAGTTGTAAAACAGGATTTATTACACTTTCGGCAAAGCAACAACAACAATTCTATGACAACACTAAAGGCGAAACAAGTTGATGATAATAATAAGTACCCACAAATATGCACGTAACTCATTACAAAAAAAAACACACAGATTATGAATATAACAGAATGTGACTCAAGACAAAAAGCTGTTTAATGAAAATCATGAATAGCTGCCGACCAATATTATAAATGCGAAAGTCTATCTGCTTGATATATTTTGGGCATATGTATTTTATTTGGCCATAAGTTTTGAATCATCGACCGGGACATTTGGAATAGAAAAAGGTAAACCATAAACAATTCAAAGATCAATATTGAATATTATAAAAAATTTTAATTAAATAAAAAAATCAGACATGTACTTTGTGAGGAACTTTCAAGTTTCGATTTTGGTTGGTTTTTTATTAAATTAAAACGAAATTGATTTAAATCAACAAAAAACAAAAAAATTATCATCATCTCTCTTATTCAATGTTCGCGTTCTCAGTGTCACTTTCTTTGCCTATTCTTATTTTTCAGAGTTTCGGAATTTTTCGGAGCACTCTCGTACGAGTTGCGACTCGTGCATATTATCTACCTACCTACGAGTAGTTACAAACCAGGACAAATAAATTGTTGACCGGGACATAGTTTTATAAACCGGGACATGTCCCCGTGTACCGGGACGTATGGCAGCCCTATGCTATGCGGAGGAAATGAACGAAATTGGATTTTGGATTAATACAGTATTTATTTATTTAAACCCGGTAGAATTTTTGGAAATATAGACAAACCAGAAGTAAGCTTAAATAGGTTAAATGCATTTTAACAATGACATTGCTTGAGCCTACACCTATAGAACTGATATGATGATATGTGTACAATCAATGATAATAAGTGATCCAGTTAAATTAATAGCGTCAGCAAGTTTACTGTAAATACTGCAATAATGAATACACTGTAACAAAATAGGTGCAAATTAAATGCGGCAAATTCGGTGTGAAATGTTAATTGTGCGCGCAAAATGTTAATTTTCACCGGCTAAGGTTCGACATAACCGTTGGATGAAAGGTTAAGGCGCACTAAAGGTCCGCGGACGGCCTTCACGAGCAATCGCGAAGTCGATATCGCGCACGTTGTGGGACAAGGGACAAACTTATTTCCCGCTAAATTATTGGTATAGATTATATTATACAAGAATCTACAATTGATTTACCGGGCTGATTCAGTTGACTCATTAAAGTAACTTTTTAATGTACCGTGGGGTAATTAGCTGCATCCCGCGGCTTTACCCGCATAGATACCGACTACTAGGTGGTGGTTTTTCAGATGAATCATTTAGGGTAATCTGAACACACAAACATTATCCAGCGACAGCAGAGTTTCGTACTTTGAGCATTTAGCCTTAACTGAACTGAACAAGAGAGCTTCATTCCGCATCACAGGGTTCACCTTATTCCATTATCATTCATTTGTTTTTTTCCAACCAAGAATAAAAATGTCTAATTGAGTTTTGTGCTCTTATGTAAAAACTAGCTTTTGCCCGCGGCTTCGCTCGCGTTAAATTCGGGGTAACATCGAAGATTTCAAAAAAAAATAAGGCAGGTATTTATCGTTGGTAACAAAGAGTCTGTGTACCGATTTTTAGCTTCCTACCTTGAAAACTGCAAAAAGTCCCATAAAATCAAATTTCACCCCCTCTTTTAAGGGGTTGGGGGCAGATTTGAAATAAAATGATGCACGATTTTTTTGTTAGTCACAAATAGTTCGCATACCAATTTTTAGCTTTCTACCTTGAAAATTGCGGAATGCTCCATACAAACTTCCACCCCCATTTTAGGGAAGTTGGGGGTTAGAAAGAGACAAAAAGTAGCCTATGTCACTCTCCATCCGTTCAACTATCTCCACTTAAAAAATTACTTCAATCCGTCGCTCCGTTTTGCCGTGAAAGACGGTCAAACAAACACACACACTAACTTTCCCATTTATAATATTAGTATGGATTTATGATTTTGATAGCAGCCTATAGCAGTAAGAGGTCAAGGCAAAGTTACACTACTAATTAAACATTCATGTAAATTCTTCTTACATCTACCTCTTTTGACTTAGACTGCTCCCCAGTAATCAAACAAACCAATACTGGCCACGCGGAGATGTCGCCGCCTTACACTAAACGTTCATCGACCAAAGGAAACTCTAAAGTCGACGCTGTAAAACCTATTTTCGGTTGAAAATTAATTCCACTACTCGGACTCTGATGGAAACTCCAATAAGTCGTTTCACGTTGCAAATGAAATTTGTTAGGAAGAAAAAATTGCTTCTAAGATTTCATTTACGTTTTCAATGTGCAAGAGTGCTGTGAAAGGAGGGAAATCATTTCAGTTAACAAGGGCGTAGTGTCGAGGCGTACAGTTTAGGAACCACTTTAGGTTTCAAGGAGTTTTGAAGACTTTGATATTTTTACTTTGTACAAGAATTTATTTATTTTCACCTGTCCCGGTGTCTGTAATGACATGTTGTTAAACTTGACCCACTTCCTGGTTACCGATTCCGAAGTCGCTGGCAACATCTAGTTATGTACTTCAACGGCCTTATTAATAAAAATTTTGCTTATTGGATCATCCTCGGATTAGTGTCTAGTTACTCCGTGTTTTGTCTTGTTTTGACATATGATAGTCAACATAATGACACTCGAACAATTGCATCGAATTTGGGCCAAAAACTGACAAACTACAATATAAAACTATACAGCACACAATCATTAAGTTGACAAGCGGTAACCAAATAATCACATCTCCTAATCAAATTCATCATATAATATGTCATTCTCAGTATCAGGTGGCCGCCGCCGTTCTAACTCTGCAATACGACACCGTGAGCAATGGAGGGTAAGGCATAGTTTTCTCGGGTAACCTGACTGACCAAACAGGTAGCAGAGGACCGTTAGACAGCATTGGACGTGCAGCTCCCTGACATTAGCACAGACGAAATTAGGTTTCGGCTGTTTGCAAATAAAGTACACATCGTTTCGCCAAAAAGGTCAAATAGGTTTGTGTAATCTTCAAGGCGAGGCCTCATGTTTGCCTTTCATTGATGACAGTAAAACGCTGGCTCATGTCTGCGAGTTCCGTTTGTCTTCATCAGCTATGGCTGTTCTGGTAGTAAGTTGTGCTGAGAGAGCAGAATATAGTTTTTTTTCCAGACTCTGCTAACAAGTGAGCCGTTTAACAGAAGATGTAGTGAACTCGCATTTAGGCTTAATTAAATATACAACGAAATAGAAATATGAAAATTACAGACAATATGAAACCAGTTTGGCTCATAAAAATGTATTGTTGATGTCACTGCCATGAGTGCTATTAATGATATGAAGGCTGCGAATAGCTTTGTTTAAATATCTAGCCTGAAGAACTAATAACTAGAAAGCTGGTTTGAGGTAGTATGAGGTAATTATTTTTAGTAGGGGTCGACAGAAAGACAGCATACTTCAATAATAAATATTAAACTATAAGGAACTAATAGATCATAAAATAAGTAAGTTTTATTAAGCTTGTTCTGTACATTTTTAGTTAAAGGAAATAAAACCAGAAATACAATCAAATAAAACCAAAGTACCATCGACACACTGAATCCACCCAACAGCCGCCTGCACAAAACATTACTCTCTAGACCCATTGAACAATAAATACGACAAAATGGCGAGGATTAAAGATCGCGATGAGATTGTTTCACTAATTGAAGATACAGAGTCGACGTTCAGCGACGATGATCCTCAGTTGTAAACACAAGAAAGCAACAAGTAGAGCGAATCGACTTCACGCGAACCACGCACGTCCGGCCCCAGGAAAATGAATGACAGTAAGGCGCTTAACACATTGCCGCCGCATCCCGCTGCGGCGTACGGAGGGACGAAAACCGCATGCGGCTGCGGCGGCACGGAACCGTGCCACCATACGGTTTGCTCCGTATCACCGTCCGGAGCTGCGATGCACGACGCACCGCATCACCGCATTATGGCGCATAACACATTGCACCGGACACCGCTCCGGTGTGCGGCGCTGCGGTTTTTAATTTTGACTGAAGAATCTTAATTTGTATACAAAAACCGCAGGGTATAACACACTCACACCGCATGACCGTGCGGTTGTGCGGCGCGCGCCACCGCACCGCACTCCCGGACGGTGATGCGGTGCGGTCCGCCGGGTATGCCACACTGTGCCGCAGTATCGTACGGATTTTTGCGTAGAAAGGACGTGCATACGCGTAATAGATCTCGACATAGATAATGCGGCGATGCGGGGCGTCGTGCACCGCAGCTCCGGACGGTGATACGGAGCAAACCGTACGGTGCCACGGTTCCGTGCCGCCGCAGCCGCATGCGGTTTTCGTCCCTCCGTAAACCGCAGCGGTGTCCGGTGCAATGTGTTATGCGCCTATAATGTCGAAATCTATTACGCGTATGCACGTCCTTTCTACGCAAAAATCCGTACGATACTGCGGCGCAGTGTGGCATACCCCGCGGACCGCACCGCATCGCCGTCCGGGAGTGCGGTGCCGTCGCGCGCGCCGCACAACCGCACGGGCATGCGGTGTGAGTGTGTTATACCCTGCGGTTTTTGTATACAAATTAAGATTCTTCAGTCAAAATTAAAAACCGCAGCGCTGCACACCGGAGCGGTGTCCGGTGCAATGTGTTATGCGCCTAAATTTACTGACCGACGCAGTCACGAACGCTTTCCGTACGATTATCATGTGTGAAGTTAATATTTGGAATAGTATTTATTATAACTTTACTATGTGTATAGAAACGCGGCACAACCTGTTTTTATTTCATAGAAAACTGTATCAAAAAGAATCTATATATGGGAACACTTTTGAAAATGGTTTGATACTCGTAAGTAGGACACCGTGGGTTTAAATACATCATACAATTTTGTGACATAACGCAATTACACAGCTTTCACAAATCAAGCACATTTTCAGTGTTAGAGAGCGAGAGGTATGATAAACATATTTTGAATGAAATCCACAAATAGGCTATAATGAATCACTTTCTAATTCACTATAACCATACGAGAATTGAATGAATATATAAATATAACAAACGAAAACAACTCTGACAAAAATATACATTTGACATCAATTCATATTATAATATAACGGATATCGCACCGCCGGAGAATGTATTTTTTTTCAAAAGCAAAATTCTGCGTACCACGTCGAATATGGCAACGGTTCAATAACTGAATTAAAAAAAAATCAACAGCCAAAATGAACTTGAAAAAAAACAACGATAATTTGAACCGTTGTGTAACATTGACAATGAGAAAACCAATTAAACTTTTTAACTGCATACAATTTTAGCTGGCATGCGCACGCGCAGTGAAAACGTGCTTGATAATTATGGAGTGACCATAAAAATAGCGGAATTATGGCTACACAGTAATGGTGATTAGCGTTATTAAAAGAACCATGCTCTGTTTTAATAATTAAATATAGCTATTTAGTGCCAAGTTCATGGTAGAAACGATCGCGAATGTGTTTGAAAAGATTAATATATTGCACGTTACACTAACAAGTTGTTTCCTAATGTCAAAACTTTAGAAGTGTCACACTTATTAACTGACTTGACTTGACGTTTAACCGTACAGCAAAATTCAATGTCAATTAAGTGTCAACAGTGTCTGTATTATCTTGAGAGCTCCAATATTTACACAGAGTTGTGACACGACATTTTCACAAACTATTTCATCTGGAATGGCGATAAGGAAAATCCCACTGTCATGTTCATGTGTCACCCGAAAATGGTGGCAACGCAAACAAGGCGACATATTGATAGAGCCATAATTATATCCGATCTTAGTAGTGAGTTAACAGTAAGGTCTGGTGCAATTACGCAAAGGTCAGTTTCACTAGTCCCATTGAGGAGTCCCGCGTTGTAATAGCGATGAAAGGGAAAACTCGGAACAAAATTTGACACAAATCCGACAGCATAACGTGACGTAGAAAGTTAATGCTTCCTCGACTAACTGATATTCACAATAACCTATCTACCAATGTTTCGCCTACCTAAGATAGATCTTTGATTTTGACATATTTTGTATTGTGCAGATGTCAAAATTCTATATCTAGTAAACAAAACCATATATAGATAGGTTATTGGAAACAGTCGTTGGGGGAGACAGCGCTTTGAAGCAGTGGGAAGTATGTGTATTGAAATGATGATTCGTGATCCTACCGGATTATCTTACAACATACTTTTGCATTGTGTTTTCTCTACTTTATGGTGAATGTCGGGTTCTCCGTGGCCTAGAGTGAACCAAGTGCCACTTGTTGCTGTGGATCGACGTCATTCATCGATAATTAAGCCTAATATGTCTGCCCGATAAAAAATCAATCAGTCTAGTTAACGAGTCATCAGATCAACCATTACAGGCTTTGATGCATTAACGATGTAGCCTACGCATACGAAATCAACTTAAGAACAATAGCCATTAATACGCCTATTTGCCAATATACATATTATGAACTAGGAAGTGAGGATTTGATTAGAACTATATCAATATCGATAAAACATCGAACATAAAAATACAGGTAGATGATTGCTGGTGATGTTGTGGCTGATGTTGAAACGGAGCCTTTAGGTTAAAACAAATGTTTAGTTAAATATTAAAATTAGGTAGGTATAAGAATTTTAAATATTATTAGAAAATTGCGTGGGTGACGTCACTATCTACGATTAGTTATTTTCACATTATATTACACATAGTTGTGTGTAAGTGACTTAATATTACATATTCACACGTATGCATTGTGCACTATGAGGTTTCCTTTGCTTAATAAGTTTCCATGGGGATTAAATTAATTTTTTTAAGTCTCTCTTTCTGTTTACTCTTTATTTTTAAAATCATAATAAACTATGTTCCACTAAAGCGTCAACAGAAGGCACAAGGGGGCGTCCGTTCTGACTGTCAGTTAAAACTGTGTGTGGTGCCCATTAAAGTGATTTTTTGCGTAGGAGTAACGGACAATGTCTAAATTTTAACACCTAAAGAGGTAAGCTGATATCTTGACGTCATCGGCGGTGAAAAATATTTCCCCCGACAAAACATGTAACTTTAAACTAATATAACATTGACGTAATCAGCTTTCGCGACGACTTGGCTCATTAACCTATTCAAGACAATCTGACACTAACTGACGTCAAAGATTTTTGTAAAAAAGACTCTCATGACGTGGAATTAACTATACAAATAAACCTTAAACCCTTAAACTAAGTCCCGACATATAAAAATACTATTACGATCTAAAAGTCGGGCGGAGACAGACGACATAAAGTCGTCTTACAACTCTCGGTAATGTGGATGTGTAAAGTGCCAATAAATTACGTTGGAGATAGGGGGAACATTTCTTATAGCAATGGGCCTAGACATATGAGGAAAAGAAGATATAGATCGCTACTAGTAGGCAATAATTTAAAAAATATAGTCGAGCTTTTCCTCCGCGACTACATAAGATTTTATTCCGATGACGCAACAACATATTGCAAACGTGATTCGAGTTACAATAATCACTCCTTTAAAAGCGATGAGTACGCATTTTTTCTACAGCGTGCACTATACAGAGTAAAAAAAAATCCCGTGGTTGGAGGAAAAGTACCATTAATATTGATGAAGGCAAATATTACTGAAAGGAAACATTCCTTTATTTTCAAAAATAATTAAAACTGCATTTAAATATTTTTGAAAAAACAACTGCTTGAGCCGGGAATCGAACCAGTGTCGCCTTTTATATCGAGTTCCATTTACAGAAAAGTTGAACTAATATTTTAAATATTTAATCAACTTGATATAAAGGCGACACGTAGCGAATTCAGTCGAAGAATACGTCTGTGCATACATGAAAGTGGGTCTCATTTTGAGCAAATTCATAACTTAAGTGAACTATTTTCTTTAGATAGTGAGTAAGCTTTACAATAAAAAAAATATTTTTCTTGGTCTTTCTTTAATTTAAGATACTATGTTATTTAAAACAAATTGATCCTTATTAATGACTCTTTGGGTTGGTATCATAAAATACAGAATGTTTTTTTTTTCACATTTCACCGGTTCGATTCCCGGCTCAAGCAGTTGATTTTTATAAAATCTTTAAATGCGGTTTTAATTATTTTTGAAAACAAAGGAATGTTTCCTTTCAGTAAAATTTGCCATCATCAATATTAAGGGTACTTTTCCTCCAATCACGGTCTTTTTTTTCCACCTTGTATATTCCCTAACTGTTACACAACTAGAGATTTAAGATGGAATCGTACAGGCCGTTTTTTCATACAAACGTAGTACTCTGTTTTCTTCCTGGATAATGGCACTAGTTGTTCTATTTTTTCCAATAAAATCAATAGCCACTATAAGCATGTTCCTATGTTTTCCTTTTATTATTAATTAGTAAACGAGATTTTAAACATTCAAAAACCAAAAAAGTCGACATAATTTTCTGCTGTATTCAAACGTCCAGCAAACAAATTGAACAAATGTACATGGGTATATGAAAAATGCAAAACATAGAAATACAGAAAAAGCTTTGCTTGCTTTAATTTTTAACGCAAAAAGTAATTAAATTGGTAAAATTTTCACGGACGGATATGCTATGTATAAATGTGTGTAGGTACTCACACCACACGTTACCCAACAAACACCAAAGTTGCTTTTATACCGCGCTAACCTACTACCCTATAAATACTCCATCAAATCATGAACCTCCCAGCGAGCGTCTCGAGAAAAACACTTCACACGAATTCACCATTGCTCGAGCGTCATTGTTTTGCATGCAGAACGGAACGCCTCCAAAATACGGATACTTTAATCGCGTAATAGCCGTGAGAATAGAGTGCTATCGAAACACTGTACTGTAACTAATGCGCGAACAAGGTGCTATTAAATTTGGCAATATAGTATCTAAATTGCCCATTGTTCTGTGACGTAAATGTATAGGTCAGTCGTATTGTGCAAGAGCAGTCAACGAAAAGCGGGAAGTGGAAGAGCTGTGACAGTTTAATTGATACGGAGGCGTGATGCGGAAGGGACATTAGAACAGGGACGAGTTACAGCTTACACAGATGATTGAGTAGAAACAGAGTTTACACATTTACATTCAAATTCAAATTCAAAAATCTTTATTCAACATAGGCCTTTACAGGCACTTATTGACGTCAAAACAAAGCAAAACAATCTAATTTAAAGAAATCATATTAACCTTGTATGTGCATACATCCTGAATATATTCAAGATGTATGCAAATACAAGTAGGAGTGAAAAAAAAAGTTGACTCTACACCTGTTCGGAAATTGGGAGAGCCTTCTCGAGAAGAACAGGCAAGAAACTCGAAAGGTCAACATTTTTTATCTCCTCTTTTAAATCGCCATTAAAAGATGTATCCAGAAAAGACAATGCAGCAGTAACTTTATTAAAAAGGAATTAAAGGCGATCTGCGAACGCAACATTTAAAAAAGAAGCTAAAGTTTATAACGACGTATTAACCAAAATGAAAAAATCTTGGAAAGATTGATAAACACTGTACAATGACACTGGCACTAGCATATCCAACGCTCTTTATATTGAATTGTTTTACCTGATTACAGAATAGGCAACTCCTGCCGCGAATGCAGAAAGAATTCCTCAATAAACGGTCAAATAACTATGAGGCGTTTTTTATCGAAACGAATACCACACGCTTTAATTACAGTCAAATATAATGTACGTGTTCGCGCGCATCACTATTTTAATAGAAAAAAATCGACACGTTGCATTGTATGGATACTAGGTACATACTCCTATACTCGACGAGTTCTGTAACGAAAATAGCAGTATATTAACCCGAATCTTGTGCATACACTAACATATCAATCAGACACCTGCGCAAGAACAGCGGAAAGCGTCAGGATACGAGGCGTGTTTAGAATGTAATAGTTTCAACCTGATCTGGTTCAAAAAATAAATACGCTCTTACGAAGTGATGAGCACAAAAACAAGGCAAGGTGTTAGGCGAAGTAATTAACTTGGATAATATAGCTATATATAGCAGGCTGTCCTCGAACTGTATCGTACATACTCGTACGTAAACAGGTAAGACGGTACTTATTGCGACAAAGAGACAGCCCTTATTTCGCTCAAATAACGGCATTATTCTTAGTGGAAATACAAACCTCGAAATGTTGTGGACTTTATTAATAAATACATCGCTGTATGAGACAAAGAAGTGCACTTTAAAATTAACATAAAGTATTAGAACCTCAGTAAAAAAAGCGTCGATGGCGTAGTGCGTAAGGCCGTCGCCTTCCAATCGGGAGGTAGCGGTTCAAACCCCGCTACGTACCAATGTGTTTTCAAATTTCGAATTCATATGTACGTTTATTCGACGCTTTTACGGTGAAGGAAAACATCGTGAGGAAACCTGCACACACCTGTGAAGAAAGAATTTCTTTACAGGTTGTGTGTGAAGTCGACCAACCCGCACTTGGCCAGCGTGGTTGACTAAGGCCTAATCACCCTAGTTTAGGGTAGGCTCGAGCCCCTCGGTGGGGACGTATATGAGCTGTTGATGATGATGATGATTAGAACCTCCCTCAAAATTAACATAAAGTATTAGGACCTCCCTAGTATAACGTCACATATTTTGCAATTTATTTTACATCTACGCAGAATTTAATAAATTAAAACAGCGATTCCAAAATTAGTTTTATTTTCATTTAAATATAATCAACATCAAATGCAATATTTCAAAAAATCAACGAAACAAAAACGAATCGTTATATTAATGAAAGATACAAACATAATCATCTTGAGTCTATGGACTTTGAACCCTCTCCTTCAAATTATTTATAACTGGCATAGCACTTAGCAGTCACTTCGTTCTGGTTTGGGTTGTTGATGTCAGGAACATTCGTTGGGACAATCAATATATTTCTTACATCCAACCACACAACATCATCGTCATCATCCAAACAAACAATTCCTCTGGTACGTCTAGCTAGCAGCAACTCTGACGATGATGAAGATGATGGGCAAAATATTTTTTTTTATCAGCATTAGCTGCACTGTATGCCTCATATACTTTACGATAAAGATCTTTAACTACCAGTAAATAACTCTTTTTGATCATTTTAAACTTTTATTAAGCTTCCGTGCAATGCAAAGTGTAGAATTTTTTGGTATTAAAATAGTGATGCGCACGAACTCGTAGATTATTTAACTGTAATTAAAGGTGTGGTATGGTCCGTCTTTCACGGCAAAACGGGGCGACAAATTGACGTGATTTTTTAAGTGGAGAAACTTGAAGGGATGGAGAGTGAATTAGGCTACTTTTTATCTCTTTCTAACCCCCACTTCCCTAAAATAGGGGGTGGAAGTGTGTATGGAGCATTCCGCAATTTTCAAGGTAGAAAGTAAAAAATTGGTATGCGGACTATTTGTGGCTAACAAAAAAAACGTGCATAATTTTTTTTGAAATCTGCCCCCAACCCCTTAAAAGAGGGGCTGAAATTTTATATGGGACTTTTCGCAAATCTATAACCGCAGAACCGATTTAGATGAAATTTGGTATGGAGATAGTGTGAGTTGTGGGGAGGGATAAAGGGTGTAAAAAAAGGGGGGGTGGGGGAATTTGTAAAGGGAATCAATAAAAAAAGGATTTTTACGCGGACGAAGTCGCGGGCAAAAGCTAGTATGTTTATATAAGTTACAATATATTCAAGTTCTTCGTGAAACCTTGTAACTTCGCGTTGCAATATTTTTTTAAATGTGTCGTCACAAAGTTTAGCACCCCTCCCACTCCTTGTCACACAATGTCACACTTTGTCGATCCCCTTGAAACATTATTTGTATTCACAAAGCAAATCACTACAATACAAATATAATCAAAGAAACAATACAAAGGGCTTTCCCAATCCGAAGAAGCATTCGAAACTGGTAGCGGATCGCCGAAGAGGACGCAACCGGTTTGATCGACCAACCTCGAGGTCGCCCGAGGTCGCGCCAACGACCTCGGCAGGTCGACCGATATCCGCATTATGTGTAGGAGTGTGTCCATCGCCGACTTTGATTTATGATCTCCTGGTCTCCAACTTCAATACAAAAGGAAAGTTTGGCCTAAAGTTGTATTGAAGAAACGTACTTATAAAGCTTAAATGAGCTTTATCGAAGAGGAGATTTCAAATGTATTCCAAAAATGTGTTAAAACAAGTATTTCTTTGATGTCTGTTAAGATAAAATTATTTCCTCCTCTATCATCAAATGCTGTGTTTATTAGGTTATTAGCAAATTTACTTAGGATTTTTAGAACCCTGCATCCAGTATTTATAATAAAAATAACTACCTACTTAACTTTACGACCTTGGCCAAAGGACTTGGTCCAACTTTTGCACGAAGTCGTAAATCTTTTAAAGCGAGGTGAGGCTGCTGAGCACTAACTGCTTTCGGATTCACGAACACAGCTTTCTGAAATCGTGGCCTCACGTTTTATTTTTACAATCCGTCTATATCTTTATATACGGATAAAAATGTAATTTTCCTTCTAGACTTGCCGAAAACAAGAGTATATATCTATCTTAATAATAAATTGGTTTAAAATGTATATAAGTAGCAATGTTTCATTATATCAAGAAAAAAAAATGAATTTTCAAGTAATACAAAAATCACATCAAATGAAATTGTATCATTCGACCGCGACGAACGGCGTCCGCGCACCTTATTGGCACGGTGAAAGTGAGAGCGCCATCTGTCTCACTGTGACGTAACGCGCCGAATCGGGCATTGTCCGCCCGACTTAGTTTCAACACGATTGGCTAATAGAGGCTAGAGGATTGACAATGAACACCCATTCGTGTGTATGTTTAAATCATGAACTTCACACTTAATTTGTCTAGTTAATTTGCCTAGCAATAGTTACTATATCTATATTGTTCATAACGTTTAGAAAAAGACACATTCTAGACAGTAACAAATTGACGTACAAAGCAAACGAATGAATATCGCGAAAACAACATCAGGCAGCACTAGTAGTTGATAAATGTAACATAATCATGATGATGTTTTGTGGTGAACAAGTAAAACTAACAAAACATTTGAGCAGCTGGTGACATAAGACGGCGGGCGAGTGAGTAGTGCTTGGCGCAGCGACTGCGGTGCAGATGTATTGCACCTGCCACAGGAGGATTTAAATTGCGCCATGTACGAGAAAACTTGATTAAACACATTAAAAAAGGAGTCAGACAATACAGCAACAGTCAACTAAAGAGAAGAATAAGTCAGGTGTGGTTCATTAATTAGCCTAAGCATGTCTTAGACACATTACGTATTGAAGTCACGCTTACGCAACAGAAATTGAAAACAAACCAAACCTTGTTCTCACGTAGGTGTGTAATGAGATCAAATTTGTTTAGAAGATCTTTGTCGTAGCATGAAATTAATGTAACCATCATAAATTACAGTACAGTCTGACTTCTCAACAGAATATTGCTTGCAAAATTAAGTATGCCTCAGATGTGTCGCAAACCGGTTTTTATTGTCTTCCGTCTGGTGGGGCCTTTGAACCGTCTGAAATACTACGTACACTGAATAATTTAACCAAAGCATACCCGTATATAACATTTGAAGCGTCTGAGGTTGAACGAACATGGCCGGAATAAAAATTCTGCTACGAAAAATATGTAAATTGTGAAGGAAGTGAGGAAGTGGAGACACAGATTATGTTTGAAAGAGATCACATATTGTTGCTAAATTACACAAATTAACATTGTTACCTTCTTTTGCGTCGCGTTATTTTATACCCGACTATAAAGTAAGTACCGCAAAGGCAACACCGAACAAATAACATTCAGGCGTGTTTATTGGATTTGCAACGATAAAATTATCTTTTGCATTAAAATAAACAACTTCATCGTCAGATTATAATTCCAGTTGACTTTGAAAAGATATTATGAGATTTGTATTGCAATAAAAATTCTATAAATGAATATTTATTAAACGTTTAAATATAGCAATCAGACAATATAAACATCATCAGCAGTAACAAACTCGGTGATCTGACGTACGCTTTAAATACCACACACAAAGGAATATTAAAAGACAAGTTTCAATGTTAGTACTAAATCAGGAGCAGCATTTTTTTTATTTTCGCTATTTCACAATCAAAACAAACTAACACAAATATACCAAATGAGTATGTTGGTGTAGATATTGAGATGTACCTTCTTATTAAAGCGATCTCAGAGTTTAACCAAGTAAAGCCTGAGACTGAGAAAATTTCGCTTAATTAACTACTTTAAATGATTCGTTGTGCTTATCAAATATGGAAACAATAAACATAATTAGAAATAAGCTAGTTTTATTAGCACTTATGTTGCCCATGCACAAGAAGCACGCGTTTTTTAGGTATATATATCAGTGGTAAAACAATCAGAGCATACCTACTATTTTTCTCTTCATTAATATTGTCGGACGAAATGCGATAGTTAATTTTGCTTTGAATCAATATCAGTCCAGTTGGTTTGCGGTCAGTCACAAATATGAAAACAGCATTCGTTTTTTATAAATTGAATGGGAATAACATACCTATATAGCTTGCCTTTTTTATCAAAAACCGTGGCGGTAGATTTAAAGAGTATCTAAAATAAGTTACCAATTAAAAAGCTCACATGTCTGTAAATGTGATAATTTAATAAAAATAGCTTTAGTAGACTCGGGGACTAGTAATTCTGGAAGACTACATAGAAGACCTTGAAAACTAAGCGCCACCAGTGTCATGCCAACTGGAATAAGGAAAACGTCGATTAATCGCTTAACACTGACGGCCTTGACTAATTGCCTTTCAAAGTATCAGGATCGCGTTACGTAATTGGGACTGAGGAAAGTATCATTAACTTCACGTGAACACACAATCCCTTCGTTTATCGAGCTCAATGTCAGCATCCGTACACAATAACCAAGTGGACTTATCGGGTTTAACTCTGAACAGTATCGACTCGCAAATCTCACGTATAATGACAATATCGTCGATTTTGCCACAACAAAGTATATATAAGTACTAAAGCCTTCATATAAAACTATGATAGAAGTCTAAGACTTCATATAAAACGAGAGAATAACTTGCGCTATAACGCTTGATCCAATTTTAATTGTAAAATTTGCTTAGTGTTCTTAATACTATATCCCTTTGCATTTGCACAACCTATTAAATGAACTCACAAAAAACAGAAATTCTTCATCTGAATCTCAATAGGATTTCATGGTAAAATTTAGACCTAGCAAATATTCAAAGGATTTATTACGATTGTGAGTGGCAAGGTGAGGTTTTTCGTCGATTTACGAACTGACATCGGATTTAGAAAGAAGTTCTGGGTTGAATCAGATAACTTTGCGCCTGAGACTGGCTGTCCTGAGAATCGTTCCACTTTTGAATGTTTGACGTAACTTACGACGAATTTGGGAAACAATTTTGTATTCTCACTTTAAAATCTAGATAATGATAAGATTTTACAAACATTTCGGAATATGAAAATGTAAAACTAGTGATGTAAATATGCCAGTGTGATAACGTGATAATATTGACAAGTAAATGTACATACCTATTATTGCAATTCGAGTCAGTCTCAGCCGAGCTTCAGAGAAATGAACTTCGCAGAGATAATATCAAGCACGAACAATAAAATTTCCGCCGTTTCCAAGCTAAATTCCTACTAGCTAGCTAATATACTGACTGAGACATGAACCATATTATTTAGTTAACAATATAAAAATGTCCAATAATATCAAATATCTATTTTCAAGAACAGACCGAATAGATCCCAACTGTTTTTCACTTAACACGGATTCTAAAATTAGCTTTCCCTTGAATTGTGTTGATTTATATTGTGTCAATGTCGCATAGTATAAATAGTAGACTGATAAAGGGATAGACACTGATTGGCCGTGTGATAGGCATATTGCGTACCTATCGGCGAAATTTAAGTTTGAGAAAGGTTTATAAGATAATTCCAGCGTTGTATAAGGGTTTGTCCGTTCAAAAATACAAAAGAGTTTGTATCAAAAAAGGCAGTAAACATGTCGTCGAAAAAACTGTAAAAGTAAAAAAATTAAACGAGGATTGTAAATAAAATAAAATTTACTTAGATTGTACATACGTAAAACGAGACTTTTTCAAAAATTCGTTATAGGTAATTATTTCACCAAGTAATAGTATTGACCTCTGCAGTAATATTGGAAGAAATTGTGACGAAATACATAATAATCACAAGTCTTTGACATAACGTTAATACATTAATTAATTACCACTACTAATTTGTAGTGAACGCAAGTGTAAAAGAGATCATCCAATTTACTGTACGACAGACAGTAGACATAGATAAGACAAAATAATGGGCGCTGCCCTATTACTGAGTCAACATAAACAAAAGGGGTTTGTTTGTGGGTACGTAATTTAAGAGGCATCTTGTTCTTGACCTTTAGGAGTTTTCTTCTGCAGAGCTGTCATTTGCAAAACCATTCCTATTGTGAGAGGCCAAGATACGCGCCCATCGTAAAGCTGATTAAAATCTCCGAGTGAGAAATACTCTGAATTCTCCACAAAACGTAAAAACGGGGATCTCGTGAGTTTATGTGTCGCCGAAAGGAGAAATTCACGAATGACTTTATTTTTTTACGACATCGCAAGCTACGAGTCCGTCGTTACCAAACATAATTTTATGGTCCACCAGGGCCAATTCCAATAATTGTAACTGCTTATTGGCTCAGCAAACAAAATACCGAGCTTCTTGTAATCCTTTACAGTTACACGAAATACGGATTCAGCTCGGCACTAATTGCGCCGTTTACTATGTTGTAATACTAGTAGCAACAGCTCTTTTATTGTTTCTTAATAAACCTAAGGCAACACTTCCAATGCAATGTCAAAGGTGTCATGCAATCATGCATATGAAAAGATCAAAGAAGATTTACAACATAGCACGCATGTCGGATTCTTCAGTGAGACCTTGCATACGTAATTGCGTATTGCAGTTTTTAATGACTGACATCAATGAAGGCTAGATTCGTATTTCAGTACATTTAACAAGGGGGAGAGGACATTGCTACTAAAATAATTTAAAATTTGGGTAAATAATCATTATTATTCGTAAAAATGTCTAGATTTAGATTAGACATTTTAACGAATTTTAGCAGCTCTCAGGTAAATGGAAAAGAATTTAAATCGGCTTTAACGAAGACA
The DNA here is from genome assembly GCA_963935595.1 of Schoenobius gigantellus. NCBI lineage: Eukaryota > Metazoa > Arthropoda > Insecta > Lepidoptera > Crambidae > Schoenobius > Schoenobius gigantellus. The sequence goes on along the minus strand of OZ012542.1, from coordinate 55,060,708 downwards.
TATTCTTAATACATAGAAATCGATTTTAGTAATCTAGAAGACAGATAATGGTACAGACCATGGAAAGCACAGACATTTTTTTGTATATAGCATTTTTCATTTCGTAATAAGTCCCACGGACCGAGACGAATACCCTTTTATTATAGAGAAGACAAATGAACAAAAACAGCATCCGCTCCGACAGGCATCGAAACTTTTTTGGCGACTTCCGTATAATCTAAATTCAGTTCAACCTGAATTGATGCTTGTTTTTTAACCAGAACCTAGCCCAAACTGTGATGTAAAATTTAGTATTGTGCACATCTGTAATTGTGATTCCCGCGTCTGATTTCTTAGTAAGTAATTAATATGGACATGGAAATCAGAATGGATGGTGCTAAAATTCTACACCCGGCAAGCGAAAAACAAGCCAGACAGGGCATTGAGTTTATCGCCTTAAACTGAGCAACGTTAGTAGTGACGTATACCTACCTCCACCTCATAGAAAATCGCAGCCTAACCTGGTAGTGTAGATATTGTTCTTAGGTGTGTGTGTGCGATATTGCCTGTGCACATTAAGGAAATCTGTCAGTGCAATGGTGCTGGTGGTATGGATTTGTGGTTTGGCAACGCATCGGTTACCTCTCTGGGCGCCAGCGTCCATGCGCTACGGAAACCACATCTAGAGGGAAGTACACTTGTTTAACGCCCAAGGTCGTACAAAAAAAAACTGAATACCTCTATCCAACCGCGCTCTATTGTGAAATATAATATTCGCTCAAACACGATAGCATTTTGCAATTTGATTTTGGGGACCTCGACGTACACATATAGTCATCAATCATCATTCAACTCAACAGAGCCATGTTTTGACTTGATTCCAAAGACAGAAACCACACAATCCACTATGGAATTATCCTAGCTTTCGCTATTTTCAGAACTTATTTGTATAAAGTATTTCAAAAGAAATTTAAAGTCGTCGCAAGACGTGGAATCAACGATACAATAGAGTGAATTAAAGGAAAAAAAAACTAAACATACAGGTTTTTGGGAAACAAAAACTTAAGCGCTTAACATTGTTCTAGCAAATCGAGTATTTATTCGAGAATACGTGAGCAAATACGTAGAAAGAGTCGGAGCGATTAGAAATGTTTTAGAACCTACTATTAAATATTAATGAAAAGCACGTATATGTAATTTATGTACATAATTTGGAGTCAAAGCGAATACTGACATGATTTCCTTTTCTCCAGATAAAATATTCGTTGGTTTTCGTTTGTTACCCATTATCATTTGTGGATTTTGTGTCATCGTGTCACATCTTAAGTGGGCTAATATTTGATCAAGAGATAGTCCTACTGATAATACCGTGAGAAAATATTGTTATATGTCACAATAAGCAAATAGCTTAAAGCCTTACGTTCATAAAGTTCACCAAGAAAGGAATATTAAATGCATCAATAACACATTGTACCAACTACAGCAATATCTAAGTCTTCATTATTTTGTTCAAATATACGAGTAACTGACAGTAGATTTCCTTTATGTTTCCGCCTTCTTCGTCTACCTACACATATTATGTCAACTAGGTATGTTGTTAATTCAAGGCAGTTTAGTAAACATTTGCATCTACTCGTAATGCATTAATGATTTACCAGTGATGTTGCATTTAAATTAGTCAATTTTATAACGGATCAAAAAAAGTAGGAAATAGTTGTAATGAAAAGAATCAAATATCTAGAACGTCCTTCAGAACCTGTACAATAATTACAGCACAATTGCGATAAATTCAAACCAATATAAAAAAGAGTCGACGTGCGTGACGATCACTGAGACAAAACACTAGGATCCTCCAGTTTTTGCACTAACACTGTAGAGCCGTGGCCGGTCTGTGTTGTTTAATCGCACAATATTTGTTTTTGCACTATGAACACTTCAACACTTAAGTGACGTAAATGCAGACGGCGAACTGTTCAATTGATTCGCGATAATAAAACGAAGACGCGTGCGGCCTCTCTGGACGGCCGTGAGCGACTAGCTTGACGCATGCGTTTAAATTCAGCGCTATATCGCTAACTAGAAAGCACGACTCTTGCGCTTACATTCGTAGAGCTTTCGTGTAATCGCTATCATTATTAGCAAAAAAGCGCTACTAATGCTGAGACAAGTATACGACAGTTTTCCACGAGATGGTCAATTTAATTTAAGGCCAGTAAATCTGACAACTAGTTCATAATCTAAGAAAACTCACTCATATCTATGTCAATTTGACCGATCTATAAGTCTGCTTTCCCATATCACCCAATTTAAAAGATATAAATAACCCTGTTGAAATAGTGACTACCGTTGTTTTTCAACCTGTAATTATAAATTAACTACATATTTGAATTAAATTAGTCCAATTTTAACATTTTCTTTATTTAAATATGTATTGCTTTAATTTTACAATATTTATGAAGAAAACATACAAGATATTCTTCCTTTTCCACAGTCACCATATGGCCTTCCCATACATCCTGTGTTATATGAATCTGAAGCCACACCGGAGCTAGTCCATCTGTCGCCGTAACACCATAAGTTTATATTTGCGACCAAATATTATCGTCATGTTGACCTCAAAATTTTATGTCCCGATTAATTTAATAATCAGATAAATAGTGAATGAGAAGTTGATTAAAGATAGCCTTGGATTGTAAAACATTATTTCAATGATTATTGTGTGTTGTTGTCTACGTTTTGCAGGTTGTTCGAGCAGAAATACTGCGTCATCAAGAGCAAACAACACCAGAAACACCTGTGACATAGCAACAATAGGAGTGACTCAAGGCTATATATTAAGCGAAGGTCAATGGCATCGCAGCCATATATGATATTGCTATCTGCAATGTAGTAAAATCAGATCACAAAATAAAATGTGATGAAATATTAATCCTTGTAACTGTTGAACGTGCAGTTTGTGGTGTGGTTAGTGGATGACATACGAATCATTAGTTGTAATTGAGGTAATATAATGGTAAAAAATCTATATGGTTTGTCGAAAATAACAAGAAAAACACATAATTTTATGGTACCTAAAAATTTGTACAGAAAAGGCAATAATAGGGCAATCTGTAAGGAAGGCATTTGCAAATGTGTTCATTTTCTTAGCTCTTTTAAAATCTTCGTGTCTACTGCCGAGAATAGCGCAATCTCAAAAGTCATTTTGAAACTATATTCTGCAAAGAAACAAAAGCCATTTACAAACATAGCGACAACTGGAAACTCATTCACGGATTATTTACACTATTTGGAACACGATTGCAAATCATCTAAATTCATTTTGTCGTTCAAGGACGTATTATGTTTAGTCCGATGTTTTAATACGACAATTTGAAACATAATTATGACCATAACCGAATGAATCAGCGCCAGTGGCTGAACGAGCAAACGCAATTTTCCTGAGCGGTTTGCGTAAAAAAAATCACGCGGAGTATTGATGTTTGGAATACAGACAGTTGCGTTTTTTATTTCAATATTAAAGACTCCGTGTTACACAAAATCGTTATAGTATACATTTAATTTCGAAACGACCTCAATCCATCTGATGTAAAGCGATAATAAGATTCAGCCGACTGTCAACTAGCGCTGCAAGAAGTGATGCCTTTTCTCGCCGCGCCTGAACCTGGTCATACAGTAAGTTTAGAATGCAAATATGCGACAGCGGCGGCAAATAAAGAAAAATATGCATAATCAGAAGCACATGGCACTAAATATATTTGTAAAATAATTTATTCACTAGCGAAAGTAACAAAATAAAATGAAATACCTGTTTCGCAACTCAATAAATCGATATTTCACTATCACTTTGTTATTTCTTCACAAAGTAAATATGCCATTTTCTAAAATGCGAGAGAACAATATGCTATAGTTTTTCAACACAGAACTAATTTTCTCATAGTTCTATTCTATCAGAACTTTTCCTTAAGCGTATGAAACTAACATTAAATATCAAACAATCAGTAAATTTAACATCAATGTAGCCATTGCCATTGATGTTAAATTATGAGCTTAATTTAGTGACATCGGTGGAAAGGCCTATTAATTATTTTTTTAATAAGCATCCCACCATCAGCATGGCGAACATTAAAAATATTGGCATGTTTCTAATCTAAACCATTATATCAAATATTTCTGATAATTCAATATCTGCATATCATTAATAAGTGAATGTAAGTGGTGCTCACGCAAGGCCGTTGCAAACCGGTCTGAGACTGACCGAATCAACTGAGATCAACTAAGTTTATATTTACAAACCGTTTCACGGCACACTTTGTTAAGCATCGACTCACTGACGCTTGTTAATTAGTAGATCATAAAAAATATTAAATCTACGGCGATGGATATCACTATAGTTAGGGTTTAGGGTGAGAGATTGTGTGGTTGTCTGTGTATGCGAATCGCAATCGAATGCTCCCGTTTATTTTGAGATAAACGGGTTAATAGATTTCAATGCGCTTTTCTGCAAAAGATTTGTTACCCAACAGTGTGTAATGTAGATAGGTTGTAAGATTTTCACTCGCCAGGGGGCGGTGCAATAACCTTTTTTTCTTTATCAAACGAACACTGCCACTTCCAAAACGGCTTAACCGATTTAGAAACCGTTTTCTGCATAGGGTTTGCTATTCATCGGCGCTTATCCTTTTTGGATTGCAACAATAGGCTAGTTGACCCTTTTTTAAAGTAGGGCTTAAAATGTTCATAATTGTTGTATTAGACCATAGCACATGAATATTATTTTTTTCGATGGCTAAAAAGTGCAAAAAATCTATTTTAAATTAAGATTTTCAATTTTGGACCGAAAACACGGTCAGCCATGATAGTCTGTTCATTATCTGTGGCAATGACGTCAGTCTTATAGTAAACAAAGCACGGGGGCGAAATAACCTCACAAAAACAATGCTTTCTATTAAATATCACAAAATATAGTAAAACTGTATATGGAACGGGACAATAGAACAGTAATATAGAAATACCTCTTCAAAGACTCCAGGAAATCTGTGGATTAGACGTACCCAGTGATATAGACATGCGAAATATTTGGTTAACACTCGCTTAAAGAAATCCTGTAACTATCTACTGAAACTCAAATGTATTTTTGCGAAAATCACATTAATGTAAGTACTATAACTGAATAACTCAATCTATGTAGGTACTTCAGTTTCAACTTAAACAAAATATAAGTTTTTAGGTTGTATGTAAAATCAAATCTGTATGTAAATTAATTAAATTTTTATCTTTCAGTTAGAATGAAAACTGACTGCAGCCGACCAACCAAATTTTAACTTGACCAGAAAACTGAGAGAAAACTTGACCATTTACGCCTTTTTGATTTAATCTAAGTTATACACTGACACTAGATGATGTTTCAAGGAAAAGAATATGTACTTATGTCCAATTGAATAATGATGTAATTGAATATTAATTAAAAAGTATGTAATACAAACAAAAATATCAAAGTTTCATAATGAATATATTTATCTAAACAACTTTTACTTGAATTTACTGAGTACCTAATTAAAATTTGTTGCTTTCAGTGGTTACTTAATGAGAACTATTGTGTACTAACCTGTTCTCCTCCTGACAACGAGATTGATAAGGCAGTAAAAGTTGTGCAACATAATACAAAGCAGTGCATGCTCAGCCACAACATCAAAATGTGACCCGTCAACTAGAACAACATTATGTCAACAAAATAACTCAAGTATTCATATACCAAAGCACCATAGAAGTAAATAGGTCCAGTTTGGTAAAACTGAAAGATGTTATATCTTCACTGATTAAACCTGCTGGCCACCATGGCTGGTAAATTTCAGAACAGCTTACGCAAGAATATGCAAGTTATCCATTTTAAAGCCGTATACAAATATATTAAATGTGATTGCTGTGTTGTCAGCCTGTGCTCTTCTTAATTTACAAGACCCTTCTTATTAAATAAATAATATAAAGCATTTTTTTTCTTTACTTTATACATAACTAACATCTAAAGATGACATAATAAATTTTTGTACTACATTAGTCATTATGTTTTTCACAAAAAAAATGTTCTATGTTTATTTGACAATAATGACTTGTAAAGGTTTAAGTTGAATCAAAATATTTTAATTTGAAATGCATGTGTTTTATTTTTCTGTTACACCTTAAAAGATTTATAATATTTTATAGGTTTGTTGCTCATTTTTATCATTGTTACTCAAATATAGTATATGTTCCAAAAGTACAAATAGGTTGAAAAGAGTTAGATCAAATTTATTAATTTGTATATATTGCCTTAAGGTCGCAGGTAATAAAAGTCAAAATAATAGTAAAGTGATTTATTATGAAGTAATACATTCATATAATTTAGGAAAAATGTAGTATAGTTTCCAAAATGACACTATTTGATCAATAAGTTTTTTGACATTCAGATTGTTAGAACAAATACCTATTATAGCTAATATTGTCCTTTGAGTGTTTTCAAAATGACATACTGCTAGCAACACAAAAGTATATAAGTTTTGTTTGCTTTAGCACAAAACATCTGCATCTATACTTGAGTTAAGCATACTGTTCACAGTTTTCCGTCTTTGATAATTAACATTATCTTCAATAAAAGAGCATATCAATTTTGTATTAATCTGATTTTATGGATACCGTTTGCTGAATAGACTATTACAGGGTATTAATCAGAAATGAGGTCACATTTTGCAAATTTCAACCCAAATCTTCATCTTTCAACTTTTATCCACATTCCATTATACTCGTAGGTGTCTGCAAGATTTCCCACCAAAAATCTTCCCAACAAAAGAACCATCATGTGTTATGCACTGGCTGGCTTTATAGCACATGGAAGCTGTTATTGTTTATAACGAAGCTCGAACTAAAGAGCTTTATTCTTTACACTTTATTCTTTCTTCATTGAAGAGGTCTTTTATTTTTTAAGAAATATGTCACAATCTGTGTCTGTGAATGTATATATATTTTTCCTCCCAGTAATTTTCTTCATGCTTGACAAATGAACAACTGCCAATCTTTCTCTTTTTATGTTCATTTACAAATTCTTGCAGTACTACATTGGTATTTGACACATGATCCTGATGTTTTCTTTTCAACATTTCTCTTGAAGTAAATACTTTTAGTGTTTATTTGACTTGTGAGAGATAGAATTCTATCCAATAGCATTCAACTGCTGTACAAAATAGCTCCTCACTGTGATGGTGCAACCACACCAAAAATGCATGTTTGCAACTCTCTTCTGCCGCGTGACAATCTTGACAAGTACACTTGTAACCGTTCTTCATTATAACAGTATTGAAACTGTACTTATATTGTTTAGAGCGATACACAAAGAATCTCCTGACCATCAATCTGTCTATTTTCGGAAGATTTGTACTATCTGCTCTCACAAATCCAACATCAATGGTTGATTTTGCTATTAATACAAATAATTTACGATATTTACAAATATAATAACGGAGACTTGAACGATTTTTTGCCAGTTTTAGGAAAGAATAGTGCAAATCGACGAGTTGTTGAATCAAATTTGACATTTCTTTGTTTACTATATGATTGACGTCACGGCCCTGACCACAGGATATCAAAGCGTTTACGGCGTGAGATAAAAAAAGATTATTTCTAGCATTTTCAAATTAAAATTTTACAGCAATCATTCATTGTTATTTATTAAAATCGGTATATTGTGGAACCTTATGCCAAATACTGTTAGAAATAAACAATATTTTAATAAATTTTGATATGAGTCAACTACCCTATTACATCCGTCGTCGTGGGTTTTGTTTAATTTTGTATTAAATGGGCATGAGTTCATTTCGCAGCAGCTTCGTAATTTGCGCGTGCCATCATGATACGACAAGTTAATCACACCACTCTGTTCATCACTGGAAGAACAGTTTTGGGTTCGAACTCAAATTTTAAACGGGCTTACTGAAAAAATTGACTTGCATTCCATTCAACACCTAAGCTGGCTCCTACATTGTTGTCCAAATACTTGGTAATAAACAGTTATCAGATAAGTCTATCGGCGCTTGTGGTGCTTACCTAAAAGTGATTGTTACACTCATATAGATTTTATTGTGGATGTTATGGTGTAGTCAGTCGCTGGTGATCAAAAAATAAATAAAACAGAGATAATTGACAAAAGAAAATATTGTCAATTTTAAATTTGTCACACTACACTGCAATCCTAACCACTAATAGGATGATTGACCCCAAAACAATGATTAAACGTCTTGTAAAAATGCATAATTTTAGGTAGCCTGATGTGCCGCAGCCTGTGCAATTGTAATTATTTGCTGTCCTTCTTTCATGTGGTTATTTTATAATGGATCAACTTGTTATTTAGCTAGCAGATGCTCAGAGATTTGGATAAAAGGAATACCGTGCGCTACGCCGGAAAAAGTCATACTATTGATCGCATAAATAAAATAAATACTGAAAAAATATATATTCAGAAAAGTGTTCTTTGATACAAATATGTTTAAGTTTGCTAAAATAATAAGATAAATAATTTTCAAATCAATTTCCTTGTAGCTTTGTGTTCACTGGCAGCCAAAAATGGACATTGTCCTCTATCCCAAAAGTTATTTCATAAATTAAACAGATCTATAAATTTAATAAAAATAATACTTTTATAACCAGGAATACAGACGCGAGTTCGCATCGATGCACACGCATGCATAACAGAAAATGGGATCATGATACTAGTAAGACTCTGTACCAGGGTCGTCTGCTTGGGTACCTCCATTCTACCTATTTCTGCCGCAAAGCAGCAGTGCAGCAGCAGTTTAAGGGTAAGATCAGCAACATCATCATCATCATCATCACAGCTCATATTATATACGTTCTCAAAGAGGGGCTCAAGCCTACCCTATGTAAGTTAAGGTGATTAGTTAGGCCTTAGTCAACCACGCTGCCTCAGTACGGATTGGTCTACTTCACATACACCTTTGAATGAAGGGTAAGATATGGCAGTGTAATTACTGGGTACCGTGACATTAAATCTTATGTCACAAGTTGGCAACGTACACTCTGGCTCTTGTGGGGGATGCAGCTTTGCCGCGAATCTCACAAGAACCACATGTACGAGTACTATATATTGACTGTTACCACTTACCATCAGGTCTAACAAGTCATTCACTTCTATTGGTTACCACTCACCATCAGGTGGGCAGTATGCTTGTTTGCCAACTTAGTTGTATATAAAAAAAATGAAACTCTATTAGTTTACACCAAAAAACTAACTAAGAAAGTTATTAAAGTTGGACATTAATCGACTAAGAATACAACACAAATCTTATAAGGTTGTAGTTTTGAAAAAAATGAAAATTAATTGTGATACATTTTCATACACCAATCAATTTAACAACTTATATTTTCATTACTAGCGTATCATTTAGACGCTGATCTTCGTGTTTCCATCACAATTTTATAGAATGATATTAAAAATAAGTACGTTAAATAATAAAAATAATTTATCGAAAGAAAATATGCAACCGTTCATTTGACCATAAACGCTCTCATCAAGCATCTGCGCTTCTGACCAACTTAGTAGAAATAATGCCAGTAAAGGCCGTCCGGCACGGCAGTCGTGAGTGACCCGGTTACCGTGGTCATCGGCCAGTTTATTGACGACTCATTGGCTGCATCTCGTACGATCAGTATCGTATGCCATAACGTCATTTAATTTCATCATGACAGTAATTAACACTATAGTAAACACATCAATTCTATATCATCCAAAAGCTTTGTTATTACCTTTATTTACCTTAGTACCCTAAATTTCAAGTATGTCGTTCATTAACATAACGCTATCTTAATATTCCAACGCAGAAAGGGAAGCCACCATTCTGCGTTCCCAGGGTCACAATGTTAATATTCTACTAATTCGTTCAAGAATTCAGAGACTACACCTTTACCGTATAACGCTGTAAGATTAGCTTGTGGTCACAGAGACCCGCCTACAGCGCAATGAAATTATAATATTTGTTCAAGAGCGCCCAGTCACGGAGCCTACGCACTCTGAACACTATAAATTTCAAAACAACGTAGGTGTCGTCCTTCCTCGTTTAGCTCAAAATTTGATTCACGTAGGACTTTATGACGACGTGATAAAAGCTCTTTCGGCTAAGCTCTCGTTTCAAAGTCACTGGAAATAGTAGTCTTAAGATAACTTTCAGATTCAATGTCAACTATAATCCATATAGGTATGGTTATATCAGAATTAAATTAAGGGCATATAAAGTATAAATAACTGGCTTGAATTAGATTATGAAAATATTTCTCTATAAAATAGAGCAAATACATTTAAGTATAAAGTACGACGACGACTTTACAGAAAAAAAGGTTTGATCATACATAAGAATTAGATTAGAAGAAACATATTGTGTAGAATTGAAATATATCATGTACAAAATTTTGTCAATATCGTTTTGCATACACCTTCAAAATCATTATAAAAAATGTCGTTCACAAATACATTTCATGGGCTCCGCAGGCAATAATCAAGAAAAGAGATGAAAATGAAAAAAAAAAACTTTTCTATTATTTCTTAGCAGGAGTCTGGAAAACCAAAATAAAGTCACTTGCAAATGTTTTACTTTTAAGTAACAAATACAAAGTCATGTCGAGTCCATACTTTTTACTACCCAAGAGGCAAGATTATGTAGAAGGCCGGCTCTGCTCGCTATGACCTGCCAAGTGCGAGGCGCACTCGACACTAATGATTCTACCTTTTTTTCACCCATTGAACTGCTGAGTGCACTCGCGAGTGTAGATCCTAATAATTTAAATTATAATCAAACTTAGCTTTAATAACTCCATAATAAATGTATGGAAAGAGAAAAACGATTAAAATTATTGCGATTATTTCAATATCTCGTTGATACTTGTTAATGAATCATGGGCTTATGTAAACAAAGATTCAAATTCTTCCCTCATCCTCAAATCCTTCTTAAAGTCCGCCTTTTTAAAGTTTCTCGGACAGTTGCTAAGTAGCCTGTTGAAAGTTACATCAGTCATATCCCGCATACTTGCAATAAAATTTACTTATGAGAAATTTATTAATTTATTTAAAATTATCTTCACTCGTGTGGTGTTCCAGAAATTGTTTCTGTACATGATTAGCCAATGAGTACACACCTCACTATGTTGCGGGCTAACTTGAAATTTGTTAAGAAATCAGAACAACTCTTGCACCATACATTCCAGGTGAGGAGATTACCTCTAACTCGGAAACCACCGCCTAATTCGCGCTTAGAACTTTAATGGCGGCATCTGTTTCCAAACTTCGCGTAGACCTTGAATATCGGCCTCCATAAACTTCCTCGGAACTTGTTCGGACAAATTCGATATTCGGTGCTACCCGTGCAAATGGAAAGGTCTGGCTGTGACAGCTGAATGTAAATAACCTGACACACAAGTGGTAAGATCACGTTGGAAACTTACTGTTACGGAATGGCGGTAACAGTGTTAACTGGGTAAACGTGTCGCAGTCAGCCGGACCATTCCGGCGTGTTTAATGCCAAATCACAATTTCATGGCGCTACTGATTGCCCGTGTTGTATTAAGCAAACTGTACATAGATGCTTGGTACACAGACGAATTTTTAAAACAGCTGAATCCGAATTCTTTATACAATAACAAGACTTTTAGTTGAAAAGTTTGGCGTAATGTACTAGAATTAAGCTCATTGTAGCTGTCAGAAGTCTTTACAGTGGCAGTGTCCGAATTCTGCTTAACTGGTGCAATGCAATGATTTTGTGTTGTTGAGGTAATATTGCATCGTATTCAACTGATAAGTGGTAGCATAGAACGCTTCTAGATTTCAACCTAAATATAAATAATAACATTTTATATTCTTCACAATCTAAGCAATACGGTTCAGTTGATCTCAATTTAGCGACGGTGTTAGGGTTGCCATCTGTTCCTATTCGGATTTAGCCGGACATGTCCGGCTTTTTTCAGTCTTTTCCGGCCAAATATTTAAATGTCAGGCCCCTCGGGCTTTTGTTAGGCTTTTTGGACTATGACACATCGTGGTAGACGCACAATCGCGCTGCGTCTGCTAAGCAAGGTGGTGAAGCGAGCGACCCTGCTGTGAGATCGTGGCGCGGGTGGTGCCGCTCTCCTCTGCGGGTCTTACCTTCAGTTCAGGTTATCCACCATAGGAAAGGGTAGCGTGCTCACACGCGCGTTTTCTGCATAATTCTGTCAACGGCGACCATCATTTGGCTATAAAAGAAGAACATGTTCGGCCTTGAGAGCCAAATGTCGAGCTTTTTACAATAACGAATTTGGCTTTTCTATTTTGGACATGGCAACATGTATAATATTGTAGGAGACTGGTGGCAGAACTAAGCTAAGAAAAGTCTGTATCTCTAACCACCAGAGATACGTGGGGTGGATTACAACGATTGAGGACAGAATAACGGTACCAGCTAAACTTAACAAAAAAATGAACACTTCACTAATATGCGGTTGAACAACATACAAAAGAATTATAGCTAGGTTATGAAAACATTGACTACTTACATTAATTAATAAAAATTTGTAAAAAATTCTGGCAATTTTATTGTTCACTCCATTCACTGAAAGAGCTTTGGATCTTTTGTTTTATGATGTAAGTAGTATTACCTAATCCATTCATAGCAACTGACCAATAATAGTGTCGGACGCTTTCAGGATTTTGGCAAACAGTACAACCGCTCAGCTGTCTTGTATCGTCGATAGCGTAACAGCCCTCCCTATGACCTTTCTTTACCCTAATTGTTAGAACTACAAAACAAGCTAAGAAAACCAACTTCAACTGAATATTATGCATATACAGAGGGGACTGCTGTGCTAAATGTAAGTAACACACGACACGTCGCCGCCATTGCGTTCAATGTGCATGCTCCGAATACGGCCATCGAGACCGTGTTTGTGATTGATAGCTTAACCGCTGGCATAGTTAAATCACATTCAATTATCCCTATTTAAGGCAAATAAAGTGATTTGATTTGATTTGATTTGATTCAAGCTATATCAGTAATAGTACTATATAAATACTGTGACATGAAAATGATTGAATGACTTCTCGGTCTACTTCGACATACCTCGTCCTCAGGGCTTAGTCCGTAACTAAACCTATCGCCTATTTCTAAATTATGGTATGTGATAATGATTTGAATTTAATTAAAAGCATCGATAATCTCAGTATCTCTCTATTCAGCGGAGGTTTATAGCGATCATTCATTATCGCGTCATAATGATTTACATTGAAAACATGAACAAAGTTGATGGATGAAACTACATTATGGTTCCATTATTAATTTTCATTCGACAGAGGACTAAACTTTCTCAAAGTGGTAAAGAAAAGTTACTTAAATGAAAGAAAAGTGTAGTTTAATAACTGAAAAAATCAAGGTTTTTAAAAAATGTAAAATCACCGTGTTGTTTGATAACTGGCTACAAAATAGTGAAAAGAATCCATTTCGAAACCAGTTACGAACTAGAAACTTTGGTTGCAAATGTGGCCGAAAGGAAATCCGTCGCCTTTAATCTCCATTCTAGTGGTTATCACCTGGTATTGATCTGGAACTCCACAGTTTTATCTCCCGTGGGCACACAAGTTTTTCTTCTTAATTGCAGATAAAACTTCTGAGCTCGTCTGGTTAGATACCACAGTCTTATCAAGTTTGTCGCCATAATAACAATGATAATAACATTGATATATTTCGACTGTTAGAAGTACGATAGACAGTTCCTCAGTTGTAGGGGAATCCAGATGAAGCTAGTTAAGATGAAGGTCGAGAGCTTTCAGACGTGTGTACAAAAATGTTAAGACTTTTATCGGCATCGTTAGCGATTGTAACGAGAGAGAATACCTAAAACAGCATTATACGAGTGATATTTTTTTCTTAATTCGTTTCAAGCCGTTACTTACTGGTTCTGTGCAGTTTGCTGCGTTATTACGATTCACAACGCGTGCAGACAAATATATTGGCTCTTTCAACACGCGTGTTGCAATTCCGAACAAATGCTCTGAAATGAATTGCTTGGCATAAACTTAGCAATACGTTTTTTAGTCTCCCCAAGCTAGCCTGCCGTATAAATTCAGAGAGGCGATTGTTCGTGGCTGGTTTGTTTTATTACTTACCTATAACCGTTATAACATGAGCTACTCTGAGGTTTTCTGGATTCATCAATGAAATGATCTCTTGATAGTTGATACATAAGAAAGGGGTCCGTCGATTCTTATCTTCTAACTAATGTATTATTATCTCGTGTCACAGTGTTTGTAACCAAACTCCTCCGAAACGGCTAGACTGATTTTTATGATTTTTTTTCTGTATGTTCGGTAGGTTTGAGAATAGGTCGTAAACTATTTTTTATACCACTGGGTGACAATTATTATAGCAAATCGTAGTTCGCGTGCACAGCTAGTATATACATATATGTCACATTCATGATTATTCATAACTTGTTATTTGGTATTCATTACTATTTTGCAATTCTCATATTAAATAAACAATTGAATTTTTTTTTCATCATTATCGTTATTATGATGACTAAATTAATTACCACAGTATAAGTTGACAACAAGGCTATGAAAAATCCATATACAAGTCATAATATAGCGCCTAGTTTTTCCACTACGATTTACACACTCGTTCATACGTTAAAACTGCTCTAATTGCGTTTCGGTTTCGCATGATATGGCACTCTCATACGTAAATACGCTATACTCTCGTTCGCAACCATTTTCCGCGAAGCTTTTCAAAGGAAACCAGGTACCGTGTATAATATTGTAGTACGTTCATACTTTAACTTTTTATATTGAGGCTGCTTTTGCATTTTCAGTTGGTTGGTTTGGTAATCTATACTTTTACTTACTAATATTATATGTATAGCTGAAAAGTTTGTTTGATTGTTTGTTTAGTTGAACGCAAAGTTGAACTAATCTCAGGAACTACTGACTCAAATTGAAAAATTAGTTTTGTGTTAGATAGTCAATTTATCGAGGAAGGCTTTAAGCTATACAACATCACGCTGCGACTAATAGGACCTGAGCATCAATGAAAAATGTTACAAAAAACGGGAAAAAATGTATTTCGAAACGTAGTTCGCGGGCACAGCTATAGTATAACTATAACCACACAATAACAGCGTCCTGTCTGATTGCACAAAATATAGAAAATCACGTCATCATCATCATCACAGCTACGTCCGTCGTCCGTCTATACGTTATACGTCCCCACCGAGGGATTTGAGCCTACCTAACTACTAAACACCCTAATATAGTCAACCACGCTGGCTCAGCTCAGTGCGCATTGGTCGACTTCACATACACATTCGAATTTCTTCGCATATGTATGTTGTATGTATGTGTCGTGGCCATTTCATGATGTGGCCGATCATTTCATGAAATGGTTGTATGATGAAAAAAAAATTCAATTGTTTATTTAATATGAGAATTGCAAAATAGTAATGAATACCAAATAACAAGTTATGAATAATCATGAATGTGACATATATGTATATACTAGCTGTGCCCGCGAACTACGTTTTGCTGTTTATGAAAACGTCTTCTTAGTCGGGATTATTGAGATTGGTATTATTTTATTTCCTACCACCTCTGTGGCCGAGAGCATTTCGTTACAACTAATTGCTAGTTTCAATTTATCTATTTGAATCTATGATACGATTGTCTTAGCTTCGTACACCACCACCACTTAGATTTTGACAGCAGCAGATTTTGTTTGTATAGGAATTCGTTATCATTAAAATATAAGTTGATTTATTCTACGTTCATTATGTGTTATTATAATTGTTTCCTTCATCGAGTTCTGGTAATGTGACTTACTTTAATGTAGGGAAAACGATCGATGCCGTCAAATCAACTCCTATCGCCTACACTACAGCTATGACAGTTGTTGCACTATCGATCCGCCCCCACGTCGCCCTATCAGTTTACAATCGAACAACAGCACAGATGCAAGGGAAACTTCAACACAATTTGGGAACTTAAGAGAACTGAGCGAGAGCGGCTCGAAACTTGCGTGCGGCGGGCGCCCGTAACACTGTTTGCTCCGAGGTAATTACGTCAAAGTGAGTTTAGCGGCGGTTTGATTGAATCTGGCAACGTGTTAATATCACGATACACCAACAGAGTGTGAGGGAGGGGAACATTGTGTTATTATGATCAAGTTTGTTATTTTCGATGGTGATCTGTGTATTTTGATCGAAGAAACAAAAAAATGAAGTACGTTTGTGATATTGAAGAATGCGTTTGCTCATACAAGAGGTGAGTCATTTAGTCAGTGGAGGGATGTATTTAAAGGTATTTACTGGAGGGAGACTCTGCTTAGGTACCTCCGTCTTACCTATTTCTGCCGCAAAGCAGCAGTGCTTGCATTGCTGTGTTCCGGTTTGAAGGGTAAGATATGGCAGTGAAATTACTGGGTACTGTGACTTTACATCTTGTGTCACAAGTTGGCAACGTACACTGTGGTTCTTGTGGGGGTTGCAGTTTTGTTGCGAATCTCACAAGAGCCACATGTATTATAGGTGACTGTTACCACTTACCATCAGGTGGGCAGTTTGCTTGTTTGCCAACTTTCAGCAATAAAAAAAAAGGTTTAATTAATATGTTCGTATTTTTAGTGACATGTTATTAGTAGTGTTAACACATGCGAAAATGTTGACTATATTGCATTCCAGTTAATATTCGGCATTGTTAATCCGAAAAGTGTATTGTCACTACACTTCACTTTTCGGATTTTCTCGCGTATATTAGTAACGCCTTTTTTTTTTTTTTTTTTTTTTTTGAGGCGGGGGAATCTCTTTACGATTCAACAAGGGGCTGAAAGCTGACAAAGCCGCCCCAAGGATATGCCATTGGACTCGGGTTACCTGGGTAACCCCATACCTGGCTAAACCACCCTCCAGAGCAACTTCTACCTCCGTAGAGACACACTCGGGATCGGCGTTAGCCATTCCCCGAGTGCGCCCCCTGGATTGTAGGCCTGACGCAAGCGCCAGGACTTATCTCTACGGGGGGGTCGACAAGTGCAATAATTCGACCCCCCAGACGGGCAGGCCAGGGGTAGAAAAGTGTCTCCCGACCGGTTGTCGGCCGGCCGGGCCATTTCATCCCCAGCTTGCTTAGGGGAGTTGGTGGCGCGCGTCCAGGAACGCGCGCCTCCTCCTACCCAACCGCCTGCGCCGGAGCGGTGCGGCGAGAGGGTCAACCTCTCGCGCCCGCTCCGCTGCCTCCTTCTGCGAGATCACTTCCTCGCAGAAGGAGGCGACAGCCTCCCACGCCGTCGCGCTGGTCAGCATCTCGCGTGCGACGCTGGCCAGCACGACGGGCGCACCCCTACCTAGGCCCAGCGCGAGGGCTAATGCGTCGCGCTGGGGTCGCCAGGCCGGGCACTCCGAGAGGGTGTGTCCGGCCGTGTCGTCGGGAGCGCCGCAGTGGTGGCACTGCGGCGTCTCCTCCCTCCGTGCGACATGGTGCAGATAATGGCCGAAGCAGCCGTGCCCGGTCATCATCTGCACCATCCGGTAGGTGAGGCTGCCCTGCCGGCGCCCAACCCACTCCTCCAACACTGGACGAACGGCCTCGATCGTCCAGTGGCCGGCAGCTGGGTGGGCGAGCGTCTCGGCCCACTGGCGGAGAGCCTCCCTCTGCGCCAGGAGCCTTGTGCACGCCACCTCCTGCGGGAGGGGGCGCTCCCCCCGACTCCTCGCTGCCACCCGATGTCGGTGCACGGCCGCAAGGACGCGTGCTTCGACATCCCACGGAGGCGAGCCCGCTAGAACGCAGGCCGCCCCGTGAGAGACCGTGCGGTAGGCCCGCACGGCCCGGGTGGCAATGACCCTCTGCGGCCTACGCAGGAGGGCCACCGTTCGGGGGGCGAGACGCTCCGCCCAAATCGGGGCTCCGTACAGCGCCATCGACTTTATCACCGTCTGATAAAGTCGACGGCTCGCTGCGCCTGGTCCCCCCACGTTGGGGAGGACCCGTCCGAGGGCTGCCGCGGCGGCACACAGCCTTGGGGCGAGGAGCTTAAAGTGCTCCCCGAAATCCCATCGGGGGTCCAGCACCAGACCGAGATACTTCATCGAGCTCTCGATCTGGACTTGCACCCCCTCTACTCGGACACGGAGCCCCGCCTGGGGTCTGCGGCGACGCGGCGGCCTGAACGAAATGGCCGTCGTCTTCTCGACGGCCACGTCCAGCCCGAGGAGGCGGATGCGCCGGACGACCATCGTCGCGCCGACCGACGCCAGGTGGACCGCCTCCTCATACGTGCGCCCCTTCGCCGCGACAAGGGTGTCGTCGGCGAAGCAGACAACCTCCATGTTCGGCAGGAGGTTGCCCCGCAGAACCCAGTTGTACCCCAGGTTCCAGAGCAGAGGGCCCAGCACGGAACCCTGGGGTACTCCCGCCGCCATCGGCCACCTGTGGACGCGACCGTCCGCCCCCTCATACACGATTTCCCTCCCGCGGAGGTAGTCGGTGATGAGGGAGCGGAGGTAGAGGGGCACTCCATGAAAACGCAGTGCCTCCTCTATGCATTCGTGGGGGAGGCTGTTGAATGCGTTGCGGATGTCTAATGACACCGCAACGACAACCTCCCCCGCCGACGTGGCCCCCTCAGTCCACCTCTTGAGGTGGGCCACGGCGTCCACGGTGGACCGGCCGGTGCGGAAACCGAACTGGCACTCAGCCAAGTCCGGTCCCGGGCCCTCCAGATGCTCGACGAGCCGGGAAGCGAGAATTTTCTCAAAAAACTTCCCGGCCTCGTCGAGCAGCACCACCGGCCTGTACCCCGACGGGGCATCGGCGGGGCGATTCGGCTTCCGCAGAAGGCAGAGTCGCCCCACCTTCCAGCACTGAGGGAAACGGCCCGAGGCGATGCTCGTATTGAGCACCGCCCGGAACCGCTCCTCCAGGGGGCCCAGTGTCAGGCACAGGACCCTCGCTGGCACCCCGTCCGGTCCCGGCGCCTTCCCCTTCCCCTTGCGCCGGAACCGCTCCCTCACCGCGTCGAACTCGAGGTCCGACACGGGAGGGCCCGCTTGCTCCACTTCGAGGGAGGCGCTGGGGGCGACCATCCTCGGGGGCTCGAAGGGTCCAGGGTCGGGGAAGAGCGACCCTAGAACCCTCTGTACAAGCCCCTCGTCCAACTGGTGTATCGGGGGAGCACCGTTTTGGTACATCCCTCTCACCAGTCGGTACGGCCGTCCCCAGGGGTCGGAGTCGAGGAGCTCTATAAAAGAGTTCCACGACTCCGTTTTGGCCCTCGAGATCTCCGTCTTGAGGGCCTTATTCGCCTCCCTGTACGCCCGACGCAGGGTTTCCTCTTCGTCGGGCGTCCTCCTGGTGGCGCGCCTTCTGCACCGCAGGTAGGCGCGCCTCGCCCTACAACTGGTGGCGCGCAGATCCGCGATGGTCTGCGACCACCAGTATACCTGCCGCTTGCGGGCGGCAGGTTTCGCCCGCGGCATGGCGGCGTCGCAGACGACTCTCAGGTCCTCTGCGAAGTGCACCGCCATGCCGTTAGCGTCGCCGGCGAGGTGCGGGGGCAGCTCAGACCACTCCCGCACCATCGCCGCCTCCAGCGCCACGTCGGGCTGGAGGTGCGTCACCGCCCACCGGCGGAAGGCGGCACCCGTCCCCGCTGGAGACGTGGAGGCGTGCGAGGGGGAGACCGAATATCGGACGTACCGGTGGTCCGACATGGTCTCCTCCTCTGCCTCCACTCTCCAGTCCCTCACCCTTGCGGCGAGGGGTGCGGTGGCTAGGGTCACGTCGACGATCGACGAACCCTGCCACCGCACGCACGTCGGGGTGGTCCCTCGGTTGAGGACGTCGAGGCCCAGGCTCGTGGCCCAGGACTCGACCAAACGACCCCTGACGTCCGTGGCGGGCGAGCCCCACACGCGCGACTTCGCGTTGAGGTCGCCCGCCACCAAAACTTGCAGGGGCGCCGCCCTCCTTACCACCCCCTCGACCGCAGTCAGGTAGGCCTCGAAGTCTGCCCGACTGCGGTTCGGGGAGAAGTAGGTGGACACCACCACCACTTCTCCCCACTTGACGGCCACGTAACCCGGCCCCCTCTCTCTAACCGAGATGAGGGGGGCCGAGCTGGTGGGCGGCACCACAACGGCCGCCAAGCCGTCGGTGGACTCAGCCCACCTCGTGGACTGAGGCACCGCGTACGGCTCGGCGACCACCGCCAGGTCTATCTGCCACTGCGCCATCGACTGGCACAGGAGATCCTGTGCCGCGGCGCAGTGGTTGATATTGGCTTGGAGGAGATTCCCTGTGGACCTACTGGCCATTGGCGATGTCCATGGAAATCTCCTCCCTGGCGGACAGTGTTGCCCGCCCGGTAGCCGCCACTGTGGCAGCCCTCGGCATCAGTCTTCCCCTCACCGGCGGGGGGTTGCAACTGAGGCCCCCCATCCGGTGAGTGGAAGGCTTGCCGGCGTCGGCGCACACGGCGCACTTTATCTGCCCCTGGCAGGTGGCGGCTGCGTGCCCCTCCGAACCGCAGCGGAAGCAGAGCGCGCTGCGGTCCTTGGCGGAGGGGCACCGCTGCACAGGGTGACCGATCCCCATGCAGCGGAAGCAGCGCATGGGGCGCTGCTCCAGCAGGCGGATGGAGGCGTTGCTCCATCCGACCGTGACTTTGCCAGCGCCTGCGAGGCGTTTGGCCACTTCGATGGGAGCTGACACGTTGGCGGCTCCCATGCCCCTGAGGCCAGGGTGGACAGTGCCCACCCTGATTGCAGAGCGGGGGCACTCCGCCAACGCGGCCAAGGCCTCGCATACCTCCGCTGCGGTCACCGAGTCATCCAGTCCGGTGACTCGAATGTCCGCAGTCTTGGTCGGACGCACCACCTTGGCGGCGTCGCCGAGTACCCCCGCTATGCGTGTGGCGAGCGCGTCAGCCTGCTCCGGCGAAGTGCCCTTCGGGAGCTCCATGATCCGAGCTCCCGTCACCCCAGTCCGGAACGTGGGGCTCCCCACAATTCCCATCTCCCCCAGCTTGATGCTGCCTTTCGCCGTTGCAATGGCGGCGGCGTATGTGGCGCCTTTTGCCACCGCTTCGGGCGACAGGCTAATCACCACCGCCAGAGTCTTGGGTGCCTTAGGCATCTTCGGCTTTGCGGCGGTGGTTGGGGGTGGAGGGGGCGCGGACTTGACCGGGGCCGTCACCGCAGCCGTCTTGGCTGGCTTCCTGCGCCCCTTCCTTACCACCGTGCTCCAGCCCTCCTTTTCGGGGGGCTTGGAGGTGTCAGGCCTCGAAGGGCCCGCCACCGGCTCAGGAGTCGCGGCTGGAGCCGCCGGGACCTTCTTCGGCCTTACCTCCCTGGCATTCTTCGGTAGGTTCGCCTCGGGGGCCAGGGTGGTCACTCCCTTCTTCTTCCTACCCCCGCTGGGTGCTGGCGCTGCTTCCGCATCAGCAGTGGGGGGTGCCTGCTTCGCGGGCTGACTCTCAGCAGCCTTGTTGCTAGCCAATGGGGGCCTGTGCGATTTGGCCGGCAAGAGGCGCCCGTCCACCTCCAGGCCATCCAGCCTGGCCGCACACATGTTCCCGAAGAGGGACATCATGTCCGATTGGAACGAGTCCATGAATGACATGAACTCGTCCCGGGTCACGATGTCCCCCTTCGGGGCCTCTGCTGCTGCTGCAGTTGGTACCGCCACTGGCGGTGGGCTCGCCCTCTGGCGTGGGCTCGCCCCCCCTCCCCGCTCCGAGTAGTCTCTTCTTAGGGCCAATAGCTCTGACTGTATTGCGTCGAGCTGCCATTTCAGCCGGCGGTTGTCGGCCTGTAGGCGGCGAACCTCCTCGGAGGTCTTCCTATCAGCCAGAGTTCTGGCAACCCCGAGGATGGATGTAGAAGCCTCTTTGAGGTCCCTCACGCACGTACCCTTGAGGTTGCCAGACTTCTTGGCAACCTCCGTAATAAGCGAGGCGCTCGCTTCCGCCCTGTGTAGGAGTTCCTCGTTGGTGAGGCCCTCTGGTGAGGGAGGCCTCTCCTTCTTTGAGGTTTTCCCCTTGCCTTTCCCTTTTGGGGGCTTGGGGACGTCTGCTTCAGCCGGGCCTTCCTCCAGCTCTTTACGGGCCTGGGAGAGTCCAGTCGTGTGGAGGTAACAATCTCCCGCGTCATCGGGGGTGCTAACGCCCTTATTCTTCTTGGCCTTTCGGGCCTTGCGCGCAACTTTCGGCAACGGGGTCCTAGCCCTTGCCTCCATTTCGACCTCAGTCTCTACCTCCAGCTCTGAGTCAGTCCCAGAGCTGGCGCTGAAGAACTTGCCCAAGGAGGGCCTCTTCCGGCTCGCCGGCGTTTCCGACCTTAGTACCCATTCTTGGGTCCTGACATCAGTCACACTGGCGTCCACCACCTGAACACTAACTCCCGAAAGGGGCCTCACCATCAGGTCCCTGATTTCAACGTCCGTCGCCTCTGAGGCTTCGGAGACGCTAAAGTTGTCCATAGTGGGACAAAGCTACGGGCCTAGCCCGTGACACACAAAATTGTACAAATGAGCAATACACAAATATACAACTTAAAGATAAAACTTAACCTACTTTAAAATTAAGCACTCTAGTGTTTGTAACTTAAAAACTACGCCACTAGGGTCCACAAAATTGTCCTTACAACTACCTTATAGACTAACACTTACGGTCTATATGGAGTCTTGATGCGCACGATGCGGCCGCACTGCAGTCCTGTTTGCACAGCAGCGCACACACGATACAGCACCACACCACACAAAACACCGCGTTCGCCCGACGCAAAAGCGCCGGGGTCGCCACCACACTGCACAGCACTATTAGGCACCGGAAGTGCCAACACCAGCACGGAGAACCGGGACCAGGACCGACGAGACCGGGACCAGGACCGGCGGGACCAAGACCGGCGGGACCAGGACCGGCGGGACCAGGACCAGCGAGACCGGGACCAGGGCCAGGACCGGCGGGACCGGGACCGGCGAGACCGGGGCCAGGACCGGCGGGACCGGGACCAGGACCGGCGGGACCGAGACCGGGGCCAGGACCGGTAGAACCGGGACCAGGACCGGCGAGACCGGGGCCAGGACCAGGACCAACGCTTGGCCCGTTCTTCCTATCTTCGGCGAGATCAACACTTGTCGAAGTTGTAAGGACACTAGCACTTCACTTTACGTGTTCGCCACGACACTTAGTTTGTGTTCGGGGGTCTCACAACAAAACCACACCAATTTTATCAACTGGTCCGGGACCAGGACCAGCAAGACCGGGGCCGGGACCAACGGGACCAGGACCGGCGAGACCGGCGGGACCAGCGGGACCGGGGCCGAGACCGGTGAGACCGGGGCCGGGACCGACGGGACCAGGACCGGCGAGACCGGCGGGACCAGCGGGACCAACGGGACCGGGGCCGAGACCGGCGGGACCGGGACCAGGACCGGCGGGACCAGGACCGGTGAGACCGACACTTGCAATCTATTGCATACGACCGACGAAGCGTCTCGGTGGGCGCGTGTGCTCTCGACGGCGTCCAGAGCGCGAATTATATTAGTAACGCCTAGAAATGTTTAAAACAAAATATAATTAGATAGTGTTATTTAAACGTGTAGTACTCCTGCAGATAAAAGACAGTATTCTGCAGATGTAAGCGTTGTTTTAAGGCGTTATATTTAACGCGTTCAATAACGCTTATCGTGATGCAGCCGTTAATACTCGTACTAATATTAAAGCAAGTGAGGCTCTAGCATACGGGAAAAAATGTATTTCTCTAGCTCGTTTTTGCTCAATTCATTAAACAATATCGCTTAAATATTTATTTAACTTCAAATACATAATAGAAATATGCAAATTTTTTAAATAAAATATACGTACGCTTCATTTATTCAAAAATTTTGCATAGTTCACGTACAGGTCATTGACGCAATAACTTCTCGGAAAACGCAAGCTTTAAATAAAAATAAAGATTTAGTTCCAATTAATTGTTGTTATTAGTCGCTATTTGGACGAAAACATTCGAAATGATCTTTCACATCGAGTCGCTCTGATAATGGTGAATTCTCGAGTCAATTTTTAGATTTATATTGCACTCGATACTTTGCTCTGATCTTTTGCCGTCGATGTTCAGATTAGCTACCTGATTGGACCTCGCCCCATGGGCGTCCTTCCGTAATAGTTAGCCATGGTACCTATCCCAAAACTTAAAGTTTTGTCGATATTAAATTTAAACTTTACTAATTTCTAAAGTTAACGCAGCTTCTTCGATATAACGCAGGCCGACTCACAACTTGGGTATGGTTAGGGCTTCAAAAGGAATGGCTAACGCCGATCCCGATTGTGTCTCTACGGAGGTAGAAGTATCTAGAGGGTTTTTAGCCGGTATTGGGTCTTCTACCCGAGTCCGGCATATCCTTGGGGTGGCCCAGTCAGCTCAAGTCCCTTGTTGAATACCGTAAATAATAATAATAATAATAATAATAAACACTTTATTGCACACAAAATAAACATATAAAAAAAAATTTCAAAAATAATGCAGATGTACAACACAGGCGGCCTTATTGCTAATGAGCAATCTCTTCATTTATCTCTCAAAAACTGTGAGTAATTCGGAGTATTGAAACATTTGTCTCTCAAAAACTGTGTTTACTTTAGGTAAAAAGTATCTATTTAAACGAGAAACTGTCTTAGCATACTCGTCTTCACCTTCGACGTTTTCGTCTTTTATTACGTCGTAAATATCTTGAACGTCAGGACCCGCTTGATGCATTAACCTGGATATTTTCTGCGTTTCATTCAAATCTACTTGACCATTAATATAATACTCGAAATTTCTTAACCACGTACGCCATCGTTCGCCCATTGTACTTTCGGAATATGGATAAAACCTTGCGGACACTTCACCGTTACTTTCTTTCGCTGCCATGATTTACTACAATATAATATCTACTTTTCCTCGTCGCCAATTGTAGATTCTCACTTCAATTTATTACTCAAATGAAAACACCGAATTTAATCAACCACCTTTTTAATTTCCTGATTAATAAATAACAACCACAGCGGCGCCATCAGCCATAGATACGCAAAAACATAGATGCGTACCCGAGGGCCATGGAGCGCCACAGACTCTAATAGCTTTCAAACTCTACACTTATGATTCTTTAAATTGACAGCTATTCTTTTATATTTGTGACTTTGTATTTTCTTTAAAAATGCAAAATAAATTGAAAACTGGATAAGTCATCAATCAAAGAAAAATGAATAGATGTTGATAGATAGTTATTATCAGTGAATAAAGTCTATTTTTGCTTAACAAAGTATAAAATAAATCAATATAATTGAAATTTCATCAGGGCTGATAAAAGCTCGGTAGCTCAGTGGTTAAGATGCCAACACGCCATGTTGAAGACGCGGGTTCGATTCCCGCCCAAGATTAATTTATTCTTGTATTGTTGATTTATATACACTTAGGGACAAATTTAGAGGAACGATAAAAATTCATTTCTACTTTTGATAACGCTGTGTATTTCAGCATACGCAACCATAATTAGTTTTACCAGCTTTTTAGACATAGGATTCGCTACAAAAAAAAAACATTCACCGCGGAAACCAGTTGTACGATTGTGATAAAAAGACCACCATTAAAAGTTACCGTTCTTCTCCAGGTCACAAATAGGCAAATTTTGTCATTATCCGTTATGGCCTTGGTCATGAATCCTGGATAACAATCAAACAAACGCATTGAAGGTCAATCACACATCGATATGATGTTGTAAAAGTAGCTTAAATCTAAAGTGTAGTGTTCCTCTAAATTTGTCCCTGAGTGTATTTTTCAAACAGCTACGCGTTAATGGTTCCTTCACAGGACGTGAGTAACAAGGTGACCGTCGACGAGCTGACTCTCGAGCTCGAAGACATGAAGGTGTCCTGCGTCCAGCTGGACGACGAACAGACGAGTCTGAGCCAGGAGCGTAATCTGCTTCGACCCACCAGCTTCAAGTTGCTCGTCAAACGCAGCCTGTCCTCGTGGTACGAGAATCTTCCGGATCTAGACATATCTGGAAGGTTGAAGACAATAGCTGTGAGTACTTTGTATGTCCGCGCAGTACAGCTGCTAGCTCAAGATGCTCAAATTACTCATAACAATATAATATCGACTTCGAAACTTCTGTTAAAATAAAACATACCCGAGCTCTCGCTTTGTGTGCTTTCAATTGTTTTCATACGAGATGGATTGAACAACACTCCCGAGATATGTAAATTCACCTATATAAATTTACGTATTTTAAACAAATCCATCTTCTGTGGAATCTTGTATATTTCGAAAGATGTTTGTTACCAAACACGCAAAAATAAATTAGCACACACAAGCTAAGCACTAAATTTTAGAACCTTAAATTTTTTTTTTTTTTTTAATTTATTTAACAATATACATACACGTTTTAAAACTACATATACGCCAAACTACAGAGTAGTTTGTTGGCGTTGCGCTCTTGGTTTCTTTTAATCCTTAACATATACGCACTTACATACAATAATATAATACTTATTCTGTAAAACGTGACACCTAATATTTAATTACTTTTTTTTACTCTCTAGTTTTAAATGATTTTACATTAATAGTGTTTTCTTAAGTTTTCTTTTTAATGTTTCCTTATTCTTAATTTTTTCTTCATTTAATAATAGATCACAATATTTATTAAACAGCCTTGGTATAATATATTTCCTTGTCCTTAGCCCATAATAGTTTTTATATGTCGTTTCAATTAGTTTTCCTCTAGCTTTCGCTCTTGTATTAATCTTTGTGTGTGTTTTATGTTTAAATGTTTCTGAATGGTAGGATTCTAATGCTAACAAGTTATCAACTTTTTTTTCAATAGGCATAATTTTCAATTCCATAAATAAGTTCCATAAATAATTTAGGACGTAGAGCCTCAGAAAGTAAGTTTTTGGATTCAACATAAGTGTAACAAAATCTATGTGCATCACGCTGAATACCAATATTACGTTCAAAATCGCGATTACTCGACTTACTCGGCCTTTTGAAACCCTTTTTTTATAAAGGGAAGATACATTTATTTTTAATCTTCGTAAATATGACCATGTTTCTTACTATCGCTCTCAACTTAAATGGCTGCCAATTCGCCAGCGCAGAGATTTACATGTTTTATCCCTACTTTACAATGTTTTGTTTCTTCCGACCTTTCCATCATATCTTCAGTCTCAGTTCTCTTTCCGGTCCTCTTCTTCAAGTCGTACTTTACGGTCGAACTTTAATTTAACTCTTGATATCCCACCCCACAGCACGGATTTCCTTTCATACTCTTTTCCAGCATATGCCGTCCGGCTATGGAACTCTCTCCCTGAGAGTATTAAGAGAGCTCGCACGCTGGAGTCCTTTAAGAATCAAGTTCGAAATCACTTCCTATCCTTAAATCCTTAGCTAAAATAGTCCTTCATTGTGTCCTTCACTACTACTGCACCAATCCCCGTTTAAATTTCCTCTCAGTATTTCCCTAGTCCAAGGTTGCCTGGAAGAGATTGCTCATTAGCAATAAGGCCGCCTGTGTTGTACATCTGCATTATTTTTGAAATTTTTTTTTATATGTTTATTTTGTGTGCAATAAAGTGTTTATTATTATTATTATTATTATTATTTACGGTATTCAACAAGGGACTTGAGCTGACTGGGCCACCCCAAGGATATGCCGGACTCGGGTAGAAGACCCAATACCGGCTAAAAACCCTCTAGATACTTCTACCTCCGTAGAGACACAATCGGGATCGGCGTTAGCCATTCCTTTTGAAGCCCTAACCATACCCAAGTTGTGAGTCGGCCTGCGTTATATCGAAGAAGCTGCGTTAACTTTAGAAATTAGTAAAGTTTAAATTTAATATCGACAAAACTTTAAGTTTTGGGATAGGTACCATGGCTAACTATTACGGAAGGACGCCCATGGGGCGAGGTCCAATCAGGTAGCTAATCTGAACATCGACGGCAAAAGATCAGAGCAAAGTATCGAGTGCAATATAAATCTAAAAATTGACTCGAGAATTCACCATTATCAGAGCGACTCGATGTGAAAGATCATTTCGAATGTTTTCGTCCAAATAGCGACTAATAACAACAATTAATTGGAACTAAATCTTTATTTTTATTTAAAGCTTGCGTTTTCCGAGAAGTTATTGCGTCAATGACCTGTACGTGAACTATGCAAAATTTTTGAATAAATGAAGCGTACGTATATTTTATTTAAAAAATTTGCATATTTCTATTATGTATTTGAAGTTAAATAAATATTTAAGCGATATTGTTTAATGAATTGAGCAAAAACGAGCTAGAGAAATACATTTTTTCCCGTATGCTAGAGCCTCACTTGCTTTAATATTAGTACGAGTATTAACGGCTGCATCACGATAAGCGTTATTGAACGCGTTAAATATAACGCCTTAAAACAACGCTTACATCTGCAGAATACTGTCTTTTATCTGCAGGAGTACTACACGTTTAAATAACACTATCTAATTATATTTTGTTTTAAACATTTCTAGGCGTTACTAATATACGCGAGAAAATCCGAAAAGTGAAGTGTAGTGACAATACACTTTTCGGATTAACAATGCCGAATATTAACTGGAATGCAATATAGTCAACATTTTCGCATGTGTTAACACTACTAATAACATGTCACTAAAAATACGAACATATTAATTAAACCTTTTTTTTTATTGCTGAAAGTTGGCAAACAAGCAAACTGCCCACCTGATGGTAAGTGGTAACAGTCACCTATAATACATGTGGCTCTTGTGAGATTCGCAACAAAACTGCAACCCCCACAAGAACCACAGTGTACGTTGCCAACTTGTGACACAAGATGTAAAGTCACAGTACCCAGTAATTTCACTGCCATATCTTACCCTTCAAACCGGAACACAGCAATGCAAGCACTGCTGCTTTGCGGCAGAAATAGGTAAGACGGAGGTACCTAAGCAGAGTCTCCCTCCAGTAAATACCTTTAAATACATCCCTCCACTGACTAAATGACTCACCTCTTGTATGAGCAAACGCATTCTTCAATATCACAAACGTACTTCATTTTTTTGTTTCTTCGATCAAAATACACAGATCACCATCGAAAATAACAAACTTGATCATAATAACACAATGTTCCCCTCCCTCACACTCTGTTGGTGTATCGTGATATTAACACGTTGCCAGATTCAATCAAACCGCCGCTAAACTCACTTTGACGTAATTACCTCGGAGCAAACAGTGTTACGGGCGCCCGCCGCACGCAAGTTTCGAGCCGCTCTCGCTCAGTTCTCTTAAGTTCCCAAATTGTGTTGAAGTTTCCCTTGCATCTGTGCTGTTGTTCGATTGTAAACTGATAGGGCGACGTGGGGGCGGATCGATAGTGCAACAACTGTCATAGCTGTAGTGTAGGCGATAGGAGTTGATTTGACGGCATCGATCGTTTTCCCTACATTAAAGTAAGTCACATTACCAGAACTCGATGAAGGAAACAATTATAATAACACATAATGAACGTAGAATAAATCAACTTATATTTTAATGATAACGAATTCCTATACAAACAAAATCTGCTGCTGTCAAAATCTAAGTGGTGGTGGTGTACGAAGCTAAGACAATCGTATCATAGATTCAAATAGATAAATTGAAACTAGCAATTAGTTGTAACGAAATGCTCTCGGCCACAGAGGTGGTAGGAAATAAAATAATACCAATCTCAATAATCCCGACTAAGAAGACGTTTTCATAAACAATAAAGTTGGCAAACGAGTAGATGTTAAATGGCTACAGTCACCTGTCAATGTTGCAGAAACAACATGTACTATACATGTTGTTCCTGTAACATTCTCAAGTATGCAAATACCACAATGTGACGTAAGATAGGACATCACAGTAGCCAGTGATTTTACTGCCTGCTCTACCTTTTTGCTGTGTTCCGGACACAGCAATGCAAGCACTGCTGCTTTGGGGCAAAAATAGTTAAGCGCCAACAACCAAGGTACAGAATGCATCCGGTGGTACTGTAACAAAACAATAGTTACGTTTAGCAATACATTCAAAGTAACATCTGTGATTAAAACAATGTCAGTTGAAACTATATTTTACTGTAATTTTAAAAGGAGACACCAACAAGGAGACATAGCCCCGAGACAAACAAGTCAAGTACAATTCAAAGTTATTCGCACAGAGAGTAACCTAAAGTTCGTTTAACAAAGAACTTGTTTAACAGCCGCTGAACGAGACGGCAATGAAATTTTGCGGTGTCCCCTAAACTAACTAACGGTGGGCGTACTCAACTCTGAATAATCACAATCAAACTGAATTGTGGAAAATTCCTCTCGCGAGAGAATTATTGTTTTTAAAGAAGAAAATAAGCAGACAAAAGTACAAAATGTCTAGGAAAATTATTGAAATTAGTAGTGAATAGTGTGTTAGAAGAGCGTATCTTATCTGAGGGTATGCATATACCACTGTTCTTATTAATTAGGTTATTAATAAGAAACGCTAATGCTGAACTGTTATCTGATATTAGGTATCACTGTCATTGTGTTGCAGACTTATTGCCCCCTTTATTTAGGGATACTGCAGCTAGACAGTATGACTTTTGAAGTGTTCACCCAATATTTAGAACCCTACTGGCAATACCAGAGTCTACCCGAGGTAAACTTGCGTCGTAATGGCCCTGAATCAAATGATCAATAAAAGGTAGCGCCCTGCGCCGTGCCCCGAACATGGTCAATGAAGTCTAAGCTGATCTCAGGTAATTTACATTTAGTTTCATAGATATCTGATAAAGATAAAGTCTTCGGTCAGCAATATATATCAGCTATCGTGATCGGTAAACTAGTCCTTAATCCTATAATCTCGAATAACTATATGAGCATAGCGGGACAGTATGGACTCTATGGACCTTTCAAATTAACCCGATCTAGCTGAATTAATAAACGTGTCCGTTTGCATTTGCTCACATCAGTTTGACACGACTTGGCGCTCCTTGGAGATACCAACATAGCGCAGTGGGTAGATTTTACGGAGCGATTTCTGAATATGAATGAAAACTTTTCTGTATAAATGTTAAAAGCCTAGAAATTGGTTCTATAAAAAAAATATGAAGTCCTGTTACCCTTTCCCAACTTTTCAACACTGAGATATCTCGTTCGACAAGTTCCAAGTTAAATCTATTACAGAAAAAACCGGTCAATATAATGATTCAACATCAACAAGAAGTTCCGTATAGGTTTTGATTCCCCTATAAAATCGCAAAATATGCGAAAATATTCGAGATAAACGGTCATATCATTCGATTGCGTTAAATTACAAATTAGATTTTTTTACAGTTGAAAGAGACGGTAGACCCAAATATTTCATATAAATTTCAGAGTGATATCTCTACGCGTTCCCAAAAAGAAGAAAGGTCTTGACAGACAGACATACGGACAACGAAGTGACCCTATAATAGTTCCGTTTTTTGTGTAAGTAATACAAAACTCTAAAACCAAAATTCGCCGATTCACCAAGATTCAGCCAGGCGTGAAAAGATAACACAAAGTTTCTTTCCCATTCATCATTTTAGTATTTTATTAACAAAATTATCCAAGATCTTGTTCCTAGAACAAATGTGAAATGGTTTGAATTTCTTATGAAATTAGCTGGAGCAAATATAAGTACCTAGTACCTTCATCGTGTAAGTATAATACTGAAATAGGGGAGAATGTCAATAAAAACTTATTCCAGGGACTTCATCAAAAGCATTCCCTTGCGCCTGTTTCTTTGACCTCAAACAAACAGCTGAAACCCACGCAAAATAGTTGAGCGAAATTGTTTCTTGTACTCGTACGGGCTACAGAAGTACCGGCGCACAACAATTACTCGTACATTGTTAAAACGACCCTTACAGCTATGGTATAAGGCAGGTAACAAAACAACATTACGATATTACCGGTAATCCCAACTATTTTCATTCAAGCTTACATTAAATGTTACCCTTACCATATGTTTATATTCAAAGATAATTCTATTAAGCAAACATTGTTAGTACTTCTTAAAAATGACAAATGGCAACAATACTTTGATATTGATGGGGAATTTGCCCTTTCCGAAACAAGCGAAATTAATTAGGTCGGCAGCGACCTTTACTTGGAATCCTCAATCTCACAGGAACAGTTATATACTCGTATATATCCACCTGTATAACTGCCGGAGTTCTGATTTTAATAATAATATAGCAAGGGACTCGGGGGAAAAATCAAGATGATTGGAAAAAAATCGTGAAGTTTGACCAAATTCAATAGAGAATTTTTGCTCCGGTGGGGATTGATTAAGACTGGTAAAAAATGATTTAATTACCTTTTTACCATTGACACTCGACAAAGGGCTCGCGATTCTTCAAAAACAGTGAATAAAACGCTCTTTGTTTCACTGAGTGAATAAAAAAAAAAGAACTTGGAACATGCGCGAATATACGGATTATAAGAAAAAAGGAAAACGTGCAAAGAGGTTGCACGCTCTCGTTATAAAAACGTGATAACTAAGTTTCAAAAACTGTTCCAATTTTACAATTAATTTCGGGTTCTTTTGTTTTCTATTGTTCTTTCATGTATTACTCATAATAAAATTTGATTCATAATCAATCACATAGTAATGATTTTCTCGCAGTCAATGATAAAAAGTACAATACTTAACACGTGAAAAAAAAATCATCTCGGCTCTTGTATCCCTTGATCCGATCAGGATTCTACGGATTCTACGGACAGTGCTAGAGTAGGATATGACTAGGGCATGCGATTCGGATATCCGAATATCCATATTATTCGGATATTCGCCACATTTACTATTCGAATAGCATCTATATCATTATTCGATTTTTTCGAACCATACGAATTCTTTTGAGCCCGCGAAAAAATCCTATGTCTATGTATTTTATCTTGGTAAATGTATCTAAACGCGAATTACTTAAGAGGGCATAGTACCTACTACTAGCGCCACCATTAGTTTTTTTATTAATTATGATGAATTAAAGACGTTTCTACAAAAATAGCACAGTCACGAACTCGATATAGATATTTTAGATTTTTGGGAGCTATTCAGGCATAGATTAAAAGTATAGGAATAATCATAATCCCAATAATTATTGCTAAAAGTGGCACTAGCGTCAGCAGATTGGGACGGTATGCGGGATTATTACGCATCTGTCCCTTGCTGTTTCAGTGGGATGGATCCGAACTCCTGCGCTACCTCTGTTGCTGACGAGATCAGACTAGGGATGGAATATTATATTCCGCATTCCAATCTCGTCAGTAGAGGGAGACGTGACCTCTGGAGTGCGCCTCTGCTGTTGAAAACAAACAGCTAGCTTACTACGCTTGGATCAGAGGTCGAGCTTCTAGGGATCCCAATACTAACCTACTGAAAACAGCCTACAATAATGCCACCAAGTTGTGTAAGAGGGCTTACATTAGAGCGGATGCTCAGCGCATTGCACAAGTGGGTCAGGAACTGCTAGCGCACCCTACGGGTAGCCGTTCTTTCTGGCACCTGGCCAAAGCTGTGCAATCAAACTTCTGCCAACCCTCACTGCCACCGATGAGACATGCCGATGGCTCACCTGCTCATCAGCCGCAGTAGAAAGCCGACCTGGTAAAACTCTTCGCGGCTCATTCCCGTATCGATGACTGTGGTGCACAACCTCCGACACTGTCCCATTGTGGCAGCACTATGCCCGACATCCGCATCAGACAGCGTGATGTGCGGGCGGAGCTACAGTCGATCGATATTCGAAAAGCAAGTGGACCAGACGGCATTCCTGCGATTGTACTTAAGAAGTGTACAGCGGAGTTGACTCCGGTCCTGGCGCGTCTAAACCGTCTGTCGTTCTCTGCTGGTTGTGTGCCGAAATCTTGGAAAGAGGCCAATGTC
Organism: Schoenobius gigantellus; assembly: GCA_963935595.1. NCBI lineage: Eukaryota > Metazoa > Arthropoda > Insecta > Lepidoptera > Crambidae > Schoenobius > Schoenobius gigantellus. The sequence goes on along the minus strand of OZ012542.1, from coordinate 55,026,742 downwards.
CAGCCGGTTCCCAAAAAGGGAGCTCGTTCTGATCCGGCTAACTATCGCCCTATAGCCGTCACTTCCATTTTGTGTAAAATCATGGAGAGGATCCTTAACACCCAGCTGATCCGTTACCTGGAAGGTCACTCGTTGCTTAATGACCGTCAGTATGGGTTTCGTCCTAAACGGTCAACAGGTGACCTTCTAGCGTTCCTTTTGCACAAATGGGGCGAATCTATCGATAAGCGCGGCGAGTCTGTGGCTATTAGTCTCGACATCGCCAAAGCTTTTGATAGAGTCTGGCACAAGGCTCTCCTTTCCAAGCTTCCGGCATACGGATTACCCGCTCAGTTCTGTACGTGGATTGCCAGCTTCCTCCACGAGCGTAGAATTTGCGTTGTCGTTGACGGCTGCGCCTCGCGGTTCGTGGCAGTGAATTCCACAAGGCTCCGTTCTATCCCCAATATTGTTTCTTCTGCATATCAATGACATGCTTTCCTTGGGAAGTATACATTGCTATGCAGACGACAGTACAGTGCATGGGGGATATCATGGAAGCTCAGGGGCTGCTCGTGGTAATATTGATAGGGAGAGGCGGAATCTTATCATTGAGCTCAACAAGACGCTGGACCTCGTCTCCAAATGGGGTTCCAACAATCTTGTTGAGTTCAATGCTTAGAAAACACAGGTGTGCGCGTTCTCGGCGAAAAGGTCACCTTTCTTCCCCCTTCCTTCTCTTCAGGGCACAACCCTTCACACACAGAGTAACATCACCTTGCTCGGAATGAGCATTCGCTGCGATCTGAACCCCAGAGACTACATCGAATCCGTTATAACTGCTGCCTCACGGAAACTCGGTGTCCTGAACAAGGTGCGTAGGTATTTTGCGCAGGACCAACTATGCCTGTTGTATAAAACTCAGGTTAGGTCTTGCGTGGAATATTGCTCGCACCTTTGGGACGGCTCCGCTCAGTACCTCCTCGATGCTCTGGACAGAATGCAGCGTCACGCTATTCGAATAATTGGCGATGTAGAGGCAACTAACACCCTCGAGCCTCTACAACTTCGTCGTGACATCGCCTCTCTTAGCGCCTTTTACCGAATGTTCCACGGGGAATGCTCTGAGGAGCTCTTTAACCTTATCCCTCCCTCTTCATTCCTTAACAGAAACACGCGTAAGGGCCTTCGGAGTCATCCTTACACTGTATCTTCCTTTTCACACCGTACCAAGAAATTCCAAGATTCCTTCTTCTGTCGTTCATCCCACACTTGGAATTCACTACCTGCGCACGTGTTTCCTCTTTCCTACAACATGGGTTCCTTCAAAAAAGGATATTTTAGGCCGGCAAGGGGCGGGCGGGTAGGATAGTGGATGTCGTCCCTCCTCTATCTGTCAACTCATTTGGGCCTCTTTCACCGCTTAACATCAGGCGGGAGGAGGTCATTTGCCGGGCCCACCATAAAAAAAAAGATGATTGTATTAAGCAAAACTTGTTCCTATTAAAATGTTTAAGTACTAAAAGTATGGTTCTTTTTATTAACTGATATTTAATAAAGCAGTATTCAAAAAAATCGTTTTATCCGAAGTATTCGAATACCGTATAATTTAGTATTCGAAATATTCGAATACCAATATCGAGCGAATAATGCATGCCCTAGATATGACTTCTGCCCTGCCTGTATTGTGTACCGTTAGTCAGGCTCGCTTAATATCGAACGTTCAATCTCTTTTACACTGGTATTCTGGCTACGATCTCAAATAATATTTCATGCGACACATTGGCAATGGGAGGGAAAGATGACACATTGAATTCGTGATCCTTCACGACAGGGGATTACGATTTCGAATCTCACAACATAAATATCACATTCACGGCACTGTGACTACTATTAAGGGCTTGTTGGTCTACTTATTATACTATAACTGGCTCTGTTTAAACGCAACTAGATTTCTCTCAGCGTCTAGTATAAAGACTTTATTTAAGGTGGACGCATTTGCTTTTTTTTTAATTAAACATTTAAAATCAAACAACTTTCACATGTTAGTTGCAAAGTTTATATGTCCATTTGGATGTCTGGAAATTCGTAGGCAATTACAACATTCACATTGTTTTATTATAAAGGGGAATACGTTACTCTATATAATTTATTAAAAGTTCACGTATTGTACGGTGCTGTTACGCATTTCCCCCCGAAAAAAAGTAGGCACCTATTATAGGCACTCGTACTTACATCAGTTACAAAACCAAATTCTTGAAAAGTATGTAATATTTAATGTGCATGATTTTGGCGTTTTAACAAAAATAAAATATAAGCCTTCGTGTCCCGCACTTCTATTATTTGAGACCTAAAAACATACAATGTAACACTTATTTTTGATATTTTGCACCTGCACAGATGATCGTCATATTTGTTCAACTAATATGCCGCACCTGTATGTATGTATATGCGAATCAATTTTTTTGTTTCATGTTTTCTATATTTTGTTGCAAAAAGGAGGCTCGGAACCGGAAGACAAAGCCTATTAAAAAATAGAAGCGTGAAAGAGAACTTTACTGTCGTTATTTATTATCAAGGGAATCATCTTACTTAGCCCTCAAATGTTGAATCACGACATCCACTTTTCAATATCGCAGTTTTTATTACTTTTGAATTATTAAATATTCTCATATAATTATCGTACCTTCAAATACCACTATATGACGTATATTCAAAGACCTTCGTCATAGAATTATCCGAAAGCTTTTAAGCGACTGTCACGTGACATTTCAAATAATCCTTTGCCATTACCATTTAGGTGTGCATAAGTATAATATAATTTCCTTTCATTTAGCGCACTTGCCACAAAAGACTCCGCAATTAGTAATACGAGGTCGCACATTTTCATCTCGTTGATGTAGTGCAAAAGATTATATTGTGTCAACTATACATATAAGGTCGCTGTGACGCAATAGGTTCGACCGAACCATATCGGAGACGGTTGCAGCACTGGTGGCAATGAAACGGACGGCAGCGGATCTAACGTAACGTGAAGTGTGTTGTCGTATTGATTGGCAAATGTTGTATTGACAAATGTTTTGCAACTGTCAAATTACGAGCTTGTAATCATCGACCAGCATTTAACGAGCGAAGTAGGTACCTCCAAGGAATGCTTGACTTTTGATAATAAAGAAAATCAAATAAGCATCATACATGGCAGTAGAGTAAGCAAACATAGATCGCGTAATGTTTTGGTAACTATTTAGGAAGAAACAAGCTTACCTTAAATTCCCTTTTTTAACCCGGTTAGAAAAGATTTAAAAGTGTTCCGGGGTGTTCCGTCACTTGCTCCAACCGTGAGGTGACCTAGGATCTGGGTGACCCAAGTCATCCCCGGAAGAGCCCGGCCAGTTGGCAGGTCAACTAGCGACAGGTATTTGACACTAGCTCCATCCAAAAAAAAAACGTGAAAATTCTATCTGCAGTAAACTAATCCAGAGGATACAGACTACATAATTATAGGATTTTGAAACTGGTCGTTAGTTGGCTCTTAAGATATCGGCCGGAGGAAAAGGCAGCGGCGACAAACTTATTCTAAATTCTTCACGGCACGGACGAGACCAACAGAGCATCTGTTCTCAAAGCTCGCGATATGCATTTCATTAACGGGTACTTCACGTATATTTGAAGCCGAGAAGAAGAACGGTAAGATACATTTTCTATAAGGTAAGTAATTTTCTATATGGCGTAGCTTCTCTGACGTTCAAAAGTGATTGTAAAATCCTAATTAAATAAAGGATTATATTAAATTTGAATTTGATACTAATATTATAAAGAGGAAAGATTTGTATTTTTGTATGTTTGGATTGAATAGGCTCCGAAACTACTGGACCGATTTCAAAAATTCTTTCACCATTAGAATGCTACATTATCCTTGATTAACATAGGCTACCCGGTAAAACGAAAATAACGTGGGCGAAGCTGCGAGCGGAAAGTTAGTTCGAAATAATTTCATGTTTGAGTACTGCCCAACGCAGAACTGGGGGCAGCGATTTCGCCATAAAGTATAACGGCCGGTTGCACCAAATTTACGTTTACGATTTCGTAAAAGTAACAATTTAATACGTATAACGTAAAACGTACGGTGAAGGAAAACATCGTGAGGCAACCTGCATACATCTGCGAAGAAATTCAATGATGTATGTGAAGTCGACCAATCCGCACTGGGCCAGCGTGGTTGACTAAGGCCTAATCACCCTAATATAGGGTAGGCTCGAGCCCCTCGGTGGGGACGTATATGGGCTGTGATGATGAACGTAAAACTTGGTGCAACCGGCTGTTAGTGTTTGTCAACAGCGTTTCTCTTTGCATACAGCTAACGGCACTTTTACTTTTGAATGCAAAATTATTATGTCATAACTCCGCGAATTATAATATAACTAGCAGGTACTATAAGAATGTGTTATAGAAAGTGGCGTACCTACGACATTTACATGCAAATTGTCCTCTACATTATTAGATTATTATCATATTAAGATTTTAACGTCAAGGGAGTTACGATGCCGTTTAGTACATTTATTACGAAAATACTAAAACTATATTTACAACAATTATGTTAAAGAATATTTTTATCAAAACTAAATCGATTAAAATACAATATCTTAAAAGAATTTAAAGGTCCTATAATAATTTTGTCTAGTAGATAGAAAATAAACAAAAATAAAATGTTTTGGACTTATGTGTCCAGAGTGAATCGATAATGATTTTTAAAATAACAACAAAAAATGTCCCGTCCCTTTCCCAACAAAATTAAATGTCGTTCGGTCAAAAGCACTTTTTCGATCGACGTGTTTGAAGTGTTGTCACAGCTGGAATAGTATAGAAACGAAATAATACGTTTTTTATGTATTTCATTATTTATAAATATTTTTTCTAATTTTCATCTTCATTAGAACCAAATATTTCAAAAAAAGAAATTTACCGAATCGGTCTGCCCGTTCTCGAGTTTTGCGTTTACCAACACATATAGCGATTTTATTGTAGATATAAACACAACATTGAAGTTTTTTTATAAACTACCAATTTCAAACATACCACAAAAGATAATAACAACAAAATAAATTCAAAATAGTAGGACCCTAATAGCGTGCGGAGGTCGGTGGCGTTATGGTTCGAACTCTTTGGTTTAGAACCTTTGCCATGGTAAGATCCTGGATAGGTGAAGTGACAAAAACTTTGTGATCTCGAATCGTCCGCGCTTTGGGAGGCACGTTAAACCGCTGGTCCCGTTTGCTATTGCAACCGTTTCTACCCACCAATCCACATCGGGTCACCGTGGTGGTGTTATTATGACTCATACTCCTCATGTGTTTCATCCACATAGGAAGGCCTGTGCCCAGTAGTGGGACGTATACATACAGCGTTACTTTTTCATTACCCCGAAAAATTTAAGGGACGCTTCAGGACATGGATTTAAATATTTATAATAAAAAAACTCACCTATTTAATTTTATATTAATTTTCCAAATTTCTATTTTTTTTAATATAATAATGGATGTGTCCTGAAGCTTTCCTTTAATTTTTCGGGGTGATAAAAATGTAATCCTGTATAGGCTGTGATAATAAATCTTCAATACTTGTAAATCTCTGCCCATATTCGGAAATCGAAAGATCAATACGTAACTATGATAACAGATTTTGTGGATACCTTGATAGCTAACTGTTTCATTTGTTGTCAGTGATTATGAACACTTTTTAATGGAATACATAAATATTTTCATTTAATATGTGGGTTTTAGAATCCGTATTATGGTACTAAATAAACCAAATCACGTAACGTACGAATATCTCAGTTTTAATACCACTTACAATAAAACTACAACAACACCAAATAATTATTTGCTCTTATAAGACTTCACTGTAGCGAAGTCATTATTTCAGTAGCCGCTGTAAAAAATTAATACTAAATTTTCCAAAAAACCTCCACTCAAGATCCGAGTTCTACAAATCAACTTCGATTCACTTGATGCTGTTAGGGAAGAAGCGACAAAACTTTACGCTTCCGAGAATTTGCGTACAATCTTGAATGTCGAAAAATCTAATGCTGTCAAAAAGTGTTGACATAAAGCGGCCCTTGTTAACAAATGCCGAAAAGGACAAGGTGCGATGGAATATTATTGCTTCCAAAGCGGTATTTCGATTCGAACGCGCCGCGCCGCTGAGGACAGTTGATGAGGGTATTACCGAATTCAAAATCTATAGGGATATTTCAATATCAGATTATCGGGACAAAGTTATTTAGAATTCGAACTCCATTGAAGATTCTGTGCTGGTGTTTCATTAAAAGAGAAGAACCATTTCTTTAATGGTAATGTTTCCGCTTCAAGTTCTCAGAACACTTTAAGAAAATGCTGTGATCGATTATGTAGTCTTAAAATATGCATCCAATCAAACCAAAAGAGGCCGCTTAGTGGAAGTTGTGAATACCGTTTCAGGTTGAGGTCCATCTACATCTACACTATTATTATTATACACTGAGAAAACTGGTAATCATGAATAACGTGAATTCAGTTTAAAGTATGGTGAATTCACCTAAAAGACGGAGTATAGTGATATAACAATAATTACGATGATAATACGTTTTCTGATGATAACGGCATATAGTATGACGTGTCACTGGCTTTAGTAGGATGAGAATACATTAATATGATTATGTTTCCTACTATTTATGCTTCCTTTCATCATATCTCCTATGATGTCTTATTATATTTCCTACAATTGTTAATGACTTTCTCTTATCTGCAGTGACGTCCTATTATTATTCGTACTACTTATAGATGACTTCCTCACATCTCCTGTGATGTTCTTTTATTATTCCCAATATTTCTAGATGACTTTGTCATATCTCCTGTGTTGGCCTTTTATTAATTCTAATATTTATAGATGACTTCCTCATATATCCAGTGACGTCCTACTATTATTCCTGCTACTTATAGATGACTTCCTTCTATTCATCCTTGCTTCATCCATTCATCATTTCTTTTGCTTTACGTGCTATTTATCATTTTCTTACTTCGGGCAGGGATTTTAGGTATATATAGGGCTAGACAATGACGATGTAATGGAGCGTAGATCGAAAGTCACTAGGTTTAGTTTAGCAACTTTCGATTTACACTCCATTATATGGTAATTGTTTATTTTTATATTCCTAATCCCAACCCGAGATAAGAGGATGTAATGATAAATTAAATAGAGTCGCACGTTGCTTGGTCCATCGTCACACTCACACACACGCACAAACTTGCAATTAAACTCTTTGTTGCACTGTACAATTGTTTATACAAGTTTATACAAGATTAATTAACTAAATTAAAAACTAGAGTACCATCACATAAACCTTAAATAGACAATCCCGCCGGCAGTCGCAGTCTGTGGACTGCGGCTGCCCCTGCCGGCTGCGACTCTGCGAGACTAACGAGGCGAGAGCCAATAGGTATGCCGAACTAATGAATGACTGACTGAATGAAAAAGCGAATTAGAATATTCTACGGTGTGCTGGTCATCATGTTTTTGTAGAAAGCACACAAAATGATATGATTCCTCCTATAATGGTAATATAATAGAATTCACTCAAAAATAGTATGATTTTATATTAAAATTTTATGCTTACTCTGAAAACTAGAAGATTCTGTAATCGTATTTTAGTATGTTTCACATAAAATAATATGACTGTAATTTAAATGAATGTTCCGTAACCTACAAATTTCACATCATTTGATCACACTACATTTATGGGACTTCACGTATTTTCAGAGATAATTCTTCATAATAAACTATGAAATCTTTATAAATACGGTGACACGTCACTGTTTCTTATGATTATTATCTGATTTATGACTATCACATAAACCGCTGATTCCCCGACTGGGTATCGGCCGGTGGTGCTACTCGACGAGGCCGGGAAATTCCTGGAGAAAATCCTGGCTTCCCGAATCGTCAAGTACCTAGAGGACCGGGGGCCGGACTTGGCTGACAACCAGTTCGGCTTCCGCACCGGCCGGTCCACGGTGGACGCGGTGGCCCTCCTCAAGAGGTGGACTGAAGAGACCACAGCTCGTGGGGAGACTGTTGTTGCGGTGTCTCTTGACATCCGCAACGCTTTCAACAGCCTGCCCCACGAGTGCATAAAGGAGGCACTCCGATTCCACCGGGTGCCTCCGTACCTCCGCGCCCTCGTGGAGGATTACCTGCAAGGCAGATCCATCCTCTACGAGGGGCCGGATGGGCGCGTCCACACGTAGACAATGGCGGCGGGTGTGCCCCAGGGTTCCATACTAGGTCCTCTGTTATGGAACCTGGGGTACAACTGGGTCCTGCGAGGCGACCTTCTGCCACGAACGAAGGTCGTCTGCTTCGCCGACGACACGCTCGTCGCTGCGAGAGCGAAAACGGGGGAGGAGGCGGCCCGCCTTGCGTCGGTCGGCACCTCACTAGTCGTCCGACGCATCCGCCTCCTGGGCCTGGACGTGGCCCTCGACAAAACGAGGGCCATGTTATTCCACGCCCCCCGTCGCAGGATCCCACCGGGGCTCCGCGTCCAAGTGGAGAGGGTACGTATACCGGTCGAGGCACATCTTAAGTACCTCGGCTTGGTTCTGGACCCCCGATGGAGTTTCGAGGACCATTTTAAGCTCCTCGCTCCACGGCTGTGCGCCGCCGCAGCCGCACTCGGGCGGGTCCTTCCCAACGTGGGAGGACCAGGATCGGCGTGCCGTCGGCTGTATCACGGGGTGATACGGTCGATGGCACTCTACGGAGCCCCGGTATGGGCGGAGTGCCTCTCCCCCCGTACGGTGGCCCTGCTGCGACGTCCGCAGAGGGTCATAGCAGCCCGGGCCGTGCGAGCCTATCGTACGGTCAGCCACGGCGCGGCCTGTGTTCTTGCGGGCCAAACGCCGTGGGATGTCGATGCACGCGTCCATTCGGAGGTGTATCGGCATCGGGTTGCTGTACGAGAGCGGGGGGGACGGTCTGCTCCACAGGAGGTGGAGCGGGTTCGTACCCTGGCGCAGAGGGAGGCTCTGCGCAAGTGGGGTGAGGCACTCGCCTCCCCAGCTGCCGGCCACCGGACGATTGAGGCAATTCGTCCGGTGTTGGAGGAGTGGGTTGGGCGCCGGCAGGGCAGCCTAACATTCCGCATGATGCAGGTACTTACCGGGCATGGCTGCTTCGGTCACTACCTGCACCGGGTCGCCCGTCGGGAGGAAACGCCGCAGTGTCATCACTGCGACGCTCCCGACGACACTGCCGAGCACACACTATTGGTGTGCCCGGCTTGGCGATGCCAGCGCAGCGAACTCAACGCTGTGCTGGGAGGCGGAAACCTCTCGCTGCCGAGCATGGTCGTGGCCATGCTCCGCGGCGAGGCGGAATGGGGGGCTGTCGCCTCCTTCTGCGAGGACGTAATTTCGCAGAAGGAGGCCGCGGAGAGGGAGCGGGAGGTAGATCCTCAAGCCGCTCCCATCCGTCGCAGACGGATAGGCAGGCGAAGGCGGGCATTCGCACAAGCGATGCCCGTCTAATGACCCTGTCGTGGAGGCCTGCGTGCACGGTTGGCCCTGTGCACGCCGCCGTAAGGCCCTCCGTCTGGGGATTGCCCTGGTGTTCTCGGGCAATCCCCCCTTGGCGATAGCCCGACCAGGTGGTCGGGCTTGCCCGGGCGCGTGGGTAGTGGAGTCGCAGTGTGGACCTTACCTAGCGCGCTCATAAGGGCAGGGAGAACACCGGGGGGTTTTAGTGGGTAGGACTGGTACTTTGCCGGGAGAGCCCCACACACGCTCGCCGTCTAGCCAACGGCGGGTACGGTGCGGTTACGCATTTCCCCCCGAGCAAAAAAAAAAAAAAAAAAAGGACAGTGTACTATCTTCTACTATATAATGTTATTATTTGAAAAAAGAAACTATTATTTTATGTGATCAATTTCTAAGATGACGAGTACCATAATACTTCGTTATTTACCTAAATAATTCGATGCCATCTACACATTTCAACGATAGCGTAGTATTGACCTATTATTTCTTTATTTTAGGAGACCGGTGCTATTTTATACTTACGTCATGTTTTTTTAAGATTACCTAATCCAAAATGACATTTTTCTCAGTGTAAAGAGGAAAGATTTGTATGTAAGACATGTAACGAATAAACTCGAAAACTACTGGACTGATTTCCATTTTTTTTTACCATTAGAATGATACATTTATCCCTGATTAACATAGGCTACAAAAATATTTCTCCTACGGAAAAATATTAAATTCGCACGAGAAAACGAAAACAACGCGGGCGAAGATGCGTAATGTAATGCGAGTTTAGTAATATACGTTGGGAGTCTTTATGGCGATGGATTTGTAACAGATAACAAACACCACTGCACATTACACGTCTACGTGCTCAGAGATGCTAATAGATGCCGTGAATGCTGACAACGATTAGTTTTATAGCAACATCACCTTCAATTTAGTAGTTCGAGCGGATTATAGTAAGTACCGTTGTTTGCGACAACTGCCACATTAAGACGCCAACATTGCGCAATTCAAAAATAAAGCTTTTTTTTACGGTTTATATTATTGTTAAACCGTGAAATGGTTATTTTAATAGACAACGAAGAACGCTTTCACTCGCGTCCATTTGTGTCGCGTAAAACCATTGCGTACAGCCCGCATATAATATGTTAGTCCGTTATTTTGATAACAAAGAAGTTACTTAACCAAACCTGGTTTTTACAATAGCATTTTACATTTAAACGTTATCAATTTTGTTGTTTCGCGCACTTCTTTTGGACACAGTTGTCTTTTATTGTGTTAAGTATACAAAAGCTCGGTGTTATTTTACAATTACATACTTGTTTCAGTCCATTTATAGCTTTATGTATGATTAAATTAAACATACTGTATGTACATGCAGTACACACAAAAATGTTAATCCAAACTTAAATAAATTAATATTTATTTAATAATGAATTTTCAAAACAGTCACTACAGTTACTTAGTTATGAAAAGTAAAAAGTATTAAAAAAGAGATACGAGAGTAAAATATGTTTGATATCCTAGTTTCAGTATACCGAGATAAGTGTAATGAAAAATTGACAGTGATAACATGACAAAAGAATTAATTAATATTAGTCCACTTCATAACTGTTACATCTCCTTTAAAAATTAGTCATTATTTTAAGGGGACGATTAATGCTCTCAGTGGTCACTGTACAATGAACAATACGTGACGGGAATAAAGATGAATTCAGCTCAGCCACATCTGATATTTCTGGAGGTTTTCTACGTAATAAGGTTATGCTAATCCGCGACATACTTTATCAGTGTCTGCGGCAAATTTAATCCGAATTCTTTCATCTGTTACTCTCAGTCACGATTCATTCCCTTGCGGATAAAAAATGGCACTATAAATTAAAAAACCTGGGTCGTTCTAAAGACACGCAATATACGATCGCTACCCATTGTCCAGGGATGCAAAGTCTAGCTCATTTGGTCACAGCTCTACCTTTGGTCCCAACTTTATAAGTTTATCTTCATTTATTCGTATCACTAAATAGAAAAAAAAAACAGTGGAAGTGCGGTACGCCAATTAGCCAATGGGGATAGCTGACGCCAAATTCTCATAATACAATGTTCCACCTCTAGGAAACATATCGCATGATTTGTCTATGTGTTAATTTAGTAAAAGTAAGCCTTAATGAAATACCAGCGTACATCGAAAACACACAGTCGTACAAGGAATTTAGTTTGGTGAGGAAAGTACCAAACGAGTTCAGTGTCCAGTTGGCGAAAACACAAAAGTGATTTTTAAGTTTCACCATCTGGACACGCGTCATATTTTAGGCGTGTCCAGATGAAGAAATAATAAGGGATACTCATTTTGAGTTTTACCAACTGGGCACACGTGTATCTAGTCTTTCGTGTCCAGTTGGTGAATAACCCGCCACTTGTACAAGTTGTACACTGTTTTTTTCTGTTACGTTATTTATATCTTACTAACTTTCAGGTCACAGCTTCGCTCGTGCTATTTTCGTTTTCCCGTGGAAATTCTTCATTTTCCCGTAGCAGAAAATTTATAAAATAGTTCAGTTAAAACACATCAAGTAAATAACACCGAATAAGATTTAAAATAGTCGCGCAAGTATTAAGGTTATTTAATAAGTTTTTAGTAATATTTTTTTAAGTAAAAATTTAGAATGCGGTAAGACTATATCTGCTTTTGAGATGAAATATATACAGGGTGTAAAAAGAACGGTACCGAAGCCGAAACCCACGTATTGCTCTCATCATCACTATCGTTTTTGTCTTCTAGACCATGGTTGTGAAACTAATAGTAGCCGAGATATTCAAGGTTGAAGTTACAATTTTTTTTCGAGATTTTCATACAACTTCATACTTAATTTCATACTTAATTTTCGTCGAAAGAAACATCTACGAAAAAATCAATATTTATTAACAACATTTATGGCTGAAAAGGAATCTCTTGCGCGGGAAACTCGTCTTGCTTTACACGCACTCACACTGACTCCCCAACCGATGCGATATCCGGACGCGCAAGCCAAGCGCGGGCACGCGTTACATTGCGTAGTATTTATTGTCGTTGTTTTTTTAAGCCTAAAAATTCATTTCGTTTTATATCATTGATTTTTCGTTATATTGCTTTATGAATGCGTAGACGCGGGCTTCGGAATACTTCTTTTTACACCCTGTATATATAACCTGCTATACTTTAGTCACAGAACTACCCATATTTGCGAAGCTTGCTTCTTCATACACTATTAGTTTTAAATGTTGTTGAGTATTTTCGTATGATTCTCTCTTAATTGCCTTCGAGCATATTCAAAAACAAGGCCGAAACGATCCCGACAAACAATTTAAATGTAATAATCCGTTCACGTTTTGTATATATGTCTTATCGCGCTTTATATTTTCCAGGCGGCCGTCGCGACAGGCGAAAGGGCCTATTCAGGGCTCAGGAAGGACCTCCTGACGTCACGTCGTCGGAAGCCTCGCGGTGAACAATAGCCGCAATAGGCACGTGTACACACTGGTGTCGTAAAAGGGAGGATGGCAGCGATTTTTTTAAATTTCTATCAGCTTCAATTCAGTATGTAATAAGGCTATTCTACATTTGAGATATAAAATGTTAATATTGCCGGCTATATTCCTTAGTCACAAAGCTTATTGTTATTAGTTTTAATATTTGTTATTAGTTTTAAATATTGTCAGTATTTCAGAGTTTTATATAAAAGCTGTATAGTGTTATATTTTATTTAACCCACCTTTATAGATTTAATTTAGTTATTTTTTTATAAGTCTACAATCGTTTTTATCCACCACCTTTATTGATCTGTTGTGTATTTTAAGGAGTTGCATCCTAAACGTCCTTACTTATATCTACAAAAAAGCAATAAAGTTGATTTCTTATAACTACGTATTTGTATTCAAGCATGGTTCAACAGCATATTTCAATCCAACACATCAGAGGGTCTATATAGTCAAAGTCATTATCACTATTATCACATTATCAAGACATTATTATCACATTTTTATTGGAAAAAAAATGAATAGAAAAGAGCAATTTATTGCAATTACAAAACGAACTGGTTCCGAACGCAACACTAGAAGATTACCCTGAGATAACCTTTCCTCGATAGACTATGCCGTCTATGCCATGTATAATTAATTATAAGAAAATTGGGAGGTTCATTGGGTAATCTATGCTAAAGCCAACACGACAGATATTTATAGACTTTCAATAAAGATGAACTCTCCGAATCTAGCTATCAAAGATTCTCAGAAATACCTTAGAAGTTGTTCACTTCGTAGATCTTACATAAAATGTGCACTTAAATTCGTATCCTCTCCTATTATAGGTTCCGTTCAAAATTTTCTCACAAAATACCCAACACAATTAAAAACAAGTCGATTTTGCACAATAAGAAAAGAAATTGATTACAAAAAAAAATTTATGAAGAATTTTTTTAAACAATCCTACGAAATCAGATGATTCATATATATGTGGATAATTGCCAAAAATAAGTTTAATTAAAGTGGCTAAATCAAAATTTCAAATATATGCAAACTAATTCCTCTGTCTATGTGTTATAATCAACGCTATCCTATTATAACTTGCGCCGACACGGCCGGGAGTGGAGTGAGAGGTCCCTGACGAACTGTCGAGCTTTTCAAAGGACCCACAAGACGGAGGCTCCTTTGTTTACTGCGAGACCGTTGTCGGTTTTGGATATATATATACGAGACATATTATGTGGAGGTTGTAGCGCATGTTGTACACACATATATTTAAACAGCGCTAATTGTCATCTTTTGACATTGACAATAATATAAAGGAAACCTGTATGATTGGTGGTGAAGCATCTGAGAACGCCTGGATAGCTACCACCATCCTACCTTTATACCTACTCATTAACTATTAACTTGTGGCTGTTATATTATAACATTATAGATTAGGCTATTTTACAAGAATGAAAATATACTACAAATTATGGTCATCCTCATAGATAATAGGATAAAAAAGCATAAGTTATTCCATTTCACGATAATTTATGAATATTTTTTGATATTTCGCGAAATACATTTTATCTGTGTTGGAAACGCCTATGATTGGACGTAACTTTGGTGACGTCACACGCAAGTAAACAACGATTCTTCAACTGATTATCAGTTCTGTTTTGCATATATGTCAACTAACTTGTATACTTGCGTGTGACGTCACGCACGTCATACAGAAACAGCGTTTTTACCGCGCTTTTAGAAATTTAAATTTTAGTATTGATTTTTAAAGATAAATAGGGTCTGATTTCCCGGAAATATGAATAGAGTATGCATATTATAATATATAGAATAATATAAAATGATTTTAGAAAATTAGTCAAATAGCCTATTAGGAAAAGGATTTTATTTTAACGGTCTCCTTGGTCTATGATTCGTCCTGTGAACAGAAGTTTATCTGCTTGGTTTGGTTGGTGGTAGGGTTTCTGAACCCTACCACCAACTAGACTAGCTATCACCATCTCCCCTAAATTTGTCACCATTATGTCAATGCTAATAGCATTGTTGTATTCCGACAATTAGATGTAAGAAAGTCAGTTCCTCAGTTGTCTAGGAAACCAGGTGAAGTTCGCTTCCATCTTGGGCGTTATCGTCAACTTAGCGTCCGGTGAGATGAAAGGGAAGATAATCAAAATCATGGTAATGGCAACAAAAGTTAGACGGTGTTAACTATCCACGCTGATTTCTGACTTATGTAATCAAGCAACAGAGATCTAATTGGCTAGATGACTAAAAATTTTTTTTTGCTTTAATAGAAGCTCATTCATATAATAAACAGAAAGAAAAAATCGGTTTTCGAATAACTATAAAAACAACCAAGATATAAGGTATTAAAGATTTTTCTCCATCTCTTTCTAGCAAAACGGCATTTTACATGGAGTTTATATGGCCGTACTCAACGATGACGTCACGGTTGATGTCGGATCTCTCTTTTTAATCGCTTCAAAATTAACAGCTTACAATGCTTGTATCTTATGTATTTATATGCCGATTTTAATTCTAATTTCACGAGATTGCATCTTTTTCTACGCTATTTTAATATTTTATGTCGAGATGTGAAAATTAGAATTCAGTCATCATCCCAATTCAGATAAAAATTAGATGTCTGATAGAGAGGTCTAAAGAGTAAGGCAGTCTATAACTACACTAACCTGTCATCTTGCAGATGTTTCAGCTCGCTCAGCTCCAACTCCCTCCGCAAATTAGACACCTCGCAGAGGAGCATGTCTCGTTCCGCCGACACCTTCTCCAGTTCGACCCGCAACCGGACCACCTCGTTGGTGAGGTCCATAGTCGCCATCTCGACTCACTATCGACACTCACTACGGTCACTGCACATCACTCATCACGAGCACGCGGCGCGCGGAAACGTATCGCGCGCCCCCATTTCAAATTTCGAACGCAAAACGACTAGGGATGCTAAATTTTAAACTTCACCGAGCGCGATATTAAACTTTTTCAGCGCCGCGCCGCCGCTTCGCACTCGTCAGTATTCGTCGGCATCTGAAACAATAAATCATTGTATTACGGACAGCAAAAAAGAAAAACGCTTGAATGTACCCATACTAAAGTATGTATTCAAAATATTTAGTATGTACTTGTACATACGAGTATATACTTTCCCAACAGGATAAGGAGAGATACGATAACAGAGGCATAAATAACTGAAATAGTGGGCATTATCGGTTGTTTTGTGCAAATAGTAGCCACATATATGTGGGGCTCCGTCCGGTCAGATGGAATGTATATTGTAATATTGGAAGGAAAATTGTAATAAGCCCACGAAGAGCTGATACGAACAACAGAGTTTATGTTTGGCTTCGTGCTATATTTATTGGGATTTCAGAATTTATGTTAGAATATGAATAACTTTTACCTCAGCGGTTGTAAAACATTATTTTTCAACCATGCGGAACCATACTAGAGCTAGTTCTTATGGAAAACATTCGGATACCTACTGATTATATTTTAAACTACAAAGACGAACGCCTGAAAATTGTGCGGCGGTGAAAAGTAGTAGTCTATCAAAACTAATTAGAAAGGTAATAGATTTAAGACGATCATAAAAAAAACGAGTCGTTTCATTTCATTTGACAAATCCATACCACCAGAGCCAAATAGGAAATTAATGGCAATCAAAAAGCTGTGGTGTCATAAATCATTTCCTTAGTGCAATGTCGGCCGAGCGGTTTATATTCGTCGCGACATTCTGTACTTTGATACGGGTTATTATTTACGGACCTATATTATAATATGATATGCCCGAGTTATCGCCTAGACATCGCAGACGAAGTAATGTTTACAAATAAGTTATCGGCATTCTTTTTTTTTATTTACTAATTGAGCACGGCGACTGCTTTATTGCAAGGTAATAATGTTGATATCTGCTAATGACGTTTACGCGCTGTGACCCAACTAAAAAGTTTCTTGTTCTACGTTTTAATCGATTTTTAGAAAACTGGAGACCCATATAAAAATGTATTTTTGCAATTTTCTAGACAATAAAAGCCCTGCACGTTTTTTTTTTATTGCTAAAGGTGGCAGACGAGCAAGTGGCCCACCTGATGGTAAGTGGTAACCACCGCTCATGGACATCTGCAATGCCAGGGGCAAAGCTCAGTTGCTGCCTACCTGGAGAGAAGTGCTCTTTTTAAACCTCGTTTGAAGTTGGACATATCGTAGCGCTCAGGAAACACCGCAGCTGGGAGCTCGTTCCAGAGTCTGCACGTACGTGGAAGAAATGAACGCTGAAACCGGACTGTGCTAGACGAGATCGGTTCCAGGTGGTACGGATGAACTCTATTGCGGTGGCGGGTGGTGCGATGATAAAAAGGTGACGAGGGCACCATTGCAAACAGTTCCTCGGAGCACTCTCCGTTAAAGAGCCGATAGAGCACGCAAAGAGAACCAAAGTCTCTCCTTTGCTCCAGCGTCTCCATTGAGGCCGTGATATTGGGATCACCGACGATGCGGAATGCACGCCTTTGCAGGGAGTCAAGAGGGTCGAGTTGATATTTCGGAGCTCCTGCCCAGAGGTGCGAGCAGTACTCCATATGCGGCCGTATTTGTGCTTTATAAAGCATTAGCCGCTGGCTAGGAGTGAAGTACTGCTTGGCTCTGTTCAGGACGCCCAGTTTTTTGCTCGCCAATTTGGCTTTGTCCTCCAAATGACTCCCAAACTGCACTTTAAACGAAATTTCCACACCGAGGATCCCAATACCACCGGACATACGAAGAGTAACTCCCTGGAACTGAGGCACTACGATAAATGGGTCCTTCTTCGCAGTGAATGCGCAAACTTGTGTCTTCGTGGGGTTGAACTTAACTAAGTTCTTTGCACCCCATTCGGAGACTCGCCCTAGAGAGTCCTCGACTTCAGACATAAGTTGTGACCGCCTTTCTTGCAACGAAATCGGAGGGACATTCTGGTGGTCGGTATACCGCACATCACCCGTACTATCATCTGCATAGCAATGTATGTTCTCAATGGACAACATGTCATTGATATGCAGAATGAACAGGGTTGGGGAGAGCACCGAACCTTGTGGAACGCCAGCGTTTATGGGCATGGTTTTGGAACAGCAGCCGTCGACGACGACTTTAATGCTCCTACCGTCCAAGAAGCTGGCTATCCATTTGCAGAGTCCCTCGGGGATTCCATAAGATGGTAGCTTCGTGAGAAGAGCTCTATGCCAGATCCTATCAAACGCCTTAGCAATATCTAGTCCCACGGCGAGAGCCTCACCTTTGCCCTCCAAGGTTTCCGCCCAACGGTGGGTCAGGTAAACTAAAAGATCACCAGCTGAACGGCCGTGACGGAAGCCGTATTGTCGGTCGCTAATCAGCTGGTGCTCTTCCAGGTACCGTAGGAGGCGGGAGTTGATGACCCGCTCCATAATCTTGGAGAGCAAGGACGTTATTGCTATTGGCCTGTAATTTGACGGGTCGGATCGGTCACCCTTTTTGGGAATTGGGTGGACGTGAACAATCTTCCACGAAGATGGAACCCTGCTGTTCTGATAGGAAAGGCGGTAAAGGCGCGTTAGTACGGGGGCCAGCTCAGGGGCGCACGTCTTCAGCACCACTGCTGGGATGCCATCCGGCCCACTCGACTTATGGACGTTCAGGAGCTTAAGCTCCCGCCTGACCGCACGTTGTGTAATGCGTATTTCAGGCAGTGAGCTTTTACACCGAGGGATGTTAGGTGGTGTGGCTCCTCCATCGTCCATTGTCGAGTTAGAGGCAAAGAGTTGGACCAAGAGATTGGCCTTCTCTTTTGCACTGTGGGCCAGGCTGCTATCAGTTACACGCAGTGGTGGGAGACTGGACTGGCAGAAATTACGTTGCGCAGCTTTGGCCAGCGACCAAAAAGCACGACTCCCACTGGGATAGCTTCCTAGTCGCTCGCCAACCCTGGCCACGTGTTCCGCCTTGGCTTCAGCAATAGCCTTCTTGTTGGATCTAGAAGCAGCGTTGTACTGTCGCTTCTTCTCCGTCACGTCAGGATCCCGACTTTTTCTGGCATTGTCCCAGGCGATGTACGCAGATTGCTTGAGGTGGGCAGTTTTCCTACAGGTATTATTGTACCAGGGACGACTGCGACCGCCAACAGGTATTTTGGCGTTGGGTATGAAAACTTCCATTCCCATCAGCACCGTTTCAGTGACGCAATCTGCGGAGGTATCGGGATCTTCGGAGGCGAAGCAGAGCTGCTTCCAGGGGTAGGATCCGAAGAATTCTCGGAGTCCATCCCAGTCTGCTAACTCATACCGCCAAACTGCACGATTGCCAGCCGCAGACACGCGATGGGGTCGCGCAAGACTGGCAGTACTACGGACAAGGCAGTGATCCGATGATCCAAGAGGAGCATCGACCACAACCCTGTATCCGCTAGGTCGCGTAGTCAGCAGTAGATCCAACAAGGAGGCTTCATGGCTCTCTATATCTGGGATACGGGTGGGCTGTACCACCAGTTGAGAGAAGCCATAGGCCGAAGCCATGTTGAAGACAGTCCTACCCGGGAGGTCAGTGGTCCGGGACTTCAACCACTCTTTATGGTGAGCATTAAAGTCACCAAGGACCACCACCTCCGCAGATGGGTACTGCTCCAACGCTCGGTCAATCCCCTCTTGAACGTGCTCAAAAAGCTGAGCTGACCCTAATTCACTGGCATGGGACCTGTAAGGGCACGCGTAGATTCGGGTAAGACCCCCATGGTCCACGCGCAGCCATAGTAACGACAGGTCCCGATGCTCGAGGCCCCGAAGGCGGCGACAGCAAACATCACCCCTGACGTATACGCACACCCCGGCTTTACGTAGGAATGCGTGTTCCAGTTCGTAACCCGGGTATTTCAGGTACGAAACATCGTCAGGGGCAGTAATTTGCGTCTCCGTTAAGAAGAGCAAGGCAGGCCGAGCCGTCTCAAGATGGTGGTGGACGGCTTCGAGATTACTGTGTAGACCCCTGATGTTGCAGAAATCCATTTTAAATGTGGATTGGGTGTCCGCCGTAGGAGCTCGCTTCTTCTTATTGTTGATCTTCATATTGTTATATTGTTGTTGAGCATTTTGGGGAAGGGATTAAATGTGGGGCTGAGTCACGGTGACAAACGAAGAAAGGGCAGAACGTAGTACAAAGTGGGGGCGCGGGTTGTGTGAAGAGCTGACACGCGGCACGGAAGGGCCCCCGGTGCCCCCCCGCACGCAGACATCGGGATCCACTCCGGTCTCCTACTCCGGCACGATGACCGCATGACGGGATTTTCGCCGGTTGTGCAGGACAGCCTCCCAGGCAGGATATTCCTGGGTTCGGGTGGCTGGGTACTGACTGGCAGGTGGCCGACGGCAACCATTTCCACCGGGTCTCCCTGTACCGCGCGTCAACTCTTCACGCCCAACGACCTCACTGAGACTTTAAACTCTACTAGTTTCGATTATCACCGCGACTCCACACCACAAAAGGGACGGGAAAGGGGCATGAAGGAGCGGCTGTCTCTACCCTTCAATCGAAATGCAGGTCTGCTTCACGACCAAAATAGGCAGAGTGGTGGTACCAACCCGCACAGTCCCAGCATTAAATAGGTAATCCTAATTAGTACCGAGCCTTACCACGACTGTAATGGGAGAGGGAGGGAAGGAGAGGGACATCGACACCGCGGAGACGAGAGGTAAACGGCATCGAAGGCTCGAGAAGCCGGGGTCGCGCACCCGAGTCATCTGAAAAAGCAACCGGACAAGCCGCAATTAGATGACCTCTGACTTGAAAAACGTCTATTGGGTAAACTTTTATGCCATTTATTATTGTATTTTCTGATTCAAAGCTGTTTCTGCTGTCTCTTTCTGAGTCACATCTTCTTGAAAAACGAAACTGTTGTAACATGAAACGTGAGTTATTGGATTTTTTTTTGTTACCCACAACTTGAGACAACAAAATTGCTGGAGTTACAATAGGCGACTTTTGAGCTGTAACGTATATTTTTATACTTAGCGATTTGTATAGTAGATAGAAGTCTAATAAGTGCTTGTCTTGTAGAGCACAACAACACGCACTGCATCTGGCATTATTTATTTGCAATTACCGATGCATGTAAGCCGATTAGTTCAGCCGACATTAAAGCTACTACAACACTATATGTGTTTGAGTCAACATATAAAATGTTGTTGACAATTTTTTTTTGTATTCTTAATACTCAAACGCAAAAATCTTTATTCAATATAGACCTTTACAGGCACTTCTTGACGTCAAACAAACCATAAAAATCTAATCAAACAAGAATCTAATTAACTAATTATTTAATCCTTGTATGTACATACATACATCCCAACCATTATTAAGATCTATGCAAATACAAGTAAAATGAAAAAAAAAGTTGACTCTACACCTGTTCGGAAATTGGGAGTGCCTTCTCGAGAAGTACAGGCAAGATATAAGGCAGATTCTAATAATAGACATCCCAAATAATATGTCTCCGATTCAATACTAAGCTAAATAGCATTCTAAATGGGTGACATGGGTCACAGTATGAGGTGAGAATAGACAGTGCTTTTGAGCTTATGACGAATCCAGATTAAGCTCAATTCATTCTGAGATATGAGATAAGGGCCAAGAGCATCTCATATTATAATAAATATTTAATCATGTGCACACACGGCGCAATATTTGAATATGATATTGATTTAAAAAGCCGTAGAAAATTTATCGATTTCGGCGATTGGTTTAAATACTTTGAGAGGAAGCATTTCTTTTTAACAATTCCTAGCTTCTTACTTCATTTAATTTTATTTATTAAAAAAATACTAGCTGTATTTTTAATAAAAAAAACCTTAACTACTTTTAAGATATTACTTATTATAAAAATTGATAGGCTCAGTACTCATACAGCTAAGGGGATTGACATTATCTAGTAAGATTTAAATTTGCAATTTTAAGCAACTGCCTCCGTGGTTTAGTGGTTGAGTTGAGACTAACTGACCCGGTATTGATCGGGAGGTCCGGGATTCGATTTCCCATTAAGGCAGAAGTTTTGGTTTGGTTGGTGGTAGGGCTTCCAAGACCGCCTGTCTAGGTACCAACGTCTTACCTAGGTCGGTCTCCATACCAGGCGCAGAGGGAGGCTCTGCGTCGATGGAGTGAGGCACTCGCCTCCCAAGCTGCCGGCCACCGGACGATCGACGCGATTCGTCCGGTGTTGGAGGAGTGGGTTGGGCGCCGGCAGGGCAGCCTCACGTTCCGCATGGTGCAGGTACTGACCGGGCATGGCTGCTTCGGTCATTACCTGCATCGAGTCGCGCGTCGGGAGGAAACGCCGCGGTGTCACCACTGCGACGCTCCCGACGACACTGCCGAGCACACCCTATTGATGTGCCCGGCCTGGCGACTCCAGCGTAGCGAGCTTAACGCTGCGCTGGGAGGCGGAGACCTCTCGCTGCCGAGCATGGTCGTGGCCATGCTCCGCGGCGAAGCGGAATGGGGGGCTGTCGCCTCCTTCTGCGAGGACGTAATCTCGCAAAAGGAGGCCGCGGAGAGGGAGCGGGAGGCAGATCCTCAAGCCGCTCCCATCCGCCGCAGACGGATAGGCAGGCGAAGGCGGGCATTCGCACAAGCGATGCCCATCTAATGACCCTGCCGTAGAGGCCTGCGTGCATGGTTGGCCCCGTGCACGCCGCCGTAAGGCCCTCCGTCTGGGGATTGCCCTGGTGTTCTCGGGCAATCCCCCCTTGGCGATAGCCCGACCGGTGGGTCGGGCTTGCCCGGGCGCGTGGGTAGTGGAGTCGCAGTGTGGACCTTACCCAGCACGCCCATAAGGGCAGGGAGAACACCGTGGGGTTTTAGTGGGTAGCCCTGGCACCCTGCCGGGAGAGCTCCACACACGCTCGCTGTCTAGCCAACGGCGGGTACGGTGCGGTTACGCATTTCCCCCCGAGAAAAGAAAAAAAAAAAAAAAGGTCGGTCTCCATAATAACAATGTTAAAAAATAATGTACACCACTATCGTATTGGTAGCTGGTGGTCTATACAAAACTACCTACATGTTATTTTATTTTGTTACTTTGTTTGTATGTCGCTCGAGTTACATAATTCATATTTTGTAAAATGTCTCATGTAGATGAATTGTTAATTCTTTTTGAGAAATAATATGTCTTACCAAACAAAATTTGATCGACCCAAATAAAATTTGATCGACAATTAGAGGTAATATAGCCAGTTCTTCAATTGTTGAGTAGTCTGAAGGTGAAGTCTGTCAGGTGAAGCTCGTCTCCATCTTCAGCCTTACGGCATATCATATGATATCATAGTGCAAAACGAAAAATACGATTTCCGGTGAGATTTTTGATAACTTGTTCATTATTTAATGATGACACCATTGAAACTATGCCATAGTATGCCAAATCATTGGAGATCGCTTATACGAAATGCATCATTTCATGACTTCTTTTTCTCAAATTTATACCATGTCATACGATGAAAGATCCATAATTGGCCTGCAGGTCTCAAGTTAGTATTGGTTTAAACCTTTAAACCTAGAGCGCTTTTGTGTTAATATACACAGATAGAGACAGCGTCAACTTAGTCCTGGTTTAATCCAGGAATAAGTTTAGACCATGTTTTGTAATAAGACGACATAATATGTTTCATTTTCCATCGTCAAAAATCTGTCAACGATGGTCCGCACATTGTTACACGAAAGCCGAGATTCCCCGGTGTGTAAAAAAATCTATTTCGAACAATCTGTGAACAATGACATGTGTAGATATTTCACTTTAACTAATGAGCATTGAGCACCATTGAGTTTTACCAGTTTAACAAGTATTTAGCTAACGCGCAACAGATTCCTAATATTTTTTTTATCGCTGCAAGTAGCAGACGAGCAGACGGCCCACCTAATGGTAAGCGGTAACCGCCGCCCATAGACTTCGCCAATATCGGGGATTTAGATAAGTCGCTGCCAATTTTGCTATATAATGCTAATACATCTCAACATATCTCATACAACTACAACCTACCGACCTTTTCGCGCCGGGAAATCCTCGGATTTCCGGAGTACTCGTATATACTCTTCAACGAACGAGAGACAAATGGTAAGGGCGAGCGGCTTTAATCTTAGACCGATCCTCGCGAAATGCTGTTTCCTGTTACATACCTAAAAAATATAATATACGTCACGAAACATAAAAATTCTGCGCTCTTTACTCTATTATAGCAATTGTGATTGCAGTCACAGTATTATTGTCTTTATCTGTACAAAATGGGACAGAAAACTGATTTATAGCACTGTGAAGGTGCCGGCTTGAATATTTTTATTTCTCATTTTGAGGCGGTTATTTTTATGACTATGACATAATTCTAGATTTTCCAAGTTTCTCTTTAGCTGATGCGGTGATATCATTGCAGCAAGTCCGGTTTGGTTGAGCACATCTATTATCGTCAGTATCGCTAGGAACTCTGCCGGGCCAGCCCCACACACGCCCGCCGTCTAGCCAGCGCGGTAGGTACGGTGCGGTAATGCATTTCGCCCCGAAAAAAAAGGACATTGATGATAATAATGTACCAAAATACAGAGCACAACAAATAGATTTGTGTCATTGCTCATCATCAATATTATGTCAACCATCATAATAGCAACGCCCACTACCAGCTGCATGCTTCCTCCATGAAGGGGGTATTTAGGCATCTTCAATCGCGCTCGTCCAGTGCGAGTATCGGCCAGGAGCGCTGAAGTCTCGTCCATTGGTCAGTAAGGTGCACCTTGAACATGTGAGGATGGCTTGGCTTCATGGGATGACATTTCGAACCCTTACACCCCAAATGTCCCCAAAACAGTGGAGGCCTGCGTGCACGGTTGGCCCCATGCAC
Source organism: Schoenobius gigantellus (assembly GCA_963935595.1). Taxonomy (NCBI): domain Eukaryota; kingdom Metazoa; phylum Arthropoda; class Insecta; order Lepidoptera; family Crambidae; genus Schoenobius; species Schoenobius gigantellus. The sequence goes on along the minus strand of OZ012542.1, from coordinate 55,001,805 downwards.
GCCGCCGTAAGGCCCTCCGTCTGGGGATTGCCCTGGTGTTCTCGGGCAATCCCCCCTTGGCGATAGCCCGACCAGTTGGCCGGGCTTGCCCGGGCGCGTGGGTAGTGCAGTCGCAGTGTGGACCTTACCTAGTGCGCCCAAAAGGGCAGGGAGAACACCGGGGGGTTTTAGTGGGTGGCACTTTGCCGGGAGAGCCACACACACGCTCGCCGTCTAGCCAACGACGGGTACGGTGCGGTTACGCATTTCCCCCCGAGAAAAAAAAGGTCTTAGTGAACCACGCTGGCCCAGTGCGGATTGATCAACTTCACATACACCTTTGAATTTCTTCGCAGATGTATACAGGTTGCCTTTCGATGTTTTCCTTCACCGAGGAGCGTCGGATAAATGCACATATGAAATTCTAAAAACGAAAAACACATTCGTACATGGCTGGTTCGAACTCCGAACCTCCCAATTAGGTCTGTGCCGATTCCACAGCGCTACCGACGCTCTCCCGACAAGGCGACCTTTACCTAGACTCTCCAACAACTAAAGAATACCTCTAACTGTCTGAACACAAAGTCACCTACATTGTTATTATGGCAACAAACTTTGTTAAGATGTTGGTAGCAAGCCACGCGAGCTCAGAAGCCCTACCACCAACCAGACCAAGCAGAAAAACCTCTGCCGCTGTGGGGGATCGAACCTCGGACCTCCAGATCCGGACCTCAACCTGAACCTCAACCAGGGAAGTGGTGAAAGGCATATCTTTGCCACCTTCACCCAGTATCTCTTTGTGTTTCTCCACTGAATTTAATAATAATAATAAACCCTTTATTATACAAAAATGGTATTACAATGGGATACAAATGTAAAAAATATATATGTACAAATAGGCGGCCTTATTGCTAAAAAGCAATCTCTTCCAGGCAACCTTAAGACAGGGAAATAGGAAAAAGGACAATCAAGGGGATGGGTGCAGAAATAGGAATAAATATTGCTTGTGTGATAGGAAAGGGACATAAATAACAGTATAGCGGTTAAAGATTTGTGGATAGGAAGTGACTACGAACTAAAGATTTGAAAGAATCTAGCGTACGCGCTCTCTTAATACTCTCAGGGAGGGAGTTCCATAGCCGAACGGCTTGAGAAGGAAACGAGTACGTCAGAATTTATTTTATTGTTTAGGGGATTAGGTATTCCAACATACCTAGTTATTGCTTATCTTTGATTTCCATATGATGTAATTTCAATAGAGCGATAATAGACCTCCTGGGAAAATCTGCGCGCCTGGTCTTCAATTCTACACCAATTGAACGTGAGTCAACCGATCAACAACAATTAGGGAACAATAAACACTTCAAAAACAAAACACAAATCATGCCCGAGCGGCGCAACTAATTGTTTGTTTGCGCCTTGGAAATTAATATTTAATAGCGGCAAGAGATGATGAATTGATTCATTAGACGAACATTAATTAGGGACTACTGCAGGATGAAAATAACGAAGCGTTTTCATCTGAGGTACGATAAACACACAATCGGACATTACCTGGATATGAGATGAGAATAAAAATTTCATTTTAAACGAGGGATAACCAAAGTACATAAATTGGCAACGTATATTTCAATATTTTATTGATTTCAAATGTCACACGACGACACGCCTAAGTATATAAATAATCTCAACTTGCGTTATCTAAAAAGTAGTTTTTATGACCACGAAAGAGGGAGATTTGTTTCTTTGGAATAGAATGTTCATGTATTTATGTATGGAGCTGATGTCAAATACCTATCGCTAGTAACTAAATCCACAAATAGATAGAATATTTAAACCAGCCGTTTGACCGTCTTAGGTGTCTATTTGTGGACGTGAACAATTTAGATTATGGACTGGCCGGTATCAAATATCCGCTAATCCAAAGACAAGGCACGACTTCAAACCGACGAGTCAAGTTGGTATAGAGTTTTCTTGCAAGTATAGTTACTCTATGTTTTGCTTTACTAACATTTTGATACTTTATAACGATGCGGAAATCGGTTTTCAACACAACTCTTATGCAACTTGAGTGGCAAAGAGTAAATCACATAATGATAGTTGTAACCTGCAAGCTGTAAGCTGCAACCAGAGGATTAAGTAGAGCCAGCGACCTTGGATCGATCATCCCGCACTAATCAGTAGTGTGTGAGTGAGAGCGCACAAGGGGACTTTGTAAAAAATATAATATGAAAAACCTAAATGATGCAATCACTACAACAAATACTGTTTGCGAAAATAAAAGGGCATGATTTAGCGAGCGAATTGGTTTTAAGCTTCGAATCGAGTCATGCCTGATGAAATATTTTTGGATAACGACTTAAATTCTTTTTAGATTTTTGTGTTAATAATTTCGAGCAAAAAACTGCTTTCTAAACTTTCTAATGGAGCGATTTTTTGTGATAGGCCCCACTAAGCGTTTCCGACTACAAGTTGCCAACCCAGAACTACACGGCGCCAACACCGACATCAGCCAGCTGAGCTATTCAGACCTCACTCAAAATGACATAAAGTGGAAATCGCTTATATACTCGTATATCCCATACTACAAGGTAAGTGCGCGCCGAAACTTCTAATCCGCTCTGAAGTTGTCTCACGCCTCTTTCTCACGCACATAAAATATACTATGTTCATTCTTATCGTGCTAAAACTTATTTAGCGATGTGACATTAATCTTTCACTTATAACTTATGTAGACAGACAATTTAATTTAATTATACCTATTTTACAACAGTGCTATGCGAATCGTGCTGTGTTCTTGAGCGGACTAGAAGTTTGGCGTAATCTATACAAACATGTTTGGTGATTGATGTAATACTTTCACAAGGTCAAATTATTATATAAAATCATTCAATCGTTAAGTTATATACCCTTAGCTGATATCTACATAATACACTTTAGAGGTTAACCCTTAATTAGACGCGTGGGGTGTCATACACCTCAAGGAAAGTTTCCAGGCTTATAACTTCTTAAAATAAGAGTTCATGACACTGCTCTTTACGTTTAAAATTTAGTCGCGATAATCGTCCAGTTGTAGGCGATTTGGGCACCAAGGGCAGAAAAACCGAGACTGGATAATGTACGCAGTGAACATATGTGATTGTAGTCTGTCAACATTATAACGTAGATATAGCTATACTAGCTAGTATTTACATTTATTTCGGTTTCCTATTTAAAATTTATTAATAGTTTTAAAAACAACTTTAAAACTTGATTAATATCCATGTTCAAATTTCGTCACAAATAAAATTGAGTTTATTTTGTATTTTATCTAATTGACTGACTGTGGGGTGCTTGCTAAAAACTCCACGCGACCATATATGCAACTTTTTAGGCGGTTAAAAACATCACCGAAACGTGGCGAAAAGGTACTTGTAAGACATCTAAGCTTATAAAAGTAGGGGATGAAAGTGACGAGTCAATTTTGCGGTCTTCAAAACGGCGGGCTAATTCGACGCGATATGAGAAAATTGCCCGCATTAATGCATCTATACCTTTCTTCAAACGATTTGATCAGTCGGCTATAAAATCGGCTCGTCAAGACGCCGCTTGTCGACGAGTCTTATCATTTTAATGGCAGAACACCATTATTCGTACTTAGATCGAGTTCTTTTGTCACTCGTGCGATAATAAAAAAATGTGAAATTGCAACTATTCGCAAGACGTATTTAGGGTACTGATTACATTTAAGTAAAGAGTGCTTGAATCATTGGAAATAGAACGTGTATAAATAACAATTATTTATGATGATACTTAAATGTAATGAAACAGTCCTCCATTTGGATTATAGGGTTATAATAGGAACCCTTAGCTACAGTATCGGCTTATTAGTTTAGAGACTATCAGTACTGAAAGCTGTAATTGTAAATTATTGAAACAATGACAAAGTGATAAAATGGAAAAAAATTAACACCTATATTTTCTCATCTTTCCCATAATGTGGGATTTTCGTTGCATGGATGGATAAGTCTTTCAAAAATATTGCGATGTTTGTTTTTATTAACTACATTTACCGATTCAGTGATCCGTTCGCGATATATTACTTAATAATCAAATTATGATTTTTTGTTCATTTCAAGCCCCCCTCATCAAGTTAAATTTGAAATCCTACCCAGTGACAGGGACATTCCGCCAAAGATCACCAGGTTGTCATAACTACATCCTACAGGCGAACTAACGATTGTTTTTTTTGAAGACAGATAAATATGAATGTAACTAGACACATACTATGTACCCACAGATAATATAATACGTAGTAGGTACGTACTCACTAAAATATCTTCTACAAATATTTTTTCATGCGCTTCGGTGCTCTTAGCGCCATCTATGAGATAGCGTTCGCGTCACAAGTTCGTGCGTAAACAGCTGCGCAAACGCATGCCGCTGTCGCGCGCGTATGTGTGCTGTAAGTTCACAAACAACTCGACAGGTGTCACTGTATGTATCAAGCAAGGAGTGCAAAAAAAATATATTATATATCGACCAAAAAACAAAAGTCAGAAAGAAAGTGTAGCCAATTAATAAAACCCATCATTTTATATAAGACAATATTTGTAAGTTTCATTAAAATAAACGATTTCCCATTTAAATGTTACATATAAAGTAGATTTTATATCTTATAGTCATAGATACAAATCTTCATTGACATGTTATAATACGTCAATGTGGTTCTTGCATAGATTTTGTTTCAATTAATGAAAAAAGAAAAAACAAACACAATTCTACAAAAGGACTTAACTAGAAAGAGACTGAACAGTTTTAAAATAACATTTTCATAAAGGCGCCACAGCCTCATTTCCCGCCTTTCCTTTTAGGATAAAACAATAGCTTCCCGAGATAAAAATAACACGATCAACTAACTATATCAACGTTCGACTTGTTTAGAATATTATAAGCTTCCGGCCGCGCGGGACTGATCTAAAAGCTCTGCTTGACCCAAAATACGGGAAAACTTTGATAAAGGAGTTGACTTCGTTGGAATTTTTAAAGTTCGGTTCCTAGTCAAGATAAAGCCGCGACAGAATTATTAGACTGGTGTATAAAAGTGTTCGTTCAATAAAAGTTTAATTCCTAATAACTTATCGAACATTGTCAGCGTCTCGATCGCAAGTCTTAAAAACAATACACTGTCATCGGTCATCGGAGCGTGGTCGACTTAAAATAAAAATGATGGAATGAAACTTTTGAATATCCTTCAATTAAGGTTCTTTTATGTTCTAAACGAGTGATAGAACTTTTCATCTCTTGAGTATCCATTATTATTTGAGCTGCATTATTGCCGCATAGGCATCTATTAAGAGGATGTTCACATTATTTCTAATATCTATAATAATAAGGGTTGTTTTGTCCGTTCTCACTTTTGCGCCATTACGGAATCATAACCGCGTCGGTTAGTATTCCATCAATCAGTCATGTCAATTTTATCAAGACCCGTTCCAAACCGATGACGGAGTCGGATGTCGGAGTTCCTAAAATTATCCCGTCAGAAGAATAAAAGATTGCAGTCAAAGTCTAATTAGCTTATTAACAAATTACTGGTATTACAATAAAGCTTTATTTATATTAATTAGTGCCTTATAAAAAGTCTAAGGCAACCCTAAGGTCGACATAATTCAAAAATAGATATTTGGAAAATGTAATGCTGTCGCGCTGTGCCTCAAGCCTCAGCCCCCAGAACAAACGAGCTGGGTGAGTGCGATAGAGACAATAACTACAGCTCGGACCGAAGATACCTTTAAAAAGTCCACAAAATAGACTTTTCGTAATTCCCTGTTTTCTTCTGTAATATTAGACCGATTTAATTACTTTTTCATTCAAAATTAAAGAAAGGCTTTAGCTATGTTTCTATTTTGCTTGCTTGATGTTTGAACACAGCAGAAAATCTGTCCAATATTTTATTTTATTTATTTATGCTTTGTGTACCTTGTGTGCAAAGGCGGACTTCATGAAAACTTAATTTTACATTTATGAAGGTTCAAATCTCCTCTAATAATTAACTTAATAGAAATTGAAAAACATAGGAACATGCTAATACTGGCCATAGATTTTATTGAAAAATAAAATATAGCAAGCACTTATTGCCGTTATCCAGGAAGACAACAGAGGACTTCATTCGTATGAAAAACCGGCCCTTATATAAGTTGTTCCCTACGCTTAGCTCAATCTTGAAATTGACCTCAATCTAGCAATCACTAATATCCAAGTTCATGTCGAAACTGCTCCTATCACTCGAGATAGTTCGAGAAGTTTGAGAAGTTAGAGTTAGACGAGTTAGACGATCAATCTAAGTCAGTGTTTGAAATAACACAAAGCAATTTGTAAAATCTGCCAGGTATGCAAATTCGAGTGGGCGTTCGCTAACCTTTTGCTGAAGCTGCGATGCCATTCCAGAATAAAAAAATCTATCAAAATCCAATTAAAACTTTCATCGGGCCGCTCGCACCAGGTACGGTACGGTAGGTATGGTACGGTACGACTGGCTGGAATTAGGGGAACCCGCCCGTGCGCTAGAGTAAACACATTTAAACTATCTGGAATCTGGGATTCTGGAGCGTGGATGTGGAATGTTTGGTCAACGAACGGTTTAATAGTTCGAGCGGTAGTTCTACTCTCGTTTACTGTAATGATGTAGGTACATGAAAAATTTCGCAGAGCATTAACTGACACGTTACGATTACGAACACTAACAGCCAATACAGATTGTTTTTAAGTGTATTTTTTTAAGATGTTAAGTATAAGACAGGTACAGAATTATGAAGTAAAAGAAAAACGACAAAGATATTTTTATTGACGATAGCACAGAAAAATACATATCTTGAAGTTATCTAAAGGGACATTTTTAATAATAAGTCTTTAGTAAATAGCCTCCAAGCGTTGATATTAATATCGCAGTATACAAATAAGAGCTTCTGGACTACTGTGCGAGCTAAAAGTTCGTAATATAAATCTGTTTGAAGGAACCTTGAAATAATTTATTGTTTCCAAATACCATTAATGAACACTAACCTATAAATCCGATGCAATATAAATTCCGGAACATTGCAATTTAAGCAGTACCAAGCGCTATAGAGGCGAGTTATAAACGCCAATACATACAACTGACGTGATGAAATTGCATCAAATTAGTAAATAATGGCGCATTCCTTTTCAGACATTTCGACACAACCCGACCCGAAAGATTGTATAGTGTGATCAATTTGTATATTATAATTTATAACCAATTTGCTTGACATAATTGAAAATATCTCGACTTTATCAAAAATACTCCCGCAATCATTGACATATATGTAGCCTATATGTCAATGCCCGCAATTATGATATTATTGGCTTATGTGAACATTCCCTTTGTCTAACATGTTACAAGTAATTTATATACTTAAAAAATTCATTTTTACTTTAAATATTATCTAATATGTAAAAATCTCATGTCACAGTGTTTGTTATAGAACTCCATGAAACGACTTGACCTGATAATTATGAATTTTTTTGTGTAAATTTGGTAGATATAGGTAGGTAGGAATAGGTCGTAGGCTATTTTTATACCCCTAGGTAATAAGGGTGGCCCTCTCCTGAATTTTTTTGGACAATTATTATGGCGAAGCGTAGTTCGCGGGCGCTGCTAATATACGTATAAAGTAGTAGCAATATATGAATACAATATGTATAGACTAGTTCTGTCAGCACTCACTTACTTCGTTGTTTCTTGTAAATTGACATGATTGTTGAAGTAAAATTTTTACTTCTTCGCCATTTTTCAAATTTTCTTAAACTTTGGTTTAATTTTGGTTGCAATTTTGCTGCGAACCTCACAGGAGCCACATGTATTATAGGTGACTGTTACCACTTACCATCAGGTGGGCAGTTTGCTTGTTTTGCGCTGCTAATATACGTATAAAGTAGTAGCAATATATGAATACAATATGTATAGACTAGTTCTGTCAGCACTCACTTACTTCGTTGTTTCTTGTAAATTGACATGATTGTTGAAGTAAAATTTTTACTTCTTCGCCATTTTTCAAATTTTCTTAAACTGTGGGGGTTGCAATTTTGCTGCGAACCTCACAGGAGCCACATGTATTATAGATGACTGTTACCACTTACCAACAGGTGGGCAGATTGCTTGTTTGTCAACTTATTTGCAAAAAAAAAGTCATAAGTCCAGCCCGCATCCACTGCGCACCACACTAGAATACGTAGAAACTTTGAAAACAGCATGTGTTGGTTAAGAGAAGGTAATTGTTACAAATATGTCTGTCAGTATGTCAATATGTCTTCTACGCTATGAGCCTGTTCCAAATACTATGCTCTTCTGTGTGCGGAAACGGACGCAATTGCAAATCTCTATATAAAATATGAACATGTTACCAGCTGTGTAGGACAGTACCGACATACTTCGTGGGTATAGCTGTCTAGATATTATCTTTATGTGACTTTAACGGAAAATAATACAATAAAAAGCAGCTGCCAGCTAAGTATGCCTTCATTACAAAGCGGTCTAAAAAGTATGATGCACGCTATCTGTACTATCACGAGTATTAGCGCTCCGCCATCGCAAATGTAAATGATCAGAATTCTTTTCGAGCGTACATCTAGTTCATTCATTTCATTCCATTACTAACATAACACTGCAGTGTATTAACTGCGCCAGCTTTTACTCCGGCTTCCCTGACTTTCACATTTGTGTTCCAAAATAGGGAGGAAAAGAAAGCTTGTCCATTTTTATTGAAACGCCTCTCTAGTTACTCCAAATGTTTCCCGGAGATAACTGAATGGTTAAACAAACGTGCGTTTTGTTCGAAGTGAAAAAGGTTTCCCATTGTCAGCAACTTCAAGCAAGTCTACCTTATACATCTTGCTGGTATCCGGTGTTTGCACCGGACACCGGCAAGATATAGTATAAGATGAAGCCTGCAAGGCGTTAGAAGAAATTACAATAGTTGAGTTGACGAATCGATCTGAAGAAGTAGGGCCTGTAAAACCTGTTAATTATTATTAATATTAGGGCTAATCTTGGGCTAATATTATACCAGGAATATATTTGAAAATATGACATCTTTTAAACCGACTAGACAAAATTTTTACAAAGAATAAAAACTGCCTTCATCAACACTTTTGTGTAGAAAATTAGTCAAATCATCGCTTGAAATTATACTGTTGAGCTTTGAATGCAAAAATATAGTGCTATCGATCGAACTCACTGGCGTTAATTTCTTGATTAGTCTAAGTACCTACTGACTCTGTTACTGATTTTGATGTAGAAAAAAACAAGGGAGCCGGGTCAATGTTCAATATCAACTGTTTAGTTACTAAAAATGCAAAATCAATGAACATTTTCACATTCAGTGAAGTGTCTGGAAGTGAAAATGTTCATTCGACGGCAGACAGATGACAACATCAATACAATTCAATTATAACGATCGTCGTACCTTTGTTTACAATGAATCCATTTCGCAAATTGAAAGTGAAAATGAAACGCTATAGTTATATACACAGTCTTTCGCTTGTAACGTTCGTGAGGTGACTGTATATCGTGAGGACAAAGCAGCGTGCTACCTTATTCATGTATAGTATAATTGAAACGGGTTAAATCTAAGCAATTAAGATCTTGATGACTACACGAACACAAACCGTCTTGGTTTAAACCTGATGCTGTCTCTTAAACCAAGACTAACTTTAGACCAGGTTTAAGCCAGGTTTTCTAATAAGACCGTTAGAGAATTTGTTTTGATTTTAAATTAATTTGATATAATGTTTTAGCGTGATTCCTTTGTGTTTGTGTGATGCGACCACCTTATTTTTCTCTTCATCATAGAAGTAGCAATAAGGCGACCGTTGGGAATAAGACTATCACAAGAAAAAAAAGATATGATGTAAAAGTTCTTTTACCCAAAAATTACTATAGACTAAAAGAAACAAAGTTACACAATAATCGAATAGAATATGGAGAGATGGGTTTGTGACGCTGTAAAAAAATGCTAAATATCATCGTAAAAATTAGATTCCATGTTAACTATTTCTTAATTTTTAACGAAAGTGATATGAATATTTTTCCAAAAGAAGATACCTTTTTAAACGTTCTAACCGAATAAATGATTTGATTTTTAATAAATGAAATAGTAAAATGAAAGTAGGAACCTAATAGTAATGTTTTCATTCAAGAACCTGGCGAAGCGACAGTTCAAGCCATGCAATAGACAACCACATTATATGTTTGATAGAAACGAGGACGTTTTAGTGTTTACTGCTTCAAAACCGGTATGTAGGATTCATAAAATACAATTAATAACGGTAACTTTACCAGCGAAAGCAATAATTTCTTAGACCTGCCATTAAGACCATGTTGCATTGCAGCGCAAACACCGATGATATATTTGAAGACTATTGTGTTTTGTAAAAGCCGTCGTTAATTTTGTCGTAGGCGTCGAACGTTAGATGTTTCTTTGGATATGACTTGAGTGATGTCTTTATTCGTCCTTGCTCTCTGTGTGTGGTACGGAGTGCTTTATTTACGCTCTTAACGCTCGATGTGCCGTGTGACATCGATTTAGAATAGCCTTCTAAATACACACGGTAATATTTGTACAAAAATAATAAAAGTTTAATTTATGGCTAACAGTATAAATAGAAGCATAATGGTGGTAATTATAATTAGTTTCTTTCTTTTTAAACATGCAGAATGTTTAATTTATAGTGCAAGTAGGTAAGCATAAAATACTTAATAATATTGAATACTCTACAGTTCTTCCTCAGTTCTTCCACGCTAGCTCTGTTCTGGGTTATATGCACGACATGGCTGTCTATTTTTTGTTTTTGCATCTGGGTCCACCAAAAGGAGAGTGGTCATCCTGTCTTAGAATTAATCCGAGATGCTCATTACTTTTAACTACGTATTCTGCCTGCTTATCGTAGCATTTTCATTTCAGTTGTGTGTGAGGACCTTGAGAGATCGCCTTTTGATCCGAGCAGTTTTTATACGAAATATTAGTTAACAGTTGCCTTTAAATAGGTTGTTTACTTTAGGTAAAGCCATGTTTCCTATTGTTGTATTACAGCCAGTGTTTGTTGTGCCATCATAGTTGCATTTAATAAATTCAATCCTATTTCTACTTATAGCCATAGATTTTGAGACGCCACCCGTATGAAAAGAGTTTCTTGCAGCTTGTTTATTCTTCTGCTCAGAAGCACGACGTCACCCTCATAGACAACATGCACCAGAACTTGTAAGAGTTTATATGTCGTGTGTAGTGTGATCAATTTATTAAACGGGAGGGGAGTAAAAGCTGAGCCCTGGCGAATTCCTTTATTGTTAACGGGTTGCTCATGGCTGCAGGAATTTTGACAGAGGTGGTAGAATTTTGTACTTACACGTATTAACTATAGAGATGTAATTTTCGTGATCATTTTGTCCTCTCTCAGCCACTGTCACTGCCAGAACTGTTTTCTTGGTCGAAAGCCTTTGCTAGGCTAATATCACTGAATATATTTTCAACTAAAAACATATACACCGTTCTAATATAAATTGGAGTTTTCCGCAGTTATGCCTCTACACCAACCCGTCTAGTAAGCATGATATACAATCAGCAACACATTAAGCTTTACATTTGCATTACGAAAGCCGTCGCTATCACGAGCGACATAAGAGCGGTCTCAAGTTCAACACGTTAAGTGTGCTGTGTGTACTAGGCCAGTTCCTTCGCGTCTAAGGAGAGACCCGTGCTCAACAGTGGAACGTAAATGGGTTGAATTGAGTATAAAAATTGATTACCTATGTACTTTTTAAAGACATTCTTCTAGGGGATAAATACCCGATTAGGTACTTCGTTCATTCTAGAATAACGAAGCATGTATGTTCAGTTCAATAACGTTTAGGAAAGGAAGGGAGTTCGTCATCATCAATATATACACATACCTTCTGATTAGAATGCCAGAATTATTCTGTTCCTATGATGACTTAAATGAATTTGTTTACCTACTACAATCGCAAGTATTTACAAATTCAAATATATGATTTCACTAAGCATTGGGTTTATTTTAAAAACTCAATTGCGTAAACTCTTATACTTAACAATTAATAGAACAATCCTCTAAACAATTGGCCCAAGCAACCCAACACAGACGCATTGGGGTACTTTTACTCGCATTCCTAATATGTGAGCTCGCGTAGTTTCACTAGACGTGCATGTGGCATACCAAACATCTTTTAGTCTGCGATTGAGAAACGATACGCAATGTAACTATAACATCGAAGTAACAAGTTACAGATAAATCTATATAAAAGTTAAGCCCCTAAGGTATTGTTTGCCGCGGTTAAGGACAGCAAAAGTTTTAATAACTTCGTGAATGTTTCACGACATTTTAATAATAATTTGTAGCATTTCCCGTTGAAACTTCAGACGGCTTTAAACACAACCGATTTAAGAGTTTGTTTATAAATTCTGACATTCTTTAGCGTGAAAAATGAAAGATACTATATATTTATGATACTTGCATGTGAGTTATTCAACATATTTTTATATTAAAAATGCAAACTTTTTATTTCAAATATGACCAATAATTGAACAAGATAGATTCCATGTATTTAAATGAGTTCATGTATCTGCAGGCCAATTATGGATCTTTCATCGTATGACATGGTATAAATTTGAATTACCGATCTCCAATGATATCATCACTATGGCATAATTTCAATGATGTCAACATTAAATAATAAACAAATGATCAAAAATCTGACCGGAAATCGTATTTTTCGTTTTGCACTATGATGTCATATGATATCATTTGCAAAACCATGAGAACGGTAATAGGCCATCTGATCGCAACACAATCATCCATGTGACACTTTATATTATTATGAGCGCTTGCTAAACAGTGCCTTCCCTTGGGCAATCATTGCCATAGGTGAAAATACTTAGCACTGCGATTTATAGACAGCTACTTCTCTGTTACACCATGCAACAAGCAAAATGTATCGCAGTAAGGATAATCCGATATCAAAGTGCTGAATACGTTCTAGAAAAACTAAAGAGGAAACAAAAACGTGTCAGTTTGAGATTGCTTTGTCCCGTTTACAGATCGTTTAGAGTAGCGGAAAGATTTTTACTGTTTTTATTGAACCGCTCCGCATTATTTATACTGAAAATAGAAGTCTACTAAAAGCCCTTTGCGAAACATAAACTTTAATAATCTGAGCAATAGGGCATGATCAAACTGAATAACTAAGTAAGATCAGTGTGTCACAGGTCAGTGAGCTTTCATGAATTTAAGCACCAAATTACAAGTGAAGCTTTAAGCGATGAAAAAAGCCTGAGGATTATATACGAGTTTCATTTGTTAATTAACCAAACGGTTCAGCCTGCTTTAGTTATTTTGCTCACGTGTCTGTACGGGCGATGATTAACGACGGTGACTGGAAAAGGGTGCCTTTGGTGCTTGCTACTTTATTGTATTAACATTCTTTGCCTTCATATACATAGCTCGCTGTGAATAGATGATGTCACAATCTACGCTACTTCAATGGACTTCGTCAGCCTCGTGGGTGCCCGTAGCGGAAGGTTTTCCAATAACTAAATCAATGTTGTTCTCTTCAAGACTGGTAAATGTATATTGTTTAAACGACGCTTGAAAAATTTTTCCGTAAAATAGGTTTTTATGATAAATAAATGAGAATACATAAGACCCATGATTTTACGCATTCAATTTTATCTCGACCCGTCTATCTGTTAAGTGTTAGGCAAAAATCAACTAAGCCGTTAAGAAGAATTTTCCGGAGAAGCACACACGTCTAAAATCATTTAGCACACACGTCTTTGATTCTTCGGAGACATACTTTCCTAACGGAACCTCCTAACTTAACCTAACCTAATCCTCCCCACCGAAAGACAACTTCATGGAAAAAATAAATAACCTAATGAAACAGAGTTTAAGAAATAGTACAAGATGATGCGCGCATCAATTTGGTAGCATATTTTTACAAAATATAAACTTGTTATATGTGTTTTGCCTTGCCACGATCGACTAGACGCGATTGACCAGTTGGCCATGCTTGACAATATATTCTCATTACGACATATGACAAAGTCTTTAAGATGCAAAATATTCAATAAAATCGCATTAGATCCTATCAAACATGAGCTCGACAACATCTCCGATACACATTGTTAGATCCTACCAAAGATTGTTAAGATTAAGCTCCATCACACTAAGTACTGGCTTCATCGTATCACCACTTCGGCTGCCGTTATCAGTATGCGTCAGTATCACCTCTAGCTCATGTCAGTTGCTTTGATCACGAACACTTCTAACAATTTTTATATATTACCTACCTCAATGCCTTAAAGTACTTTATGTTACCGTCCTCAATGCCTTAACGTATTTCATGTTCCCATTTCAATTATTTCCTATTTATGTAGCATTAATAGAATTGATTTATTTAATTGCAACACCTCAGATTAAGAATATTTAATAACAATTACTTATAATTTTAGAAAATCATGACAAGATAGCCTATCGTTATTCCGATGACGAAGAAACTATGATAAAACAAATCGCGCAGATGTAAAAACATTTTTCATACATCACATTGTCCTTCTTACAACATATTGTCCACGATATTGTTCCACATCACGTATAATAGTGATTAATATGATAAAACGTTACAGATTATTTCTTCGGTAAGTAAGGAGAATGTCACCAAATGGGACGCCTTCATTAATAATTCTGAATGCGAGCTGCGTAACTGCGTAAGAATAACAGAGAGAGAGATTCACTTAGAATATCACGTCGTGAAATCTGTAACAACAAACACAGTTTCGGCGAACACTCCAGAAACTCATTACAAATTTGATCGGTCCTGCTCGTGGAAGCCACACGCGGCCCGATTGAAAGTAAAGTCGTGTCGTCTGTTTATATTTAATACATCATGCCTTTCGTTTTGCTATATACAAAAAAGGTACATCTTCGGCGGAATAAATTGTGAAGAGATATATACATATATTCCTTGTAGGGCTCTATCAGTGATAGAGAATTTCATTAATTTTATGATATATTAGTCTGGCGTCGATGTCACGTGTCGTGATTCGTAAGGACATACAGAAATTTGTTTGAGTTGAGAATACTTTTTTTCTAATAAATTGTTTACTAGCTTCATCGATGTAGCTTTATTGAAATTCCTTTATTGTATCGCGCGCGACTCTCATTCCAGAATTGTAATTATTTTTTAAGTGCCATTTCGTTCTTTATATTTCTGACACTCATTACCAATCTTCTAGTTTGCGAGTGGTGAGGTGACAAGATTATATCATCACTTTTAATCTAGTCAAACTAAAATGTAAAGAAAATCAGGCAGTCACATGAATTTCACACAGCCAACAGAACACTCCGGGTGTTAGAAGATTCCCAGTCAAGAAAAATTCATGATTAGCTCGTGTGTCTCTTCGGTACCCAAGCAAATTAAGTATTAAACCTCGTAGCGGTTCTTACGAGGGTTCTCTAAAAGCATTTTTGAGTTACTGTTATACAGTAAAAAGCTCCCAATTTTAGCGTATTTTCACGGTGATTTCACGTTGAATTACTTCAACGTATGTATGTCGAACATCTTTTATTTATTTCCCACCTTTTTATTAAGTCACTTTCTTATCTGTCTGGTTGTTCGGGTGAAATCTTGTTTTATGTCGTTGTTGTATTTCGTTGAATGGATAGCATTAGACAATCGCTACTGTATACGACCTACGTGCACCAAAGAAGAGTTCTTTATCCAAAGCACTAAAAATGGCAGGTTATTTTTATAGTGGGCCCAACAAATGATTCCATCCCACTCGATGGTAAGTGGAAGTGGAATCTTAATACCAAGACAGCTAGTAGAGGAAAAAGAATACATGCTGCACTAGCCACCCTCACCCCGTCGACCAGTGTAGTGAAACATAGAGTTATGAATGAATGTTACAATGTCTTTTTCTAGTTCACATAAAATGAAAGAGATAGAGAATAAGCAATATGAAGTTCGTCCAATCGAGTGATCGTGAGCTCGATATAGTGAAGACGCGCTATCACAGACTTGGTAAACACATGGTGTTTCAAAATAACCAATAAATAATCAATTCTTTATTGAAAACTCATTATTAAAATGTCCCATTTCTAGCTGTTTATACTTAATGTCATTCAACCCAAAATTGACTATGATTAAGGTACATGAAAATTATGGGTTGAATGACATTACATTTTAATAATGAGTTTTCGATAAAGAATTGATTATTTCAATAAAAAAAAATTTTTTTGGTGATTTTGAAACACCGTGTATAAGCACGGTAATATATACTATTACCGTGATATAAGTCTATGCGCGCGCGATCGAAATGTAAACTCAAACCACCAATTGAATCGAAGGCGATCAACGTTATCCTTTACTCGACGACGATCACGCGATCGGTTTAAGAAAACTCATACTAGGGGCAAAGCAAGCAGGCACAGTGCGCTGCTTGAGCGTTCTATTGTGGTTCCATTTCTTAGTGGTTCATAAACATCAGTTTCAAAATTTCATAGTTCGCGTTACACAAACTTTAAAATATTACCTACATTGCAGCCTAACCTTGGTTTGAGGATCCTGGTGACCTGACGAGTTCAAGGGATCCCCCCCTAGGGGATCTGGCCGGGGGGATCCTGGTGAACGAACTCAACTTTTCGACAGAATAATGTAATTAGATGACATAGGCAGAAGAGTATTTACTTGACCAACAGCAAACTTGCGTTGCATACGCAGACATTAAATGTATACCTGAAAACAAAAAAGACGTGAATTATTAATGTGACAAAATATTTTTACAATAACTCCACATTATCTACCACTTAGCCATTTTATTTGCCAACCACAAACAATTATTTTTCCTTCTTCTGCGGATGAAATGTATTACCAAACAATAAATGACCCACAATTTTCACGATATCAACGCAGTAAGTAACGATGACGTTGTTAATGTTTAGTCTTTCTTAAATGTAACCATTTGGTTGTTATATTTTAAACGCTGGCAAATTCACATCTGTAGAAAGAATATTTACTTATTCCGTGCTTATATTATACGGTTTGTTGTTCCAAAGATGTAACAAACATGTGAATGTCAACTAAGCTATTTCGTTAAGTAGATTCACAAACTTATGACGATCGTAAAAGACCCTTCGTCGAAAGGCATCTAATCTTTAACCTCCTACTTAACCTTGATAAATACAATCTAATAATTAACGAAAAATAATCAGTTATAAGCAATTTGCGCCAACGCTATTTAAAATATGTATTAATTTTCTCTCATCTCCAATTTTAAGATATTCGCTATCTAATCTTTCACCGAGCATAAAATAATGTTGCAAGGAGTGAAATAAGCAAATAGTAGTCAACAAACCCATAAATTAATGATTACAATATGCCCATGTATTAACATTAAAGTGGCAGTGACAATAACATGTGAATGCATGCGCGAAACAATAGGATCGGTTATTATCATGCTAATATTACTTACGTCGTCGTGAGCAAATCACTTGACCGTGTCTCATCATTGTCGGGTGAGTTGTGAATGACAATTATCATTGTGGGCAACACATTAGTTACAGTTACAACAAGGGCTGCTGTAGCGTTTATTAATTTTGATACAATTGGTCAGATTGGATATGATGTTAGAACATTAAACTGTTCTAACATCATATCCAATCTGACCAATTGTAGTTAATTGTGATTCTTGAATCAGAATCGAATCGTTGAGATTCTTAACAGAAACAATTTGTAAATTTTGCAACAATTTCGGACGAATTTCGAATTTTGAACACCTTAAATTACTTTTTTCCTTATTTAAGTATATATGTTGACTTGCAATCTGGGTATTTTTTAAGTATTCTGATGGGAAACGGAAGAATCTAATTCAAACAAGTGTATAGCGTATATTTAGGAGGCTGCGGCTGGCACGAAGCCCAGTTAATTGTAAGCCACATTGAGGGTGCTTCGACCTTAAGATGGTCAACATTTAGCCATTCTGTATGTTCTTTATTGCTATAACTTACGATAACATTTTTGCGCTGTATGGACTAATCAAAATAAGAGTATATTTTTTTACCGGAGGTAGACTCTGTATCAGGGTCGTCTGCATGGGTACCTCCGTCTTACCTATTTCTGCCGCAAATCAGCAATGCTTGCATTGCTATCTTCCGGTTTGAAGGGTAAGATATGGCAGTGAAATTACTGGGTAACGTGACTTTACACCTGATGTCACAAGTTCGCAACGTACAATGTGGTTCTTGTGAGGGTTACAGATTTTCTGCGAATCTCACAAGAACCACATGTATTATGGGTGACTGTTACCATTTACCATCAGGTGGGCAGTTTGCTTGTTTGCAAACTTAATAGTAGTAGTACAAAAAATATATATATTTTAAATTAATTAAAAAAAATGCAAGTCGGAATTAAAATGTAAGGTATTGTGAATGCCCTCTGTCCACTTTAATGTTCTTATTGAATTCAAAAACTACTAGTCCCTCACGCCTATAAATAATTAATACCTCTAGGTATTGGAGATCTAATCAACAATTACCAAGTCAGATCTGTGTCAGTAAATAATCTTACACACTTATACACTCTTATACACTTGTTGAAGCCATCGAGTGCATAACTGGTGAAATTATTAACACTATTACGAGTATTTCAGTTACGCTTGGGCATAGTTGAAGAACAATTTACAATCGTCTTAATTTCTGTTCAACTTCTCGTGAAATACTTTCCGATCCACTTTAAGCAAGCTTGGTTTATCTTTGTAGAAATTGAAATAATTCTCGAAGTCAATATAAGGACAAAAAATTGGAAAACAAACGGCAAGTTACAACCTTCGCAAGCTTTTGCGGTTAGGTTTTTTTAAGATGTTCTTACAGGTATCCCTAAAAATATTAATATGGAAATCATGCGGATATTAACTTCCTCACACTACCACTAATACTCTTTATCTTTACTCCTATTTACTCTTTATTTAGGACTTGACGCAAAATGTCCTAAAAGCAATAAATATCCTATGTCAAAACAAAGACCCAAGATCGTTCTTTTATACCAAATTTGAATACATATTTATTCAATCAATCGAATTTTATGAGAAGTTGATTTTAGGCTCCTAAAAAGTATTTATATTCCGTTTGTAAGAGTGTGTCACCCTCCGCATCGGCAGTATACTATAATGAAATAACCTAATTTTGGATCCGGGATCTGCTATAGGATCGAGAAATTCGGGTTAAGGTCAATTCCACTTTCGTCCTTATAGTCGTTTACTAACAAATGATAAACCACGAAAACTGAAGGTTTTTTGTATTTATTATAAAATCTTATAGAATAATTTTAAGTGGAGTGTTTATGAATCACCTCAACACACATACGAGACACTGCCAGGCTTAAGTCTCAATAAATCAAGAAGAATTGGTTTTGTTTCGAGTTTTTCATCTCTGATCACGAATACCTATAGACAATTTCTTATTTTTATTGGAATCATCCAGTTTCAAAGAAACAACAACTAAGTAAACAATAACATAGTTACAAACATCTTGAAACGAGGCACTCACGTGGGTGGAGGGTCAGTCAACTTGGCAAAGGTTAAAGGACTCCACAATCGGGAGGTTCAGAACAATATACGACGGCTTGGAACTATTTTGCATTGTGATCCACCCTTTATAGTTCCTTTTGACGGGATCGTGAAAGGAGACGGAGGTTATGGTATAAGCCTGTTAAATACAATCAACGGCATAACAACCGGTTACTCTAAAGTTGATTTTACAATCGACTTTGAACTTCATGTCATTTATGTTAGATTTCGGAATCAAT
The DNA here is from genome assembly GCA_963935595.1 of Schoenobius gigantellus. Classification (NCBI taxonomy): domain Eukaryota; kingdom Metazoa; phylum Arthropoda; class Insecta; order Lepidoptera; family Crambidae; genus Schoenobius; species Schoenobius gigantellus. The sequence goes on along the minus strand of OZ012542.1, from coordinate 54,981,953 downwards.
AGGAAAATAATATAATGTTTCAGTAATCTGGTGTACTGCTGGTGTGTAGAGATCCGATTCGGATAAATTTACACTGGCATCTAACAGTAAGATGTTCGCTTGAATTTAGGATCCCGACATCCATGGAGGTATAGACTAAATTTAAACTAGCAAACGCTAGTAATTATATAAACCCAATTGAAGACAATAGTGGCCATATATATCCTCAATCTCAATTCAAGTCAGTTGAACACACTTATGATAAAACGATATCACTAAATACCTATACCCTTGTAAGTGATCTAAGCATATTATTGAATCCCAAGATAAGAACTGTTGACTCTACTAAAATAGCCACGCATTTATATTTTGCACCTGCACTATGTCGCATTGGATATTTGTAGAATTGTTGATAGGAATTACGATAAGAATACGTTATGCTTTCGCTGGCCAATTAACGAAGCAGATAGGGCACGTATTCAAGTATCTATTTAAACATCTTCAGTAAGTAATAATGACATAGATTAAATAATACAATAAAATATACTTGAATCGACTTCATCAACTGCTAAATGAAATATTCGTAACATTAACTGTTTACTTATTAAGAAAAGAGCAGTTGCAATTCAAACATTAATGTAAGAAAGAAATATAGCAAATAAAATTCAATTAAAAAAGTGGCATAGTATTCTTATGTCTTCAAAACATCATCATCATCATCATCATCACAGCTCATATACGACCCCACTGAGTGGTTCGAGCCTACCCTATGATAGGGTGATTAGGCCTTAGTCAACCACGCTGGCCCAGTGCGGAGTGGTCGACTTCACTACATCATTGAATTTCTTCGCAGATGTATGCAGGTTGCCTCACGATGTTTTCCTTCACCGTAGAAGCGTCAGACAAATGTACATATGAAATTCGAAACGAAAAACACATTGGTACATGGCGGGTCTCGAACCCCGACCCCCCGATTGGAAGGCAAGTGCCGAGTCAACAAGTTGTGTTGATTTAGATGAAAGGTATTTTTAATATTTTTGTATGATCTACATATTTCAGCGTAATTTTTCAAATTTTTCTAATGGGCGATCAAAAAATGTCCATAGGACCACTGAAGTGACGCTTTACGAATATTTGCTAGGAAACATTTTATTTTTGTATAGATGTCAACTGTCGATTTATGATTATAAAGCATTTATGAAAGCTCCAACCGTGTCCGCTGATTTGAAAAAAGAAACGAAATAATGAACGGACCCAAGTTCCAATTCGTTTTCGTAAACATCAGTCTGTGACCTGGCTAACATCGAGTACAAAGAGATCCCATCGAATCCCAAGTCAACACAGCCAGAGTCACGGCCAAAAGCTAGTACTACATTAACACATGCGGGGTCGCCGACCGGCATTCCCTCTATTATGGTGCTGACTCACTAGACTGGAAAACGGACAGAAGGCGGAAAGGCGGAATACATATTGATTTTTAATTTGTGACACGAGAAGCGATATGCGGATATAGCCAATCTTCTTCCTATATCTGCCAAACGTCGAACTTGGGGAATTTATGAAATAAGACTAGAAATGGAAAATGATAAGAAAGTTAACGCTATTGAGCAGCCAATGTGATGTAGTAGCATCATGTTATTGCCATATAATTATTTGGACCTAGTTAAGCCATTATGACACAAAAAATTTTGTACTGGCAATTATTTATAATATACACGGTTACTTTTTTATCACCCTGGAAATTTTAAGGGACGCTTCAGGACACATCCATTATTATATAAAAATTAAAAAAAATTAAAAAAAACAAAAAAATCCCAAAAAATGCTGCTCTCAACTAGTGCAGCATTTTTTGGATTTTTTAGAATGTATTTAATTTTTAGTTAGATAGCAGCAGTATGATGATGGCTACAAGGTAGTTCTCCTCAAGTAACAGAAAAATTATGATAAAATTTAATACAGCTTGAATGTCATACATTAAAAACATCTGGGCTACATTTGCCTGTTCATTATTTTGCTTTTCTAGCGATTCTTAAATCATCGCTGTCACGTGCACATCTTCACAATGAGCGCAGCACACGTGCAGTTTGTATGCAACTTGGCAGATGTGCAAGCAAGCACCTGCCTCTTGTGCACGCGCTTGGAGAGCGCCAATGGGTATAACTAGTTATATTTTTTTGTAAAACTACAATATTATTGACAATTGAGTAAGCAAAAAATCGCATGAACATTTGGCGCTGAATAAGCTTAAGAGGATTGTGAAGTAATCGTGCGCGGCGCGAGTAGGTATTTTCTAAAATGCTATCTGTTTCACATCGCTCGGCCTCCGGTCTGGCGTTTACACCACAAATACAACATGCGCAAATTTTCACGCACACTACGACACAGCAGCGCGCGACTCGGCCACGATACTCGGCGGGCGGCGGCCGGCGCGAGAGCTCGAGATTAAGGCCTTATTACATTACCCTATTTCTCGGGCCCTGTCGGCAGGGACAGGGTAGTGTAATAAGAAACAGGGAGGCAGGGTCGCTAAATAGGGCGACCGACCTCCCTGCCTCCCTGCCGCTCTGTAGATCGTGTACGGAGCTCAGTCGCGTGGCCGCCAGCGCAGCGTTTACACGTCGATTTAAATTGCTAGTGTGTTTAGGTTTGGAGTATAATTTTTATTTCGGGGATTTTATTTATTTTATTTTATTGAAGTTTATAGGGATATGCCATATCTTTGGAAAAATAACATAAAGACTACTCAAATAGAGATATGAGAATGTACACTTCAAATATATAAAAAAAAATACAAAATACTGAGTATTTGAATATTTGTTAGTTTTTCTCTTAGCTGTAAATATTTTTTGACCCACATTCTCCTTTTTAACCGACTTCAAAAAAGAAGGAGGTTTTATGTTCGACTGTATCTATTTTTTAATGTATGTTCACCGATTACTCCGCCATTTGTAGTACACTCCGGAGGTGGTCCCATTGTCATAGGCATGTTCAACGTGTTTCATGTCTTTTTTTCTTGAGGTTTTCATGTATTTACGTCTGGTAGGTAGTCATCATGTCATGTGACTGAGCATGACATGAGCTGATGATGTAAGGTTAATAATTAATAATTCTTTCAAAGCTGTTTAGAGATATAAAGACGTTTTATTTTAAGTTATTGTGGTGTTTGCCTTGGCTCAAATTCTAATACGCAAATAATAACTTAACTAAAAAGATTGAAAACATTTTTTTCACAAAAATGTGAAAAAAATGTTTTGTCGGCGGTGCTAAGCAAAGATCACCTTCAAAGTCTTAAAAAATATAAGAACAATTAGGTAATATAGCTACTTAAAAGGCACCAACTTCAATACAAAACTGTGATGTTGTATTATTCTTATATTATTTATCACTTTTTGGTGTTTTTGAAGTCGGTTTTATTTCTTTGTAAAAAATATTTTTTATTTCTTTATGTAAATTGCACGGTACCAACAACCAAAGTCACCGCTAAAGCATTTTTTTGGGATTTTGATAAACTCGGTGCCATAGTGCTAGATGTGCAAAACATTCGACGTTCGACTTTCGACTGAAAGCGAGTTAAGCAGGCAGCGCTTTTATAGGCACATGACAAACAGGGTCCGAGAAATCGTGTAATGTAATAGGCCACGCGCCAGACAGGGCCCGATAAATCGGGACCCGATAAACAGGGTCCGAGAAATAGCGTAATGTAATAGGCACTTTATTATTCTATCGTTCGTAATGTTTTGCGTTGCTTATATTTCTGACTCCCTTTCCGCTCGCAACTTCGCCATCGTTACTTTCATTTTTCGTGTGGGAATTTTATGTTTTCACACAGAAAAATAATTTTATAGTCTATATTACTCAGTGATAATGTAGCATTCTATTAGCCAAAGAATTTTTAAAATCAGTCTGGTAGTGTTTGAGTTTATTCATTACAAACAAAAATACAAACATACTTAATCTTCTTTCTTCATAATATTTTAGTAGATGAGGTTCGGAATACAGAATTTGATTACATTTCGTAAATTATTTCTGTATTGAAATTTATTGTGAAGGCACTTATTTGGTATCCCTATAGGTAACTTATAGGATTGAGGGTGAGGACTTTTTGTTAGGAAAGTATGTATCCTATATTTACCTGTCTAAGGAAAATGCCATTTTTTAAGATGAGTGTTATACTGAATTAAAATAACTTGCATTTGAGATGTGAATCTTTTCTGAAAATAAAACATTAAACATATAATAATACTTTTACATACAAACTAAATAGGAACAGGGATACAAAAATAAAAAGTAATAATAAATAATAATAATATTTTTTTGATTGGGCTGGGCAGCTTTTGCAGAACTTGGCTTTGCTTTCAATATGAGCATTAGCATAAAACAGAAAGCGCGGATCTTCAACTAGTGTGTCCTACCAGTGCTTACTTATGGAGCCGAGATATGGATAACAACTAAGGCCATCGTCCACAAACTAGAGGTGGCACAAAGAGCAATGGACAGAAAATTGGTAGGAGTAACACTCCGGGACACGAAAACAAATAGTTGGTTCCGAAAACGGCGTCAGGTCTCGGACATTACACACCACGTAGCAAAGCTCAAGTGGCAATGGGCTGGACATATAGCCAGAAAGCCGGACTCGTGGTGCAGAACTATCTTAGAGTGGAGGCCATGGAACCGTAAAAGACCCAACGGGAGACCACAGATGCGGTAGAAGGACGACATCGTCAAGATGGTGGGCACAAACTGGATTAGAGTAGCTCAAAATAGAACGGAATGGAGAAAGTTGAAGGAGGCCTATACCGCCATGGTAGAAGAAAAGGCTTAGATGATGAATAATATTTTTTAATAATTATATGATTATTTTTGTTGGTGATGTTCACCTCAATTTCTTTATTAATAAGCCAAACGTAACATTATCTGCAACTAGCTCCATCTCCATCCATCTTTGAAATTAGTCAGCAGCAAAACAAAAATAATGTGCGTCGGTGGAATCAGGGTTAACAACAGGGCTCTGTGACTGATCCCTCTATGAGTTTCCATAATTGATCCTCAAACCCAAGATTCCTCGAAAAGCCCGGAATACCAAAGGAAAAGGTGGCTAGATGACATTAAAAAAGTAGACTGGACTGACATCCACAATTAAAAAACGCAGGCGTTTTATTAAGTAAATAACTAGTTATACTAATAGTTTTAGAATTTATTTTTTTCCACCTCCGTGATCTAGTGGTTGAGGCCACCGGGTATTGATCGGGAGGTCCGGGTTCGATTCCCATTGGGGACAGAAGCTTTTCTGATCGGTTTGGTTGGTGGTAGGGCTTCTAAGCCCACCTGGCTAGCTACCACCGTCTTACCTAAGTTTGTCGCCATAATAACATGTTAATAGCATTGCTGTGTTCCGATATAAGGCCAAGAGCTTCCCTGTCGTATGAAAAAAAAACCTATTAGTAGGATTATATGTAATCAGGTGCTTTAAATTATATTGTTAAAATGAAAAAAAAACGTCAAAACCGTACGAAGGGTGCCTTCTCCAAATATATGCCTACCCTGCCTAACCTACATATATTATTTACTTTGTCGTTTGTATTTGTTATACATTCGTAGATTGCATAACGCGAGTACAAATAAAATAATATTGAAAATAACGCTACTTGCATCTAGTTTGTTACACGTTTTTTAGCTGCTCCAACTTGGTTATACGAAAAATAGTTTGTGAGCAACTTAGAATACGATAACGAACATACAATGCATAACAAATACCTATCACAAGAAACAAAAAACGAATTTCTTTTGACTGTGTGTCTTTGTGGCACATATCTATTATAAAAAATAAAAACCGACTTCAAAAACACTGAAAAGTTAAAAATAATTATAAGAATAGGTACAGACAACATCACACTTTTATATTGAAGTCGGTGCCGGTAACTTTTCAGTGTTTTTGAAGTCGGTTTTTATTTTTTGGAAAATATTTTTTATTTTTAACTTTTTAGTGAATGAAGTCTTTTTAGTGAAAGAAACCCTAATATAATACCCTAGTATTAAATTAGGGTTTCCCTCGATTTTCATGGGATCATCATCACCATACTCTATCGAATACAAAAATAATTTTGAAAATCGGTCAACAATTGGCGGAGTAATTGCGTAACATATACACAAAACACGTTGGACACACGTAAATATTTAATGGTTTTTCTCGATTTTTGTGGGATCCCATTATCAGATCCTAACTTTGATGACCATGGGACCAGCCTTGGAGTATCCTATCGAATACAAAAAGAATCATCAAAATCGGTTCATAAACGACGAAGGTATCCGCGAACAAACATAAAAAAAAGCATATAGGTATACGGTCGAATTGAGTAACCTCCTTTTTTCGAAGCCGGTTATCAAACAACTACATACTTACAATTTATTTTCTTATTTGATTTTGGGAATTTACAGTTAGTTAACAGGCTACAGGCTGCTTACCCTTAAATAAGGTTTGTATTGAAATAAGATCCTTAAAATAAAACACTAAAATCAATAAACGTATTCGAAAAGACATTTACTTTTTGATGTAGAAGGTATTTGTGTAGACTTGAGTAATACCTTTCAGTATTGATCGATATATCGATATTACTTTCTCCTCCCTAGTCGACAATAACTACGATAACATTATGTCACATCACTAGTAGATTATGCCCCATTATACCCCTGCCCCCGACCCGTATCGTGCGATAGAGAGAGTTGCAAGAACTGGAGAGCTATTTTTGAATTACGTATGCGACTTCGAAATCACCGATGTGACTAATAATCACCGATTTTCAATAATTCTTATTTTTGAATATCACTTATGTGACTACCTTAGTCACGGATGTGATTTCATTACGAGTGCCCTCACCCACTCGTAAACAAGTCATACATAACTGTGGAAACGTTATCTGTGTTTTGTTTAGAGAACATACTGACAAGTTTGAAGTTGATGTGTGTTGATTTTGAGTTGGATTTAAAATTTTTAAAATTTGTCAAATAATTAAATATTATTTTAACGGTAATAATAATTAACGGTTATTTTTTATCACCCTGGAAAATTTAAGGGACGCTTCACGACATCATATTAAATTGATTTAAATATAAATAAAACAAAATAACTCACTTAATTTTTTTACTGCACTAGTTGAGAGCAGCATTTTTAGATTTTTTTTTTATACCTATATATTTTTTTTTTATATATAATATTGGATGTGTTCTGAAGCGTCCCTAACATTTTCCAGGTGATAAAAAAATAACTGTGTATAAGTTTAAAATCTTTTAAATTTGTGTCACAAACAAACTTAGACCCAGTATTTTTTATATTTTGGTCTAGTTGCAATGAATTTCTAGCTGTATAATAACCGGTATATACCGAAAACAGCTACATTCTGCGTGGAACCGAACCCTTACGTATGTGTGTACTTTATCTATGTTGGCAGCTCTGCGTTCGACTTTCAAAAATAGGATGTTTAGGAATTCGTGACTTCAAAGTCATCGCTGACTATTTAGTCAGCGGTGATTTCTAAATCGCATACGTAATTCAAAAATAGGTCTCCTGGTCGAAATTGCCTACAATTCCTGTTTGAAATATTGTTTCGGGCGATAACTGTTTTACCCCCCTAAACCTTTACGAAATTAGACACTTTTGGTCTCATTCTATTCAGTATACCTTAAACGATGTTTGTACGTTTTGCTTTTTTCGTAATTCAGTAAAATTTAGTCAAAAAAAGATAAAAATGCTCAAGGTAGTTTTTAAGTCTAAAATATAGATATTTAGATGCTAATAATTTATATTCTGAGCAATATTTCTTCAAAATCAAAACGTACAAACCTAGATCTTCATTATATCTACAACATTTCCAAAAATTATGAAAATTGGACTATGTTTAGTGGGAGAAAAGCGTTATCGCTTTTTGTATGAAAATGTACAGCCTCACAATCCTCTTAAGGATGGGATAATAGTTAGGTGTTTACATATACTCGTAAAACTACCGTTTAGATTGTTTATTATTTATGCTAATCAAATTACGTTCATACAATCTTTGAAGTCAGATGTACGCCAGGGAACAAATTCTTTGAAGGCATTTTGTACTGCCTCTCTCTACTGAACATAATTTTTCTATAGGTCTGTTCAGGACGCTCCGAGCACATTTAATGTTCTGTATTCTTAAGAGGATTGTGAAGTAATCGTGCGCGGCGCGAGTAGGTATTTTCAGAAATGCTATCTGTTTCACACCGCTCGGCCTCCCGTCTGGCGTTTACACCACAAATACAACACGCGCAAATTCAGCAAGCAACAACGACAGCAGCGCGCGACTCCTCGGTGCGAGAACTCGAGATCATTATTTTACCGATTGTAATGTTTTGCGTTGCTTAGGTATTCCTGACTGCCTTTCCGCTCGCAACTTTGCCTTCGTTATTTTCGTTTTTCGTGAGGGAAATTTGTTTTCCCGTATGAAAAATTATTTTATAACCTTATATTACTCAGTGATAATGTAGCATTCTATTAGTCATTTTTTTTTTAAATCAGCCTAGTAGTTTTTAAAAATAAAAAATATAATAAATAAAAATAGCTTTATTTCTAAAAATCATTTTAACAATAATACGCCGAGACTTCCCAGTGAGCTAGTTTTTGAGTTTATTTATTACAAACAAAAATACAAATCTTCTTGCTTTATAATATTTTAGTAGATAAGTTTCGTAAATTATTTCAGTATTCCTTTGAAATTTGTAATGTAGGCACTTACTTGGTATCCCTACCAAGTCCTACTTTATAGGACTGAGCTGTTATTTGTTATGAAAGTACCTATCTATCGTACATTTACCTGTCTAAAGAAAATGACTTTTTGTAAGATGAGTGTTATACTGAATTAAAATGATTTTCATTTGAGATGTGAATCAATAATGGATCCTTTTATGAAAAAAATAAACACTAAACATAAAATGACATTTACAATTGTTTAAACAAGAACAGACCTTTTATTAACTTAAAAATAAATAACACAAAATCTATTATTTTAGATAGATAAATTAATACTTTTACATACAAACTAAATAGGAGCAGAGATTTAAAAAATATAAAGTAATAATTATGCATCAAAAACAATACCTCTCATTTTTATACACTAATCTTTTGTAGTTATACTAATAGTCTTAGAATTCTAATTTTTACCACCTCCGTGGTCTAGTGAAAGAATTTTAAAATCGGTCCACAATTGGCGGAGTAATCGCGTAACATACACACAAAACGGTTGACACGGTTAGCGCAGAGGTCGAGCGATCGCCTACTGCGCAACAGGTCGCGGGTTCGATTCCCGCACGGGATAGATGTTTTGTATGGCCTACAGAAATTTGTTCCAGTCTGGGCGTATGTGCATGTGATATTCTATGTTTGTAACTGCACCCACGACACAGGAGAAAATCCCAGTGTGGGGCGACGTTTTTATAAAAAAAAAACACGTTGGACGAACCTAAAAATTTAAGGATATCCCTGCATTTTTATGGGATCCCATCATTAGGTCCTAACTTTGGTAACCGTGGGACCACCATTGGAGTATAATCTTGAGAATACAAAAAGAAATTTGAAAATCGGTCTGCAATTGGCGGCGTAATCGCGTAACATACACAAAAAAAACATACGCATCGAATTGAGAAACTCCTTTTTTGAAGTCGGTTAAAAATACCTATTAGTACATGTAATCAGCTGCTTTAAATTTTATAGTTTAAATTTTATACAATCGTAGATTCCATAACGCGAGTAAAACCTTAGAGCCCAGCTTTAGAGGAATAAAATTCAAATAAAATAATATTAAAAATAACGCTACTTGCATAGTCTATTACACGTTTTTAGCTGCTCCAACTTCATACATTGCATAACAAATACCTATCACAAGAAACAAAATACGAATTTATTTTGAGTTGGTTTCTTTATGGCACATATTTATTATAACAAACAACTACTTACATTCTTACATTTTTTCCTTTTTTGGTTTTGGGAATTTACAGTAAAGTTAACAAGCTACAGGCTGCTAACCCTTAAATAAGGAAATTTGTATTGAAATAAAATCTTTAAAATAAAACACTAAAATCAACGTATTCAAAAAGATATTTACTTTTTCATGTATAAAGTATTTGTGAAGATTAATAGTTCCGACTTGAGTAATAACTTTCACTATTGATCGATATATCGATATTACTTTCTCCTCCCTAGGCGACAATAACTACGATAACATTATGTCACATCACTATCACTACATTGTACCCCTGCCCCCGACCCGTATCGTGCGATAGAGAGAGTTGCAAGAAATGGTCGAAATTGCCTACAATTCCTGTTTGAAATATTGTTTCGGGCGATAACTGTTTTACCCCCCTAAACCTTTATGAAATTAGACGCTTTTGGTCTCATAAGATTCAGTATACCTTAATCTATGTTTGTACGTTTTGCTTTTTTTGTAATTCAGTATAATTTAGTCAAAAAAAGACAAAAATGCTCAAGGTAGTTTTTAAGTCGAAAATATAGATATTTAGATGCTAATAACTTATATTCTGAGCAATATTTCTTCAAAATCAAAACGTACAAACCTAGTTTTTCATTATATCTACAAGATTTCCAAAAAATATGAAAATTGGACTATGTTTAGAGGGAGAAAAGCGTTATCGCTTTTTGTATGAAAATTTACAGCTTCACAATCCTCTTAAATAAAGGTTATTCAGACGATGATAAAATAAATAGTCCACAGATTTATTCAGATATCAGTTGCCAGATGAAATATAAAAATACTTAACGTTGAGCATTGTAAGGTACATAAATGTTACATCACACACAACCATCATCAATATCCAACACTCATCATCACAGCTCATATACGTTCCCACCGAGGGGCTCGAGCCTACCCTAAGTTGGGTTGTTGAGGCCTTAGTCAACCACGCTGATCCAGTGCGGATTGGTCGATGTCACATGCACTTTTGAATTTCTTCGCAGATGTATGGAGGTTGCCTCACGATTTTTTCCTTCGCCGTCGGCACCGTCGAACCACGAACCTCCTGATCGCACAATAATTTGTCTAGAATCCATTATAAAATAATAATTGTGCCGTCAACCACACAATTAATCATACCAGACCGACCGCGCACTAACAAATCCAAGCCCAAACAAAAACGATTAGATTTTATCGTTAATACCAATAACTAGGTATTTCAGCGCAACAGCCGACACGATAAACGCATTTCAATCAAGCAAATCGGCCGTGCTCTGGTTAAATAGACAATGAACAAAGTACAATCCACAGTTTGCGGTGAACATCAATGTAGCAAATTGGACCCGAACAATAGAGGACTCTATAATACTTACACAAAGCTTTGTCATTTAGGTAACCATAGATTATAAGTTCAAAAATCTTTATTCAATATCCTGACACGCGGCAAGTTCAAAGAAAAAGGAACTGGCGACGTAGCAGCCGTATGTCATATTACACGAACCATTTCGAGCTACTTTTGACCCCTTCACAACTCAAAATCTATTTAACCTACATACATGAAATTTGGCACATTTATAGAAGCTCCTTAGCGCGTCTAGAATCCAAAATTACATAAATGTGTCTCAAACAGTTATTGATATATTAACGTTTGAAAACCGGCCTTACCACCATTTATGGTGGGGACACATATAAGCTATGTTGATAAAATCCAAAGTCAACGTTCACTTCTATATTGCTGGATTGCTTAAAAACACACCCTAAAAGATAAATTCGGTGTATAATACTATAAAAAGCCGGGTAATAAAGCTCCTGAACTCAGCGACGTAAATTACTCCGAGTCCTATCTTTACGACTCTTGTGTGACATATAATAAAACCCTTGCAGATATGACAATATTGACTCATATTCCATAGGCTATAGGCTTTTACGGCACAAAATAATAACAGATTTACCGGTGTGCGTTATCGATAACCTAAGATTTCTGAATGAATGACAATAACTTTTACTAAGCATAATGTTAGACTAGCTGTGTCCGAGAATTTCGCTTTAATATAGCTCAGAACTATAGTTTCCTTATTTTTTGGATGGGGCTTTTCTTATAGTTTCCTGTGTAAATTTTTGTTCGGGTGGCCTCAGAAGGAGATGGACATTTTAGTACTATATCACACTAACTATTCTTTTTATTTAGTATGGGTACATTCTAAATAAAAAAAGAATAGATATACACGTTATATTGAATTGTTAATAGTTGGTGTGACATGATACTAAAATGTTTATCTACTTTTAAAGACTGTACATAAGCCAATGAATCCTGGACTGAATTTCATGCTTCTAACTCCAGTAGTTTGGGCTTTATGTTGATACCTCAGTCGGTCACTGACCAAAGCCTTTTAAAAATTCAGAAGATAAAGAAAAAAAAGTGTGTAGAGGAAGCAAACAGTGTATATTAAACGAAATATGTTCGATCAAATTTTACGATCGTGTGCAATACGATTGATATGATTACGATCACTATACGATTACGAAATGATAAGGAAGAAAAAAAAAAGAAAATATTTTAGTGTGGTGACAGAACTTTACACCTGTAAATTTCTATTGGAATCGAAAATATTTCTGGCAGTCTTGCCTGACAACCTGATAAAGGTTGCAGGAAGTGGCTTCTCGTTGCAGGAGCGATTGAGTTACAAATTCTTGGCGGAGCTTAATGTCTTAAGAGGTGGGAATCCTTCTTTGCCGTTCCGTTAACGAAGACGGCATTAAAAATATAGACATGACAATAATACATATATGTACATACGAATAACCTCCCATGACATCGTTCAAATAAAGAAAATCATTTCAATAAAGTAATTATACATATTATACCGCACTATGAATATATGTCGCGAATACTCCGTCATGTGACGAAGGCAACGAAGACGCATTATAACAATATTGACATGACAATGATATATACATATGTAGAAAATAGATTTCATCTTTCTCGTAAGTAATATCGGCGACATCCCGTTATTAAATTACAATTTAGATATCATAAGATCTAAAATACAGCATTATAGTTGTAAGGAAAGGATAAGCTCGTCGAATTGATTTGAGAAAGTTACGATTGCAATCCTCTAATTCACATTAATTGTGCATCATGCTTAATACGATTTTAATCCGTCGGCAAACACAGCTTTTGACACATTCTTAGGTTTGCGTGACAGTCAATTTAAATTATGCTCAAAATTGCATGAATGGCCTAATTAATCGACCCCACACGTCTCTGGGTGACTCATGGGAAATTCAACATCGGCGAGTGATAGATAGATAACAAAACAATGACGACATGGAAAATTCATGAATTATTCGGGCATTTCTATATTATGTGAGCAATTGAAAGTAGGAAACAAACAACAAGTGAAAGTTTATTTTATTAGACGGCGATATCAGCAATGCGCAATATTTTCATGAATGAATGAATGTAAAGTGCAATTACTTTAATGTATTGTAATGGTTTTTAGTAATTTTTGCACGGTCAATTGTATTGAGGAAAGTGACATGTTTAAAGTCAAATAACGATTAGTAGTTATTAGACTCTAGGATTTTTTCATAATAAATTACTAGTATAGGTAAAAGTCAAAACATATGTCAAAAGTTAACCAGTGTACTTAATATGTCAAGAAGTATTTAATAAATAACTGAAGATATAGACTTCTTATGTGCTAACACAAAAAAAATCGTTTTAACAATAATTAGTGACTTCTATGATTTTTTAAATTAATATTCGATATGTTGTATAGAAAGATAGTAAGCATAATGTTCAGCTTCAGGTCTCGGTGGGATCGGAGCCTGTAATTTCATAGCAAAATTCGTGGACTCGAATCCAGTCACTTGAGACATTCCTTATTTTGTGATTGATAAATTAATTAAAATTAATGATAATATCGTCCATGATCGCCACTTACTGTGTAAGAAACAACGAAAAATCCTACCTTCACCGAGTGGTCCGAATGTTCTATGAAATAAAATACTAACTGATCTTAGTTTTTGTTAGAAACCTGCCGCTCTGAATCAACCCTTAGTAAATAGGTTTGCCAACTTCCGAAACGGCTTTTCGGGACTTTTCTATCTGAGTGCAACACGGTTAAAAATGCGATAAAGATTGTGTATATGTGTATTAATAAAGTGTACTATTACTTATTTGGTAAAATCTATCATAAGCGACTCAAACACTTTACTCCCCTTCGGTACTAAAATAAGGCTTGTGATAAGCTCTTTTGCTTCTTGACCAATATGCAGTTTTGACTAGTGTGTCGTACATCGGATAGAGTGCTCTTTTATCTGGATTTTAAAGAGAAACTCATTGACAAGCTCGAACGACTAACCTTGCTTGTTCATTATTTGGGCTTAGAAAATACGATCGTCTCGCTATGAGCAAAAATGACTTCCGACACGTGAGCGCCGTAATGAGCATCTTAACGTTATTTGACTTCAGATACGTGAGCGCCGTAATGATTAGTTGCATCTTAACGTTATTCAAAAATCCAAAAACACCCTGATTCCCACAGTATTTCCAATCGCCGTTTCAGTTGCTGCCTTCCCCTCTCTCGTTCTTTGCGCTTATGCTATTCTGACATGCGTGAAGGAACTCCTAAATGTGAAACTATCTGCCGTCTATAATTCAGCAAAGTCAATCGGTTCCTTTCTTTAAATACAGGTTGAGGCAGCACAGAATAAATTGCGTTTTAGGAATCACACCTTCATTATCATCATAGAATATATTCGATTTGCATGTATGTGTGTTTACAGTAGGTACTATATATACAGTATAGTAGTTTTTAGGATTCCGTAGCCAAATGGCAAAAAACCGAACCCTTATAGATTCGTCATGTCTGTCTGTCTGTCCGTCCGTATGTCACAGCCACTTTTCTCCGAAACTATAAGAACTACACTGTTGAAACTTGGTAAGTAGATGTATTCTGTAAACCGCATTAAGATTTTCACACAAAAATAGAAAAAAAGCAAGAGATAAGTCCAATTTTGTGAAAGATCTTTTAAGTATCGTTGCGATTGTGCGCAAATTATATAATCGAAACAACAACAAAAGAAATTAAACAGTATTTCAAATTGTAATTTACGAGTAGTATAGATTTTTGTTTGGTCTAATACAACATTTTAGTTTTCATTCGCTAAGCCATAAAGGTAATTAATTGTTAGAAAAACAATAATAAAGGAGCTGGGTAATTATTATCGTATTATGAATAACAACTTTCATTAAGCCTGGGTAAGTTAAGCTATGTTCTGTCTTATTCTAGGACGGGGCGGAGGAGGCGGAATTACGCCCGCCTTCTTCCTCCTGATGGTAACCAGCGGGGCCCTGGGTCGGGAAGCCCGGGCCCTGCATTGCATCGGTTGCCGCCAGTCGCTGATCCCCTGGATGCCCCGGGGGATCACCGGCCTCCCCCTTTTGGGGGGGTGAGAGGGGCTCGCCCTAGGCGAGCAGACGCCGACGAGGTCGTGGATGTGTTCACCCGAGTTCCCATGACCTTGTCCGACAGCGACATGGCCCTCCTCGGCGTGTCCTCTTCGTCCGATGACGAGGAGGATGCGGCGATGATGGCCGTGCTCGCATCAAGGCGTATGTGAGGGGCATCGGTGGGTTTTAGTCGGTAGGCCGCGGTTCCTGGCGGCACTCTGCCCCCAGGGGCCGGGGAGAGTCCGACATAACCCCGCGCCTTCCCAAGCGCGGGGTATGCGTAATGCATTTCCCACCGTAAAAAAAAAAAAAAAATGTTCTGTCTTATTCTAACACAAGTAAGATTTAATAAGATAGAACGAGACGAACACAGTGCAATCGTTCGCCATGTTTTATACGGTCTGAGACACCAAAGATGCAGTCCGGAGAATGTCCCGGCTCTTGTCGAACGTTTGGCAACTGTACTAATAGCTATCGAAAAATGGCCGTCGTAAACGTAAGAAGGCAGTTACGGTCACCGGGTTGAAATATTTTCCAATCCGACCGTGCGACGGGGAAGACAAGCGTACAAAGGAAATAAAAATGCTCTCCCGCAGAATGGAAGAACGTAATAAATTATGAATAAATTGCTGATAGCCAACTTTTTTACATTCAATAATTGTGTATTTGGCGTTCATTTATATATCACTAGTATTTATAATTACTCCAAAAATTCCTATTAATTGTTCTTTAATTTATTGTCACGTACGATTATAAATTTCACCAAAATAACGAGTAATGCCTCAATTTAAGTCAAGTACGACCCAAGTAACTATTCAAGTACGACCCAATTCAAGTACGACCCAAGTAACTATCGACCCATTGCACTTTTACCTACAGTGTCAAACATTTTCGAGAAAGCAATGTGCAAACGTATAAATAATTTTTGCGAAAAGTATGCTATCTTTGATGATGGACAAAATGGCTTCAGAAAGAAACGTTCAACAGTCATTGCAGTTTATAAGTTCATGCAGGAAGCTTATAACGTAATAAATAATAAAAAATATGCAGTCGCCATCTTGCTGGATATGTCAAAGGCTTATGACAAGGTACGGCATGATGTTCTACTAAGCAAATTGTATAACATAGGAATCCGTGGTCAAACTCATAAGTGGGTTGCTTCATACTTAAAAGATAGACAACAATTTGTCGAGATAGAATATTACAATAATGAAACGTTTCAAATCGCAAATATAAGGTCTGATAGTAAAATAATAAATGCATCCATCCCTCAAGGAAGTGTAATTGGTTGCCTGTTGTTTTTAATTTACATAAACGACCTACCTAGAGTTGTAAATGACCATTGTGTTCTATTTGCTGATGATGTGTCAATACTCACCTCGTGTTAAAATAATATAGATATAAAAGAAAAACTTAAATTAATCCTAGAACAAATAACAAATTGGCTGACCATTCATAATTTAAAAATAAATTTTTCAAAAACAAAACTGTTAGCTTTCCATCCTTATCAAAAAACACCGTTAAATATCACGTTTAATTATTGCGATATCACCCTGGAACAGGTTAATGAATATACGCTGCTGGGACTTACCATTGATACTAATATTACATGGAAGCCTCACATAAATAATATAAGTTTAAAATTGTCCAAATTCTCATATGGTCTTCGCGAAATTAAGAAATGTACTGACGAGAAAACAGCAATTGCTGCATACTACGCATATGCACATTCATGGCTTAGCTACGGTGTAATGTTATGGGGGAATAGCACAGATGCGCAGAATCTTTTTATTCTACAAAAGAAACTTCTGCGTATAATAGCAAATATACCACAAACAGACAGTTGCAAGCCCATATTTCAAAGTAGAAGAATTTTGACCATCCCTTGCATGTATATATTTGAAATATGCAAATTTGTAAAAAAGCATCCCGAATATTTTACGAATAGGCAGGACCTACCGTCAAGACATACGTTACGCCAAAAGACAGCAACTCGACTAATGTTGCCTACTTCTATATTAAAATTACATACCAATAGCCCCTCAGTTATGGGAGTCAAAATATTTAATAAATTGCCAATTGCGTTAAAAAAACTAAATTTTTAAGCTTAAAGATTTACTTGTATCAAAAAGCTATTATACAATACAAGAATACTTCAACGACAAGACGATTTTATAGGTATCTATTATTTTTATTTATATCTTTTTTATGGCAATTACTGTGATATTTAAAAACCCAAAATAATAAAAGTGGAACATTAATAATAATAATAATTGAAATGAAATAAAATGGTATTTTACTCAAATTTATGTATGTAATAATGAATTGAAATAAAATGGTATTTTACTAAAATGTATGGAATAAAATGTACTTATTTTAAATTATTTATTAATAAACTTTATAATACAAATAAATTGCAGTGACGATTACAATAAATTTAATAAATGAAGCAAATTAATTCATTTTACAATTGACATAAAAAAAACTTTAATGGAATGTACGAGTATGAATTCTTAATAGAATATATTCTGAAGTTAGTTTTCAAAAACCTAACTTCAGAATATATATAAACTAGTAAATAATATAAACTAGTAGCACTCATGAGAATAAAGGATAAATGAAATAAATTAAACTATTATGAATTTTTAAATTTTAATCTTTAATCATTAAACTAAACCTTGTTAAGAGCTTAATTATAACAAAGGTCTTAAAAGGATTGTAAAACCAGAAGTCAGACAAGCTATCTTGTTCTAGTTTTATAATCCGAACAATCATAAATAGTTGTATTAGAATTATATAAAGTATTATATTATTATTAAAAAAAGCGCCGCTCTCACACGTACACACACATACACGCACGCACACACCCTCGCAACACGCGCGCACAAATCCACGCATACGCACACACATCCACACATACTCACTACATACAGTTTTAGATATATAAATTTAATATTGTAAAAATATGTAACAAAATCGCTTATAAATAAATTAAATCGTAATATAATATTTATAATTTTAAGCATAAATCAATTAAAGAACCTAATCTTAAATTATGGCCTCCTCTCTCCTAATATTGCTGTGCCCGACAGGGTCCACAATTTACTTAAGTTATAACCAATCAAAAATAACATCGAATTTCATTGTGGAAAAGCAATAAAGTATTGAGTATTGAGTATTTTGTCATTATGATCACTTTATAAAGATTGTAGGTATTATTAACTTGATCCTGATGTTGAGGACCTCAAATTTCAATAATATATATACATAAGCATAATACAATAAGGAAGATAGCAAAATAACCTGTCTCGACACGATGAACCTAAATACCGCCAGTAGAATATTGTGTCGGTCATAATAAGTTTTCACTAACAGACCATTATAACACGATTATAACAATAGCAGAATCACCCCCAATTTACGCGATGACGTAATCAACGCATTCTCGCGGCGCGTCGAAAAGAAAAGGCTGGTCGAACTCTTCGCTGGTCAACGTAATTAACCTTGCCTCTGACGTCACCACCCCAACGCCCAGGGCCCGACTCCCTTTGATCCCCGCGTAGGTTTATCAAGCGTGCGGTGACTGCTGCGACATTTTTATTTACCTCTACGCTACGTGTCCGCTAATAATAACCAGTTGACGTGAAATAAATAAAATGAAACAACAATATGTTGAGAGCGTCTCGTCTTATAATTTTTTCCGATAAAATTAAACAGACTTTTCTTTGGGTTCTTTTCTCACTAAGAAAAACAAAGACAATAAAACAGGTTCATGGTATTTATAAATCAGAAACTTGAAATAAAAATTAAAACGACAATATTAATTCGGATCGAAAATGTCGACCGAAACATAATGACATCAGACATACTCGTAATATCCCCATTTTTCGTTTCCTTCTAGTTTTCTCGTGATTTTCATACTATCATTTTTTTCTAATAACACATACTTACCTAAAATATATCAATTCCTCAGTTGTAAAACAACATCATAAAACACACACACAAAGCTACCATCTGTTAGTTACGAAAAGATGTCAAGTCACAGTAATTTCACTGCCTGTTTTACCCTTCAAACGGGAACACAGCAATGCAAGCACCGCTGCTTGGCAGACATGTTACTGCAGGGAGACTCTGTACCAGGGTCGCCTGCTTGGGTACCTCCGTCTTACCTATTTCTGCCGCCAAGCGGCAGTGCTTGCATTGCTGTGTTCCGGTTTGAACGGTAAGATATAGCAGTTAAATTACTGAGTACCGTGACTTTACATTTTACGTCACAAGTTGGCAACGTACACTGTGGTTCGTGTGAAGGCTGCAGATTTGCTGCGGTGGGCACTTGGGCAATATCAGGTGGGCTCTTGGGCAGTATGGGCAGTAACTTACTTGTATAGAAAAAAAAAGTTAGATGGGGATGCTCGCATAGACGACACCACTCTGACTGCAGTACTGACACTCCCTCTGTTCATATTTTAGCATTGTACCGACTACACTAAAGATTATGACAGGAAACTAGAGGATTTGGTTCTGTGAAACGATTCCATCTAGGTTCTGCAACTGCATCTTGGCTAAATCGGTGCTTTGTCATTAATAGATTCACTTTGATCTCGGGGCTTAGATGCGGTTGGACCACAAAGCCAACTCTAGCTCAAACATTCTGCACAAACACTACCAATACAATCTGTGAATTATTAAGAGCTTGCACTGATGGAGCTTCAGTGTCCACTAGCTTTGTGTTGTGTAATTTGATTTTCTTAGGTGCGATTAGGTACTGAACAAGCTTTGATATACGAGCAACGTTGAGAAATTAAAAAAAGAACATAGTGACTAAGTATTTCTTTCAGATCAGTCTATGGCAAAATCGTAGATTGATACTTCGAAATAATTCTTGGATAGCTATATTAATAAATTGATATCATTAACATTATATTAATTGGTCATAAAACGACTATTTATTATATTTGTTGTACAAGTTGTCCAATATTTAATGTTTGCAATTCGGTGTGTATCTATACTAATATTATAAAGCTGCAAATAGTTTGTTTGATTGTTTGTTTGGTTGAACGCGCTAATTTCAGGAACTACTGGTTCAAATTGAAAAAATATTTTTGTGTTGGATAGTCCATTTATCGGGGAAGGCTATAGGCTATATAACATCACGCTACGACTAATAGAAGCTGAGCAGTAATGAAAAATGTTGCAAAAACGGGAAGAAGTATATGGCGACACGTAGTTCGCGGGCACAGCTACTTTTTAATAAATCTTTATTGCGCATACGCATTTACGAGTGCGCGGGACAAACCATAACAACTTTTGTATCTTCATTTTAAAG
This sequence comes from Schoenobius gigantellus, assembly GCA_963935595.1. Taxonomy (NCBI): domain Eukaryota; kingdom Metazoa; phylum Arthropoda; class Insecta; order Lepidoptera; family Crambidae; genus Schoenobius; species Schoenobius gigantellus. Next base: position 54,961,207 of record OZ012542.1, on the reverse strand, counting down.
CTGAAGTCAAACGTTTCACAACGCCCCGGCGCCGTGTTCTCTCGTATCTTATAAATCCATTTCAGCATTCGGCGGGTGCGCGGCGTGTTGCCGACAGGTATATAATCTCTTCGATGTGGTTATGACAGCGAGCACTATTGCAATCTCTTTGAGAGTGACCGTGGCGCGATACGATTTTGTAGGCTTACGACCGTTTGCACCGAATTGAAAAGCGACGTATTGATCTTCGTAATATGTAAGAATGTGTGTTTCACTGTTGAATCTATACATACATACTAATATTATAAAGCTGAAGAGTTTGTTTGATTGTTTGTTTGTTTGTTTGGTTGAACGCGTTAATCACGGGAACTACTGATTTAAATTGAAAAATATTCTTTTTGTGTTTGGAAAGTCCATTTATCGAGGAAGGCTTTAGGCTATATATCATCACGCTACGATTAATAGGAGCTGAGCATCAATGAAAAATGTTGCAAAAACGGGAAAACATTATTATGGCGAAACGTACCGTTCGCGGGCACAGCTAGTGAAATTTGCCACGCACTTCAATATAAAACTATGATGTTCTGTATTCTTATATTTTTATAACTTTTTGGTGTTTTTGAAGTCGGTTTAATTTTTTGTTAAATAAAAATTTCATTTTGTCTTCTGTATTGTTTGTGCTGTCTAATTTTAATGCGGGAGAGAGATTACACACCGCAATAGCCACCCTCACCTTGCCGACCTGCAAGATGCCTCTTTACACCTCTTTTATACCAAGATTTTACTTTGATTTAAAATATTATTCACCCTTTTTTGTTAATGTTGTTAATAATTATTAAAGCGACTGTACATAATTGTGTAGTTGTGTTGGTTATGAGTTTCGTCTTCTCACATCAGCAGTTATGAGTGGGACCTTTACGTATTGGTTATGAGATTTTTGGTTATGAGTGGGCGCGAGACCGATAAAATATACACTTTACATACTTTTGACGTTAATGACATCTACGATGTGTTAATTAAATAAACGCAATACCAAAGACACTCCAATTTTTTATTATTATAAATCTTTATATTTACATGTTCGCGGATTATTTGCGAAGTGTCGTCATGTCGATCTTTTTGTTTTGTTGCGCATATCTTGCAAAGGAGAATGACCGTAAGTAGGCTAAATTCTGTTTTCCAAAGTCGAAATTAAAAGCATCGCGAAGAGGGAAAAAAGGAAAATGATGATTTACATAGATAACGAAAAAAAGTTCCGTCTCCCCGAGCAAATCCCGAGTGTTGGTTGGAAAAGAAAATTAAAATGAGCTTGCGTATAATACACGAGGGTATTCCAAAAGCCGCAATAAATTAATGTTACAAGAAAACGGAAATTAGGTAAGAGTGCTAACTTCTATTCAGGACATGATCTCGTAATGCTATTACGTTATATCCGTAGGACTACGTAGTATCCGTATCCGTAGGATTACGTTATAACCGACTTCAAAAAAGGAGGAGGTTATCAATTCGGTTGTATTTTTTTTTATGTGTTTGTTACATCATAATTCCGTCATTTTTAAACCGATTTCCAAAATTCTTTTTGTATTTGATAGAGTATACTGCAAGGGTGGGGTAGGGTTTCTTTCACTAAAAAGATTTCATTCAATAAAAAGTTAAAAATGATTTTTTTTTACAAAAAATTGAACCGACTTCCAAAACACTGAAAACTTAAAAATAATCTTCATATAACACTTTCTAGGAGATCATCGTTTGGCGCCGACTTCAATATAAAAGAAGATTATTTTTAAGTTTTCAGTGTTTTTGAAGTCGGTTCTATTTTTTGTAAAAAAAATTTGTAGTCTTTAGTAGGTACTTCAAGCACCAATTATACACATCATATTATTATTAGAGCTTTATATGTTATAGTAAAGAACTAACTTCTATCTACGTAGGTTTCATCATCGTGAACACAATTTATAAACTTATCTGTTTGTTCAAATCATCACTGTTACATTAACTACGCGAATTCGTGATTTTACTACGTTATTCATATCAAGATACTTAAAACGCTCGTGGGCAAAAGGGAATATTATGCAATTAGGTTACTCCGATACGAAGTGAAAATGAGCAATCCTTGGGGATTCATTAACTTTTGGATAGCTCCTATTCACATACTTACTTAGGTTCTGAAATCACTCCTACTAAGCACTTTGGCGTGATTGATTACATAGGTCAGTATACACGGAGAGACATTTCTACACAAATCTAGGACCGCGGGCACATCATATAAATTCAATCTTTAATTCTTGGAGATATACGATCGCGATACAGTGACGATCGATGCGGTATTTTTCTTTGATGCGCACGCGCATTTGTATCACGACTGTGTTGCGGCAAAACGATCAGAGGCCCAATTCAGCTAATAAGCTACAGCCGAATCGAAACTGAACCGTTGCGATCGACCAATCAGAACGCCACATTATCACGTCATCGAGCAGTTGAAAGGCAATATAAGCGCTCCGATTGGTCGACCGCAACGGTTCAGTTTCGATTCGGCTGTTGTTTATTAGCTGAATTGGGCCTCAGTTAGCATCATCACTCATTCCCGCTTACATCAAATGTTCACCATATTCTACGTTTCTTATGAGAAATGTTAACATTTTTACTCGTACTATTTTCACGAAGGGAATCTAACCCAAAAATCATGATATCGTTTTAAGTGGAACGCATTACGCTAATATACGATGCTATATATTGCTAGCGTCGTAGCAAAGCTAACAAAACGCGATGATGCTAAAAATGTTAAAAAAAATGCTGCAAATCTGAGCTTAGATCGTACACGCCTTGTATCGCGTTTGTATTGCGTCTGTGTCGTTGCAAGAAGTCGTACTGATAGCTGTGGTTTTCGAAATAATGTTATGGAAATTGTCACCGTCTGCATGTTTTTGTTATGAGTCAATAACTATAACAAAACTTGTCAGAAAACACACTAATATTGTGTCAATTGAGGTTCTTTTAAAATAAATTAGAAGCAAGCAAGCAAGCATATAGTTTGGTTTACGCATCCCATCAACGGAAAAATTTAGTCACAAGCTATTACGTAAAATTCACAAACAATATCTCAAGAACAGGCTTAACTATAAACACGATTTCTCTCTCAGCCTACAATTTGTAACAATCAATTATGTTTTGTAAACAATTAATATTAGTAAACATTCCTTTAAGAGCTTATTACACTATTCAATTTGTAGAAATTCTAAATAGGAACCATCCAATAAGAATGTCGGAAAAAAGAGATCACACTACACTAAATTGAATCCTAAATTGAACTGCACTGTTGCCATGTTAGTGGATTTTAAAATAGTTTTGGTGTTTTGGAACCCCTAGTTGGTGGGCAAAATGCGTTTTTGGTGGCTAGTGGTTTTTAGTGGGCAAGTAACAGTCAAGAATATAAACATATGAACCTCATCTAATGAACTACCACTAGTCTGTCATTCCGAAATGTCACACGCGAGATTCCACCTAATACGAGTTGTTAGGAACGGACCATTATTTTCTTCAAATTAATGTTTTTTGAAATAAAAACTTGCCAACAATACATTCTAATCGTGTGTTTACACATAAATTTTATAAATAAAAAGATAATTTTTGTAAGTAAAACTTTTTGTGTTAAAAGTTTATGCATAAAAGTGAGTTTTTTGTGTTTAAGAATAGAGGCAAAAAAGAACTTTGGAGCTAAACACGTTATTTTAGAACTAGCACATTGTTAAAAGATCCAAATTCAAAAATCTTTATTCAACATAGGCCTTAACAGACACTTATTGACTTCAAAACAAAGCAAAACATTCTAATTTAAAGGAAACATAAATTAACCTTGTATGTGCATACATCCCAAATATACTTAAGATGTCTGCAAATACAAGTAGGTTATTTTGAAGATGAATTAAGCTCTAAAAGAGCTAAGCTAAGCAATTTAGGAAGTAGAGCGGTTGGGACCCTCCCTGCTTCCTAAATCGTATCCAATCTGTTCTAACTGCGATTACACCTTCTTGTTTCCTAATTAGGATCTCTAAAAATTGAATAGTTTAATAAGAGCTCTAAAGCTTAACCGGAATATTTTCCTGAGACAGAAAACATCACAAAAAAAAGTATTACCTACTGCCGTTGCTTTCACATTTGGTAATGTGTGCTTTATAAAAAGCAGCCTAATACTTGTTCGTAAATGTAACCTGCAATAATATTTATAAATATACCAAAATGAAATCATTTCACAAGTATTTTCATTTCGATTATTTCAGCTGCTCAACATGTAACGAAACCAAATCTAGCTCAATGGTCGAAGCGTCTCCATTGATTTTATCTCCATGTTTTCGTCCGGTCAATTATTTGATCAAAGAAGTATTGTTGTAGAAATATGACAATTAAAAATAATATTTTAAACTGGGAAGGATTTGATTTTGACAGGAATGTCACAGGCATTTATTGAAGGGGGAACATTACAGAATTTCGTGCAAGCCGGTTGGTCTTCGTCGCGCTCTTTGATTTTTCATATTTAATTTGAATTAATTTGTGTTTGCAAAGATTTGTGAATTTTAAGATATTTCGATTAGTGTTTCGAGTTCGAATATCGAATTGTGAAGACCTAAAAACATCGACATGGTTCGATGGACCACGGTCGGGTCACCTGACGGAGATTACGACAGACTGTGGTTTTAACTCCCTTCGGGGAGGGCGTTGATTGGAACATATCAGCTCAGTCACTCTTTACCGACATAGTGACTCAAGTTCCCTGGTTTCATTGGGAAGTGTTTAACGGCGGGGGGACTGTCGAAGTGGACCCATGCCTTAATTGCACCCGTTTAGCTACGCATGGACTAAAGAAGCCGGTCCTCTATTTATATATGTATATTTACACCACGTATATAGGGTTCGTGAGCACACGGCGATCCCAATCCACCTGCCCGTGCTCGCGCATACACGAGTATAGGGAAATAGGCACACAGAGGCCCTTCTCACCTCGCTTTCTTATTCTTTTAATGTTAGTTAGGTGTCTTACATTGCACTTCGTAAGACAGCGCAACACACCACACGTTTAAATAACTAAAATGGGGTTAGTTTGTTCTTATTGAACTACACAAATAGAAGCCTATAGATTCGGTTAGACACGATACATCAGGTAGGGACCCTTAAGCTAAAATCATTATTATTATCATCTCCATTAATGAATTTACTAAATTTAATCAGGTCACTCCAGAAGGAAACCTGCTACGCTATTTATTCAGGTCCCTCTATAAGAAACCTGCACCGTTATTCAGGTCCCTCTATAAGAAACCTGCACCGTTTTATCAGGTCACTCCAGAAGGAAACCTGCTACGCTATTTATTCAGGTCCCTCTATAAGAAACCTGCACCGTTATTCAGGTCCCTCTATAAGAAACCTGCACCGAATATTCAGGTCACTCCGAAAGGAAGCCTGCAACGCTATATTCAGGTCCCTCTATAAGAAACCTGCACCGATTATTCAGGTTACTCCGAAGGAAACCTGCAACGATTATATTTATTCCTAGTTTCTCGAAGAGATTCTAGTGGCTTATTCCAATATCTGAGAATATTGAGTGGATTTTGGATCATATTTTCCATTGGGCTCGACTATGAAGTCCGCTCTAATAAGAGCTTGTGTTTGAAGCATAATTTGTCTCGTGAGTGAATTATTTTGGCACTGTGAAGTGGTTGTGCTTACATATAAAAAACTGAAGAGATGTGGAGGGATAATATTATATTGGGAACATTATCTGCAACGGCAACGTGTCAGAAGGTTAGGCACGTTAGTCGACTATTATTAAAAAATATTTGCTTCAGTGTCAGAAGGTTAGGCACTGGAGTTGTTCCCTTCGACGACATTTCCGACACATCTTCTTTATCTACGAATCGACGAATTATTCACACTATGGATCGGTGCCGAAATCTTGAACTCTTCACTAAAACTAAAGTGATATGTGCTATTTGAAGTGATTACTTTGTGTTGTGCAAAATGGAAATTGTGATAAAGATCTCATGTAAGTTTCATCATCATTATTTCAACGTAAAGCTAATTTTGCTAAGACATTAGATGTCTTAGAGATTAATCTCAAATGTATTGAGAATATGAACTGGTAGAGTTTCTTTCGCTCCTTTCTTCTCTACAAAACTAAAGTTCTGAAAGGATGTAATTCTCAAGCGCAGAGAATTTTAGTAGTTTATAAAGTATGTTGGTAGGGCGAAGTAAGGTTTACTTGGAATCTTATGGAGCCCGAGGGTTAAGGGACTACCTTCCTGAAGGTATCAAAATCTCAATGTTAGCTTCAGAAAGTAAAGACAGCGGCGGTAACATACTTAAAAATCAAAACATTTGTTTTCTCATTACTGAGATCGTAAAATTCACTCAAAAGTACAGATTGTTATTTCGTTACTATGGTAGCGAGTTTAATAAGCGTTTGATGATGTTTGATAGAATAAATAAGGTATAGGGATAGTTTCGGCAATAGGAGTTCTATATCTATCCACTTGGAAAAGATCTTGGGTTACATAAGCGGTTGCAACGTAGATCCTAATAAAATCACTAGTCGATCATTGGCCAAACTTCATACAAATCAAAGCAATTTTGTGCGTTTCTTTTAAAGGCATAAATTGTTAGTAAAACTACGAATAGAACTGTGTAAAGGGGTTTTCTATTTAGGGTTCCTTTGACGTTAGGTTGGATCGTTACAAACAAACGGAATATCGCGTTTTCTTCCTGCCCTAAATTGCTTTCTTGGAAATCGGGTGGCCATTTTTGTCCATTTAACGTTCGCTGCCTGAAGTTTTGTAACACACAAAGAGTAATACATAACTTTATGTATTAAGTGTTAAGAGCTTCAAAATTTATTTAAGGAAGCCGATGTACAAATATTTTTTTAAATACACTAGGAAATTTGACAGTAAAGCCAAGATAAGGTTTAATTTTATAATATTTAGCTTTAGTTCTTAATTTAATTTTAATTTTAGTTTATAGATGGTGAATTTGGAAATTGGTGTCAAATGTATATAAATCTAAATAATAAAAAATATAATTCCAAGCCATTTAAACATTCTTTTTTAAAAAAACTAACAGCGTGCCAATTTGCGTTATAACTCGACATAATGTACATATGTACGTACCTACATATTTGCTATGCTTCGATTGCTTTACAAATTTGTAAGCACAAGCCACAAGTAACAAGAACATTTAATCTTAGGTTATTATCAATCCTATCTGTAATAAGAATATGCATTTGAAAAAAATATAACAATCCCTCAAACACGTGTTAATCGTATTCTGTTAAAATTCACTTGTCAAGTCCTTTGACCTGTTTACTTCACGTGCGGTATGCCGTTTTGAATTCATTAAAATACCTTAAACAGTTTTAGTACGATAGTCAAACCGAAGCCAAATTTTGAACCCCTATTTCGCCTTTTAAGGGGGAATTTTCAAAAGGTTAAAACCATTCGATTTAGTATCATATATAAAATGGTTCTAGTGGAACTCTCAACTCCTATTTAACTCCTTTAAGAGCGAAATTAAAAAAAACAACTAAACATACTACTATACAGTTATCATTTCGATTTACTTGCCTAGATAGAAAGCTATTTAGGCAAGTAAATCGAAACGAATAACGAAGTTCCATATCAACAAACTTTCAACAAACTCCTATTTACCACCTTAAGAGATGAATTTTAAAAAAGTCCTTTAATCCATCACTTAATCCATACTTATATTATAAATGCGAAAGTAACTCTGTCTGTCTCTCTGTCGCGCTTTCACGCCAAAACTACTTAACCGATTTAAATGAAATTTGATACACAGATAGTCTAGACTTCTAGAGCCTGAGAAAGGACATATACTACTTTTTAATGCGAAAAAAGGGTTGTAAGGGGTTGAAAGGGGGATAAAAGGTTGTAAATAGCTTGAAACTTATTTTTAGCTGTTGATTAGATATAAATAAATATGACATTCAAGTTTGTTTAAAAATTACCCTCAAGGTGTATAATAACTATAGGGAATAGGTGATGAAAGTTTGTATGGAAATATGTAAGGTTTATGTAGATTTAAATGCTTATTTTACGGGTAGATTAAGCTTAGTCTAGAAGGACATACAGTTTTTGTTTCATCCAAATCTGATGTTAAATTAGTGACTTGCTGTTGCTGATAATAAAATTGAACCTGGTGGCAAAATTTCATAGGTCTAGCTTAAATAGTTTCGGCTCGACTATAATGAATCAGCCAGTCAGTGAGGATATTTAATTTCATGGATATAGATATTTTTATATACACTCTTGGACACCTAAATCGAGCCACCATGCTCTTTTGGATTATGTTATCATCTATAACTTTAAAGAAATATTTGGACAATCATTAATTTTTTTCGAAATTTGTATGTCTACAAAATTATAATACATTTTTGATACTAATAAACTTTACTGCCGTTCCAACGTACAGGCTTCAAAAAACAGAGGCTCGTTTATGGGAAAATGTATAACATTTTTCAACAAATTTCCACAAAGTGTCACTGATTTGCTGTTTCATAACTATAAAGCGCATATAAAAAGGTTCTTGTGAGTTAAAGTTATTATAAAGACAATGATATAATTATAATTAAAAGAAAGGTTGTTGTGAATAAATATTTATGTAGAAATATTGCTGTGTATGGTAAACGCCATAATTAATTGTTAATGTTGTTACTTCTGACAAAGCTGATAAGTTTCTTGCGACAATTCTTCTTATCAGCTAAAAGATGTCCTTCCTAACTGGGTGGTGGGTAAAAAATTTGGACGATTCAAAAGAACTTTCATAACACTAACATTATTTGAATAAAGTATATTTTGAATTTTTCATATAAAGTTTAACTGGTGAAACGTTTTGTTTACATAAAATTGGTTACGATTATCATGAAACGCGGCACGAGCAATAAACTTTGTTTGCATGACTTTCCGACGCTTGGCAAAGTTGCAAACTCAGAAACAACTTTAAAGTTGAACTTGTTACAAAATTGTAATTCTCTGTATATTTTTGCTACATTCAATAGGTAGCGTGATGAACTAAATCATTTATACATATATTAATAAGTCTAAAGCATTTCGGAAGGAAACATATGAATTTAATGTTACTGGATCATTGAAATTTCTAGTTGAATTGAGCATCAGATAAACCAACCTATGCACTACTCATATTTATAAATTTTTACAGTATATTTTTCCAACAAAAGTCGGTAATTGTTACTAACTAAGCAGGTCGCAGGCCAACGTTGCAGCTCCAATTGCACTACTGGAGCCGTTAGCAATGTGACCAGATTTAGCAGAATTTTGCGATTTTAGCTGAATTTGACTCTCATTGACGGGTCTAGCTCGCAGATTTGAAAATGTTGACAGATTCTGGCAGAATTAAATAAAAAAATTTATACTCCTATAAGCAAGATTGACAGTATTACAAGTGGTCTCACGTGAATGTATGACGAGCTTTGGAAGTACTTGGGTCTAGATACTCGCGTCTTCTGAAAAGTCATATATTTAGTTTTTTTGCACGTTCAGAGTTAAAAGGTTGTTATTTAGCCAGTCAATAACATTGGACATACCCTCATTGGCTAATTTAAAGACAGATTCCCAGGACTTTCCATGGAACAGAACAACGGTATCGTCAGCATAACACACAAGATCAGCCCCCGGGGCAGAAACATTAAATATATCATTCACATAGACCAGAAATAGCGTCAGGCCAAGAATACTGCCTTGAGGCACCCCGTACGTAACCAACAATTCTTCGCTAACGGCTGAGTCAACTCTAACACATTGACGCCGATCGGTTAGATATAAGCGAAACCAGCTCAGAGTCAAACCTCTAATACCCATAGATGTTAGTTTTTAAAGTAGGATTGTAATCGATACCGTGTCTAACGCCTTTGCCAAATCAAGGACGACGCCAACACATTTCATGTTTTTATCCAACAAAGTCGCGATGTTTTCTGTCAGTAAAACAACGGCATCTTCTGTTGACCTATTTCGCCTATAACCAAATTGTTTATCTGAAATAAGTGAGTGTTCTTCTAAGAATTCATTTAAACGCCGACTTACTAGCTTCTCAAGAAGTTTAGAAAATATGCTCAACAGATTAATTGGTCTATAATTAATTGGCGTGGTTTTGCTTCCGTTTTATGTACTGTGTTATTACGCCCAGTTTCCACACATCTGGAAATTTCCCAGTAGCCAAGCTTAAATTGAAAATGTGAGTAAGTGGAATACATATAGTCGGACATATTTGTTTTATTAAGCGGGGAGTGCAACGATCATAACCCGGAGCACTATCGGTATTTAGTTTTTTAATTCAATCTAAAACCTCATAAACATCAGTAGGGTACAATAATGAGTTCTGTGATGGAGTTTTGGGTATATAATTTAAAGCTAAGGCTTCTTCAGTTTTATTTGTTTTAGTAAGGGTTGTATTAGCTAAGGTTTCCCCAATGCTGGCAAAATATTTGTTACAATCGGAAAAGGACTTAGCGGGATCATCAAATTTAATCAGTTCTGCGGCAACATTACATGGTTTAGGAAAATTGCAAATATCTTTGATGAATTCTTCAAAGTTTCTTGGGGCTAATTTCACTATTGATTAGTTGCTGGGTTTCATACTCTGCTTTAAGTCAGTATTGAAGATTAGTTAAGAAGTTACGGTACCTTTTATATACCGGGTGTAACCTTGGTGTAACGGAATACCGCAATAATATTTAAGGTTGTTGATTAATAAAAAAAAATTAAAAAAATTGCCTACTTTTGATTTAATACGCTTAACAGTTCAGCGTATTAAATCGAAAGTAGGCATATAATAAAAATACAAAGAATAGTCATAAAACATTTTTTTGTTAATCAACAACCTTAAATATTATTGCGGTATTCCGTTACACCCGGTATAATCTGAGAAATTCCCGGTGAAGGAAGTCGCGATGTTTTTGGCACCTTATAAGTCCTGGAGTGATCCAGGGCTTGATATTAAACTTAGAGCGAGGCACTACCTATATAAATTACCATTTTATATAATAGCAGAATTTTAGCATTTTATAAATAAAATTTAGCAGATTTTAGCAGAAGACAAAGTGTTTAATTTAAATCTGGTCACACTGGTCGTTAGAGTTAGTCGTTGGAGCGCAGCGAAGGCGACAATATTCTGAAGATGCCATCTGCAGGCGTAGCACGGGTTGCCAAGACTGGACTCGATTTCACGCATTATCTCACAATTTCAGTGACATCATCTATAGTCTTAAAGAGTAGCACGGTGGCGCGTATTTAGTGTGACTGACGTGATAAATTTTCTTGACGCTTGTCAAGGAACACGTGTGACTGAGTCTTATCACAAATTTCTTGGCGTGCTTGTGCGCGGACTACTGTGGTTGTAGCAAGGGCTTTTAATACTTTAGAAGAAAGAGAGTAGCAGCAGTCGGAGAGCAAAAAATTTGTGATAAAACTCAGTCACACGTGTCCCTTGACGAGCGTCAAGAAATTTTTATCGCGTGCTACTCTTTAAGACATAGAGATTATGTCACTGAAATTGTGAGATAATGCGTGACTCGAGTCCAGTCTTGGCAACCCGTGCTACGCCTGCAGATGGCATCTTCAGAATATTGTCGCCTTCGCTGCGCTCCAACGACTAACTCTAACGACCAGTGTGACCAGATTTAAATTAAACTCTTTGTCTTCTGCTAAAATCTGCTAAATTTTATTTATAAAATGCTAAAATTCTGCTATTATATAAAATGGTAAATATAAATGGTACTTTGGCATACTCGCTATCATTTTAACTTGCCTTTATGGCGTCGTTTGTGATTTCGTACCAGCTATAATAGCAAATTCCGTGAAATTAAAACGATAGCGAGTACCTCGCTACCGCCATCGCACATCGCAATGAGTTAGCCGGTAGGGCCGCGGGTCGTATGCACGCTTTCGGAAAGCATGGTCATTTTCTAGAAAAGTTAAGATGAGGAAATATTATTTTCTAAAATTATCATTAAGTACATGGCGAATAAAATACTATTTGTTTTTTATATCGTATAACTTGATATAAAGTAACATGAAAATTTATCATTAAATAATTTAACTTCGCAGTAGGACTACGAGGAACTAAGCATCCTCGTGGACCTACTGTAAGACATTATTATCTGCAGTAGGACCACGAGGAACTAGTCTTCCTCATGGTTCTACTAGTAGGAGAAATTAGTAGGACCACGAGGAAACAGCCCTAATTAGTGATATTCCCTTGTCGTATGCGATTGAGGTTGGTGCAATATTGACCTGTGTAGTTAGTATTAATTACTGACATCATTGTCGGAAGTTTTGTTATACTTATAAATACAGGATGTCACATTTAAATCGGTCAGTATGGGCAAGTCTGTAACTATAAGACATATAAAGATATGTTAATAGGAACCATGTCATCTATCTTAGTATCAAGAAAAACTGCATACACAGATTTAAAAAAAACTTTTACTCCGTTCGGGAATCGAACAATAAAACAATCATTGTTTCTATTTGGATATCGATTGTGTAGGTCAGAAGCAGGAAAATTCACACATTATCCATGTTCAACGATTTTGTAAAAAATTACAACTTTGAGAAAAAACGAAGCTACGGTTTTGTAAAAATGTAATTTGCGAGAAAAACAAAGCAAAATTTCAAATGAATAAGAATCACATTGTGGTATTACTTGTTCTTGCGACAAAATCGAATTGAATGGAGCTTTCAATTTTCGGTTTGATCGCAGCAAAAGGAGGATTTGCCGGAACGACGGTAGACAAACACGGAAGCAAAGGCGGCGGAACACGAAAAGGAAGGGGAGGAGATGAACCGTCGCTCGTCGTGTTTATTCGTTTATACCTAGCAGTGCAATCTCATTACCTTTTTAGCGGTTAATGTACTCGGCAGCACTTTACAAAGGTAGTGTGGAATAAATCAAATCATTATTTCAAACTCGTTATACATATATTTAAAAAAATCAGTATGTGTGTACGTACTGTTCCCAGGTGAGGATTTAGGTATTTAATTGATGATAGGAAAGCTTACTTTATATCTAGTTATCGAAATCTACTACATTCATAATGATAATATAAGACAAGGTAAAACTGAATAAGTTTAAACGCGTTTAAACGTTAAACATCTGAACAACATATTTAGAGGCAGGTCGTGACAAGGGAAAGTATTAAGAAGATACAGGTGGTCCAAAAAACCTAGCAAAGAAGCTCGTCGTCAACATCTTGCTTAAAGAGCACAGTAAAGTCACTATACCGTCAACAGAATGGCAAGTCTGAATTGGCAGTGGGCCGGACACATAGCATATCATCGTGCAAAACGTTTTTGCAATGAAGACCTTGTGGTGCAAGAAGACCTAAGAGCAAGACCCCAAATGCGATGGAAAGATGATCTCAGGAAAACTGCAGGGGCGAATTTGACCGAATTAACTCAAGACCAGCGGACCTAAAAAGGCCGCATTGACAGAATTATTATATGATCATAATATGATTAGTATTATGAATGGAGTGCAATTCATCATTAGCAAATATTCTATTAAACAGCTTTGTATGAATATTCGTAAAATGGTCCACAAATAAGGTATTGCTTAAATGTCGATTGGGACCATTCTACGAATATTCATACAAAGCTGTCAAATAGAATTTGCTTATTATGAATGGAGTGCAATTCATCATTAGCAAATATTCTATAAGACAGCTTTGTATGAATATTCGTAAAATGGTCCACAAATAAGGTATTGCTTAAATTTCGATTGGGTCCATTCTACGAATATTCATACAAAGCTGTCAAATAGAATTTGCTTATGATGATTTTTTTTATTGCTACTACGTTGGCAAACAAGCAAACTGCCCACCTGATGGTAAGTGGTAACAGTCACCTATGATACATGTGGCTCCTGTGAGATTCGCAGTAAAACTGCAACCCCCACAGGAACCACAGTGTACGTTGCCAACTTGTGACATCAGATGTACAATTCATAATACGAATCATATTATGATTGATCATATTATGAGAATAGATGGCGCAATTTTAAGGCGGCCTACACAAAACTGGTTGAACATGGCTAAGAAGAAAGAAGAAGAATAATTCAGGAAAGAAGCCCTTATAGGTTTAATCTGCGACAAGCTTTTAATTATCAAATAAAATTGTTTCATGTAATAAATTTATAGGTTTAATTTAAAAATAAAAGCTTGTTTAAAAAATATAGCTAAAGTGTATTCTAGCGTGCAATTTTAACATCGCCACACTACAACAAAAGAATAAAATAAAAACAAATTATCACAAAAGCCAAAAGATTGATATCGAACGGATGGGTAGTGCCAGCCTAAATTATTATGTACACGCGACAACTAGTCAAACTTTACATGATGACTTTGAGAGCGCTCGTACATCGCTCGTAATAGTGGCCGTTTTCGTAATGCAAATGTAAAGATTGACGTGGTGTCGACTGTACTTGGAACTTATTTCAATGCTTATTCTCCAAGGGATAAGTACAAAGACTGTAGAAAAATTCATACAAATATTGACGTAGCCTTTACTGTTATTTCATTCGATGCAAGCTTTTGTCCCACTGGAATCAAGAACGCGAGGAGCGACAAATCTGTTTGTTACGAATGTCATTATCATAAGCTATATACCCACCTTAAATAAATAGAGATTACCTTTACATTAAAAGGTCCCCTTAAGCAATAGGTATATTGACTTCGTAATAATTATAATGTAAATAAAAAGGACGACCTCAGAGTTGTCTCAATACCCCATTGTCCGTATTTCACGCTTTGTCTTTAAATAAGCTCCACATTTCTCGCGTCAATGGGAAACGAATAATCCAACTTTATGTAAATCCAACGGGCGATTATCATATTTATACGAAACAGCGAGAGCTCGCCTCCCCAAATAGGATTGTGCCAAATTAAAAATAAATGCCAACTAATTAATAACTTCAAAGTCTTTCGGTGGGCGACTTATAAAACTTCACAGCTGAAACGGCGGCTGTAAAATTTTCAACACGTATTTTTTGTTCAAATATTCTTCTTTTTCGTCATTCTTTTCGTTTTTCAATTTGGTCTGAATTTTTATTGGGGGTTGAGAGAAGTTGTCTTTTGAAAAACAAGCGAAAACGTGATTCCGCAGCGTTTATACATACTCAGTACCTCAGATTATATAAATGACTACATATTCTCAACAAAAAACAATGGTAAATGTATTAATTTTTTTTGTTGCAGAAAGTTGGCAAACAGGCAAACTGCCCACCTGATGGTAAGTGGTAACAGTGACATATAATACATGTGGCTCTTGTGAGATTCGCAGCAAAACTGCAACCCCCACAAGAACCACAATGTACGTTGCCAACTTGTGACACCAGATGTAAAGTCACAGTACCCAGTAATTTCACTGCCATATCTTACCCTTCAAACCGGAACACAGCAATGCAAGCACTGCTGCTTTGCGGCAGAAATAGGTAAGACGGAGGTACCTAAGCAGACGACCCTGGTACTGAGTCTCACTCCAGTATTGCCAAATACTACGTTAGTATTAGTTATTCTGTGAAATCAAATACTGCTAATGCTATTGACTCACTAAAAATTATGCTTAGTCAGTGAGTCAATAGCATTTTACCAAGAGCCTTTTTTGCATCTGTAGACCGAATTCCAACATATTTCAGACAAGCGAAATTAAATTCTCTTGGTAAACATCTTCCGTTTTCGAAATGCAACATTTTATAACCAATTTACTCGCGTATATTTTTAAATATTTAAATAATTTAGCCAAACTTTACTTTAAAGTGTAGCTTTATTTAAATGTGTAGTACTCGTGCAAATAAAAGACAGTATTATTTTTAACCTACTTCAAAAAAGGAGGAGGTTCTCAATTCGATGCGTATGTTTTTTTTGTGTGTGTATGTTACGCGTTTAATCCGCCAAATTGTGGACCGATATTCAAAATTGTTTTTGAATTTGATAGAATATACTCCTGGGGTTCTGGGGTAGTCCCATTGTCACCAAAGTCAGGATCAGATGATGGGATCCCATAAAAATCGAGGGAAATCATAAAATTTTATAGGAACGTCAAACGTGTTTCATGTTTTTTCCGAAGCTATTCACGAATTTGCGTCTGATAGTCAGGAACCGAGCTGATGATAGAAGGATCCCTTTTTTATTGCTAATGGTGGCAGACGAGCCAGTTGCCCACCTGATGTTAAGTGGTAACCACCGCTCATGGATATCTCCAATGCCAGGGGCACAGTTCAGTCACTGCCTAACTGGTGAGAAGTGCTCTTCTTAAGCCTCGTTTGAAGTAGGACATATCATAGTGCTCAGGAAACATCGCAGCTGAGAGTTCGTTCCAGAGTCTACACATACGTGGAAAGAATGAACGCTACGCTAGGAATATCCGACGTTAGAGGTAAGTATTTTTTTAATTACAATAGGCACGTATTAATTGTTTTTTACATTTCATTCACTAGAAAGATAAAAATAATATAAGAATAATTAAGTACAGACAACATCACATTTATATTTTGAAGTCGGTGCCAAATTTTAAGATCTTCTACGAGATCGTCGCTTGGCACCGACTTCTACAGAACTAAGCACTCATTTAGATCTCAATTCTTTACGGACAATTCGATGCTTTAAGCATGTGCGCATGTAATCAGACAGCAGTAGGCATATCACAAGCGAACAGAGATTTAAATCGTCTCTGCAAGCGAAGGCGTCTCCTCTGTTTTAACTTTTAAAATAATGATGTTACTTTATTATTAGGTAGATAACAGTTACATTTCCCACACGCAATTCACACATTTGTGATTTTAATGGATGACCTAATATTGCCATTTAGTAAGAATAACTAAACTATTGTTTAGTTACAATGACTCGTTTCCCATGTGGATGAGCTAAGTTCTTCTTTAATTACATTTACTGCTTGATTTGATAAAATCATCCCAGAGGGAGATTCTGCACCTCTATCCCACATAATAATCGATGGTCCCTACGTAAACTATCGAAACTGTAAATCCTCTACTTTTTTACAGGAGAGCGATTCTTAGTTTAGTTTCAATGTTTTAATGCGTTCATTTTATGCACCTTCGAGTCTGTTCAATTGAGAACAGTTGAAGGTATGAAAATTAGCACATATTTTATATATAGAATTATAGATCTTTATCTCTAGTTGCTATTAATGCAATAAAACGAAAATGTCATTTTTTAAATTTCGATAGTATATATGGGGGGCTGGGGGCCGTCGATTATCACTGCTGTAAAGCAGCGGTGTTTGTATTGCTGTATTCTGGTTTAAGGTGTAAGTAAGGCAGGCAGTGGAATTACTGGACTAGTCATGTTGGTGACGTTCACAGCACTGTGGTTCATAGGAGTTGCAGTTTTGCAATTCTTATAGAAACCGCACACATTATAGGTCATTGTCTGTATAGTAACCACTTTCCATCTAGTAAGCAGTAGGCACGAGCACATAACTACGAGTAGTTGAGAGCGCGTGCGTGCTCGGTGGCAGTAGTCTTGCTAACCTAATTAGAGATGTGTTTCTTCACGAGATTCTACTTCACCTGTACGTGTATATTTTTAGTACTTATATCAACCAACGCGCTGGGGTTACCCGTTGTCTATTTCATAACGGCCAGTGGGCGATGACATACAGACACACTGGTGAACTGGTCAGCTGATGAATTGGCACCGTCGTGGGCGGCTCACAACAGTGTCAATGCCTCGCCTTATGCTAGTGACCTGGTCAATGCTAAAGCTCCCGACGATTTGCATAATCGCAGTGAATGAATCTCGACGTGTGGCCATAGTCAATTTCCATACTTACAATCTTTTAATAGTGGGTGGGTGATTAGTATTCAATGGTACCTACGAGTTTATTTAATTCTGTCTTTTTGTTAATGACTTGCCTTTTTTGGTATGAAAGTTGGTATACTTTAGGTAAACCAAGGATATATTCTTGATATAGACCAAATACATGTTAAGTACAAAGTTAGTACACAACTACCATAGGAACTAATAGCAACGGCGACTACCCTTCACCCTTGACTTAGTGTAAAAGCTCAAAGTTAATCCTTGTAAGTACTAGGTAGTTGACCTTCACTAGAGATAGGGAAACGGCACCCATTATGTTACTTTTTGCATATGCAAATCGAGATTTTGGTTAAATTTTTTCCATCCGACACATGCGCACCAAACGGCATATCGGCACTTAATAACTGGAGTTACCGCTACACGTGGCTGACGTCACGTCCTACGATGCGCGCGCGCATGGGAGAACCGCAGCGCTACTCAATGGCGATGACATGCGTAATCGTGTCGAAAGCAAACATTGCATCTGTCTGATTGTGACTGTGTGATTTATCTTTCTTGACAAACGGGGGAACACAGATTTTAATCTTAATTTAAAGATAGTCGCTTGGGCAAGTTCAGTTAATAAATTTCAAATAAAATAAGCATCAAAACTGCTCCTCTTTTTTACGTCATACGCTTACTGCTGATCATCGTGATTGTCTTGAACCGATCTGTAATTTTAAATACCTGTAGTCACCTAAAGCGTATTGATAATCTAAAGCAACAATTCCGATTACCACTGAAAGTTACAATAGATATTAAACATTTCTATTTAAATTGCTTGTTACAATCTATCAATGTTACCGTTGTCTGTATTGACATTTACAATGCAATGTATGTACTGAACATTATTACATAAATAAGAATAACTATCAATTTGTCCAATTGTACATGTCACATATAAGTCCCTATATCTATCATGCTGCACAAAAGTTTGTGTAGTAGGATGGATAAATATTAACGAATAAAATGACACAATGCAATCGTCACAAAAAAAATCGTAAGACGGACAGTAAATAGCAGACGAAATGAAATATAAATTCAACTGAGATAACTAATTGGTGGTGCATATCCGTTTCCGACAAAACACGAAATTCTTCAATAATGTCTCAATACATGATGTAACATAACACTACAATTTTACCGCCAGAGAAGCAGATATCAGCACTTTATCTATTTGATTGCGATCACACTTCCACAGCAATATCACAGAAATCCGATTGAATAGCACAAGGAGGGAAATGCTCTTATAATACTTACGTATTTTCACCACAGACCTTTAAGGCGCATAGTAGGGTCAATCATAAAAAATCACTGCAGAAAAAACCGGTTCTCTTCATAAATATTAAATAAAAAATCTTTAAAAAAGATATGTTATTATTCAACGCATTCTTTAGAGGACGGTCTTTTTAATTTTTTGATAAATTTATTAAAACTTGGTTAAAATGTGACCCAAACATGCCTCGATTTTAAAACATTAAATAATCGCGTCGTAAATATTAGGTTAAATCATATACTTTCGATTTTAATAAATAAAGTGAGCAATATTCTAGCGGATGGTCTTTATAGATTTTTCTTATTGGCCTTTATTAATTTTTAAATTGAAATAATTCATCCTACGCGTAAAGGTTTGCTTAAATATTCCCCTCACTCTCACTCACTCACTCCTATGTAATCAGTGCGGGACGATCGACGCAAAGTCATTGGGAGCACTATGCGCCTTAAGTTGTAAATAATGTTATTGAAAACCTATACTTACGTATAACGATGCTCAAAGCAATCGTCATCATTTAAGGTGAGAGTATATATTTACACCTTGGCTTTAGCCTCGCCCAAAAAAGGATTTGGGTTGTCTCCAACCTTCGCTGGCCTGGTGCGGGTTGGTGGGAGGGTCAAAACCTATTCGCTGGTACCACAAGTTCTTATTTGTTAAACCTTACACTACATTATTAATTTACATAAAATTGTTTCGCAGTATTTTTGCGAAAAAATAACAAACTCCGAAACGTTTGTGTTTGTTTTGTGTTTTGGTAAAGTGTGTGAGTGTTTGTGATTTGGTATCAATATTTATTATTGCGTTTAACTTTATTATGGCGAAACGTGGCTCGCTCGCACAGCTAGTTAACTTATAAAACTCTATTGCAATTTATTACAGGAACAGTTATCTGTACAACTATGCGCAGTCAAATTAGATACTCGGACGTTATCAACAATTTCAACATAAATACTCAATGCCGCTTCAAAACCAGTATCAATTTATGTACTGATTGACAGTTTACATTTAAAACTGCGCATTTTTTATTGCACAGACGGTTATCTCTACAATTCAGTCCTTATAGATCATCACACTTTTTAATCAACTTATCAACAAATTCAACTTTAATGTGAGTTAAATTAAAGTCTATTACTAACGTTACCGCTACATAATCAAAGCGTTTGACTTTAGCTACAACTTATGACAGACGCAGTTTTTTTATAAACAGCTGTCAAAACAAATGGCGGTTAATAAGGTCGAGTGCCCAGCCACACCCACGTTAAATTCGAGCTTAGTTACGTCACAGCTGTTGACTTAAAAACCAAGTGATGACATACAAGTGGTGGCGACGATTACTAAAGCGCGATTGAGGCGAGGAAGTTTCGTATAGGATAGGAAGTATCGCAGGCGTCAAATCTAAACTGTCGGCCAGTCGTAGTCGGTTTGATGCAACAGATAACTTCCGCTGGTCTCTTGGTTAGTAATGGAATGAATCTAGCTATAAAAGTAGTGAATGGTAAAACCCTTCATTACAGTGGGTATGGCATAACAAGTCAAATCTATAAAATAAGAAAGAACAAAAAAAATTACTTGGCAATAACCTGATTTGCAATGAATTGTAAAATAAAACCCTTTCAATTATTTAACAATGCTGACACTGTCTTAATGATGCTGATGCTATCAACTAATCCACTATCTTTTACAAAAGCAAAACTTATGTACCTATATGAGGTATGATCAGATTGAAGTAAGAAACATCATAAGTCGTTTGGTAGTATTTTAGCATAATATTCAAAGCGTTGTAATGTTTTGTCGATAAGAACACAGATCAGAGGGGTGATTTTATAACTCATGGACAATCCGCAATCGTATTGTTTTAACAATTCTGTTTAATTGAAACTGGATAACATTAGCAAAATGTAAACGTTATCCGAGCTTTCTTGGCATATACTCGTATGTCCATTAAAGCAACTAATAATCTTATCAATATCAAGCTATCCAGTTCGATTTCGGTCGCTGATTAATCGAAGAATTACAACATCACCACCCTGATTACTTAGATTAGTATAGTTTACCTGATATTTTTTTTCCATAATTGCAGTTAATTTTATCCACACCTGAAACAAAACGCACATAAATTATTATATTAATTTAACGAGCATTTTACACACAGTATCACCACAATAAAATCATGCCCAACTTTATCAAAAGTTAAGTGATAAGCGTGTTACAATCACGACAATAAGTACCACCAATTGCGTTAGAACAATACTGCGTTGGACGCTGCGCGCGCGCATCTCAATTGGATGATTGGCCCAGGGGTCGCACTAATTGGACATTACGCGTTGATCTCGTATAACTCTGTTAGGTATAGTGGTTGTTTCAAATTCACTTTTTACGTATAATTGAATGGTTAGCAAAGAATAACGGGACCCGAGGACCAACCTTACCTCCACCCATTAAGGAATGAGTCTGCCCTTTCTGAGAGGCCTCTGCCCAGCAGTGGGGATATTATATCTAAAAGATGAGAAAGACAAAATAATTTTAAATTCGCTGAGAAAAGGGTCTCGTTGTTAGAAAAAGTCTTTGAGACTCCTACCTATTCTCGAAGCTGAAATTCCAAAATCAACAACAGTTAGAGCTCAGTCAATATTCATTCTATTCTTCTTTAAAGGAAGAAAGTTTATAATATTACTAGTTTTACTTAACGCAACTTCGCCCGTGTTGGGTTTGTTTTTCCGTGGGAATTTTATATTTTCCCGTAGGAAAATCTATAAAATTGATATTAAAAACGAATAATGTTCTAATGGTGAAATATTTTTTGAA
Organism: Schoenobius gigantellus; assembly: GCA_963935595.1. NCBI lineage: Eukaryota > Metazoa > Arthropoda > Insecta > Lepidoptera > Crambidae > Schoenobius > Schoenobius gigantellus. The sequence continues at coordinate 54,939,257 of OZ012542.1, read as the reverse complement.
ATCGATCCAGTAGTTTTTGAGTTTATTCGTTAAATACAGACATACAAATCTTTTCTCTATATATTACTCGCAGTAGTGTAGATAGACATTTAACACATATGTTTGAATTTTAAAAATATGCCTTTGCTCAGTACAACGTTAAAGCTCTTTGCTTTATGCTATTATGAGCCGCGTAAAATCTTTGCGTCGTCGCTTGGAGTTTTGCTAATGACGCCTCGTGTGGAACACGAGTCAAAGGGACTATGCAAATGAAATCGGTCTAGAAAATTACACTCTCATATCTGATGGAGATTCGAGTGTTTTAGTCCACACAGTGTCATTACGAGGATCGTTTGCATTTGTAATTGCGGTTCGTAAAAATCTCAACTTCTTGCCAATCACGTTTGTCATGTACAATTCCTGTTTTTTTTTGTTTACAACGTGGTTTTAAATGTGATACTCATCTTAAAATTAACAACTTTTTTCTGTACAACAACTAAGTTGGCAAACAAGCAAACTGCCTACGTGATGGTAAGTGGTAACATGTGGTACATGTGGTTCTTGTGAGTTTCACAGCAAAATTGCGACCCCCACAACAACCACAGTCTACGTTGCCAATTTGTGACATAAGATGTAAAATCACGGTACCCAGTAACTTCGCTGCCATATCTTACCCTTCAAACCGGAACACAGCAATGCAAGCATTACAGCTTTGCGGCAGAAATAGGTAAGACGGAATTACCCAAGCAGTCGACCCTGGTGCAGAATCACTATCAAGTATCAAACCGGAACAAAGCAATGCAAGCACTGTTGCTTTGCGGCAGAAATAGGTAAGACGGAGGTATCGAGGTACCCAAGCAGTCGCCCCGGGTACAGTCTCCCTCCAGTAATCATCTTAATACGTAATAGTAGATTATCCCACTTGCAAAAAAATTATTTATACCATAACATTGAAGTTTCTATAGCATTTAAAACTTACCCGAAGCAAAATCATAAGACATTCTCGTGCAATCGGCTACGAGTCGGGAAAGCATTTTTTAAAGATTAAATAGAAAATCAGTCTGTCCGAGAGATGGATTGTTTAAAGTATTGATTATACGTGACGCGAATGTGTTTTTGGCGCAGAAACCTTCAATTTTCATTTTTGCAAATATTCTCGACACTTAGAAACTGGCTCAGAAGAGAATTTTTATAGCTAAGAGGGTTTATTTCTGTTTATACAATATTTCGCGAACGTGAACTGAAAACGAATTAGTCTTACTGAATAACAATTCCTCTGAATTTAAATTTTGGTTTATGTAAAATGGAAGCGTGATTTTCATATTTAGTGCAGTCGCTTAAAAAATACGATACTGAATTTACAAACAATTTTTGCAAAGAAGTTGATGATATTTTGACATTATTTGAGATATCATCAATCATCATCAAGATATCATCAACTTCATAAAAACACAAACTCACGTAACATTTAAACATTGAATGGCGAATACAAATACATACAAGCGTTGATGAAACCGAATATCGCAATAATTTAAACGTCTCTCATATTATGTACTCATTAAAAGATGCAACGCGGGCTGAGAAAATCAATACTATGGCGGTTGATTCTGTCTCCATATATGGGTCAATGGGCATCCGTCAGCAGCAGCACTACATGGGCATACAGAAATAGACGAGAGTTCTATGAAGGGTACTGTTTTTTAGCTCAATGAATGTGATAAATAGGTACCCTGGAAAAAGTATGAATACGAGTTTCTAGCTGATCGGTCGTCATTTTCACCTGATTCACAAGATGAAATAGATTTGTGATATCTCAAAGCCAAACTACACAATACACGCAACAATACATTATAAGAGTTAAAAGAACGAAACAATGTTGCAGATTGTACGTATTCATATATCAGTAGAACGAGTTGAACACATTCATTTTATCAATAACATTTGCACGCAACGCAAACAAACAGCACAGAAAAATTCCATTAGAACTGTTTTTTGCATCAGAATTGAAAGATGCATACATTATTTTCAAAGATAGATTCTACACGTAATGAATGAAAAGAAAGAATCATCATCATCATCGTTTCAGCCAAGAGGCGCCCAGAGGACATAGGCCTCCCCGAGGATCTTTAAGCCGATTGGTCATACGCTTCTCGCATCCAGCGGCTTCCGCGATCTTTACCAGAGTGCCTAGTCAGTCTGCGAGTTTTTTTGTCAGAGTCTTGCGATGACGCCTCAATGAGTGACAAATTTAAAGCGATCGTGTTAGAATTTATCTTAGACAATATTTTTTTGTCTCCTCCTTTAAGTCGCAAACATAATTATATATAGGTAAAAAAAACTGGATTATGTTTTAAGTCGCAAACATAATCCAACTTTACGAGTATATATTATAGATAGAAGAAGAAGAAGAAGAGATAGATATATATACATACATGTTACATATACATGATTTAAATAGAAATACCTATCGGAATAGTTGGAACAGATATTATTTTTACTCTTATCTGACGCACCCCACCATCCCGCCAGTAGCACGTTGGGAATTGGCTTTACTCCCCCTTTACAGGGAGGTTCGCGCTTAAAAACGGACTTATTGTGGCTGATTCTTGAAACTAAAACTGATACTAGGACAGATAAACGCGTACTATATTAAGTGAAGCGAACCCCAAAGTCAGAGCAAGATAATAAATGATTAACAACGTGTTCATTAATCGCACAACTCAAGCCCCATAACAATATTTACGAGACCATTACGGGGGTGATAGTAGCAGATGTGATTAAGGGTAGTAAAAATCTACATGGGATTCTAAGATGTTTCTATACACTAGGAGGTTTATTGTCTATGAAATAATCTAAGTATCGCTATCGCTTTCAATGCGACAGTAATTGCGGCGTGAATATAAGGCTGTGTGCCGACTAGCAATCGTGAGTGATTTTGGGTCACACAATCACAAATCACAATTAATGAAATATGTGTGTATATATAATTTCAACATGATCAAAAGCTTACTATAAAACTATAGGATTACAGGGGGCCTAGACAAAGTGACTATTCAAAAACGATAACGAAGTTAGAAACGAACAAAATGTATGGGATTGACAGATGTCATCGCTAAATCACGTGGCAAATCGATGAATAATAATAAATTGTTTATTACACCAAGTACATATTGTTTACACAGATATACAATGCACCCGCCAAATTGCAACAACAGTTTGTTGGCGGAGACACAACACTCTCATTTATTTATTTGCCAACTATACGTACTTATATTTATGAAAACTTTACAAAGCTACAATTCAAGTCCTAGATATGTTAATTGGTAGACGAATCGATAACGGAGCGAATTGTTTTTTCGTTACATTCATATATTACTCAAAATAACTAATTTTTCATTTAAAATGAAATGAAAATTTAATAATTTCTTTTACCACTTAATATAATACTAACATAATTATGGTGGTCATTATTTTGTTTTGGGTAGATAACCAGTATTTTGTTTTCTTATAGAAAGATCTATGCGACAGCGATCGCTACAATACTGTTACGTTGGCTAGGAATTAGTTTTCGTTATCTCAGAGACGAAGACGAATTTAGATATCGTTTCGCTATGAAACAATTGCCTCTAGGCACGTCTGTTCATTTTACGAAAATTGACAATTCCTTTAGATTTAACATCAAACTTTAAATCAAGAGACTATAATAAAGTTATTATTATTATTAATATGTATAGTCTCTTTATTTAAAGCGTTTCAGCCATATTATGTTGAACTTATTTACAAAACCTACTGCTTTAATTTAGCCAGCAGCGTCGACATTTCTCTTTAGAAACTACAGTTTGTTGGCTCTTTTTCTAGCAAATTTCCATCTACTCCAACCTTTAATAAAGCATTAAAAAAGTAATTATGTTATGACTTTGTAGTTTGTTTGTACATGCATCCTGAGTAGGTATGCATACGTCTGTACACGGAAAGCATATAATTACATATAATTAACGTTTATATGTATAATGTATTATATTTTACAGCACAATGAAAGATAGATGACAAAACAAACACAAAACGATGACAGAACAATTACAGATTGCATAGCGACAGGTGTTCTGGAAAGTTTCATTTCCTATTTATTTCTCATGTATTTCTAGAAAGATGATTACGGAAAAAATAAAAAATACCTACGTGTGCAATATTTTTAAAAAATCTTAAAAAGACGGACATTAAAAAAAATATCCGCTTCCCTATTAAGCTATATCAAATTAATGTGGTGTTACGACATATAGCTAGTTTACAATATTGTAATGATCATACAAAAAATGGCAGTGTACATTAATGGATCTATACGATAAGTTGGTAATTACTTCGATAGACTACATGTCGCCTAGATACCTACAATTATTAAAGCCATAAACTATTTCGAGCCTGTTCGTACCATGTTCCACGTATTCTAAATTTCTAACTACTGGTTTATTGGCTGTTTCCGAGCGGGTTCTGTGACAGAGGTGATATTAATTTTCACACTAGTTTACGGCTCCATGGTAGCAGCAATAATTGTGTGAAGTATATATCATCAGCAGGTTTGTAAAATTTATGGGAAATAATTGTAACTAAATACTGCTCTCCTATAGTAGTTTTAAGTTAGTATACAATTGAGTTCAAATCTACCCAAATGTCACCCGCTCAAATGATTCCCAACATTTTTATAACTGCAAGTGCACTGTCAATTATAAATTTATCATCTTAAGTACATTTTAAACAATGCTAATACGAATTATAATATGAAATACATAACCTAGCTAATATTATTTACAGATTTACATCTATGTATGTATGTATGTATAATATATAAAGCTTGATTAGTTAGTTAATCAATGTTTGTCCTATTCCTTCTTATAAAACTTTACTTATGTCAGAATAAAACAATACAAAAATTTATTAAACGTTTATGAGTAAAGAGATTATTATTCTAACAATACCTAGTTACCAAAAAAAATTAGCACACCTACGTAATAAAATTATCTTCGACTAGCTGTGCCCGTGAACTACGTTTCGCCATATATTTTTTCCCGTTTTTGCAACATTTTTCATTGATCAATGAAAAAAAACGTAGCGTATATAATGTTATGTAGCCTATAGCCTTCCTCGATAAATGAACTATCCAACACAAAAAGAATTTCTCAATTTGAGTCAGTAGTCCCTGAGATTAGCGCGTTCAACCAAACAAACAAACAAACTCTTCAGCTTTACAATATTAGTAAGTATAGATATAACACAGAATCCGGTACTTGACCCACGCACAGTTTAAAATAATCCGCCCTAAACAACAACAAAATACCAAAATATACCGAAACACATTATTTATTCATAAAACCCCGGTAACCTCATCGAGGCTATTTACAAACAATTTTTACACTCCATTTAACTTTGACTCGTTACGATCAAAGCTACGTGGAATATAGCAGGGACAGGGCGTTCTTCGGCTTCTTTTATGCTAAAATGTGGATATAATATTGGGCTGTAACGATAAAATTCTTTAAGTACACACGTCGTTTTTTCAAGATGACAAACTTTTCCACCGCTGGAGTATGCTTCGCAAAATTTTGCCTGCTGAAAAATGTATTCCATTAGCGTAGGTGTAAATATTGGAAGGTCAAGAAACGAAAAACGTTATTGTATATTTCAATCATCAAAAGGTTAGAATTAAGCAAAGGAAGATATGTATTGGTCGCTTCAATAAATTAGGTTTTACCAAATAAGTACCTATTAAACATGTGCTGTTTCGATTAACAAAAGTTATGATTATTTTATGAATTCATTCAACACGTATAGTTAGCCAAGAAAGTGTTAACAAACATTCAGAGGCAATAAATTGTCCCTAGACACCTCATAACTGGCGCCCAACGTGGGTCCGCAGGGCGCACCTAAAGCGATTCTCCATTACGCCTCGTATAATTTGATTGCACGAAACACACTCTTAACTTTATAACAGTAAGAACCAAAATTGATTGCTCACATTTAAACAATCATTTGTGTTCAAGAATCGTCGCGAAATAAACGTTGAGTGTGAAAGGAAAAGGTTCATTTTTAGTTATTGGTCGTGTCAAGTAAAAGGGTCTTTTAGGGGATGATAAGGCAAGCCAAGCTCGTAGAAGAAGGTTGGCGCCATAACGACCAAATATTGTCTATAGCAAACCATGATGAACTACTACTAGGTACAGTCTACAACCTTTGCCAGACTCGAGCACGGGAGCACGTGCGCTTATCTTGCTAATTTAAAGGAAAAAAATCCTTCTGTATTTTTTATTTTTTTTTATTTGCATTGAATATTTACCTACATACAGATAGTACTAAAAAATTATAAATACATCAAAAATTTAATGAGTCTTTCAGTAACAAACATGAACATCTTATCACAAGAATCCAAATTGTCGTATTAATAACATTTTTAGATTAATAAAAAAATGCAAAAAAGGATTACCTTTAATTGGATATTTAGCCAAAGATATTATTAATCGGTGTTGTTTCATCTTTGAATATGCGCATTTTACAACAATTACTGTGATTTCAACCTTTCAGCCATCACTGATGCAAAATTATAAGTACGAGTAATTTTTACATACACACAAAACTAGTAGTGAATATGTAAACGGTCCACTGCACTCGCGTGTATTTCATTATCCGTGAGTTGCTTCGATTCGTACATTGAGGTGTGCTTAGTTCCGCATGCACGCCCTGCGACCCTCCGCATGAAACAAGCCCCTGTCTGGCCTCCAGGCAATTTGTCTCTACTCCCGGCTCCCGACCTACCCCTCTCCAATAAAAAGCATTTGAATAATCGAAACGATGACGCAATGCTGTTCATCGATTAACTTTGGGTAGCCAAATTGTGACCTTGTAAGTGTAGCAATTTTAATAAGAAAACCGAAATGTCATCATAGTAAGAACGCGTAACATTACGAAGTTCTTAACCGTGCAATATTTTTCACTTCCATCAAAAATGTCATATTTGCATATACAAGGTTATTTTTTAATTACGAAAAAAAATTTGTGTGCTTGTTCAGACAAGCAAACTGAACAACTTTCACTATGGAACCAACTTTAAAATCGCAAAATAATCAGGTGTTCCATACATCTAGGTTCAGTGAATGTTGAACATTTGTATGGAACAGCAGATTTTTTTTGCGTTTCAAAGCTGGTCCCATAGTGAAAGTTGTTCAGTTTGCTTGTCTGAACAAGCAAACAATTTTTTTTGGTAATTAAAAAATAAACTTGTATATGCATAACCCGGAGACTTTCTCTTAAAAACAATTCCGATTGATCAACAATTCTATTATGATTTTCCGTACTTTTAGAGTTCCAACACTAGGTCCAGATTGAATTCGTACTGTGCGGATCCTCAGTGAACCAATCTCAGGGTTATGTTACTCAAGATCCGCGCAACGGAGAAGCTAACGCCAAACTAATGTAGATAACAGCAGAGCGACCTTCCGTCCAGTTTTAGGTTGCGGTGATAAGATACACAATATTATCACTTTGTGAATAACCTAAGATTTTGTGGCGGCCGCTAGCAGTTGACAGTTCACGTTACATTGTATTAATAAGAGATTCAACATACTAGTATAAAAAGAAAGAGAAATGTATGAGTGAAAGGGAGGTTTTGAGAAAAGGAAAATTGCAGAAAAATTTCGGAATATGTTTTAACTCCAGAAAAATCATTTGGATTATGGAGCGCCGTCAGTCAATACAGTTAAGAAAGCAAGTTCGAGGAAAGGTAGAGGAAGGGAAGAAGCTTCTTCCCTTCCTCTACCTTTCCTCGATTTTCTAGAAAATGAAGAAAAGTGGAGTAAATAGTTAAGTGAAGAGTAGAAAGCAGTGCAGTGACCAAGTGTTAATGCAACAGCTATGGCAACGAGCAATGTACGTAACAATCGTGAAGATGATACAGTTGTCATCAGATACTTACCCACTGACCAGATGTTAGCAAACATTTTGACTTTTCTTTAAGCGATGCAGTAGGATGTAGGATGACGATGATAATTGTGATCATCACAAAGCAGAAAACAAACATAAATAGAGTAGAATTACAAAAAACTAACGATCATTAATGAACATACAAATAAGAGTTTTAATGAGTGAGCGAAAATTGTACTTGGCAATTTTTTTGCAAATGAGCCCCGCCCCGACAGGAAGTGGGTATTAAATTCAAAATCGCAGTGACTCACGCGTAATCAAATATTCATAGTAAACGCGTGCAGATAGACGGTAAGGTCCCCCGTCGGAAAGAGGGGAGACGACGAACAGTGAAAACGCCTCCGAAAACACGAATTTTTAACCAATTATCGGGGACGGTCGTTTATATTCATTAATTAAAATACTGGCGTTAGATTATTTTGGACAATAATAAGAGTAAATGGAATAGGCGACATCGATTAGACTAATTATAGCTCAACTTCTAGAGCCATCGTGAGCTGCAGACTTTACAGCCAGTTTAGTCAGGCTCGTTATCAGTTTGGAAATGTACACGTGACAACAAATCAGGCTACCTATTGACCTAAAGAGACCCCGCGTCCCCCGTTTCGTTTGTAAAAGTGGCTGTTTCCGTTGTGCAAGTATAAACCTTTACGTATTGTTACACATATCCATACTGATTGATACATTTACACCGAACAAACCATCAGACGATGGAAAGGCAGCAAGTGCAGTCTCTACGAGGCCTTTTAAGTTGGTAGTTTCAGAAGTCGATCTAATGTATCCTATACATATCGTTTCCTTAAATATTCATATACACGCTGTTTCATAATAACCAATAAATAATCATTGCGTTATCTAAAACGAATTATTAAAATGTGTTTACACGTAATGTCATTCAACCCAAAATTTTCATGTATATCATAGTATCATCATCGTGTCAATGATTTACATGAAAATTTTGGGTATAATTATATGGAGTTAAAATGGTACAAATCGGAAACCAATCGAAACCAATACAAATGGTAGTTAGTTAGTTAGTATCACCTAGTTTCATATCACTATAACCTTAACTTTGAACTAGAAACAAAAGTCAACGTCGACAGATACTATAATCGTTCACTAGATTGCGAGATCCGTGAGAAAATAGTGGTTTACATATTGTTCTCAGGAGAATCTCATAGATAAAATTGTTCGATGAGAATATTTACGTATTATAAAAAAATCAGGCCCTTTGCCATGGCCCCTTAAAAGAATTAAGTATAAAAGCGACAGTGAGAGTCAATTAGCGCTAAACGATGCAAGAATGCTGTCTCTATTTTAATATTATTTAGTTCTTGATATAAGTGATCATGGAAAAACCCTTGATCTTTATTAACGTTATTAACAAATCAAAAATTGTTATGTATATTATGGATATTATGGATTTATAAAATATTTTTTTTAACATCGCACATTATATTATCTATACAAATAAATAAAATTGAAGTGTCTGTTTGTAATGTCGGCATTAAGTCATTAAGTCCGCCTCTGTACACACATGTACTGAAAATATTAAATAAATAAATGTCAAAATAACAACTTTTTACTAAATGGGTATGAATGTATATCGGGTACCAATAATAAAAACACAATTTAATTTTTTTTGTCTGTCTGTTTGTTCCCGCTAATCTCCGGAACGGCTGGACCGATTTTGACGGGACTTTCACTAATAGATAGCTAATTATATAAGGTATAACATAAGCTACTTTTTGCCAAATGTTACTATTCCACGCGGACGAAGTCGCGGGCACAGCTAGTCTACAATAAATACAATGATCGATTACCTGTTGTAAATTATCCTTATTCCAGTAAATATCCACTTAAATCTTTATTCGTCTCGATCATATTTTGGGGTATTCCACTAGATTCCTCTAGATCAGTCCCCCAGGGGACTCGACAAGGGCATATCCCATAGTCCCGTTGATTTGTCCCATCACGGGACTTCTACCAATATTTCGTCCAAGTAGTCCCGCGGGACATCAAACAATTTTTTATGTAACAAACATGTCCCACTTGTTTAATTGATCGGACCTATTCCTCCTTGCTTCGCCGACAAAATAAATTCCCCTTCGAATTAGATATATCCATCATCGTTAGAAAAAGGGATTTCTGAAACATCACTTTTCATCATTTTTGACAATTGTATAAATATTATTATTACTTAAAAACAATCATTTGTAAAGCTTGACGAAAACATTTTGCACGTTGACGAATTAAACAGAGTATGTGGAACCATTAACCTTTAAGAACTTGTGTCACCATATTCTAGCAAATAAAGATATCTTTCTTTCTTTCATCAGTGTGATTTAGTAATCGCCCCGCAGGCAGTAACGTTTTGCGAGGTACAAGACGTTTCTAAGTAGCCATAATTTTGACTGCCCAAAATGCTTCATCGTATTCATGATCTTCCGTTGAGTAACAGCAACAGCAAATGAATAATATGGATTGTTTAGTCATGTAGTAAAACGTGTGATTCACGAACATCGCGTTGACACAAGCAAAACAAAAGAACTGTTACAAATTTAGAAAATAAAACTCCTGTATCTGGAGGCGTATTTTTGAATCATTAGAAATGAATATTGAATTCGAACACGAATACAGATCACGTGCGAAATTATTTTCTACTGTTCCCAATTTTAAAGATTTTTGAATCACTCGAATTCAGTATTGTCATTACAAACAAATTCTATATTAGAAAACGTTACACGCAGAAAAAATTAAATCCGTTACGCAAGAACATGGCAGTAAGTCATTAATTTAAAAAACCGATGACGAGTCGTATTTAAAACGGAAAGTATATACGTTGCGTATATTCTACTAGTAGAAATCAAAAACGAGTGGGCAGGACTCGTTGCAGAATTCACGGAATGAATATTCAAAATCTTACGATTTCGAATGCGAATTTGATATCTATTGTTTCAAAAATGTGTCTCCTGGTCGTATGAATGAACCTTATGATATACACGGAAAACGAAGTATCCCTAAAGTTAGCATCCGTAATTAAGTTTTAATTTATAAACCATAACGAAATCTACATTTTTAACCAATCAAATGTCTAAATGCTAGAAAAGTTTTGAACATGAAAAAGTCACCTAAAAATTGTATGATACAGTATCAAAGAAAAATGTCTAAGTTAAATTTTGAAAACAATTGAGTAACTGTTTAAGAAGAACGTCCGGAAGTCCACCCCATATTATTTAATATAAGGTAGGGAGGCCATGATGAAGTCCATCTATAGTTACAAGAAAAGTTTTGAACATGAAAAAGTCACCTAAAAATTGTATGATACAGTATCAAAGAAAAATGTCTAAGTTAAATTTTTAAAACAATTAAGTAACTGTATAAAAGGAACGTCCGAAAGTCCACCCCATATTATTTAATATAAGGTAAGGGAGGCCATGATGAAGTTCATCTATAGTTACAAGTTTATCCATTGTTTTAGGGACACCTGTATTAGTGTTGTTGAATATATGTATTCATCAACCGTTAAATTAAACTAAAATATTCGATAAATATTTTCGGTCATATCGAATAAAAATATTTATTCAATTCAAATTCATTTTAACGCTAGAGTAATATTAATTCGTATAGATAAATGTAACCTACTGATAAAATTATCGTAATGAATAATTTCAATCACAGACCGACCTAATAAACGAAACAATATATTGTATTTGAATAAAAATATTAACTGATATTTTCAACCATTATAATTATCTGATATTTTTATTCAACTATTAACTTTTAACTAATTTTTTTTTTCAACTATCAACACCACCTCTACTCTTATTACTGTATTGTATATTACGAGTATCATCGCGTGAATCTGCGATACAACTATACCAATATGTGTCATCATCTGCTTTAGGTTTTTCATTTGAACATTCTTTAGTTGATTCTTCTTCCGGTTTTTTAAATAGTGCCCATTCATTTCTATTTTAAATATTTAGGTATAAAGTGAAGTGTGTATAAAGTGAGTGAGTATTTAAAATATTTAGGTAATATTGAATTATGCGAATCTGTCAAAAGCTATCCATAGGTATTTAATACTTTTTAAAAGACGTTCATTTTTTGTACTATAACGAATCGATTCCAATAATTCCCTTTGCTTGTTATCGTAGATAAGTTGCTCAGCTTTGATATTGAACAGAACATCCAAGAAGCTCCAGGGACAATGTCGATTTCTTGTTGCGCTACAGAAACTGAATAGAATACTAATGAAGAAAGTTAGCGCCTCGGGAGTGAAACAGATCAAGTCAATAAGTTATCTATCAGTTAACTTACTCAGAAATAGTCGCTCGAAGAAAACAAGCTGCTTGTACAAAAAATAACTATTATCATTCTAAAATGAAAAGATTTCACTCTTTACTAAACATTTTTTTTTGAAGAGAACTTTGCGAAATTCTTGATGGTATTTAGATTATGGGGCACTTTTCTTTCACGGCTTTAATTAAAGTTCTATACCTAATGATCACATTATAATTGAGTCTTGTTTGCAACCAGAGATTTAAATGAATTTGCTCCTTAATTCTTTGAGATTAAGGCCTAGCCAGAAAGAAATTACATTCGAAGACTTGAATACAAGCATTTGATGTTATATTATGTCGTTTTTGAAAAAAAGAATTCAAGAATTCGCATGGCACAGTTAGTCACTTCACTGCACACGTTCGTTGCATAAAATGAATACCCAAGTAGGTACATCAATTAGAGACCACGTCAAATGTATGGATGACGTATGTCATTCATACAGTCTTTTTGTTTGTGATCGCGAAAGCATATTGTGACATTGGCTATCGTCTTAATGTCAATGCCATGACCTCGAGGCCACCCAGAAGATATCCAACCCATACGAAATTTCACCTGATTGATCACTTTTTACTGAGTCAATCCAAATTTTATTTTAATTATTCCTTGTAAGTACCGAATTGTTTACTATTCAATTTATTTAAAATTTTAAACGAAAACGCTAAGTGACAAACATAAAAAATGTCTTGTTAACTCAATAAAGTTGACACCACGAATAAACCAATTTTTACGCGTGACGATTTTTTAAACAGGCTTCACAGCTAGATGAACATGAATTAAAGCAGATAAACGAGACGCCTATTATCTGAGCGCAATTCTATTATAGCTGACGAGTAATCATGCATAAAACATAATTGTTTCAACATAAAACATATTTTCACAATGCGCCAGTGGCATTTTTGTTGTTCGAACAACACAAGCAAGATCGAGACAACAGATGGTAGCAAGACGGACAATTTAATATTTCCCTTCATACAACTGCATTAGTAACAAAGGGAAATAAGTTACCTTGATACTGGAAGTTGGATTGGTAATAACACGGGCAAAAAAGGATGATGTGAAGGATGATAAACCGATGATCACTTGCTCCGTGCAAATATCAAAGTATTCACACTAAAACATTTTAGTAGACGAATCCCTTTGGGTTATTAAGCATCTTATAAAAGTGAAACTGGACTCAAAAAAAACACTCCAAAAACTCGTTCGCAAAACAGGTTCCCAACAAAAATACACACCGTGCTTAAATGTTTGTAACACGTGGGGCAACCCCCAACCTTAGATCCCCTATACCTACGGCTCTGCTCAAATTTTAACCTTAGCACAGTCGTAATAGGTTCGAATCACATCAACGGTGATTTAAGCACCCCAGCCATATAAATTACTGCAAGTGCAATTCAGGGTGCAGTGGATCGATAGAGCGGGTTCGGTTTCCGATTTTGTAATTGGAAACGTCTGTGCCACCTACGAAAAACAGTTTGATGTTTTCCAGAACATTCTATACGCCACGTGGCAATCTATGCTTGCTTGCTAATATTATAAAGCTGAAGAGTTTGTTTTATTTGAGTGCACTAATCTCAGAAACTACTGATATTTAAACTGAAAAAATCGTTTTGTGTTAGATAGTCCATTTATCGAGGAAGACTATTAACATCACGATGTGTTATTTTCTGACGTCCACGCGAACGAAGTCGCGAGCACAGCTAGTATATATTATAAAAATGCTCACTTTTGAATATAAATAGTTACTTTTAAATTTTACTGGATTATATAAATGAAAAGAAAACAAAAATAAAAATTTCATGGAGAAAATACTGGTAGCTCATCATAATCAAAAATGTGTATACGAACAGAAGATTATTGCAATAGTTATAATCTTGTAACAAAGATGTACAGCTTATCATGTGCATACAGTTTAAACAAAAACACGAATAGCTTGCTTAATTTCACTGTTTTATTTTTTTTTGTTTTTCCATTAAAAAAGATTGACTACATATTACAAATTAATTTCTAATTATTTATATAAAAATTATAAAGTTTATATGCCTAGCCTAGGTTATGGAAGAACTGTAACCGCCTTATTACAAAACATGGACTAAAGTTAGTCCTGGTTTAAACCAGGACTAAGTTGACGCTGTCTCTATCTATGTATATTGACACAAGTGAAAGCGCACTACTTTTAAACCAAGACTAACTTTAGACCAGGTTTAAACCAGGTTTTGTAATAAGACCGTAAGTGACCAATTTATTATTTGCCCGCCATAAGTATAATGGTGTCGGACAACGTGTTCAATAGATAAAGCTGAACAAAGCATGCTTTGTTCCTCCGAAACATGTGCCATGTTCATGCTGTAATCAGATCCAGGCATTGCTCAAGGCCGTTTCATGGTCAAAGCTGATTGTGGAAAAACAACTGTGCTTACAGTCATCATCATCATCGCCACGAAGCACTATTATTACCCGAGATATACCAACAATTAGATAATGAGCGCAGAGTGAGGCACCTCGGAGGTTTTATTCTTATAAAACTTTAATGTTTCGTGCCTGTCGAATGCTGTACATACTTTAAAGAAAACCGACCGAGTGTCACGTCTATCGCATAGAAGACTACAGTCAAATGACGTCATATTGTGCCTCTGCGAGAGTAAGGTTGAGAGAGCTCATTAGGGGAGATGTACTGTGAAAGACGAGTACGAATCTTGGAATATCGAAATACTAGAGTAGCCCCTCCGAGCTGTAGGTAAATGTGAGCGATAATTACAAAGCATTAGAAACAATGTCATGAGAACGTTGTTCTGAGCATGACAAATTGTTTGCATGGAAATATCTAAATACTAACTGTCCTTCGTATAAAGTGAAATAGTACTCATGATTGTAAATCATTCTCTACTTTATGTCAACTGTTTGCACATGATAAATCATTAATACGTACTGATAAAAGCAAATAATTAAATATGTTCCACTTTAGTGACGATTCATTATGTCAATGATCAGGGCTTGGGAGAAGATTACATAAATAGCAATTATTAGCTTGATATCATAACATCTTTACTCTTCACAGGTTTGTCATAGACCCGGTGCCTAAGTTTTAAATCATTCGTCTGACTTCGAGCCGAGCGATGAATATATCATTAGGATTGCCCACCCCATGGCAGATGGCTACCAGTCGCCTATAGTACATGTGGTTCCCCTGAAATTTGCAAACGTACAACCCCAACAAGAAGCCCCAATGTAGTCGCCAACTTGTGAAATAAAATGTCAACACTCAGAACAACCACACGACAAAAAATAAAGTTTAGATGGAGAAACATAATTCCTGTATGACCATGCAGCTTCGCCTAACGTGAACTCGTAAAGCTACCGAGCATAATAAATATGTCTCGCGACACCGTAGACGCGGACATAAAATAGTTTCCACCAAATTAGAATACGGTGCCACTTTGTTAAGACGACGCGTGTTAATTGATATGATTGGTGTATCATTTCCAAAGACGTAAGCCATCCTTCCTCATTAGGTGCCTACTTTTTGATTTATGCCGCCGTCGCTTCTTTGTAGAAGTGATACATTGGTATGATTTGGACCCCACCAATCCACACTGCACTAGCGTGGTGGGAGACGGCGCATAGTCAGACTCCGAAGTTGGCAAACTAGCAGACTCTGATGATAAGTAGCCAACAGTCTCCTACACGTCTCTACACGTGGTTCCTGTAAAAATCTGTCGCCAATTTGTGATATAAGATGTCAAGTCACAGCTGCTTACTACAGTACAGTACCAAAAACAGATAAAAAGATATGATCACCATAGAAGAATACAAATAGCTTAGGACAAATAAAACTAAAACGTAATGGAAAGTGGAAATAAAAGTTGCATGCCCAATTTAAGCAGAAAATAGAGTGCGGGGTTTTTTGTCTTATAGCATTTACATCACAGCCATTTGTCTTAGCATTCGTGTTCGGTTCGTTTCCAAGTCTGATGGCAGACATAAAATACCAACTAGTTTTAAGGCAAATGGAATACGTTTTGTTTTACCTGTAACCTATGACGATATTTAAGTTGAATTAAAATGTCTGTTTATTTATAGTCATGACTTCATAGTATTTCGCAGGATATGCAATATGTTATCTTAATTGAGGTATAGGCCGTCAGTGTCATTAAAAAAATATACACGTGTATATGCTGATCAAAGAGCGTCGGTGGCGCTGTGGACTCGGCACTTGCCTTCCAATCGGGAGGTCGGGGTTCGAGACCCGCCATGTATAATGTGTTTTTCGTTTCGAATTTCATATGTACATTTGTCTGACGCTCTCACGGTGAAGGAAAACATCGTGAGGCAACCTGCATACATCTGCGAAGAAATTCAATGATGTATGTGAAGTCGACCAATCCGCACTGGGCCAGCGTGGTTGACTAAGGCCTAATCACCCTAACATAGGGTAGGCTCGAACCCCTCGGTGGGGACGTATGTGAGCTGTGATGATGATGATGCTGATCGATCTATATTCTGAATATCTACAAATACTGTGGCGATAACATATGCCAATTTATTGCACGCCCGCCGTATCTAACTAACGGAGAGTGGTTTACATAAGTTTTGAACACAGTTACGAGAGTCATGCACCTGGTTAAAGATAAGATTGAACGTGTAAAATAGTGTTCCAGTTTTTGTAAATTGTGCGAGTTGTGAGACAACATGGCGAGATGATAGGATTTACAGATTAGATATGGACGTCCCTGAGCAGTTGACTTAACATTTTACAGTACCTGATTCTTATTTACTTTTTCTTTTATGTGCATTTACAGTCTTTTACATAGTCATTGAATGAAAAAAACTCTTACCTATAATTTTTTGAACAAAGACAGCATGAAATAATATGTTAGAACATTCGTTATTTAATCATTGACTGTAGTCTAAAGAACAAGTAATTTTTTATCTGCATTATAAATCTACACCGTTTAATTTAAAAAAATAGAAACAATATTGCACCTGTTTGTTATATTATAACTTTTAATATTTGAGATTTAACTTCACTTTAGGCAGTAGTGGCAAAATAATTTATTAGCCGTCCAACTAAAAGACGAGCCATCTAGATCACAAACATTTGTTTTGCTTAAAGTATACCTACCTAAGGTCCAAGTATTAGATTAGAATTCATCTCACACATCTGATTTTATGAAGGCTACTTCAAATATTGCTGCTTATGCTGACGACATGTCTGTGTTTACTGAATAATAGGCGGCACACGTGTTGGCAACAACAGAAAACATATTGAAATATCACCCGCAAGATTTTCCAACCTATATTATTCCTTGAACAAAAATACAACGGCAAGAAACGAATGATTGTAATGATAGAGTGCAAGTCAAAGTTTCAGAGGGGTGGGTTTCAGGGAATGATGGATAGGCACGGTTTGGTAAAAGTGTGTGGAATGTACGATGTCGCATTAAAGTGACATTGACATATGTTACAATGAAATATAAATATAATGACAATTGTTATTGTCGTCAATATATATATCTATACTAATATTATAAAGAGGAAAGATTTGATTGTTTGTATTGAATAGGCTTTGAAACTACTGAACTCATTTTTATGAAAGTTGGTATAGGGATAGTTCGAGACCAGGGTAAGGACATAGGGTAATTTTCCTACGGAAAAAAAACCCACGGGAAAACAAAAATAACGCGGACGAAGTCGCGAGCGGAAAGCTAGTATATTATATTTTGATATCTATACTAATATTATAAAGAGGAAAAATTGTATTGTTTGATTGCATTGAATGGGCTCCGAGACTACTGGACCGATTTGAAAAATTCCTTCACATCTAGAATCCTACATTATCCCTGATGAACATAGGCCACAAAATTACTTTTCCCACGGGAATACAGAAATAACGCGGGCAAAGCTGCGAGCGGTAAGCTAGTTCAGTATAATGAGTTTGAACACAGTATAATATGTGTACTAAATATCAACATATTCTACCGATAAATACGTCAATTAAAGCTACCGCGTATATACTAAGTCCAAATATGAACAGAAATTCGTGTCTTAATTAAAATCAACATTATCATCGTACAATAACAGCGAGAAAAGGCATAATTATCTCAACCACTACTCCAGTTTCGTGAGATAATACGAGTGTTTGACTTTGTTTGTCTGAAAACCTCAAAAGAGGCCCATATTCTCCACATTATTATATTCTATTCTTTGATTCTCCGTTCAATTAGACGCCGGTGTGGACCCTCATCTTGTTTCGGTGTCTCTCTATCTGTCCACTTCCGGTTTAATAAGCTATGATTTATTGTCCCTTGGTCCATTGAAACTAATCTCGATAGCTCGTATAAAATAAAAAACCTTAAAGAGAATTGAATATTCAAACAATAAGACGGTAATTAGATCACATTTGTATGAAGCGATATAGTTGAATTTTTAATAATTTGTAGTGTCATTCAATTGCAATTATTGAAACTAACACCTTTTCGAAAATATTCAAAATTTAAATTTTTAAGGAATCTTTAAGAATTCTTTATATGAGATACTCGTACCTACATACAGAGTTATTTTTAGAACACCCGCGAAATATGGGCGTAATATGTGGATTTAACAAAAAAAAACCGACACCTTTTATATTACTTTCTTTATCTTATATCCAATTTAGGCGGGGGGTCCGAAAATAACCACTATGTGGAAATAAGTAAATAATGAAACTAGTACCCAGATACCATATCAACAATAATAAAAGAAATCTTATTTCCCTTCATTTCAAAAATAATTTTTCAACGGTTTTTTGCTTGTAGCTACTGTGATGTGTTGCTGTTGTTGTTGTTGGGCCAAATTAAATAATTAAAACTTAACCCCCATGCTGTTGACCGATTGATCTAAAATTTGGCACACTCATAATCATATCATCATTATATCATCAATAATGTATGGTCAGCAATATCATTGTAAATCCAAGATGGCCGCCATCACAAAATGGCGGATTAGATTTTTTCAGCTCCCTAAATATGGGTAACGGGTATCAAATGAACGGGCGTGACTAGTAGAACACAGTAAGTACATCACAAAAGAAATTAAACACTTGAAAATAAGAACAGGTAGGTATTTTTTAAAGTTTAACTGTTCTATTGAAAGGAAAGAAATGATAATATAGAAATAGTGTACTAACAGCTAAAAAATCATTAGGTGGCTCGTGGAGCGTAGCGTAACCTGAGTGAATATGTAAATAGCTATTATAATGATTAGCGGTTGACTGTTGATAGAAATTTCACGCGCCACACGATTTTATTTTTGCGTCTGATCAATGCTCTTACTAGACTGATGAGGAGAGTGGTGTGATGACTGGTGCTTATGACCTACCTAATTATTTTTTAGCATTTAGTACACTATCTACATACATCATCATAATCTAAATGTTTTCAATAAAACTGTTTTATCTAAAAAAATATCATTTTTTTAACATTAAATAGTATATCTTCATTCAACGAATATACTACCTACCTTTGTTCGGATTCAATCAAAACACTGGGTGCAGTGCCCTTGCACGGCCGTGACTCATCTCTCAAGTGTAACGCAGCGCACTACACCGAATTAGACAGATAACATGTTAGAATATTTATTTTCGGAATACAAAGATCAAGTTAAAGAGGGATTTGAGAAGCGTCGGGAAGTGCTGAGGCATGATACAGATTCACATGTTCTTGCGTTTAAGTCCCTTTTAATATGTACTTCTTACATCTACGTATAAGTAGACCTAGTGTAATATAATACTTACAAAGTTTTCAACCGAAAAATGACTAAATAAATAAAAAAAAAACTTTGTCTCGGGCGGGATTCGAAACCGCTTCTTCAGCATATTGTGTTGACGCCTTAACCACTGCGACACCGATAACGGTCCCAACGAAATTTTTACGGTATGATCTGTTAGTTAAACTACGTATCAACCAGAGATTTTAATATTAACATGATTCTTGCATATTAGTTAATTTTTTTTTTCAATTTTTTTGCTTTTTTTAAGAAACACCGAGGAAAGATGTGAACAAATTGAAACAGAAAAATACGTCAGTACCTTTGTATGTTTCATCAAAAGAACACCAGTAATACTGTTGTGGCTTTGTATTAAAAAAAAATGCAAAAAGAAATACTCGTATATTATTCACAATAACATTAAAAAAGTCAATTATAGTTACACCACGAAATACTACTGAAATAGTTTTCGTAGTAGAATTAGTTCTTTATGGATTATAACAATCAAACAATGAAACCAACAAAACCTAAAAAACACTGAACAGTAGCTAATATTATGTGTTATAATACCCGTTTTGAAGTTCACAACATTCGAATAATCAGTGGGAGTGACTGCTCTAAATATGGCAGCACCAACGGAGCGTTTAAATCTGAGCGATTCGCGAGCTCAGGCAAACCAACAAAATGTCTCATAAAGAAATGACGCTGTGAGTGAATGGGCAACTAATGAAAGACGATGAACAAAGACGCAGTATACTTCTATAGTCGGGCATTTTGGTCAAACATGCATTGCGATCGACGATGCAAAAACTCGCAAATGTCTTATTCACATTTACTGCGACAAACGAATTCGACAATTTCCTACTAAGTTGCTTTCCACTTCCATCCATACTAATAATATTATAAACGGGAAAGTGTATGTGTGTGTCTGTTTGTTTGTCCGTCTTTCACGGCAAAACGGAGCGACCAATTGACGTGATTTTTTAAGTGGAGATAGTTGAAGGGATGGAGAGTGACATAGGGTACTTTTTGTAGCCTATGTCACTAACCCCCCCACTTCCCTAAAATTTTGTATGGAGCATTCCGCAATTTTCAAGGTAGAAAGCTCAGGTTAGGTCTTGCGTGGAATATTGCTCGCACCTTTGGGACGGCTCCGCTCAGTACCTGCTCGATGCTCTGGACAGATTGCAGCGTCGCGCTATTCGCATTATTGGCGATGTAGAGGTAACTAACACCCTCGAGCCTCTACAACTTCGTCGTGACATCGCCTCTCTTAGCGCCTTTTATCGAATGTTCCATGGGGAATGCTCTGAGGAGCTCTTTAACCTTATCTCTCCCTCTCCATTCCTTAACAGAAACACGCGTAAGGGCCTTCGGAGTCATCCGTACACGGTGTCCTCCTTTTCACACCGTACCAAGAAATTCCAAGATTCCTTCTTCTGTCGTTCATCCCACTCTTGGAATTCTCTACCTGCGCACGTGTTTCCTCCATCCTACAACATGGGTTCCTTCAAAAGAGGCGTGAAAAAGCATCTTTTGGGCCGGCAAGGGGCGGGCAGGTAGGATAGTGGATGTCGTCCCTACTCTACCTGTCAACTCATTTGGTCCTCTTTCACCGCTTAACATCAGGCGGGAGGAGGTCATTTGCCGGGTCATACATTAAAAAAAAGCTAAAAATTGGTATGCGGACTATTTGTCACTAACAAAAAAATCGTGCATCATTTTTTTGGAAATCTGGCCCCAACCCCTTAGAAGAGGGGGTGAAATTTTATATGGGACTTTCGCAGTTTTCAAGGTAGGAAGCTAAAAATCGGTACACAGACTAATAGTTACCAACGAAAAATACCTGCCTTTTTTTTAATCTTCCGTGTTACTCCGAATTTCACGCGAGCGAAGCCGCAGGCAAAAGCTAGTAAAATATAAAAGCAGCTATTTCAGCAACAAATCGAACTGCTCTGAGCCGTGATGATCAAGTCAGTTACGTATTCACTCGATTTGGTCACAAGGAATGGAATTCCTGATTGTGGCGTTAATTTTGGATGAAAGGGCAAAGTGGACGAATAAAATTAAGAGATACGTAATTCGGTAGTAACGAACATAGACCATACTTGACTTGGTAACTATAACTGGCGTCAATATTTATGTGGTTACACAAGATAAGATATATTATTTACAATAAACTTTATACTTGGAGCGTATGTTGCTATTAACACGACATAAATCCAATCTGATGGCTTGCCGCTAAATGACAACAACTTTTCAAATATTATTAAAATTTAGATTCAGGTTCTGAAACTCTAGATATATGTATATGAGTAGTTTAAAGCGTTGCTGAATAGCAAAAGTTAAGAGTTCACATAATGGTAAAGCTACAATCCTAAAATTCATCTTCTTAAAGCTATTTTATTTTCACGCGATCCTCGAATAGAATATTTCGAGTCTGCTAAAAGAGCCATTTCCGCGAAGAGCAAATCTGCTTAGTTCAAAGTTGGTTGTTTATTTTCTACTTGCTTGTTCGGGATTAAGTTTTCACGTACATCGTCTGAAGCACTATGTTCTAGTTAGTTGTGTACTTAGTGTGTTTCAAACTCAACTGTTATTTCGTAAAGCTAGCAAATATAATGTTAAGTAGGGGATTCAATATACACTGTGTAACAAAAATCCAGTGAACCAATTTAGGAGCATGTTCAGAATCGATATATAAAAGTTAAGACATCGTTGAAAATCCAAAACTGTAAAATTAATTTCGAAGTCCCTCATATAAATAGGTCTGTGAAGAAAAAGTGTATGAGGAATTGGAAAAATAATTTTACAAATTCGAATTTTTAATGTCGCCATTTCTTTTCTGAGCATGCTCCTAAAAGGGTTCACGGGATTTTTGTTGCACACTGTACGTAGTAAAACGCAGATTATTTGTTTAAAAACTATATTTGAGGAAGAGTCTCATGGGATAAATATACACGAGCTATCAAAATTAGAGTAGAAGTATGAAATACATGTCAGATTCAAAATTCATATTAGAAAAGTAAACAAGTATAAAACTGCCAGTGTCCTTATTAATTTAATAAGTTTTAACACCTCCCCGTAATAAGGACACCACGTATAAGACTTAGGAGAGAAAAAGTATACAACACATAACATCCTGTAGGTACAACATATGTACAACTTAAACCTAAAAGATCCGAACAATAGACACTAAGACTAACAAAATTAACATACACACTAAGACTAACAAAATTAATAATAGCGACTTAACACAATAATTATACATTTCAACTAAATTAAACCTAGAAGTTTAATGCACTTCTGATGCTTAAGTTTAGGAAGTGATTTTGTAAGAACATCAGCTGGCATTTGTGTTGTGGGAATGTAATGGAATGAGATGTGCGAGTCGTCTAAACAAGTGTGTATGAAATGATAGCGAATGTCGATATGTTTGGATCTGGAATGATAACTGTTACTGTGAGAAAGCTTTAAGGCGCTTTGATTGTCACAGTATAGTTTGACCTGTGTATCTGTGTTGATAAGCTTATTTACAATGGACCGGATATAGATCGCCTCTTTACATGCATCGCTGAGAGACATGTATTCAGCTTCGGTTGTTGAAAGAGCGACCGTACGCTGCTTACGGGATTCCCAAGAGATGGGTGCTCCACTTAACATAAAAACGTAGCCGGTATAAGATCGACGATCTACCAGACATGATCCAAGTCTAAGCAGGAACTTCGAGTGACATGAAAAACTATTTTTGTTGATTTTGTCGCCTTGAGGTAGCGAACGACTCTCTTAGCGGCTCGCCAATCGAGACGTTCGTCTTCTTTCTCCGGCAAAATCAGTTTTAGTCCTGGCTCTAGCGGAGTCGAGACAGGGATCGCATCGGTAAGACCAAACTTAGAAATAAGTTTTTCTATGTAACTAGTTTGATCCAATGTGATCATGTCGTTGGTTTGTGTGACCCGCATTCCAAGACAGTCTTTTAATGGGCCTAAGTCTTTGACAATAAACTTTTTGTGTAGCTGACTTTTGAATTCATTTTTCATACCCTCATTATTGCTGAAGAGGTAAAAGTCATCTACAAATACTGCCACAATTAAAAGATCTTTATCTTTACGTTTGAAGTATATACAGTGCTCCGTCTCCAATTGTGTCATTGAAAGACACGCCATGGCTTCGTGAACTTTTAAGTTCCATTGACGCGGAGCCTGCTTTAAGCCATAAAGCGATTTTTTAAGAAGACAGACTTTGTTTTTGCCTTCGAAAGAGTAACCTTCAGGTTGCTCCATAAAAATTTCCTCCTCTAAATCGCCATTGAGGAAGGCAGTTTCCACATCCATGTGGTCAATTTTTAAATTAAACTTTGCTGACAAGGCTAGAAGAATCTTAATTGCAGACAGTCTAGCTACTGGCGAAAAAGTTTCCCCGTAGTCAACACCATAGACTTGTGTAAATCCTTTTGCTACAAGTCTAGCCTTGAACTTAACAATTTTGCCCTCGGTATCCCTTTTAATTTTAAACACCCATTTATTTTTAATTATTTTTCTGTCTACAGGTCTATCTACTATAACCCATGTGCCATTTTTTAAAAGGCATTCGTATTCCGCTTCCATTGCCTTGACCCATTCCATTTTGTTTGTATCCTCCATGGCTTTTTGGTAGCTCTCTGGTTCGGAGTGACTACAAATTAAATGGAGAGAGTCGTTTTCAGGGAAACGAACGGGTGGTCGGCGATCTCTGGACGGATAACGTCTCTCACTCACCTCAGTAATGACGACACTTGGTTCTGTATGATGCTCCAATTCTGCGTCAGGTAAAGCAGCAGTTACTGCTTCAGCTGATAAAGTTGGAACGCTATCAGAAACAGGTTGGTTTGTATCAGCATTACATGGGTGTGGAGGTGCAGGAGATGAGTCCTCTAAAACTGCGGAATTGGGTTGTGGTATAGAAGATGACGTAGACGGTTGAAAATCGACAATGTAAGGGCTGGAATATATTGGGGAATTCTCGAATGTATCTTCATTGACTGGTTGGCCGGAAGAAGTTGGAGTGAGAGTGGGGGATGTATGTTCTATAAAAATAACATCCCTGGCGATGATGACAGTCCTTGGACTCTTAGCATCAATTAGGCGGTAACCTTTGGAATGCTCAGCATACCCAACAAATACAAATTTTTTAGTTTTAGGGTCAAGCTTTTTACGCTTTTCTCTAGGAATGAGCATATGAGCTTCGCAGCCGAAAACTTTTAAATGAGAAAGGTTTACCTTTGCACCTGTCCAAACTTCCTCTGGGATTCGGTTGTTGAGCGCAGTCGTAGGGGAATGATTCTTTAGATAAATAGCTGTACTTACAGCTTCTCCCCAGTAGGCTCGAGAAAGAC
This sequence comes from Schoenobius gigantellus, assembly GCA_963935595.1. Taxonomy (NCBI): domain Eukaryota; kingdom Metazoa; phylum Arthropoda; class Insecta; order Lepidoptera; family Crambidae; genus Schoenobius; species Schoenobius gigantellus. Next base: position 54,913,849 of record OZ012542.1, on the reverse strand, counting down.
CAGCATCCTGAAGCATTGACCGCGCTTTTTCTACAACAGTACGATTAACATGTGCGTGTGGTGTGAGAGCTCTTTTTTTAAAAGTTCTAATATTTTTACGAAATCAAGGAAGAATTTAGGAAATAATTGTGAAAACAACATGGTGAAGATAAAAAAATTGTGAAATCAATAGGGAGAAAGTTCTGGTCGATTAACTGGAACACTCACTCTGCCAACCAGAGAAAATACGTAACTCCGGTCTCAAAATATATTAGATATAAATGTTCAACATTTTTATGTGGAATAATTGTGTTGAATTTGTGAAACCTATTCACAAATATTCAAAAGATTTTAACGGTTTATAAGGATTTGGCAAAGGTTTATTTGGAACACTCAGTTCTCTTATGGTGCAGACGGAGTGTTCCTAAACTTATCAACTTTGGCTAAATAAATCGTTAATATTCTTACTCTGTTTTACGAGTATAACGCAGAGTCAATTTGTGAAACAAAAACCTTAACGTAAAACAGAATAGTTAGAGAATAAATGAAAAAAAAACTTTCTTTTCAACATCCCGTGCGAGAGCTCCGTATTTTAGATTTTATTTACATAACCTGAACTTAAATACAAACGGAGGCCACATCAGAAATTGTGAAAATGTTGTCACTAAAGTTTTGACACGTTTTTTATTTCTGAGATTGTTTAATTTAAACAATAATCAACATTATTACATTTCTATGTGAGAAATTTGTTTAGGGTGACCATGCATACATCAAATAAAATATTGTTGTTTGTACTTTTTAATTTTTTTATATTATTTATGCCTAAGGTGGTACATGCTCGCCTAAAAGATGCTTTTTTATTTACATATGTTCAGATTATACTGATCCGGGAAAACAGATTCAAATTCAATATTCTTTATTCAATTGGGATTTTACAATCACTTTTGAACGTCAAAGAAGCTACGCCTTTGGTTCACAAGTCTACGGCGGGAGACATTGTACTAGAAAGAACCAGCAACCGCTTTTTTTTTCTCCCTGTATTGTTACATAGTCGTCAATTGGAAGCTGAATTCAAAGTAAAAGATTGAGTTCAACTTCCATTACAAGATTAGATTATTATACATTTAAATATCTATAAATTAAGTCTACAATTAAGACCAAGCATTGACATCATTCAGATAATCATTGACTTTATAATATCCTTTACTCATTAGTCTTTTTTACATGCGCTACAAATAAATAAATAAATAAATAAAAATGCGCAAATAAATAAATCGTACTGATGAAGATAGGTACTTACGTTCTTACTTATTACCAGTAAGCGGGAACACACGATTATATAACAACACAATACAAATAAATAATTGCAACGCTCAATCAAATGTTGCGTTTGACAGGAATCTATAGAAATCTATGGAAATATCTACAGGAAAGCTATGAGTGTAAACAGTAAATAGTTAGCATAGCTGGGCACCGTTAATCAAATAGATAACTTCTTTAATCGTTAATCCGTTACTAAAAAATTAACCTCGTTAAACGTTAAAACGTTACATTTCGGAAGATTTAACGCAAGTTAACGTTAGTCGTTAATCCGTTAACACGTGATACAAATTGCATTTTTTATATCGTTGTGGTTGTGATCTGCTTACAAAAACTGTTGTTTTGGGTTCTGGAAGTTAATAAGTTAGGTTCAAAAAAAGACAGTGTGTAAATATATAAAAAATAAAAGTGTGTAATTTAATCATCTGGCACAATGTGGATATTCCCCTTCATGAACATTAGTATGTTGAAGTTCTCGTCTGAGAGTGAGGCTCGTTTCGGTGTTAAAATATCTTTGCCGGTGGAAAAAAGACGTTCAACTGCAGCGCTCGAGGGTATAGCAGTATTATATTTAATATAAGTAAACAGATTTATAAACCTTTGCCAAATCCTAATAAACCGTTAAAATCTTTTGAATATTTGTGAATAGGTTTCACAAATTCAACACAATTATTCCACATAAAAATGTTGAACATTTATATCTAATATATTTTGAGACCGGAGTTACGTATTTTCTCTGGTTGGCAGAGTGAGTGTTCCAGTTAATCGACCAGAACTTTCTCCCTATTGATTTCACAATTTTTTTATCTTCACCATGTTGTTTTCACAATTATTTCCTAAATTCTTCCTTGATTTCGTAAAAATATTATAACTTTTAAAAAAAGAGCTCTCACACCACACGCACATCGATTAACCCGTTCAGATAATCCATTTTGTTGCGGATTATACGGAATGGAGGTTTGATGTACGATTCCATTTTGACGCAAATAATTCGACATCTGATGGTTAATGTACTCTCCGCCACCATCAGATCGCAAGATTTTAATTTTGAGGCCGGTTTGGTTTTCTACCAAACTTCTAAATTCGACGAACTTATGAAAAACTTCGTTTTTGTGCTTTAAAAGATAGCCGAAAGTTTTGCGTGAGAAGTTGTCGGTAAACGTTAATAAATATAGAGAACCGCCGAAAGAGTGTGTACTCATAGGTCCACAGAGGTCGGTATGGACAAGCTCTAATTTATTACGAGACTCCTTTCTTGAGGAAGTGTATGGCCTTCTTGCTAATTTGCCTTGTATGCATGGCACACAAGGCTCTGTTAGTCTGTCTGTGAAGTCTATGCCTAACTTTTTATTTTTTAATATATTGACAGCTTTGATATTTAAATGTCCAAGACGCCGATGCCATAGTAACGCTGTTTGTAAACAATTTGTATAATTGCACTTGGCTCGATTACAAATGTCAAGTTTATACAAGTTGTTGTGGTTTGAGGTAGTTGCAACAATTTCGCCTGAAACTTTACAAGTTTCCTTACGCAGAACTGTACCACCACGTTGGGAAAACAATACCACTAAACCATTACGAACCAGGCTACTTACAGACAACAAATTGGACGATAAATTTGGAACATATAAAACATTAGAAACAGTGCTTAAACTACTACTATTTACAGGCAAACGGACAGTACCTAATCCTTCAGATTGAATCTGGTCATTATTGGCAACGTAAATTGGTTTTGGCCGCTTGGTGAAGTTCTGGAAGCTGTGAAAATGGTTAGACATATGAGATGTTGCTCCAGAATCCAAGAGCCATTCCTGATTTTGATGGGGACCTGAGGGATGTGAAGTGAAAGAAGATGAAAGTGTTATATCTGTTGTAATGTTTGTTTTTTGTGATAAAGATGAAGATGAATTTTTGCGTTGTCTTTTCTTACAATCAGCTATAACGTGCCCAAACTTCTTACAATATTTACATTTGACTACTGATTTTGACGTAGATGCCGAAACGAATGCAGTGGTAGAAGGCTCTTCTTGACAAGACTTTTGGTCCGCCTTTAAAAGCCGCGTGGCTACAGAGTCCGACGAAATTTGCACACCAGAATGCTCCAAAGCCATGATCAAGGGCTTGTAATCTTCCGATAATCCAGCTAACATGATAACTCCGACAAACTCATCATTCAATCCAGCGTCAATTTCGAGTAGCTTCTCTTGTAAATCCCTTATGGAATTGATGTAGGTCTCCATGTCACCAAATGTTGTCAACTTTGTATTGAACAGTTGCCTTAGTAATGTAAGCTTTCTGTCGAGACTTCTATCAGCATACTGCGACTGTAGCTTACCCCAGGTTTCTTTTGCCGTCCTGGCAGACTTCACTGCCGAGTAAATGCGCGGAGCTACACTCAGGCAGATTTTTGCTCGTGTTTGTTCATCTAACCTGGTAAAATCTGACCTTTCGTTTGCAAACTCTTCTGGGCATTCGACGCACTTCCATAGTCCGCAATCAACTAAGAACATTTTCATGCCAAAGCTCCAGGATCCATAGTTGGAACGTCCTTCCAACTTTGGAATGGGAGGAACACCGCTGGCAATGACCGCTGGTCCAATATGAGCAGGAACAGAAGCATGATGGCGGTCACCCTGTGCTCTAGGGTTCTCTTCAGCCGATGGTGGTTCACTCATATTGTACGATTTGCACGAAAGATTATACACTTAAGGTTAAAGACTCTGGGCCCATAACCTGCAGTGAAAAACGCAGATTATTTGTTTAAAAACTATATTTGAGGAAGAGTCTCATGGGATAAATATACACGAGCTATCAAAATTAGAGTAGAAGTATGAAATACATGTCAGATTCAAAATTCATATTAGAAAAATAAACAAGTATAAAACTGCCAGTGTCCTTATTAATTTCATAAGTTTTAACAGTACGTAGTACTATTATCTATTCTGTGACACTGTTGAAGCACCATAACCATTAGGCATTTTTTTACATACTACAGGGAAGTTCTTGGTCTTCATCTGACCTGCCTGATGGTAAGTGATGATAAGGTGGTAGCGTGGTTTCACGTGGACTCCTCAACAACTGAGGAATATATTTAAAGATTCAACACTGTGGATTCATTCTTAATATATTGTATATATATACGAGTATATACACGGTGTTTCAAAATAACCAATAAATAATCAATTCTTTATCGAAAACTCATTATTAAAATGTGTTTACACGAAATGTTATTCAACCCAAAATTTTCATGTAAATCATAGACATGATGATGATGATACTAAAAATTTTGGGTTGAATGACATTAAGTGTAAACACATTTTAATAATGAGTTTTCGATAAGGATTTGTTTATTTATTGGTTATTTTGAAACACCGTGTATATATAACAATATTGCATGTAATTGAATCGAAAAATGTATGTTACCTAACTATAATATCTGTCTGGCAAATCTTACGGGTTTTGGTCTATATTAGCTACTAGCTGTGCCAGCGAACTACGTTTCGCCGTATATTTTTTACCCGTTTCTGCAACATTTGTCATTGATGCACAGCTCCTATTAGTCGTAGCGTGATGATGTTATATAGCCTAAAGCCTTCCCCGATAAATGGACTATGAAACACAAAAATAATTATTCAATTTGAATCAGTAGCTCCTGAGATTAGCGCGTCCAAGTGGTGGGTCGGTACGCGTTTTAGCAATACCGAAACTATGTATTGGTTTAGTTTGTAATAACGGTTTTTGAAACTATTTATTTTAGTAACTAGTTATTGAATGGGTATCGGGTATCGCAAGTGTCGATTGAGGGCTCGGTTTCGGTTCGAAGGAAAATCATGTTTTATTGAATAAATGATTTTATTCGGCATCTATCTATTGACGTGACTGAGTATTGGGTGTTCGATAGTAACCACCAGTATTATTTTGATAAATGAAAATGAACTTTCCTTCATACTTTGACCAGGCTTAGGACTGGCTGCCAGGTGGCAGGCGTATTTAAATTAAAAGTTCATTTGATTTTATGTACATTGTTATTCTGTACATATCCACAATATTTACCCTTTATTATAAACCTATTTTATATTTTACACGTTTTTATTTACATTAGTTACGAAGTTTTGTATTTACAATTCCTATTTTACAATTTGGCGCAAATCGTTTGCCGTGTCGGTTCCGTCAGCCTGGCGCCTAGTACCTATCGGCTCTCGCTCGGGTACCACGTTGCGAGCGACAGCAAGTGAACCGTCCGTTCCACACAATAAATAGTTACTCCCGATAAATAGTTTCTGAAGAAGTCAATACATAGTTTTCGGTATTGCTGCTAATAAATAGTTTCAATAACTGTTTACGGTTTATAACGCCCATAACTACGTCCAAGCAAACAAACAAACAAACAAACTCTGCAGCTTTATAATATTAGTATAGAAGTATAAATACGGTAATCGACATTTTGAGTCAGCCTAAGGTTGCCTAGAATATATCTAGACATTATCGTGTTGGCAATCACATTAGTGTCAATATTTAAGACTAAAGCTTACTTTAGCATACTTTAGCCTTTAAATCTTCGTCAACGATTTCCGCGGAAAAAAGAGAAGCGGATTTTTTATCTGCACAAAATTTTAGTGATAGCGAAAGTTAAATTAGTACTAATTTCGTTGTCAAAGTCAATCTACGTGTTGCGGCTAAGCGAAGATGTTGCGTGATCGCGTCGTACATTTTTTTACCACTAATATCCAATAGAAACTCATGAATACGAGTATAGAGGCAATCAGCTTTCAAGTGTTTACTCTATAGTCAGTGATAGTAGACAGTGAAATATTACGAGATAGTACAGCTGCTGCGCATACGAAAAACGCATTAATTAAGTCTGCAGTTCTGCACTGACTGTAGATAGATGATGTGTTTTTTAGTAAATAAAATATGAATTGATATCTGAAATAAAAAATATATATTTTTTATTTCAGATATCAATTCAAGTGGGTTTTAATAAAAATATTGAGGTTGAATAATTTGATGAAAGTTATAAGAGTTCGTTTTCCTGATTTTAAATGTAACTTTATTACACAAAAATCGTACATAATGCGTTCTCCGTAAGCGCGGCAGAGAGTACATTAGTATCATAATGGCTGTAGGCCTCTACCTCGTCACGGGAGTGTCTATTCTATAGAAAGCATTGGACTTAACCGAGAGCAATTCGCTAGCAAGGCTCTTCTTGTGTCCCTGGCTCGCCACTTACTCGTAGGTCCGCTGTGTCATCAAATCATTCTACTTCATAACACTATTATAGGAATATTGCATTAACAAAGTTGTAGTCTGAAGTTTTGCAACTATTGCAACTGATTCTCCGGCATTCGTTTGAACACTCATGTATTCAAGAATGTAACCATTAAAGAAAATAGTTCAAGGCAATTGTGAATTTTCAAGTAAAATAACTCCCCACCCGATCTTACCACAGTATGTTGCGTAAGCGCATATCTAGATGTCTCGAGTATCTAGGATAAAACGGTCGGTTTACTCGTGTGATAACTGAGGTCACCGACCTGGAATCAATTTCGTCACAAACACAATTTCCAGTGTTAGACTTGGTAATGTTTCCACGGACACTAATTGAAGCTGCATGCAGTTGTGTCAATTCTAGAGCTTCGAAATATTTCTCGGAAATGGTCTTATGATTTGATACTACGTCAGTTTTGCGAATACAAATCATCAATTATTGATGCGGAGATGTGATTTTTTTTTTGTCTTTCAGTACCAATAATAACAACGGTTCGACAGACATATTATGTATTTATAACCATAATTGGAAACCTATTTCTTTCTCTGGCATTTTAACATCGCACACTAATCAATTTGACCAACGGGAATCACTCATTCCCCTTTGGCTGCTGAGAATAAAGCCAGCGGAATTGGTAGCCAACGATAAATAAATAGAAGAAGTAAAGAGTACAATTTATTAATAAACTAACCTGCTATCAATGTTTTATATTTGTCATTGCATTTTTAATACACGTATGCTTAATAATAAAAGAAAAAATATATAATCTCTGGCGGGATTTAACCCTACGTCGTCTACGTACCGTGCGTGTTAAAGGCCACAAAGGACTTATCCAACCCGAAAGAAATTTCATCTGTATTGATTTATTTATACTTTGTTAAGCCTAAGTAAACTCTGTTCAATATTAATCACAACGTATTTAACATGCAATTTAGAAATCTTCACAGACTTCAATCCCGGGTCCTTTGAAAGGGGCGTGAAGAAGCACCTTGCAGTTCGGCAAGGTGAGGGTAGCTAGTGCAACGGGTATTCTTTCCCCTGCACTAGCTATCTTCGCATTTGGACTGCACTTCCACTTACCATAAGGTGGAATGGAGTCATTTGCTAGGCCCACTATAAAAAAATACCGTGATAAAAAAATGGTTTAGAATTAAAGCAAACTTACAAATTTTATATTCGTGAATTTGCGTTAACGAATCCCGCCCCCGGTGAATTTTTGTCTTGTCATGATTTATTATTCATTTTTCTGCTATCAATATGTCATCCAATCATCAGAAACACTTCTAGGTCATAAGCTAGGCTTAAAGCACATGCACAAAGGTCAAAGCAAATCAAACAGAACATAATAATAGGCACACAAAATTTAAACATTATCAAATTATACGCATTCGAATGAAGACAAATTACCCAAAACGATTCTAAAAGCGACAATTTCAAACGTCAATGGGACAGTGTAAACACACCTTTTTTTTTTTTTTTTTTTTTTTTTTGAGGCGGGGGAATCTCTTTACGATTCAACAAGGGGCTGAAAGCTGACAAAGCCGCCCCAAGGATATGCCATTGGACTCGGGTTACCTGGGTAACCCCATACCTGGCTAAACCACCCTCCAGAGCAACTTCTACCTCCGTAGAGACACACTCGGGATCGGCGTTAGCCATTCCCCGAGTGCGCCCCCTGGATTGTAGGCCTGACGCAAGCGCCAGGTCTTACCTCTACGGGGGGGTCGACAAGTGCAATAATTCGACCCCCCAGACGGGCAGGCCAGGGGTAGAAAAGTGTCTCCCGACCGGTTGTCGGCCGGCCGGGCCATTTCATCCCCAGCTTGCTTAGGGGAGTTGGTGGCGCGCGTCCAGGAACGCGCGCCTCCTCCTACCCAACCGCCTGCGCCGGAGCGGTGCGGCGAGAGGGTCAACCTCTCGCGCCCGCTCCGCTGCCTCCTTCTGCGAGATCACTTCCTCGCAGAAGGAGGCGACAGCCTCCCACGCCGTCGCGCTGGTCAGCATCTCGCGTGCGACGTTGGCCAGCACGACGGGCGCACCCCTACCTAGGCCCAGCGCGAGGGCTAATGCGTCGCGCTGGGGTCGCCAGGCCGGGCACTCCGAGAGGGTGTGTCCGGCCGTGTCGTCGGGAGCGCCGCAGTGGTGGCACTGCGGCGTCTCTTCCCTCCGTGCGACATGGTGCAGATAATGGCCGAAGCAGCCGTGCCCGGTCATCATCTGCACCATCCGGTAGGTGAGGCTGCCCTGCCGGCGCCCAACCCACTCCTCCAACACTGGACGAACGGCCTCGATCGTCCAGTGGCCGGCAGCTGGGTGGGCGAGCGTCTCGGCCCACTGGCGGAGAGCCTCCCTCTGCGCCAGGAGCCTTGTGCGCGCCACCTCCTGCGGGAGGGGGCGCTCCCCCCGACTCCTCGCTGCCACCCGATGTCGGTGCACGGCCGCAAGGACGCGTGCCTCGACATCCCACGGAGGCGAGCCCGCTAGAACGCAGGCCGCCCCGTGAGAGACCGTGCGGTAGGCCCGCACGGCCCGGGTGGCAATGACCCTCTGCGGCCTACGCAGGAGGGCCACCGTTCGGGGGGCGAGACGCTCCGCCCAAATCGGGGCTCCGTACAGCGCCATCGACTTTATCACCGTCTGATAAAGTCGACGGCTCGCTGCGCCTGGTCCCCCCACGTTGGGGAGGACCCGTCCGAGGGCTGCCGCGGCGGCACACAGCCTTGGGGCGAGGAGCTTAAAGTGCTCCCCGAAATCCCATCGGGGGTCCAGCACCAGACCGAGATACTTCATCGAGCTCTCGATCTGGACTTGCACCCCCTCTACTCGGACACGGAGCCCCGCCTGGGGTCTGCGGCGACGCGGCGGCCTGAACGAAATGGCCGTCGTCTTCTCGACGGCCACGTCCAGCCCGAGGAGGCGGATGCGCCGGACGACCATCGTCGCGCCGACCGACGCCAGGTGGACCGCCTCCTCATACGTGCGCCCCTTCGCCGCGACAAGGGTGTCGTCGGCGAAGCAGACAACCTCCATGTTCGGCAGGAGGTTGCCCCGCAGAACCCAGTTGTACCCCAGGTTCCAGAGCAGAGGGCCCAGCACGGAACCCTGGGGTACTCCCGCCGCCATCGGCCACCTGTGGACGCGACCATCCGCCCCCTCATACACGATTTCCCTCCCGCGGAGGTAATCGGTGATGAGGGAGCGGAGGTAGAGGGGCACTCCATGAAAACGCAGTGCCTCCTCTATGCATTCGTGGGGGAGGCTGTTGAATGCGTTGCGGATGTCTAATGACACCGCAACGACAACCTCCCCCGCCGACGTGGCCCCCTCAGTCCACCTCTTGAGGTGGGCCACGGCGTCCACGGTGGACCGGCCGGTGCGGAAACCGAACTGGCACTCAGCCAAGTCCGGTCCCGGGCCCTCCAGATGCTCGACGAGCCGGGAAGCGAGAATTTTCTCAAAAAACTTCCCGGCCTCGTCGAGCAGCACCACCGGCCTGTACCCCGACGGGGCATCGGCGGGGCGATTCGGCTTCCGCAGAAGGCAGAGTCGCCCCACCTTCCAGCACTGAGGGAAACGGCCCGAGGCGATGCTCGTATTGAGCACCGCCCGGAACCGCTCCTCCAGGGGGCCCAGTGCCAGGCACAGGACCCTCGCTGGCACCCCGTCCGGTCCCGGCGCCTTCCCCTTCCCCTTGCGCCGGAACCGCTCCCTCACCGCGTCGAACTCGAGGTCCGACACGGGAGGGCCCGCTTCCTCCACTTGGAGGGAGGCGTTGGGGGCGACCATCCTCGGGGGCTCGAAGGGTCCAGGGTCGGGGAAGAGCGACCCTAGAACCCTCTGTACAAGCCCCTCGTCCAACTGGTGTATCGGGGGAGCACCGTTATGGTACTTCCCCCTCACCAGTCGGTACGGCCGTCCCCAGGGGTCGGAGTCGAGGAGCTCTATAAAAGAGTTCCACGACTCCGTTTTGGCCCTCGAGATCTCCGTCTTGAGGGCCTTATTCGCCTCCCTGTACGCCCGACGCAGGGTTTCCTCTTCGTCGGGCGTCCTCCTGGTGGCGCGCCTTCTGCACCGCAGGTAGGCGCGCCTCGCCCTACAACTGGTGGCGCGCAGATCCGCGATGGTCTGCGACCACCAGTATACCTGCCGCTTGCGGGCGGCAGGTTTCGCCCGCGGCATGGCGGCGTCGCAGACGACTCTCAGGTCCTCTGCGAAGTGCACCGCCATGCCGTTAGCGTCGCCGGCGAGGTGCGGGGGCAGCTCAGACCACTCCCGCACCATCGCCGCCTCCAGCGCCACGTCGGGCTGGAGGTGCGTCACCGCCCACCGGCGGAAGGCGGCACCCGTCCCCGCTGGAGACGTGGAGGCGTGCGAGGGGGAGACCGAATATCGGACGTACCGGTGGTCCGACATGGTCTCCTCCTCTGCCTCCACTCTCCAGTCCCTCACCCTTGCGGCGAGGGGTGCGGTGGCTAGGGTCACGTCGACGATCGACGAACCCTGCCACCGCACGCACGTCGGGGTGGTCCCTCGGTTGAGGACGTCGAGGCCCAGGCTCGTGGCCCAGGACTCGACCAATTGACCCCTGACGTCCGTGGCGGGCGAGCCCCACACGCGCGACTTCGCGTTGAGGTCGCCCGCCACCAAAACTTGCAGGGGCGCCGCCCTCCTTACCACCCCCTCGACCGCAGTCAGGTAGGCCTCGAAGTCTGCCCGACTGCGGTTCGGGGAGAAGTAGGTGGACACCACCACCACTTCTCCCCACTTGACGGCCACGTAACCCGGCCCCCTCTCTCTAACCGAGATGAGGGGGGCCGAGCTGGTGGGCGGCACCACAACGGCCGCCAAGCCGTCGGTGGACTCAGCCCACCTCGTGGACTGAGGCACCGCGTACGGCTCGGCGACCACCGCCAGGTCTATCTGCCACTGCGCCATCGACTGGCACAGGAGATCTTGTGCCGCGGCGCAGTGGTTGATATTGGCTTGGAGGAGATTCCCTGTGGACCTACTGGCCATTGGCGATGTCCATGGAAATCTCCTCCCTGGCGGACAGTGTTGCCCGCCCGGTAGCCGCCACTGTGGCAGCCCTCGGCATCAGTCTTCCCCTCACCGGCGGGGGGTTGCAACTGAGGCCCCCCATCCGGTGAGTGGAAGGCTTGCCGGCGTCGGCGCACACGGCGCACTTTATCTGCCCCTGGCAGGTGGCGGCTGCGTGCCCCTCCGAACCGCAGCGGAAGCAGAGCGCGCTGCGGTCCTTGGCGGAGGGGCACCGCTGCACAGGGTGACCGATCCCCATGCAGCGGAAGCAGCGCATGGGGCGCTGCTCCAGCAGGCGGATGGAGGCGTTGCTCCATCCGACCGCGACTTTGCCAGCGCCTGCGAGGCGTTTGGCCACTTCGATGGGAGCTGACACGTTGGCGGCTCCCATGCCCCTGAGGCCAGGGTGGACAGTGCCCACCCTGATTGCAGAGCGGGGGCACTCCGCCAACGCGGCCAAGGCCTCGCATACCTCCGCTGCGGTCACCGAGTCATCCAGTCCGGTGACTCGAATGTCCGCAGTCTTGGTCGGACGCACCACCTTGGCGGCGTCGCCGAGTACCCCCGCTATGCGTGTGGCGAGCGCGTCAGCCTGCTCCGGCGAAGTGCCCTTCGGGAGCTCCATGATCCGAGCTCCCGTCACCCCAGTCCGGAACGTGGGGCTCCCCACAATTCCCATCTCCCCCAGCTTGATGCTGCCTTTCGCCGTTGCAATGGCGGCGGCGTATGTGGCGCCTTTTGCCACCGCTTCGGGCGACAGGCTAATCACCACCGCCAGAGTCTTGGGTGCCTTAGGCATCTTCGGCTTTGCGGCGGTGGTTGGGGGTGGAGGGGGCGCGGACTTGACCGGGGCCGTCACCGCAGCCGTCTTGGCTGGCTTCCTGCGCCCCTTCCTTACCACCGTGCTCCAGCCCTCCTTTTCGGGGGGCTTGGAGGTGTCAGGCCTCGAAGGGCCCGCCACCGGCACAGGAGTCGCGGCTGGAGCCGCCGGGGCCTTCTTCGGCCTTACCTCCCTGGCATTCTTCGGTAGGTTCGCCTCGGGGGCCAGGGTGGTCACTCCCTTCTTCTTCCTACCCCCGCTGGGTGCTGGCGCTGCTTCCGCATCAGCAGCGGGGGGTGCCTGCTTCGCGGGCTGACTCTCAGCAGCCTTGTCGCTAGCCAATGGGGGCCTGTGCGATTTGGCCGGCAAGAGGCGCCCGTCCACCTCCAGGCCATCCAGCCTGGCCGCACACATGTTCCCGAAGAGGGACATCATGTCCGATTGGAACGAGTCCATGAATGACATGAACTCGTCCCGGGTCACGATGTCCCCCTTCGGGGCCTCTGCTGCTGCTGCAGCTGGTACCGCCACTGGCGGTGGGCTCGCCCTCTGGCGTGGGCTCGCCCCCCCTCCCCGCTCCGAGTAGTCTCTTCTTAGGGCCACAAGCTCTGACTGTATCGCGTCGAGCTGCCCTTTCAGCCGGCGGTTGTCGGCCTGTAGGCGGCGAACCTCCTCGGAGGTCTTCCTATCAGCCAGAGTTCTGGCAACCCCGAGGATGGATGTGGAAGCCTCTTTGAGGTCCCTCACGCACGTACCCTTGAGGTTGCCAGACTTCTTGGCAACCTCCGTAATAAGCGAGGCGCTCGCTTCCGCCCTGTGTAGGAGTTCCTCGTTGGTGAGGCCCTCTGGTGAGGGAGGCCTCTCCTTCTTTGAGGTTTTCCCCTTACCTTTCCCTTTTGGGGGCTTGGGGACGTCTGCTTCAGCCGGGCCTTCCTCCAGCTCTTTACGGGCCTGGGAGAGTCCGGTCGTGTGGAGGTAAGAATCTCCCGCGTCATCGGGGGTGCTAACGCCCTTATTCTTCTTGGCCTTTCGGGCCTTGCGCGCAACTTTCGGCAACGGGGTCCTAGCCCTTGCCTCCATTTCGACCTCAGTCTCTACCTCCAGCTCTGAGTCAGTCCCAGAGCTGGCGCTGAAGAACTTGCCCAAGGAGGGCCTCTTCCGGCTCGCCGGCGTTTCCGACCTTAGTACCCATTCTTGGGTCCTGACATCAGACACACTGGCGTCCACCACCTGAACACTAACTCCCGAAAGGGGCCTCACCATCAGGTCCCTGATTTCAACGTCCGTCGCCTCTGAGGCTTCGGAGACGCTAAAGTTGTCCATAGTGGGACAAAGCTACGGGCCTAGCCCGTGACACACAAAATTGTACAAATGAGCAATACACAAATATACAACATAAAGATAAAACTTAACCTACCTTAAAATTAAGCACTCTAGTGTTCGTAACTTAAAAACTACGCCACTAGGGTCCACAAAATTGTCCTTGCAACTACCTTATAGACTAACACTTACGGTCTATATGGAGTCTTGATGCGCACGATGCGGCCGCACTGCAGTCCTGTTTGCACAGCAGCGCACACACGATACAGCACCACACCACACAAAACACCGCGTTCGCCCGACGCAAAAGCGCCGGGGTCGCCACCACACTGCACAGCACTATTAGGCACCGGGAGTGCCAACACCAGCACGGAGAACCGGGACCAGGACCGACGAGACCGGGACCAGGACCGGCGGGACCAAGACCGGCGGGACCAGGACCGGCGAGACCAGGACCAGCGAGACCGGGACCAGGGCCAGGACCGGCGGGACCGGGACCAGGACCGGCGGGACCGGGACCAGGACCGGCGGGACCGGGGCCAGGACCGGTAGAACCGGGACCAGGACCGGCGAGACCGGGGCCAGGACCAGGACCAACGCTTGGCCCGTTCTTCCTATCTTCGGCGAGATCAACACTTGTCGAAGTTGTAAGGACACTAGCACTTCACTTTACGTGTTCGCCACGACACTTAGTTTGTGTTCGGGGGTCTCACAACAAAACCACACCAATTTTATCAACTGGTCCGGGACCAGGACCAGCAAGACCGGGGCCGGGACCAACGGGACCAGGACCGGCGAGACCGGCGGGACCAGCGGGACCGGGGCCGAGACCGGTGAGACCGGGGCCAGGACCGGCGAGACCGGCGGGACCGGCGGGACCAGCGGGACCAACGGGACCGGGGCCGAGACCGGCGGGACCGGGACCAGGACCGGTGAGACCGACACTTGCAATCTATTGCATACGACCGGCGAAGCGTCTCGGTGAGCGCGTGTGCTCTCGACGGCGTCCAGAGCGCGAATCAGTGTAAACACACCTATCCCAACATAACATCTCAGACAAACAATTGAATGACCCAATGATGCAACAGTCATTACCACGGTTGCACTATTGTTATTGTTCAACTGGGCCAACGTAGGCTGAACTTTGTCAGCGTGAAGTAGAAACGGCAAACCGCGCAACAAGGGGCTCATTATTCGCCGGTCGCATTTACCACCTGCACCAACTTTGCGTGACCTGCTACACCTCCCGAGAGTCCATGAAATCATGGAGCAAGTTAATGATTCCCAGAGTTCTGCTTTTGTTGGAGTCGGATCACCGTTCGTCGCACTTGGCCTCTTTCGCAGAAATGGCGAACAGGGAATTTGATTAAGATCATACAGATTTCATGCCATTGTTTCATGATGAGCTCGCCCACGTTTTTGCACTCGATTAAAATATAATCGCCGGCAAATGGATACACCATTTAGTGACAATGTATTTTGCCATGAAATTACACGATAATCGAACTGCTTTAAGAAACAATTATAAAACACTTATTGTCGTTATCAAGACGAGGTTATCTCAAACTTGCGGACGCCGGCACCAACAATTTAAATAAGCTTTAAATGTGGAGTTGTGTGTATTACGTTGACAATAGAATGTATTTTGGCAACGTATTACTAACAATATTGAATCCAAAATGTACAGGACACCAGAACGCTTATTCTAAAGAGTAAATCACAAATAACCATAGGATAAAGGCTCATAATGCCCACGATGGGAAATAATAATCCAATTGTGAGTACTTTTAAAAAGTTGATAAAATGTCAACGGTTAAAGTAAAATTCATAATATCGAAACAGTCATATGGAAAGAAAATGGCGGACTGTACTTTTAATTTTGAAAATCAACGAAACAAAATCGCCTTCAGTATAATACTTACACAACACATAAAGATACAATACGGCTAAAACGGGCAATAGATCCGCAAATTTCCATCACCTACTCTGATCAATATATCAAAACCCTACGCAACTAAGTAAATGAAAGAACTTGTTGTAACATCACTGTGCCTTATCAACTTACAATCATTTACGTAGGAAGCCTAGGAGCGAGGCTGTGATAGTAAGATTGAACGTGTGGGCGAAGCTCAAGTTGCTCCGTTGTAAATAAGGTCAGTTCACACATGCGACGAGTGTAATAAATAAACAAACTTAAAGTTAGAAACAAGGAGGTTAGAATTTAGTCCCAACGCTAAAAAGGATACGTTTTAAAGGAAATAGTCATAACCAGGCGAAATAGAAAGATTCGGCCTAAATATTTTTCGCTACAGTGATAATGAGGTAGGTATTTACTTACATTTAGAAATGAAGCCAGCGGTTTAGTGGATTTGAGCGTTACAGCATTAAAATTCTATCAACCGATTCAACCATCAGAACAAAACGAAACGTTCCGCCGATTACTAACAGACAATTTCAATTAACTAGATTTATTATTGACGCGGAGCAGTGGATTTGGAAATTTAACGAGAGGAAATCTTGTATGATGATATCGAACAGAATTTACTTTCTTTGTTCGATGACGGTATTACTAGTTTTAACACTAAAGACGAATGCGGCAGATAATAGTTGTTAAGTCTGGCTATTATCAGTCGCTTTTAGGGCGTAGATGCTGGTAAAAAACAAAAGCGTGAAAATGCAACAATGGAATATACAACAGCAAAACACTTGAAATAAGCAATGCAGATGATATACACAAAAATGTAAAATTTATTGTTAACATACAAAAGAAGATAAAGAATTGAAGAACAGAGATAGATACAATGAAACGTAGGTAATTAAAAATTAAAATCTATAGCTTTCTTGAGCATAATACTCGTATAAAATTCAGATTAAATTAGTATTATTGTAAAAACAGATGAAAATCACCAAGATGAGATAGTATTGATTGATCTACAAATACATACCTATACAGGGTGGAAAAAAAGACCGTGGTTGGAGGAAAAATACCCTTAATAATGATGATGCCAAATTTTGCTGAAAGGAGACATTCCTTTATTTTCAAAAATAATTAAAACTGCATTTAAAGATTTTTGAAAAATCACCTGCTTGAGCCGGGAATCGAACCGGTGAAATGTGTCAAAAAAAACATTCTGTATTTTATGGTACCAACCGAAAGAGTTATTTATAAGGATCAATTTCTTTTAAACAACATAGTATCTTAAATTAAAAAAAGACCAAAAAAAATATTTTTCTTGGTTTTTTTTTTAATGCAGAAAAAATGCACAAAAGCATTAAATGCAGTTTTATTTATTTTTGAAAATAAAGGAATGTTTCCTTTCAGTAAAATTTGCTATCAACAATATTAAAGGTACTTTTCCTCCAACCGCGTTCTTTTTTTCCACCCGGTATAATATATGCAGTAAAGTTTGGATCATATTTTCCATTGAGGTCGACTATTAAATATATGCTCTGGAATGTGAACTACTAAAATTTGAAAATCAGTGCATCCTTTTACAGGTTCTGCGTTATTAATAAAAAGTGCAAGATTCCGACATACATTTAGTGGTCGTTAGACTTCACCAGGCCATAAACGCGACATGTGACGTCATGCTGAGTCAGCCGGCCCAGATGTGAAGATAGTATTGTTTGGTCTCGAGTTTAACGGCGAACTCGGACGCATGTGTAGCTCGGATTATAGACAAGACCGCGTTAAAAAAGTACTAAGAAGGAGTAGGGCGTTGCCCTGTATATGTTGGGAGTCAGTGGCGTGATAGCTTCGGATTCAAAGTTACTAAATTTAACGTAAGGAACGAACTTTAACATCGCGCGTTCCGCCTTTTAATCCAGGATTAAGGATTATCAGCACTTAGTGCATTTTTATCTGACTCAAAGCATATTAATGAAAAGAACCAAGGCTTTATTTGAGAATCGAGAGTACAAAGAGAACAAGTCTTAAAAATATTTTTATACATACATAATCTATAGAGCTCGAACCAACGTGAAATAAATATCGCAGTCTTTTTAGTGAACGCAAAATAATAACATTCAACGTGAGCGGGGGGAAACACGGCGAAATTGACAAGTATTGATTTTGTCTGAAAAATTATCTCACGCCACATACCTACATGTATAAAATATAAGATACATGTCAATAAAAAAAGATAAATGATGCCATTTATCATTCGGCTATCGATATTTACCGTAAAAATAGGAGGAAGATTATGGCCGCACGGTTTTGTTTTATATCCGACCTATTATTTTATGGAAGGATAATATTGTTTTATCAACTGTTGTGTTAGTGTGTTACTTTAGGAAAAAATCTTTAACTTTGGCACTTTCGTTTGCCACTTTTAAAATACCTAGAATTTTACTTCTATTTGTTTCAACGCCCTTCAACTGTACATTTATGGTTCGGGTATTCCTTATAGGAGACAGTAGACAGTATAACCAATCTAAGAGTATAACAGGAACATCGTTATAGGACAGGTTTCACTACTTTATGGATTTTGTCAACATTTATTAGAACGATGTTTCTATAACGATGAGTTAATGTCAGATGTGTTTCCTGAAAACATTTCGTGTTTTTACAATTTCTAATACGATTTGTCTCAACAATCACATATGATTTTGATCTAGCTGCCACTCTACCAGCTTAAACATTTCGTAAGCTAAAAAGCTACATTCAGTTCATCCAAAGATTTAACTGCTCCGTTAACCTTTACTCAAAAGTACTAAACATTACCTACTCAAACACCTGGCTTAAACACCATTAATAACGCCGATACAGAAACATACTACCTTATTTGCAATGACGTAATCCAGCCTAGGTTCACATCACAAGGTTAATTGACAATTTTGGTGTTTTGCAATTGTAACCCATACCGGTAATAAGGTGTAATTGGCTTATCCTTTGCATCTCGTTGGCATCAATAAACGTTAACGAGAGTATGCAAAATATTTGCTGGGTTCTCGTATAATGTTTTCAAATTTTGTATTAACATTGTACGTTTATTCGGCGCTTTTAAGGTGAAGGAAAACATCGCGAGGAAAACCTGCACACACCTGTAAAGAAATAATTTCTTTACAGGTTGTGTGTGAAGTCGACCAACCCGCACTTGGCCAGCGTGGTTGACTAAGGCCTAATCGCCTTAGTTTAGGGTAGGTTCGAGCCCCTGGGTGGGGAAGTATATGAGTTGTTGATGATGATGATGATGAAGTCACAAATGGGCCTTGGGCTCCATCCGACCTCATGGTAAGTAAAGATAAGGTTTAAGATGAAGAAAATCTACAATACATTAATCATGTTCACATTGCTTACACGATGATATACTTAAGTCTATTGATTATTTTAAATTATACAACTTAGCTGGCAAATAAGCAGACTGCCCACCTGATGGTAAGTGTATACACTCGCCTTTACCACGTGTGGTTCCTGTAAAACTTGCAAATCTACAATCCTCGTAAGGACGGTAATGTACGATGCCAACCTGCGACATAGGATGTCAAGTCTCAGTGCTTAGTAATTTCACTGCCTGTCCTTACCCTTCAAACCGGAACACAGCGATGAAAGAAAACACTTTGCTTGGCGGCAGAAATAGGTAAGAAAGATGTACAGAAGATTCTGGCACAGTCTCCTTCTGGTGTTGGTATTAAAATGAAGTTGTTGGAAGAACTGCCCCTTGATTGTGTAACAAAAATCTATAGCGATTGCTTTTGATGTTGACAGTCAAAGTGCATCCATTGCTAGTTTTATCAGACAGTCGACACAGAGTCTTGTAATAACGCCGCAATGAATTAGCAAATTCAAGTCCCGAATCTCTTAAGCTGGCGGTCACAACCAGATCACGAAGACGTTGCAGAAGTAGATTTTTTACAACACGTTTTTTCTTAATTCACATCTGTCGATCGTCACCATGGAAATGAGTTTATTTGCTGCTTTCTTGCATGTGACATTTTTCACAAAATTTATCAGTCTCCTCTTGGGGGTTTGCAACATTTAAGCTTAGCCTTCTTTCACAATTATATACATTCCTCTTCATTACTTTCACAAACTCATAGCTCCTCAAAATCTACGTGACTAACGTCGCCCGTGCTTCTCTCCGCCACTCATGTTGCTCTGGTATTATATAGACAAGGCTACTTGTAACCACATTTTGTGGTTACGGATGATAATCATCTCCATTCATTTACGCCCCACTGCTGGGCACGCGTGTTTTCTTGGATAAGGTGGAATGGAACTGGCCACAACATCACGCTGACCATTAATTAGGGTTGAAGTAGAATTTTGTTTAGCCATCTCATCACACACATATAGTTAACCATTAATTCCCTTAGTCTTCCCTTACATATTCCCTTCCGATATCCATGTATGTCGTAATAGCCGACCTGCATGAACCCTCTCGCTTCACATGTAGGTAGGTAAATCTTCTAAGATCGTTAATGCACGAACGCGGTCACACGCTAATCCGGGAAGATAAGCCTGTTATTATTATTACTTTATGATAAAAATACATGTACAAACATTCTACTAATTGTTCACTTATAATGCACGCAACTTTAAATCTTATGCTTTCACAGGTGGGTGCATTCCTATAGGCAGGTCAGCTTCAAGGAATCAAGTCATGTTATTTCAAAACTTGTAACCAGTTCAACATTATCTGTAGGATCACACTGAAGAATTAATAAGCAAACAATAGTTTAGCTATTCAGAAAATACAGACTTATCATACAATGCAACCCATTTTAAACATGATTGCAATTGCATGCATATGACCAACATGTGAAATATTATTCTCTATTTATTATTAGCACTGAGTCTGCTTGCATTTTTGGGTCTGTGAAAGCAGTCATCAGGCTGGGTTTTGGTGTGTAAGTTTATGGTTAGTAGACACTGCCTCCTAACAACAGTGAAGGGACTAAAAGGTAAAAAAACCGGCCAAGTGCGAGTCCAACTCGCCCATGAAGGGTTCCGTACGATTTATGACGTATTAAAAAAACTACTTTCTAGATCTCGTTTAAACCAATTTTCGGTGGAATACATAATATATTTTTTTAGTTTTATCATTCGCTTATTTTAGAAGTTACAGGGGGGACACACATTTTACCACTTTGGAAGTGTCTCTCGGGCAAACCATTCGGTTTAGAAAAAAATTAATCAATGTAATTTTTGAAGACCTATGCATAGACACGTATGGGTATGATGAAAAAAAATATTTTTGGGTTTCAGTTCTATATGTATGGAGAACCCCAAAATTTATTGCTTATTTTCTATTTTTGTGTGAAAATCTTAATGCGGTTCACAGAATACATCTACTTACCAATTTTCAACAGTGTAGTTCTTATAGTTTTGGAGAAAAGTGGCTGTGACATACGGACGGACAGACAGACAGACATGACGAATCTATAAGGGTTCCGTTTTTTGCCATTTGGCTACGGAACCCATTGATTTACTACCAAACGTAGATGACGCATGAACGTTCGAAAAGTGGGCCGGTGAAGAACTGCCCAATCGCGAGTCGTGCAGTTCTTTTCCATAGTAAATGATTAGCTGTCGGCACGTCAACACGCCGAAATATATAGTCGATTAGGTGACAGATTTCAAGCGCGTTTTTGTATGAAGCGCTCTATCTATGTTGGTAGTAAATCAATGACGGAACCCTAAAAAGGGCCTTGCTATAATTATTAATTGCCTAGTGACAAACATTGATCACACATGCAACTCGTTAACATAATTTTACCATGATGATGTCTGAAGTCTCGACAGGTATTTCACTTTGCAACCCTCATGCTGTCTCATCATCACTCATCGGTAAAAGATCTCCTTCACCCAAATAACCTAACAAAGTGAAACTGGTTATACTTGACACAACATTTCTTTATTATATGATGTGTTAATCAATCAGCCTATCCCAGTCTAGTGCTGGACATAGGCCTCTCCCAACCTGCGCCACAACACTCTGTCCTTCGCCTTCCGCATCCAGTCCATCCCTGCTACCTTCTCAGGTCATCAGTCCACCTAGCTGCAGGACGTGTTAGGAGTTTCTTTGAAGGATAAAATACGAAACGAGGTTATCCGGAAAAGGACTGGAGTCACCGACATAGCTCGCAGGATAAGCAAACTGAACTGGCAGTGGGCTGGGATGATGTGTTAAACCTTTATTCAAATCGAACCTGCACATCCTTATTTTATCCTTTTACTACTTGCACCAGTTACTGGTAAAAACATCCAAGATTACGATGGTACTAACAACCCTTACCCTGGCATAAATTGCACAATAAGACACAGAGTTGTCGAAGAAAGGCAAATATTTAGTTAAATCAGGTACACTAAGGAATTGAGAATATTTCCAAGTCTTTTCAGAGTATATAAATGCTTTCATTTTCTCTCTTCTACTCAAATGTTTTTCCCGTCGATGTAGATTCCCAGTTTTTCCACTTGCTCAGATCCAAACTAGGTAACCAACAAACCTCCTCATTTAGCCTTCTTTGTTTTTATTAATGCTTGCTTATGTAGGTACTCAAATTGGTTCACATATTATTACAAAGAGAGTGAGTAGTATTTTATAAATAAAATGATGATGGATTGTGGACTGTTACCAGGTTGTAAAGATCATTAAAGTTGAATACATCAAGCATTGGAGAATAATCTGTTTTCTACTATATTCTGAATATAATCACAGACACACTTTTATAATTTTATGCACCATGCGCGTAGGTATTTTTATGACCGATTGCCAGAAATTAAAAGAAGAACATATTATTATAATTTAAATGCACTCATATCATACCTATTATAGTGCTGGAATATAGAATTTATGAAAGAGTAACGGTTACATAATAAACTTGAACTTAGTTTTCACTTAGAATAAGTTTAAATATTATAACTGAGCCTTTAGTATTTAGTTGACTTAAATAAACCATTATTGTGATTGCAATTTGCAACTGTAAGTAGGTAATTAAATACCTATTACCTAATACCATTTTGGTGGTGCTATATGTCTGAAATAGTTTGAGACATCTGTGATCAAAGTACCTAAAATACCAACCTAATTATGAATATTAGTGCAGTATGTAACTACATGGGTGTAATTCACAGGAGCTTTCAAATTAACCCAAATTCAAGTAATACTTACCCTAATCATGTGCGAGTGCTTAACTAGATTCGTAAAAAAATAAGGTAAACAAAGATCAGTTAGTGCAACTTGTTCCAATCGAATTGATTATTCCACTCCAGTTACTGTTTAACTGTCCGGAAATAACGTAGATAGTGGGAAACTCGGCACCCAGTTAGCTCATTAGAGACGACATCAAAGCAGGGATTACCATACAGATGTATGGTGTACCTACGGTTTATGCATTTTGATCATTAAAACACTGACAATGCTACATAAATTATTTCAGCGTAAGTATATACTTTTGTTAAGACAACATAGCGTCAACTTATAAATAATAAGGAACCCAGTGAAGGCTTTTTATGGGGGTAAATATCGATCATACACTTACCACAACATGATAAGCCGGCGAACTTGAAGTAATCGCACCGTTCTACCACTGTTGGCAGCAATTTAATATAACGTTCACATAAATTCACAAATGATCACTGAACAACAAAAGCAAACAGTGTGATTGGCCTTTCGGTAATTATTTCAGTCACAATTTACATAAAAACAATAAACACTTCATTCACATGACAATTCAATTTCAATAAACTGACAATATAACCATTCCACTATAAACACAGCAACAAACTGGTCGCGCGCGGCGCGGCAGCCGCCACTGATTCGCTGGCTGGCCTATAGACAGAGACAGAGATGTTGGTATCGACTTATGTTCGTATAATCCAACCGAGTGTAAGATGTCGTATATTCCTCATTTGGCCTACTGAGTGTGGGAAGTTTTATCTTGGTAGGTTTATTTTTTGCGCCATCTAGCTGATGATTGTTGTATTAAACTAAACGACTCAAAACAGCTATCTATCGTATGCGCTGCTTACATACGGTTACTTCAAAAGCATAAGTGCGTTATTAGTTGTTTTCAAAACTATACGCTAGATGTCGCGTTGCTTACAATACTGTAAGTAAAAGCATACTCACTCATTAATTTCCGAATTATATTACTAGATGTCGCATATGCAAATAGTTGTATTTTTTTTAGTCCAATAAAACCATTGTTTTGCCAACTCTACTTCTTTTTACGTAGATCCACGTATTTTTAGGTTTTTACTGAAAACATTTTGCGTAAATCTACGTATTTTAAAAATTTATTACCTACCAAAATTAAAAAAAAAAGATTTTTAGTTAAGTACTAAGAACCTAAGTACTTATTGATAATTTTAAGTCTAACACTATAATTCTCAGTACCTACAACCTAAACATACTTATCGAAAAGAGTAGGAACTGCTTAGAATAATTAATAAACTAAGAGGGCCTGCATAGATTCTTTCCGCATTCGGCATTCCGAACGTGGTGGTAAAATAAATGTACTTAAGATTTGTTTTTTTAATCTTTTTTGGCGATTTATACGTGCCTATAGGTACCTACTTATGTCAATAAATAGTTTTTGAGTTGTTTTACCTACCTACTCCCTTCATATTACTCGAAAAAAAGGACGTAGATCTATCTTACTATCTAAGTACCTAGTTACTAATTTCTTATATGCAAATTTTTCTATTATTATGAAATTTTTTAATCTAGCCTACGTAATTTATAAAATCCGACTTGGCAACCGCTGGTCAAAACCACGCTAAAAATATACCTATTGCTTCATGGCAGTATCGAATCCCGGACCTCCCGATTAGAAGGCCAGTGCCACCCCACCACAGGCGCGTTTGAAATAAGCACGGATTTGCAACATTTTCAACATTTTTAGCATCAACGGTTGGTTTCGTGTGTTCCATTAAAAAAAATTTGCCACGAAAAGTTAGCATATACAGGTTAATTTTTAATGAATCAACAACCTCCCAGTCCCAGGGGCTGATTCTAGTGCTCAGATGCAGCAACTTTTTGTATGGGATCAACATCGATATCTCAAAAAAAAACACTTCTCCATACAAACTAGGTTAGCTGATCGAGACTTTAGTATGGGAAAGTGGATTTTTTTGCGATTTCGATGTTGGTCCCATACAAAAAGTTGTTGCATCTGAGCACTAGAATCAGCCCCTGGGAGGTTGTTGATTCATTAAAAATGACCCTGTATATATTATCCCATGCTAATAAAAAGCCCATCTATTAGCATGGGTATTTGATGCTAACTTTTCTTTCTTTCGCTACCACTTCTTAACAGCTTTCAAATTCATGAATAAGAAAGGTTTTTCATTGAAAGATATTTCAAGTTTAATCCGATTCTGATGCGTATATTATTTGAAATTTTAAGTGGACTAAGTAAGAGTCAAAATTCGATTCTTTTGTATAACAATTAGCGCGACAAAAATGTTAACAATTTTTATAACATTGTTTATAAGAAAAGTAAAACGAGGCTAACATGCACAATGGCAGGTCTGGCAACTTTGAATCAAACTTTCTAGTTTCCCATCAGCAAGCTTGCATGATGTTTTCAAGCTGTATACATCTGTATACTGTATACAGCTACTGTATACAATATTGCCCCAACAAACTTGTCGTTTTTTAACGAAAAAGCGACAAGTTAGTTTACACACTTGAGGCAAGTTTGAATCAAACTTTCTAGTTTCCCATCAACAAGCTTGCATGATGTTTTCAAGCTGTATACATCTGTATACTGTATACAGCTACTGTATACAATATTGCCCCAACAAACTTGTCGTTTTTTAACGAAAAAGCGACAAGTCTTTTCGGGCAATATTGTATTACATTGCAACATTGAAAAAACAAACATCATGCAAGCTTGTTGATGGGAAACTAGAAAGTTTGATTCAAACTTGCCTCAAGTGTGTAGACTTGCATCGCCAAGTGGTGATGTTTACCTGGAACACAGCTCACAGCGTGCAGCGGCGCGGCGCCACAGACGCTCTGCCCATTGGCATAGACAGGATTACTTTTTTATCACCCACGAAAATTTAAGGGACGCTTCACGACATGGTAGTAGAATCATTTAAATATTCATTTAAAAAAAACTCACCTACTTAATTTTATATTATTTTTCTAAACTATCCAAAAAATACTCCACTAGTTGCAAGCAGTATTTTTAGAGAT
This sequence comes from Schoenobius gigantellus, assembly GCA_963935595.1. NCBI lineage: Eukaryota > Metazoa > Arthropoda > Insecta > Lepidoptera > Crambidae > Schoenobius > Schoenobius gigantellus. The sequence goes on along the minus strand of OZ012542.1, from coordinate 54,887,955 downwards.
TTTTTTTACTTTTTTTAATTTTTTTTATTTTTTATATAATAATGGATGTGTTCTGAAGCGTCCCTTAAATTTTCCGGGGTGATAAAAAATAATCCTGTATAGTACCTAGTTGTAGTACGTTGGATCAATGTTAATCAAATAATGACCTAATGTAGTCAAATTAATATTCACTATTAAAGATAAAAACATTTTCATACGGAACAATACAGCACAATATATTATTATAACATGATACATATAATTTAAACATACACATATATTTTTATAACGTGGCATGGACTGTAGCTTAAAGCAATCGAAGCACATCGTCAATGTACTGGAAAGTTTTTCCGGAGGGAGACTGTACCAGGGTTGTATATATGGGTACCTCCGTCTTACCTATTTCTGCCGCAAAGCAGCAGTGCTTGCTGTGTACCGGGTTGAAGGGTAAGATATGGCATTGAAATTACTGGGCACCGTGACTTTACATCTTAAGTAACAAGTTGGCAACGTTACATTGTGGTTCTTGTTGAGGTTGCAGTTTTGCTGCGAATCTCACAGGAGCCACATGCATGGTGACTGTTACCACTTATCATCAGGTGGGTAGTTTGCTTGTTTTCGAACTTAATTGCAATAAAAAAGGATAACCAGCTACCAAAGGATAACCCAACCTAGATAACCAAGTGCTGTGACGATAAATTAACTCACACCGCCATCTGTTTGAAACTTACGGAACCAATAAATAATTACAAACAATAAACAATCTAATACGCAATAATAAGTATTGAGGTCAATAATCGATATAAAAACTAACCTTACTTTTAAGTTAGACCAAATTACATACAGTGAGGCAAAGATCGAAAAATTTCATAAAAATCGGACAAGCCGTTTCGGAGGAGTTTGGTTACAAACACTGTGACACGAGAATTTTATATTAGACTAGCTGTGCCCGCGAACTGTGTTTCGCCATCGAAATGCTTAACACAGTGTTTAATTTTTTCCTCCATTTTATTCCATAACCTCCCCCGCACGCGCACCTCCGCCTTGGTGACGCTCACTTCGCAACGGGCCGTGCAGCAGACATCGTAATATTTTAATATCGCCATAACTTCAAAACCAAACGTCCAATTTTAATCATTCAAAGACCAGATATTATCTACATAAATTGTAGACAAACCTGTAAGACAAAACTGTAGTAACATAAACTTATTTTGATAAGGATTAATAGCATGAGAAAAATAAATGCGTTTAAATGTAGTCCAAAAAAATTCAAGATTTTTAAATAAAAAAGTGGTTGTTGTGCCTCACTCGACATAGATAGGTATAGTGTGTCGCGGACTTTTTGTAGATATTTATAAGATCTACAATTAATTAGAACATTTTATGTTTCTATCTTTTATAGTTTAGGGCAGCGTACGCAAAATAAGTTACTTTTCTGGTTGATTTTTTACACCTTGTGTCCGAAAATCCCAAATATCTTACGGAACCCAATTATTTTCAAAAATAAAATTTAGCCTATGTTACTCGTTGATAATGTAGCTTTCGAATGGTGAAAGAATTTTTAAAAACGGTCCAGTAGTTTTTGAGCCTATTCATTACAACCAAACAAACAAAGATTTCCTCTTTATACTCGTAATATTAGTGTAGAAGACTAGCTGTGCCCGCGAACTGCGTTTCGCCATAATAATTGTCCAAAAAAAAAACACCTAGAGATATAAAAAATAGTTCACGATAGCTGTGCCCGCGAATTACGTACGTTCCATCGTTTCGCCATAACATTTATTGATGCTCAGCTCCTATTAGTCGTAGCGCGATGTTTTATAGCCTATTGCATTCCTCGATTAATGGAGTTTCCAACACAAAAAGATTTTTTTCATTTGAACCAGTAAGTTCCTGAGATTAGCGCGTTTAACCAAACAATCAAACAAACTCTTTAGTAAGACATAGTATTATAATATTAGTAAGACATCTAGACTAGCTATGCTGGGGAACTACGTTTCGCCATAATAAAAAAAGTTTACGACCTATTCCCAGACCTACTGAATATACACAAAAAAATTCATAAAGATCGGTCAAGCCGTTTCGGAGGAGTTTGGTAACAAGCACTGACACGAGAATTTTATATTTAAGAGATATGAGGAAAGAAAAACCGGCCAAGTGTGAGTCGGACTTGTGAATATTTCAAGCGTCTACTTGTTGCCGTTATTAATAGAGCAAAAAACGGCAAAAAATCACTTTATTATGTGACCCCCCCTTAAATATTTATTTTATTCTGTTTCTAGTCATTATAGCGGCAACAGACATACATCATCAGTGAAAGGAAATTTCAACTGTCTAGCTATCACGGTTGATAAGATACAGCCTGGTGACAGACGGACAGCGGAATCTTAGTAATAGGGTCCCGTTTTTAACCTTTGGGTACGGAACCCTAAAAAAGAAGAAAATAAATATTATCGCTTGCATTGCACAGCTTTATCTGTCGCTTCACCATATAGGTACTCGTAAGTACTCGTACAAACGAAAACATTATAATTCTGTGCATTTTTAGTGATATTTGGAATAGTGTTTCATTCGCTTAATAAATCTAATGTGTTAGAACATTAAACAGCTATTCTTTTTGTAAAAACGTTCAAAACTTAAGTTTTATTTTTTTCAACATTCTTGCTCCTAAAGTTGATCTAATTCCACCGGAAAACACGCTTGTTACAACGCAAATAGTGCGGTTATAGATCTATAACCGAACTATTTGCGACTTTTTCAAAAGCTAAAGGTAATATAAAAGACATCAACAACTACATTGATTTTTTAAACGATTATTTTCATACCATTTTTTAGTTTTGTCTACAAACTAACAATAATTTGTGTTATTTAATCCAAAACTTCAGTTCATTAAGTATTTTTCCTCACAAGTGTGTTGAAAACCGTCGTACGATATAAGTGCGTAGATTATTGGTTATACACACTCGGCTCTATTACGCCCTCGCCTTCAGCTTGGGCTAAAGTTCCGTCTCATAAGCTAAGTATAAATAATACATAATTAACACCATAATGCACTTACGAGTATATCGTAACGTACCTACTACTACGATGGGTGATATATAGGGTTATGTTATCAAGTCAATTTCCATTATTATATTCCGTTGTTGTGTTCCTTTGTTTCTTCTTCAGTTTACAGTCAAATCAAAATAATCTTTATTCAAATATGATTAAAATTTGAGAGAAATCTCTTTTGACTCGAACAAAATTTTATACCTACACCACCACCCATCCCGGACGTTTTTTATTTTTAGCTGATAAAAGGAATGGGGGCAAAAAACTTATCAGCTTCATTAGAAGTATCGACATTCAATTCAAACTCAAAAATATTTATTCAATATAGACCTTACAGTCACTAAGTGACGTCAAAGAGAAATACAAAGAATAATTTCACCAAGAAAAAAGATTAATGAGATATTTAACAATTAATTACTTACTTGATCCCTGGAAACATCCCAACCATAATAAGGATTTATGCAAATTAAATAACCACAAAATGAAAAAAAAATTGACTCTACACCTATTCGGAAATTGGTAGAGCCTTCTCGAGAACAGGCAAGTAACTCGGATCGGAAGGTATAATTATTGTATTTCTTAAATCGCCAACATTACAATATAAAACTGTAACATTATAATATTACAATATTATGTTTCATATATATGATTTAATAGAAATGCCTATAGGAGTAGTTGGAACAGATATTTAAATCTGAAGTTAAAGTGCACGCATGAATGTAAAATTTTACATTTTTTATATCAAGAAACGAATAACTTCTTTATTCGTCACTTGCCACCATATCATATAGATGTGAATGTATAAAATATAAAGAAGAAAAAGGATTCTTAATTTAAATACATCTACAATAAATCCGTCGTCAATCATTTCTACACTGGAAGCTGAAACATATGTGTGTAAGATTTCGAATTTATGCCGTGTCAGCAATAGCACTTGAGTAGTTACTCTTTTAAGGCAGTTATTGTTGGTTAACCGACAACTTACTCAACCATTTGTCACTAACTATTGAATTATCAAGAAATTGCAGTACGAATAAATTGCACGACGAAAAGTGACAAAAGCAGTTTTATTTAACGCTATCGGCATTATAGTATCTGTGACGCTATCAAGACAGAATAACAACGATGAGATGAGCAGGATTAGGCCTTGGACTCTAGTTCTCTGTGATTGTCATATTTGTCTACTGGTAATACCAGTAGACTGGTAATATCAGTAACATTTAATTTCTTACCCTCATAAGAGCACAAGCAATGTTTGTTTATAATCGACTTCAAGATCGGACATTTGGAATGAATAAAATCCGATTAAGCCGTGCCTATATAGCGACGCCACAGTCTGCCCTTAGAGCAATACTACAGGCAATACAGTATAGTTATTATAGACGGCTATTTGAATTTATTGCATGTTGAAGAAGTACAGGTACACTCACGAGTGATTAAAATTTGTTACCTATAAAATAAGTGCAACTTTATGTTTGAACACAATTTCATGGATGCATTTTATTTTTAAAACAGGCAGACACATATGCAGACTCTGGAACGAGCTCCCAGTTACGGTATTTTTTGAGCTACCTACCATATGCCCAACTTCAAACGAGGCTTATAAAGGAGCATCTATCTCCAGGTAGGTAGGTAGCGAGCGCCGATGGCGCTGTGGACTCGACACTTGCCTTCCAATCGAGAGGTCCGGGGTTCGAGACCGCCATCTACCAATGTGTTTTTTGTTTTCGAATTCCATATGTACCTACATTTGTCCGACGCTACCACGTAAAAAATATACTTTGCACCCTCCCATTAGCCGTACGAAATACGAATCCGGCTATCTAGCAATACGCAATGGGCTGGCGAAGTGGGCAGTGACGGTCCGAATAATTTCTTCTGGTTGGGGCCTTTTCAAGCAGTGGGCTTAAATCTGCTGACGTGATTAGGATCGTATTCAATTTATTTTGCAACTAGATGGCAAACTCAAAACAAAACCGTACACCAAAACGTCTGGTCTGGGGCCTTACCACGATCGCCTAGAGAAGAACAAGGGTAAAACAATTTTGTAACAGAAACAGTGCCATTTCGCAATCACTAAGGGGTAAGGGGTAAAGGATAAGGAGTATCATGGTAATGCAATGCAGTAATAGGTATCCAGCATAATATTATGAGTTAGTGACAAGCGTTGAGCGTTGCTCTGTGGAGATAAATAGGAATGGCTTACGTGTCGGATTGCAAACCATTTCGTCTCTAGGTATATGTTTTTACTTTATTTTAATTTCATTGGATTTTTGCCCCCTATGTAGTAAATATTCAAAGTATATTCACTTTTAAAATATCGGAAGCCAGAGCGGTCCTCGTAATCAGTTTAACGGGTACTTCAGGTCGTATTTTACTTTCTTTTAGTTGACAACACTCTTCTGTTGTCATTATTAAGCACAATAGCGGATGCTAACGCCTATTATTCTCGCAAAATCTCCTACCGTAAGGGCGTATTATTGTTCAACACGACAAAAGACATATATTGTCTCTGGGATACTGATGAGAAAAAAAAAGGTCTTAAAATAAAATTCCAAGAAGCACTTGCGTCGGTGACTGTCTTCGCTCTAAGCATGAATGTATCGTTTTTGGAGAAAAAGACTGTCTTGTATAGTGAATCCAGCTGTGTTATATTTATGACTTTATATCAAGTTGTCCCTTAATGTTAACGTTTGTGTTCTCTGTGTGCATGTTCAGTATATAGGATAGTGTGAATTTTGTTTTTAATAGGCCTGTCGTTTAGAATTAAAAAGTGGAAAGAAATGAATAAGCGAGTCGTATCCCAGAAATGTCCGTGGTGATCTTCTGGTACTACATTACCTGGCTTACGATTTACAAAAATACACAAAGTATGAACCACCAATACCACGATCGTGGTTGCGAATGCTTGAAGCTCGCCTCCATTTACCGTCACGAATGATGTCTAGAGTAATTAACGCTTTTTTAAAATTTTAATACTGATAGTTGTTAAAATATCTATGCACAATACAATATTTACATCCCTGGAACTCCGTTTCGCTTTATTAAAGCTCAACACTGTAATTCTAACATTTTTCGATAGGGATTTCTCAGTTTCCTGTTGGAATTTTGAAAAATACCTCATTCTACCCATGTATCGAATTATATGCTTCTAGCTCCAGTAATTTAAGATCTACGTTGGCTATACTCTTCAGATGGCCACTCACCAAAGCTTTTTATAAATATAGATAAATCTCGTGGGAGAAACCTTTTTAATTTACAGCTAATGAAGTCTGTACAAGCTCGCAATCTTTATTAGCGTCGCTTGTACTAGTTATGCTTAAATCATCTACCAATGAAAGGACTAGTTTGTTGTACTCGTAGACTTAAGCTTGGATAGAAGTGCCATTGCATAAAAAATTCTATGAGACGTTACATTATAGAGAGTAGAGTGTTCATCATGAGCCATATTGACGCAGATTATTTATCAAGTAGTGTCATAGAAAAATAAAATATTATTACATTTAGGTTCGTTTAAGATAAAGTCTTTTAGGGTCTTTGGCAAAAAAATTATCCGTTTAGTCGTTGCCGGTTCGCCCCGGAATATGAAGGTCGGGGTTGCCGTCGGGGTTGTCGTCGGGGTCGGGGTATGCCCAGCAGTGGAAGGAGAAAAATCCCACACGTGCTTGTTAGTAATTTTTTTTCACAACATTTAATACACTTAAAGGTCTACTAAATAACAACTACTACTAATACTCAATAAATGCATTGATAAAGGTAATTCTGATAAAAAAATCTTTAAGAATAACATAAAAGTTGCGTTGTTAGCGTTGTAGATAACAAAGGTACTTACAGTCAGCCAAAAACTTCATCTTTTGCCTTGATGGCAGCGCTCATGTGGATTTCGCCAGCCGAGATGTTTTTGCTCACAATCTACTTATTAGTCAAAATCAAAGAAATCGGAAGTAGGTACATGCCATAGTAGATAGGAATTCAATTTTGCATCATTAATCAACCAAGTTGATATGGGTCCGAACTGACCTACTTACAGTTACTGAGTAACTTTAGCGAAATGTTGATTCGCGGAGTTTTTGGATTTTTGAAAACTTAGCAATCTACAACATTTCGCTGGACATTTCGCCCACATTCTTGGCCGACCGTCGTATCTACTTACTTGGATTTCGAGAACTAGAGGGAGACTCTGTACCAGGGTACATCTGCTTGGCTACCTCCGTCGTACCTATTTATGCAAAGCAGCATTGCTTGCATTGCTGTGTTCCGGTTTGAAGGGTAACATATGGCAGTAAAATTACTGGGTACCGTAACACTACACCTGATATCACAAGTTGGCAACGGTTTTTTTGGGGGTTGCAGTTTTGCTGCGAATCTCACAATAGCCACATGCATTATAGGTAACTGTTACCACTTACCATCAGGTTGGCACTTTGCATGTTTGCCAACTTAGTTGTATGTATATAAAAAAACAGACAACTATTATTTAAAACCGGTTTAGTACGAGTTGGACTCGCGCACCGGCGGGGGTTCCGTACAAACGTTTAAAGTACGTAAAGCTTACTTTAACGTACGTGTAACTTATCTAAGTTCGTGATTAAATATTCAGCGTTTTCGGTTTTTTTTAATATGCGCTGAAAGACATTGCCATCTTGCTAAACTTCATGATTCTTTGGTTTTTTCTTAATATGTGCTGAAAGACATTGCCATCTTGCTAAACTTCATTATTCTTTGGTTTTTTCTTAATACGTGCTGAAATACATTGCCATCTTGCTAAGCTTCATGATTCTTTGGTTTTTTCTTAATATGTGCTGAAAGACATTGCCATCTTGCTAAACTTCATGATTCTTTGTTTTTTTCGTTCAGTTTAATACGAGTATCTCTACGTGTTCCTGAGAAAAATGGTATTGACAGACAGACGGATACACGAACAACGAAGTCCTATCAGCGTTCTATTTTTTCTTTGGAGGTACGGAAAGTTTGTAATGAAAAAGCTTTTTAATGTAATTAAGCAAGTAAAGTTTTAATAGTTGTGCCCGTAAACTACGTTTCGCTTTTAAAAAGCTCAATACTTACTTATCATTTTTGGAGAGGGTCACCCTTATTACCTAGGGGTATAAAAATAGCTTATGCCTATTCTCAGATCTACCGAATATACACAAAAAACTTCATAAAAATCAGCCAACCCGTTTCGGAGGAGTTTGGCTACAAACACTGTGATACGAGAATTTTATATATTAAGATATATATGCACACAGCTGTTACAATTGGTATTTAAATAACAAATACAACAAATAGGAATTTAGTTGTGCAATAAAGTCCTTTTCTAACGTAAAAATGTATTCCAAAATACTTATAGCTTTCCTCACAAAACACAAGATGCTGTGTCTACACTCACAACCAATATGCAATAGCGTTGTACAATTTTCTCTAACGACCAGAGTAGGCCTTGTTAATATGGCAGAGTAATTATGTACAGAGGCGCAGGAGTTAAGTGCTTGGGTCCAATTGGATAACGGATCCTCATATTGGTACGCTGATGAAAAGAACTCGAACCACATATAAAGCTAAATTATATATCAGCCTTTGAATACACGACGCTTTATTTTTCTTTATTTTCACGTCACGGAAAAAAGTTTGTTTAGGTGATCAAAACGATCACTTTTCGGTGCAAGAGGAAAATATATAAACCCTTGTACTACCTTATTGACTTTAACGGGGTCTGATGTATAGTTACATGTTATTTCTTTCCCACAATTTCTCTGTACACATACCTTTATAATAATAATAATAATAATAACGTATCGTGACAGAATGCTGCTTCTGTTTCAGACCCTTGAGCTGACCGTCGCCGTGTCTACCCAACGACTATCGGATCAAGTGCGAGCGATTCATCGGTGTAAGCTGTTGGATCAATCTACACTTGATCGGCTTCGCTTGGAGACGTTTCCTGCTGCCGCCGTCCCTTCCTCGACGCGTAGCCTGTCTGCCGCGCCCGTTGCTCCGAGTGCAGTGACGTATTCGGAGGAGACAACAGCGATGCAGATTGACCCCGATGTTGATGAAGGGGATGACGCTGGCATGAATGTAAGTTCTCGAATAAAAGAGCAACTGGAGGACACTTTGGAAGACGTGATTCGCGAATATCGATACGCACTAAACACTAGGCCGCGAATACCACGTTTGCCGACGCACAGACGCAACCTAGCGCTGTTGGGAACACTGAATGCTTTGCTCGTTCCGTACCTACGGACTAGCGAAGATTTGGTTGATACGCATTCTATTCTGTACTGCGGTGCCCTTACCGCATGCCGTGTTGCTCGAGTGAGGTTTCCGGATGCTGATCGAGCACCACGGCCTGCGATACCTGCATGGCAAGTGAGAATAGAAAGGCGTATCAACTCGTTCAGGGTTCTCATTGGCAAGCTCATCTGCTTCAGTCGGGGTAATACCCGACCCCGAGTCATGCGTTACGTGACCCAGGCCTATGCCGGAACCGGAATCCGGCCTAAGGATTATATGGCGAATGTCACGGAACGCATAGACTATCTGAAGCAGAAGGTTTATGCGTGGGCGAACCGTATTCGCCGCTACAGAGTACGTGTGGACAGATACTCTCAGAACCGCCTCTTCCAAAGTGATCAGAAGAAGGTATATCGAAATTGGGAGGGAACCGATCACCGCGTGGTAGACGGGCGGCTGCCCAATGCCAATGCCATGGTCAGTTTCTGGCGTGACATCTGGTCGCTGCCTGTCGATCATGTAGAGGGTGATTGGATGTGTGCCGTCGAACGAGAATGTGAATCCATTGAGCCAATGGGGTCTATTACTATAGATCCCGTAGACGTTAGTTGTGCCATCCGTTCGGCTCAAAACTGGAAATGCCCAGGGCCTGACGGATTGCACAACTTCTGGATAAAGTGGTTCCGATGTTCGCATGCTCGTTTGGCTACACAGTTTCAAGAAGCCCTAGAACACGGTTCGCTTCCCACTTTTATGACCACCGGTACCACCTTCTTGCTCCACAAGTCTGGAAGTACCACGGAGCCAAAGAATTATAGACCGATCACATGCTTACCTACCATCTACAAGCTCCTTACATCCATTCTGACTACAAAAATTAACACACACATCGTGTCAAACAACATTTTGGCCTCTACTCAGAATGGATGTAAGGCTGGGTCCCGTGGTACGAAGGAGCTCCTCCTAATAGACATGACCATTAGCCAACAGGTCAGGCGGAACAGGAGATCTCTCTCTGCTGCATGGATTGACTACAAGAAGGCGTGGTGTGAATTCGTGGTTGGAGAGGATTTTAGAGTTGTATAAAATTAATGCAACTCTGAAATCCTTTTTAAGTAACTGTATGCGACAGTGGACCACAGCCCTTTGTCAACCATGTGGTGGCGACAGTCCCCCTGATCCACAAGACTTGATTAAAATAGAGAGAGGTATTTTCCAGGGTGACAGTTTGAGTCCCTTGTGGTTCTGCCTAGCACTGAATCCTCTCAGCACTCTGCTGAAGGACTCAGGTCTAGGCTGTCGGCTCCGGAGACAGGGTGAAGTCATTAGTCATCTGCTGTACATGGACGACCTCAAGTTGTTTGCACCGAAACACCAAGATTTGGTGGAGCTGCTGAAAATCACACAGATTTTTAGCAATGCTATCAAAATGGAGTTCGGTCTAGACAAATGTGCGGTCTTACATGTACAGCGGGGGAAAGTTGTGAATTCACCGAATGTGCAACTCCCCGAGACAATGACACTCAGATCTCTCTCCGATGCCGACACATACAAATATCTTGGTATGGCTCAGTCTTTGGGAATATCAGTAGAGGACGTCAAGAAATCGGTGAAGGCACGCTTCTTCTGTCGCCTAGCAAAGGTACTTAACAGTCTTTTGTCTGGCGGCAATAAGGTGCGTGCCTTCAACGGTTGGGTGATGCCTCTATTGATATACTCCTTTGGCATACTGAGATGGACTCAAACTGAGCTGGACGCCCTGGACAGAAGAGTCCGTCAACTGCTCACAACACATCGCATGCTCCACCCTCGCTCGTCTGTTATGAGACTGTACATTCCACGGAAGTGGGGAGGTCGTGGCTTTCTAAACGCCAAGAACCTCCACAACCGTGAAGTGTGCAGCCTCAGGAATTACTTTCTTAACAACGAATGCGGGATGCATCGTGATGTTGTGGCAGTTGACAAAGGACTTACCCCTCTATCCATGGCAATCGAGAACTGGCGCAAACCATCGGTGCTCAACGTTGAAGACCGCAAGGAAGTATGGAGGGGCAAGGAGCTACACGGGAGGTTTTATCGGGCCTTGACTGGACCCGATGTAGACCTGCCCGCTTCGGTAAACTGGCTGCGCTTCGGGGACCTTTTTGGGGAAACCGAGGGTTTTGCCTGTGCAATTGCAGACGAAGTAATGATGACGAACAACTATAGAAAATATATCCTGAAGGACGGTACAGTTGACATCTGTCGAGCATGCCGCCGTCCCGGAGAGTCACTCAGGCATATTATCTCTGGTTGTTCTCATCTCGCTAACGGCGAGTATTTGCACAGACACAACCTAGTGGCCAGGATCATCCATCAGCAACTTGCCATTCGATACGGCCTTGTCGAGACTGAGACGCCGTACTATAAGTACGCACCAGTGCCGGTTCTTGAAAATGGTCGTGCGTTGCTCTATTGGGACCGCTCTATCATCACGGACAGGAATATTGCTTGCAATAAGCCTGATATCGTGGTGGTCGACCGGTCCCAACGCCGAGCAATGCTCGTCGATATCACTGTCCCTCATGATGAGAATCTCGTGAAAGCTGAGAAGGACAAAGTCAGCAAGTACCTTGACTTGGCTCACGAGGTAACCGCCATGTGGGATGTTGACTCGACGATCATTGTTCCGATAGTAGTTTCTGCGAACGGTTTAATAGCGAAGAGTCTCGACCGACATCTTAAGGGGCTCTCGCTTGACGGGTGGATCAAGGGCCAGATACAGAAGGCGGTGATTCTTGACACGGCACGTATCGTTCGGAGATTCCTCTCCCTGTAGCCCTAACCACCGGTAGCTTGGGCCATGCTCCGCTGCCAGTGGAACCCTAGATTTAAGTTTTTTATAATATTTGTGTTTTTATATCTATATATTGTAAAAAACTTAAATTTAAGATGCTTTTTTGAATAAATGTATAATAATAATACAACTTTATTTCAGACCATTTTTATTTATGTATAAACTATAATATAAACATCTCTAGTTTCTATCGATAGAAGAATAATGGTTACCTTTACAGCTAATATACGTCCTCACCGGGGGCTCGAGTCTACCCTAAGTTAGGGTGTTTAGGCTTTAGTCAACCACGCTGACCCAGTGCGGATTGGTCGACTTCACATACACCTCTGAATTTCACCGTAGGAGCGTCAGACTATAATGACATCTGAAATTCGAAAAACGAAAAATACATTGATATTATGAAAGTTATCTTTAACACGAATCAAGTTAAACGTTTTCTGTTTTATTCCGTTTTTATATTTTCGTAACTAATACAATAATGTAATGAAATTGGCAATCGAATGATTTCCTGTCGTATGTAAAAAAAAACTTGAAAGTTTTAAAGTTTTTTTAACATTTGACTAAAATTGCAGATTTCTTTATGCGTTTATGAGAAAAATGTCTTGACAGACAGACAAACGGACAACGAAGTGATAATTTGGTCATACCTATAAACATGGCGAATGCAGAATATCGATTTTAAGCAGGTAATGCCTAATCTAGCTACACTAAGAATCTTATTAGATAGTAAAAATAATATAACCATTAAACTTTATTTTATGAGAAAGATAACTAGAATCGGGAGAAAATTATACAATTGAGTAACTTTATCATTTAGTCGTAATTTTAGTCATTAATTGAGCTATAACACTAGGCAATTAAAATCGATGGCTAATGGTGTAAGTTTCTGAAACGTGATCGAGGGGGCTCGATGTATCGGCCCATAAAATGGTTAAAAGATTGGGATTTGGTCTCAAGACTTCGATGTCTACGATAGTAACGGTTTGTGCCACTACGGCCTTTTTAAATTTGCCCTTTGTGTAAGTTGAATGAAGTAATAATTTCCGAAATGCTAACCTTGCACCTATTTCAATAAAACAAACTGTAATTTGAAACATATAATATTTAAATAATGTGTTCGGATGGTCAGCAAGACGAACACAAAAAAAATTTCATTACCCAATGAAAAGAAAAAATATTTGTATGAATACTATTAGATATTGCAATAAAGTCGCTAAATAGCAAAGTCCTACTATTTCATTTTAGATTTTTGAGGTGGCATTTTGTTGGCAACCTGTCAGACTTTCATTGAAAATTTACTGAATCGTTGGCAATGTAACTGTATCGTTATGAGATGACAATGAAATTCTAATAATTTAGCTAATAAGCAAATTTATTAACACCATAAATAAAATTTAGGAATAGATAAAAGTATGGTGTCTATGGAGGTGTAAAGATTTGGGATGAAAACTGACTCCATCTATCTCTCCTTAATCTGTGACTATCCATGTTAACACTTTCAACTGCTCATTGTGCACACTATCGTACAACGAAAGAGGCTCTGGAGGCAAAGAAACAATTCAAAAACGATAACGAAGTCAGAAAAAATAAGATGTATGGGAATAATTCCACACCACGTATCATTCTCATACATTGCAGTTTGATACAGCACGAATAACGTAAGCGAAACGAACGCCAATGTTCTTTGTCTTAGCCCCTATATAGGCTCTTCGCCAGCTCAACTACTGAGACAGCGTAGTTACAGATGATGATTGCGGTGACGATAATCGAGAGAAGAAAAATTATAGTCACACCGCTAGCGAAAATAATGGACGGAACTATTACTCAACAATATATTTTCTCGGTTACAAGGAAGCAATGACAAACTCGGTCGACGGTTCCGAGCGGAACGCACCTAAACGGACACCATGAGATTTTTTATAACAACCATCGATTAAAATAAATTCCACGGGGCGGGCAGCCTGTGACACTTCGGCGTTATCAGAATGTTTACTTTTTATAAAGGGCCGAGTTGACCCTGTTAATAACGCTGATCGCTTATTCCGACCGGTTCCACTGAATCTTAATGCTGGGGAATAAATAAATTACTTTCTTTGGTTTTTTTACTTGAACATTTACTGGTTGACTTCACGGTTTGCTCGTTGTGTTGGTAAAGTTGATCATACATTTTTTCACATATTTCTGTATGTAATCTAATTATATATTCTTTACTTGTAGTGAAAGGGAGAGGCTCTATGTAGTGTGTGTATATTTTTGTTATGTAATTTCTCCGATTTAGCCCCTTAATTTTGGACCAATTTTTATAAATATTTTTGTATTCTAAAGAGAATACAACTGAGGTGAGTCCATTGCACGATCACCAAAATTGTATTGGATTAGAGAAACCTCAATTGGAAATATTAAGGGGCCACAGTACCTACTACTAGCGCCGCCAATCGTTTTTTATTAATTATAATGAATTAAAGACGTTTCTACAAAAAATTGAACAGTCAGAAACTCAATATATATATTTTAGATTTTTGGGAGTCATTCAGGCATAGATTAAAAGTAAGGAGTAATCATAATAAGAATTATTGCTAAAAGTGGCCACTTTAAGCAATAATTATGATTTCGACTATTCTATACGGTTAATGTGTACAAAATAGGTAAATATAAATCTGAAGTATCTATATTGAGTTCCTGACTGTGCTATTTTTTGTAGAAACGTTTTTAATTTATCATAATTAATAAAAAACGAATGGCAGCGCTAGTAGTAGGTACTATGCCCTCTTAAACTGGAGTTGAAAATTCAGCTGGAAATCAGATATTTTTCAGAGTCATATTTTTCAAAAGTTAAGGCTTCAATATTTAGAAAAAGTTTTGGAATAAAATAACTACATATTTGAGTGTTATACAAAATTCCACCTTCAAGGGGATGAAGTACGAAGTAGAGATTAAAAGTTTGTTCACTAATGAGACTCAAAGTAGTGATTGTATTTTTACGGGACTTTCTTTAGAAGATTTTGGTGTTTTTACTGTGGGGAAAGTCTTCGATGTTCCCTCGGGATAAACGAAAAAAAAACATAGGTCTAAGCGTTTTTATAAATACATTTTTTTTTATTCAAAACAAGCTTAAGAGATCTTTAATCAGTACAGTAAGCCTCAAGCTTTACATTTGAACTACGAAAACTGCCACTCACACACACACGCACACAATCTCTCTCACAATAGAACACATATACACGCACACGTTCACACATCTGCACTCACACATAACACAAATCACATAGACATTATTGTTTTTTTTTCTCTAAATTTTAATAATAAAAATGGTAAAAACATGTAATATATTTAGTTTTGGTTTAATCCTAGAGGGTGGAGGGCCGGAATTTTGTCACACAGGCTTACCTAGCACAAGTTCCGCTCTCACTCTGACTTGTCATTAAATAAATCGTAAGAGAATTAGATGTAATATTTAAGCCATTGTGAAGCTACTAATAAAGATTATAATTTATATTATTATTATTACGAGCAACATAAGTAAGGTCCAAAGGTCAATCAGTATAGCGTGACCAAGCGTGACAAGGAGCTTGACAGATTGGTAAACAAAACTTTTCCAGTTGGGTACGATTTAACGAATTATACGTTTTTTCAGACTTTCTTTTTTATTTAAAAAACATAAGGTGAATTTACATTAATAAATTAGTTAATAAAGGCAGAAATTTTCAATGATAGTAATTTGTCAAAATCAATCCGGATGTGCCAGGAGCCTGCAGTAGGATAAAAAGCCCAGAGTCCTCATTACGTGTTAATCCAAATCTGCCATCACGATCTTATCAGATTGCCAGCTGTCATCAAAACTGTCATCCAAGCCACAATACGCTCACCGCTGGGCATGAGTATCTTCCCTATAAGAGGGTGACTGGGACCGTTTTCCAGCGATAAACGAGCAAGTCGTTCAGTGCGAGTTGGTGGGTAGTGCCCAAGCCTGGTTCGTTGTCAACAAGATGTACTACAGGCGAAATTAGGTGACTCCAAAAACACCCATGTGACCTAAATACCTACAAGTTCTGATTGTAGGTCAACCCAAGTAGCATTTATCCTTCATGATAGTTATGAGAAATGCCTTTTTGTCATAAAAAAGTTAAATTAAGGAATTTATATATCTTGTAAGTTCTATGTCAGTTAATTTTAGAGCTCCTTGGTCTTAGAACTATATGGTTTTTGTTTTAACCTAAAAGCCTTTTTCAAGAGGTTAATATATCGCAATTATAGATTGTTTTCCAGAGCTAAAAGTCCTAAGTCTTCTAAGTTCCGAAAAGGTTATAATTGGGTTGTTTTTAGGATAATCAAATGCCTAAACATGACATGAAACGCATTTTTATATCTCAAATGTGACTCTTTCATAACCTACTTTACTAATACCTTATTAGCTATCTCAAAAACATATGGTTAGGAAAATCACTATAAGGTGTAAAAGATAGCTTTATAGCATAATTTATAAGCTTTTATTAATGATTATAACCTTTAAATACATAAAGAAACTACTCAATCATCACCGTAACTTCAAAGTTATATGAAATGCCCGCTTACAAATATACAGGATGTGTTAACAAAAAATAGCGAAAAGTGAACATTATAAAAGAAATTCGAAAAACAGTACAGGGAATCATCACAAAAAAGGTAGTTTTACTTGGTTACGTACTTATATATCTAGGTCCTGTTATTTATGTTCCACCCTTTCCCTATGAGTTTTTACCAATTGTAGTACAAAATAGTTCATTCTTTTTAGCCGATACAAATGACGAAGAAATAAAAAGTACAATCAGAAACCTCAAGGCAAGCCCATCCACGGGGTATGATGGTATCCCAGCCCTGGTCTTAAAGCATTTGAGTACTTTAATTACTCCGACCTTAACAAATCTATTTAACAAATGCTTAAGATTTGCAAAATTTCCTCATGTAGGTACTGAAAAAGTCTGTTCTTATACCGATTCATAAGGCTGGGAGGAAAGATTGTGTCGATAACTAAAGGGTAGTATTTAAACGAGTGACAGTAAATTAAAAATTTAAGGGACATAAATGATTAATTTGGGTTATTGTATTACTAAGTAAGCTGACTGCGAGTAACGATAAATTAACAGAACAGTCACTTATAAACATTCATTCGAGTAGGGTACGTCAATACAAAATGAAACGCTTCATAATATTTGAGCGACCAACCTTATAGTTGGTTGAGTGTCAACTGTCAACGTTACGTCCTGTATTTTTTTCAATATTTGGCAAATTATTTATTTATGATGGTGGTGTATGTGTCTGTCTGTGGTATCATATCTCCCGAACCGATGAACAGATTTTGATTTTGTTTTTTTTTTGTTTGAAAGGTAAATTAGTCGGAAGTGTTCTTAACTATGTTTGATGACTATCGGTCCAAGATGGCCGCCGCTACAAAATAGCGGAATACATATTTTTTCACAACTCCCTCAATATGGGTATCAAATGAAAGGGCTTCACTAGTAGAATACTTCACTAGTAGACACACTATGATAAATTTAAAATCCAAGATGGATGCTACCACAAAATGGTGAACTACATATTTTTTTACAACTCCCTCAATATGGGTATCAAATGAAAGGGCTTGACTAGTAGAATACTATACACTATGACAATTAGGCATGGGTCGTACTTGCAAATTCGAGTAAATTTCGTAGTTTCGTAGTAAAATTCGAGCTTTAAAGTACGTCCATCAATAAATACCAGGGCTAAAAACCAGGTTTCGAAATACTTGAAAGTATTTTTTTATACAGGGTGACGTTATATCGCCGAAGCTGTTCACAGCTGCGCTGGAGGATGTATTTAAGCTTTTGGACTGGAGAGGACTCGGCACATAAACGGCGAGTACATGACTCACCTTCGTTTTGCCGATGATATCGTGGTCATGGCTGAGACCGGGAAGATCTAGGCACAATGCTTGAAGACCTCTGTAGAGTTTCCCAACAAGTGGGTCTTAAAATGAACATGGATAAGACCAAAATTACGGTGAATTCCCATTTAGTACCCACTCCTGTGAAGGTTGGCGGCTCTAAACTGGAAGTTGTTGACGAATATATTTACCTGGGACAAAGTCCGGCTCGGTAAGTCCAACTTCCAGAAAAAGGTAAATCGACGAATCCAACTCGGCTGGGCAGCGTTCGGGAAGCTGCGCAGCATATTCTCGGTCAATCTACCGCACTTACAATGGGACTCATCAGAAGGCTCAATGTCACTCAAAAGGCAATGGAGAGGGCTATGCTCGGAGTTTCTCTACGCGATCGAATCAGAAATGAAGAGATCCGTAGAAGAACTAGAGTCGCCGACATAGCCCAAAGAATTGCAAACCTTAAGTGGCAGTGGGCAGGACACATAGCTCGCAGGACTGACGGCCGTTGGGGCGGAAAGGTCCTCGAGTGGCGGCCGCGTACCGGGAGACGCAGTGTTGGTAGGCCCCCCACAAGGTGGACCGACGAAGGCTTGCAAGTATTTCTATGATAAATAATCCCTGTTGCAATGAACTTAAAGAATAAAATTGGGCTAGCAAAACTATTAAGGTTTGGAAGTAGTTATTTTAGTCACTGCGATTATCTGGCTTATTTGTGTGTCCGTAAGGCATAATTTTATTAAATGATACTTTAAAGTTTTTACAACGCGAGGCGCCACGCGGGCCGCGTGCCGCGTGCGAGTGATAAATACTTTTAAAGTCTTGCAAGTATTTTGTGCTGGGTACCAGGGCGCCGTACTTGTAAGGAAAAACCAGGTTTAAAAACCTGCGGCCGTACCGCCATCGTTATCATTTTATCGCTATCGTTATCATGACATTAGAACAATAGTTTTAATGTCACAGGTAACATTGGTCGCGTAAATACGCACCACCCCTAATGACAATCCCAAATCCAAGATGGCCGCCACCACAAAATGGCGAATTACATTTTTAAGTTTAGGCTTAGGGTTTAAAAGGTATGAAATAAAAATTAAATTAATAATTTAAATAATCCTAAGTAAATAATAAAATGCGTTGGTGGGCCCATTAACTTAGATATATCTTGTAATATTTTGATTTTAGCATCGTCAAGTCGGGGGACTGCAATATATATCTATAATGTGAATAATTTAATAAATAGATATATTAATTGCATTGCAAATTAGAATATAAAATTTAAGTAGGTAGGTGCCTATTTCACTAGCAGTAGGTGCATATAGAATCTGAAAAATAATAGAAGAATAATAATAAGCATACCCTTTGGTTTTGTAAACACTCTGTAGGTACACCACGCGAAGTGTTGTTTTTTAATAAAATGCAATCTAAGCTCTCTTGGCATCTGAAATTACTACTTAGTCCGTCCGCGGTAATATAGAAGTACGGTTGCAAAAATAACTAGCAGTTTGTGATAAAGTTATTTTAATGACCTAGAGGTTATTTTTAAGTAAATTGCATGCGTTAATAGTAATTCAGGTTATTTAAGAGTTGTTTGTAAAGCTAGTAGGCCTTTCATTGAAGGCAGCCATTTTAAGAGGCTTATTGTGGCAAGAATTTTCGAAAATATCAATTTATTTATTTTATTTGCTGGTGATAATAAATTTAAAGACATTTTTACGTTTATAAATAATTGTGTGCCAGATTGGAGGTAAAAAATGTATTAAATGTATTTTTTTTACACTACGTATGACCATTAAATATTTTAAATACGCCTGATAATTAGGGCGCGTGTATTTTATAAGCATATTATCCCATAATTTAACAGGAAACTGGTATTCGCAATAGAATTTATAAACACGTGTGAATTTTACAGACATTTTGCTTCGTATATGAACACCCTATGCCATAATAAAAAAATAGTATTACAAATGGAAGCCATTTGTCTGATATGAAATAAGTTTTAACCCGTCTCTTATAAAATATTTTGAAAACTTACTAATAAGCTTTTGCTGGTACTTGACAATAACCTAATTCTGGAAAATGACTGCTGCGATAAAAACTGATTATGACTAGTCCATGACTAAGCTGAGACTTCATAAAGGTTATAATTAGGTAATGCTGAATTTAACCAGGTTATGAAATGGTTAATTTACGGTTACATCTAGGTTATCAACCATGCCTTAAGGCAATTTGTCTAGTCAGTAAAGAATAAAAATAACGTCTACACTAGGTTATTATGGAGGGCCTTTTTGGTCATTAGGAGTTTATACGGAGTTTATTATGGCCATATTAGGACCTATCGTATTTCTTTCAGGAAATCCATAAAAAGGTTATATAACCTATCTGTGACCTTTCTATTACTTAAATTGTTACTTGGGAATGCACCCAGTAGACTGTCACGTAGATAAGTGTTACACAAGGGGGGAGGGGATCTAATGATCACTAATAAAGGACGACTATTATCAGATGTCGACATCAGCATATTTTGTTCAACAGATGCAGATTAATTCTTGGGAGTTTCTAACAATAAACAATCCCACAGTTCTCGTTTGACATTGTATAGAGATGCAAAGCCAGTTTAATATCGATATTCACATCGAACCTATTTAATATTTAAAAAAAATGGTTTACTAGCACACAAAGAGTGTGTGCAATATATGTACTGGTGAGATTCTCAACCTTTATGGTCTAGAGATCAAATTCTGCTAATTAGCCACCGCTGAACCGAAGCTAAGCCATTGCGTTCGACCAATCAGAGCGCCACATTATCACGTCATCGAACAGTTGAATTATTAAGTCCATGGTTGAAAGGGTTGAAAGTCAATATAGCACTCCGATTGACCAATCACAACGGTTTAGTTTCGATTCCGCTGTAAGGTAACTTATTAGTAGAA
The DNA here is from genome assembly GCA_963935595.1 of Schoenobius gigantellus. NCBI lineage: Eukaryota > Metazoa > Arthropoda > Insecta > Lepidoptera > Crambidae > Schoenobius > Schoenobius gigantellus. Next base: position 54,867,029 of record OZ012542.1, on the reverse strand, counting down.
AAAGGGTCCCAGATGATTCTGATCTCCAGACCCAATTCTGTTCCCCACGGGGGCAGAAGCATTTCTTGTTTGGTTGGTGGTAGGGTTTGTCAGTTCATCTGTATTATTGGTGTGTTCCAAAAATTAGACTTCAGATAGCCAGGTCCTCAATTGTTGAGGAATCCAGGTGAATCTAGTTTCTAGTTTCGACCTTATTGTCACTTACTGCTATGTGAAATGAAGAATAAGAGTGTCCCTGTTATATATATAAAAACGAATAAATTTTATAAATTCCTTAATACTATATTAAATAAAAATAAATCGCTCAATATGTTGCTCAGCGTGAAATCTTTTGATAGAGATTGATCGCCAAAGCTTTTGATAGAGTCTGGCACAAGGCTCTTCTTTCCAAGCTTCCGGCATACGGATTACCCGCGCAGTTCTGTACGTGGATTGCCAGCTTCCTCCACGAGCGTAGAATTCGCGTTGTCGTTGATGGCTGCGCTTCGCGGTTCATGGCAGTGAACGCTGGTGTTCCGCAAGGCTCCGTTCTATCCCCCACATTGTTTCTTCTGCATATCAATGATATGCTTTCCTTGGGAGCTATACATTGCTATGCAGACGACAGTACAGTGCATGGGGGATATCACGGAAGCTCAGGGGCTGCTCGTGGTGATATTGGTAGGGAAAGGCAGAATCTTATCATTGAGCTCAACAGGACGCTGGACCTCGTCTCCGAATGGGTCTCCAACAATCTTGTTGAGTTCAATGCTAAGAAAACACAGGTGTGCGTGTTCTCGGCGAAAAGGTCACCTTTCCTCCCCCTTCCTTCTCTTCAGGGCACAACCCTTCACACACAGAGCAACATCACCTTGCTCGGAATGAACATTCGCTGCGGTCTGAACCCCAGAGACTACATCGAATCCGTCATAACTACTGCCTCACGGAAACTCGGTGTCCTGAACAAGGTGCGTAGGTATTTTGCGCCGGACCAACTATGCTTGTTGTATAAAACTCAGGTTAGGTCTTGCGTGGAATATTGCTCGCACCTTTGGGACGACTCCGCTCAGTACCTCCTCGATGCTCTGGACAGATTGCAGCGTCGCGCTATTCGCATAATTGGCGATGTAGAGGCAACTAACACCCTCGAGCCTCTACAACTTCGTCGTGACATCGCCTCTCTTAGCGCCTTTTACCGAATGTTCCATGGGGAATGCTCTGAGGAGCTCTTTAACCTTATCCCTCCCTCTCCATTCCTTAACAGAAACACGCGTAAGGGCCTTCGGAGTCATCCGTACACTGTGTCCTCCTTTTCACACCGTAGCAAGAAATTCCAAGATTCCTTCTTCTGTCGTTCATCCCACACTTGGAATTCTCTACCTGCGCACGTGTTTCCTCCATCCTACAACATGGGTTCCTTCAAAAGAGGCGTGAAAAAGCATCTTTTGGGCCGGCAAGGGGCGGGCAGGTAGGAGAGTGGATGTCGTCCCTACTCTATCTGTCAGCTCATTTGGGCCTCTTTCACCGCTTAACATCAGGCGGGAGGAGGTCATTTGCCGGGCCATCCATAAAAAAAATAAATAAATAAATTCGGGAATGGATAGAACGAGTGTTTGTTGAATTCCGGAGAAAGTTCAAATGGAGAAAAACCCGAAAAATACATTTTTTATTTTCAAAATTTTCTCTTTTCCTGTGTTCATTTAATTAAATTTTAACGTCAAACATGTGAATCAAAAGATCTTTGACAGAACAATGAAAATTTCTATTTATGTATCTATTTTTTTATTTATTTCTGACATTGATTAGTATTATGACGCTGATGTGAAGGTAAAAAATACCAGCACCCGTTCAATAACATTGTTTTGTCTTATCATGATGATCAATCAAGGTTGTATCTTCTCGATCATTAGAAATTGAAATATGACATATTTTTAATATCGATATAAAAATCTATAATTTTTCTTTGATCAAATATCGATTCTCGCCGGTTTTCCGATGCATCGTTGCAACCCTAATTGTATGTATCGGTGCATTCAGACTTTGCTGGCACAAATGCAGGTGTGGGTTTGTTTGGCTTAATAAGCGGAATGCAAATATAACAGGAGACGACGAATATACTCGTACTGATTACATACTTTGTATTTCTACGAGATTCTGCCGTCGAAACGATAAATGCATATACTACGGGTATATGCATTTATCGTTTCGATGTTCTATGAAACGAAGAAACATTTTGGGCCTTATCCTAACTATAGACAGCAAACACACTTTTTACTATCTGCACGCCGGTTACCTACACTAACCACTATTTTATCGGTGAATTATCACATAACGAAAAAAAAAATGCAAGTATTTTGACTAATGTAGAGCACTTCCCTTTTTTTTATTGCAAGCATAGAAAAAAAACGTCCACCCGCAAGTTTTGAAATAGTGACAAATTTAGAGATCAAGTAACACTAGCACTAATAATACTTTTATCAAAATTTTGATGAGATATAATGTCATAATAATTAGTAAGTCACAAGCTCAAACTGCGTACAAACATAGAGAACAGCTTCCATGTAAGAGCTTTATGTGTCACAAGTCGTTAAAGAGTGGAATAAGCTTTAAAAGATTTTGTCCAAGCCCCCAACACCAATTAATTTGAAAACAGACTTGCATTTACCTACTAAACAGGAATTGACTCTAGAAACATCAGGATGCAGACAGTATCAGTTGCAACAACTTATTTCCTGTCTACAATAATAATAATCCATACTAATATTATAAATGGGAAAGTGTGTGTGTGTGTTTGTTTGTCCGTCTTTCACGGCAAAACGGAGCGACGGATTGAAGTGATTTTTTAAGTGGAGATAGTTGAATGGATGGAGAGTGACATAGTCTACCTTTTGTCTCTTTCTAACCCTCCACTTCCCAAAAATGGGGGGTGGAAGTTTGTATGGAGCATTCCGCAATTTTCATGGTAGAAAGCTAAAACTTGGTATGCGAACTATTTGTGACTAACAAAAAAATCGTGCATCATTTTTTTTTGAAAATCTGCCCCCAACCTCTTAAAAGAGGGGGTGAAATTTTATATGGGACTTTTTGCAGTTTTCAAGGTAGGAAGCTAAAAATCGGTACACAGACTCTTTGTTACCAACGGAAAATACTTGCCTATTTTTTTTTTTAAATCTTCGGTGTTACCCCGAATTTAACGCGAGCGAAGCCGCGGGCAAAAGCTAGTAGTATATAATGCTTTTTAAGGCATTAATTTGTTTATTTATTAAGTAAAGAGCCTTTTAAAACTAATTTTAAAAATGAAAGTGACTAGACCAGGATGCTAAGTATGAGTATTAAGTAAGTCATTACAATCATATTTCATATTACAATTATATGTCATTACAAACATTCGGCGCCGAACAAAAATCAATCTCGTACGCACCTTGGTTTTCTCTATATTCTACTATGGTGCTGAAATTTGGACACTAAAAGCTGCAGATTTGTCTCGCATCGATGCCTTTGAAATGTGGTGCTGGCGACGGATGCTGCGCGTGAGCTGGACAGAGTTTCGGACCAACGACTCTATATTGGAGGAGCTAAAAATAAGAGAACGGCTATCAACACTGCTAATACGTAGAGCCCTCCAGTTTTTTGGCCACGTGGCGCGGAGAAACCCAACCCACCTCATGCTAGGGAAAGTGGAAGGAAGCAGACCGCGTGGCCGCAGACCTGCTCGTTGGACTGACCTTGTTGCAAAGACGCTGAAGATGCCTATACACAAACCACTGCATCTGGCGCAAGACCGTCGTTCATGGCGAGCAGTAATCCGAGAGTCGACCTAGTGACAGAGGTCACGATCCTCAGCATTGAGGGACCGATTGAAGACAGAGACAATCATATTATCTACTTGTATGTAACGTTTTGAATAAAATTTGACTGATTGAGACTCAGGTCCGTGATTGAGACATCAAGATCGATGGTGTAGAGTTTTCTGAAAACTCTTTTCTTAGAGGTTGGGAAATACAACGTTTCTTGTGTATGATTTAGATGTGTAATCGTATACGCGTATAATCGGTATATGCGAGTATATTGATATCTAAATAATTTCAATTTATTCACATGTAAAGTTCAGTAAACAGCAACAATGTTCTTATATAAAAAAAACAGTGCTTACACACGGTACTACCGTTGGTACTACTGGTAGTACTACGGGCAAATACTACTCACGTGTTCGGTGGTAGGTATTACGAATGATGTTTAATTTTGCCCGTAGTACTACTTATTATTTTTGACAATAAAGAACACCATAAGGGTAACTACCAGTTTTAATATTTATATGATTTTGAACAAATTAAGGAACGCTTTAATAAAACTATTTTAGAAGCAACTTTAATGTGAGTTTTCGATTGCGAGTTATAACTCGCAAGTCGGTTAAAATATGAAATGATTTTAAACTTCACAATAAGGGGGATTTTATAATTTCTATTGTGTTCTTTTTTTACGTTTGCTACCTTATTTATTAACCGCTTCAGAAAAAAACATGAAACACGTTGGACGCGACTACTATAAAATTTTAATTCCCTCGATTTTTCTGGGATCCCATCATCATCAGATTCTGACTTTGGTGACAATGGAATCAATCAAGAATTGGATATACTTCCCGATTGGTCCTATCTCAAACAAAAAAAACAAATCGGTTAATATAATAAAGAGAGTTAGAGTTAGAGTAGTCGGCGAAGTCAACGACATAATGCATATTCTATATATTGAACTTGGCTTTCAGTTTACATTTATGTTTTTGATGGTATTAGTATCACACTAACAAATGTGCTTGACATATTTCAATGAGACATTTTTAAAAGCTTTTGCATTTTATCTAGAATTGTTTTTACTAGGTAACGACAAATATAGAATTCCCACAGGAAAAAAAATCCCAAATGAAAATGACGCGAGCAAATCTACGGGCGGAAAGCTAATTGTGTCATATTCCTAAGAAGTATCTATGTAGCTTCCCACCCGTAGCTTCGCCCGTGTTGTGTCGTTGCCTCGTGGGATTTCTATATTTTCCCGACGTAAAAACAATTCGAAAGTCTGCAGACAGTGGACTCAATCCTGAAGTGGCCGCTAAATTGCCTAATTTTATTTAGGTGCCGCTAAACCATTATCCTATTCTACGGTAACTGTAAAATTCGTCTGACATTGCTAATTTGAATCTGATGTATCTAATTTTAGACGGTCAATTCAACAACTTAGCTTTAACCGTCCAAACGCTATTCCAGACGTGACATTTTTACGCTTAAACATCCTAAACTGACTATTTTTAGCGGCGACTAAAATCATCCCGATTAAAATTAGAACCTTACTAAAATCCGCCATTTTGATAATTAAAAATACAAATCCAAGTAACAAATGAGGTAGAAATTTTTTTATTGCCCAAATTGATTGTTTTCGCCTTTCATCATCACAGCTCACATATGTCCCCACCGAGGGGTTCGAGCCTACCCTATGTTAGGGTGATTAGGCCTCAGTCAACCACGCTAGCCCAGTGCGAATTGGTTTTCGCCTTTAATGAATAGGAAAATAAAAATATTTTTTAGTAGTTACAATTATATTGTTAAAAATAAGATAAAAATGTACATTAAATATATTAACTGATATAAACATAAACCCGTTTTGGTTTCTTTAACAACAAGATCCATCTATTAATTTACTTTTAATATTTTTACGATAGCAACACAAACACAATTAAAACTAATCTTAGACATTTTAGAATTACGCATAAGCTCTGCCTAAATTTAGTTGGCCTGTCATCGTAGAATAGCACTTGCTTAACCGGCCATTTAAATTAAGTTTAAATTTAGGAATTTTAGCTTTAGGTTATTTAGACGGCGGGCGCACAGAGTCCATTGTCGTCTTATATATGCTAAGCAGGGCAATACGCAACCAAATAAAAACAAGCTTTCAATTGATATTTCAGTTAAGTCGAATTTAGAGTAAGTGTTCACACGTTTTAATTATTTGCCCAATACGGGTTAAATCCTTATTAGTTGTCTGAATACCTACAAGTAACAAGACTGTGTTTGTTGTCTTTTTATGAAACTTTACTTGGCAATGGACGCATAAGCTAGATATAGATAGTATAGTCGACTAAGAAAGTGGTTAATCACTTTTGACCATACTCTGCGTCTAGACAAAACATCGTTTGGGTAACCTTGGTAACTGTCAGTATGTTATTGCAAAGGAAAAATTAACTTTGTTGTTCTATATCGTAAAAGTGAATTTCAACTTCAAAGTGTTAAACTACATTTTGGTCGACTATACTTACAAATACCAAAAACAAATAAAATAAAAATACACGAAATTCAAAAAACCAACTCAAGTTTCACTTACGAGTATATTACTTATGAAAACATTCGAGGTGTTGGTACCGTTGCCTCTTATTGTTATTCATTATAAATATACGAAATGACTTAATTAAAGACCGAAAACCGGCATTATAAGTCAGAAAAAATACACAGCCTCCATCTCCGGACAGCTTGTCTGCCGTCCCTTTCTCGCGCGCTACAAAATATCCCTCGTCCCTTTTTGCGCCAGACGAACTTGTAAATTGTTCTTTTTACGATCTGCCCGGACCGGAACGGCGTAACGTATATGTGCGTATCGAATACTGAGCTTTATGTCCAAAACGTTAGTTCCATTTTCGTTGAAAACTTTATTAATACGTTCTTTAGGACACTGGACCGCTGATCAAGTTATCTCTCTCAGACAAAACAAAATACAGCACACAAGTCCTTTAAGCTTTCGAGTTTAGTTGCCTTACCACGATTGCTTTTTGTAGCCCTGTCCCTTTTCTTGGTGCATTTCATTCGTAACGCAAACGGGTTCAATATTAAATCCTTTTGAAAGTAACATCAAAGGGAAGTTAACTTTATTGCCCATAGCACAGAGCCGATTTTCACATATGCGATGACGCTAATGTTGTTTATACTGTTTTCGTGAAGATGTAACTGTCACGCTGTATCGATGCGATGCCTTTTTGTTCATGCATAAGACATGCAATGCACTCTCGTACGCTAGTTTTCGTATACGATTAGAGTAATCGATGTATGATTCATTTCTTCCTTTCCGTGCGAAACGCATTCTGCACTTGGCTGTCGATGACATTCCGATGCAAGTAATAGAATGTTTCTTGTTGCAGATGCGGGTGCCACAACATTTGCATTTTACTGACGTGTCTCTGGAGATTGGAGTGGTGTAGCTAATCAGTTGAACTATGAATGGGATGACCTACATAGCTTTTAATTGTGTGTCCGAAATATTATGACGTTGACGATCGCAATTAATTAAGCAATTGTTAGAAAAGATGTTGGTGTCTATAAAGACATATTTTAGATTTCAAGTGAAAATTAAAACTATCAGTAATAGAATCGTCAAATGTTTTGTCGACCTTGTGTTAAACGACTAAATGAATTTCGGTAACCCGTGGTAAACTCGTAGTGAGTACTATCGATTTATTTCGGTTTACACACGCCACAAATAAGAACACGGAAAGTCATTGCTACTGATTCATGTAGGTAGGTATTATCCTAATACAACGTAAAAACTCCACAGTGGGAATATATTCTAAGACATAAATCCAACTACTTATAACGATAGGTAGACATACTACAATAGATAAGCTGTATTATTTTTCTTTACCTCATAATACCTATTTGCATTTAGACTAGTCTTGGATAAATATTTCAGATAGCTTTAATCTACTCATGAGATTGGATCTAAATAAAAATAAAACCAGAACGTTACATGGATATAAAAATTGGAACTTTTTTAACCTAAATGAAATTTATGTCTAAGAAATTTGAGTTTCTTCAAAGTTTCCCAGAAGAGATGTCACTCACCATCCACCCATCGGCTTGTCACAGAACTACAAACATTAGCTCAGTAGTCGGTACTGCAAACAGCAGTGATGAGTGTTGACCAACCACTCCACAAATAGATAATTATTTAGACCGTTTCTAGACAATGCGTTTGCTTATGCGTAGAGGTGAAGTGCGGTGGAAAATTGTGACTCTATGGCTTGTTGGTTTCGATTCACTTCATCTATTTTAGACGTGACTTCGCATAAGTTTAATCAAGTGTAAGATCTCGAATGATTAAAACTTTGCTATGAATATCTTGTTGAGTAAAAATTTCAATAAATACCTTGAATTGTTGCAACTGTACTTTGCAACTGTAATTGTTGCAACGGTACTTACTCACTGACTCTTGACATTACTATTGATTTACATTAATTCATAGATTTAAGAGTATTGGGGGTCAATGAATTGTGATTTACATTAGAAACAATTTTAAAGCCCTTTACAGCGTTAAAATCTTAATGACTATTTGTAACGTTAGCCTACTTAACCTTAATTAAACGTTTTGAAATACATGCGGCTTGCCCATTATTTACGTATTTAAACACCATTAAAGGTATCTTTACCTCTAATTAGATTCTACCTGTTATCTTGGCTAACAATACTTTGGGTAGGTATATCTTTGAACTTAACGTTTTTCTATCCAATAACACTTTCATATCCGCTTGTTTGAGGATCAACTGCCGTTCATTGTGTGTTTGTGATAAGAATTTTTATTTGGTTACCTGAGGTAGGACTTTAAAATAACAAATATTTGCCCTCGTGTGATTGAAGTAGTTTTGAGTATACTTTCATTTATTTGTGCATTCACGTCTTCATTAATTTTGTTGATGCTAGGGAAAATCTAATATCATATAAGGTAGGTAGGATATTAATCGACATTAACATTAAAGTCAGAGGTTTAAATCGTTGTTTAACGTATTTAGTTTACCACTAAATTGTCCGCAACTATAATTTAAAGTACCAATATATTACAAAGCTCCTTTATTTTAAAAAATAAATATGTATTAGGTACCTACTTACTTTTCATTTAATTCTTCTTAACATGGTCGAATTATTCATAAGTGTGTAATATTATTAATACTTTATAAATAAATCTGATACTCTGATAATCTAATAATCTGATAATTAGGTACTTATTAAATTGAGATCTTCATTCATCCTAGTCCAGAATGAACGTTCCATTTTGCCTTCGGTTATGGTAATGTCATTGACCTATCTCACGGTATTCAAGTGCTTTAACCAATAACCAAAGCTTTCTATCAACTAGAGCTTCAATTTCTACCGTCCCCATATCAGTAAGGCATGTGATTAACTTGTTTAAATTAAAAGTATGTTGTTATTATCAAATTGTTTCAAATACTAAAAACAAATAGATAATACCTTTTTTGATAAATTTACTATTGATTTGATTAAAGTCAATATAACATGATTATTTCTTCATGCACGTCCAAGAATTATCATTGTTTATGTTAGTGCATCAGTCAGCATAGCGCTAAGAAAATGCGATTAAGACATTATCTGGTTAGCACTATCCCCGCTAGAACGGGACGGTGAATGAACAAGACCGCATACAATTTGTACGGAAATAACTTTCAGTGCGAGTAGGACGGCGCGATTGAAATGTCAGGCTCGACGCGCGCATAATGGGAAAACTGCTATCTCTTTCGCTCTTGACGTCTTACAATCGTTTATTGTCATGTTACTGTCTCGTTTCGACGGCCAAGATTGAGATGAAATTGCCGGCGGCGCGTACGGAGTCCTCCCGCCAATGCTATATCCGATTGTACCGCGTGCGCGGCGGACGTCGCTACTGCGCTCATTTTTTTAATTTCGTAAACCACCTTAAAAACAAAACACCTTTTTATATATACCCACCTTGTGACTTTTGACAGTTCCAGTGCCTGTACCGGTGACATTTCAATTCAGTATTTTTTTTAAATCGATGTGTAAAAAGTTTTTATTTCACAAATCGAAAAGTGAGCATGTGTTGTGCCATATTTATTAATATGCGAATGGATTGCTACCGCTGCGATATTAATTAACGCGATGACCCGACCGCGCTGGTGATAAGTAAGTCATTAAAAGCTTTTTCGTTAGATACATAAAAGTACAGAAGCTGCCGATTTCCCTTTAAGCTTAACTAGGATCGCTTAAAAGTTTTGGAAATACCTCCAAGTTTGGAGTCGCGATGTTATTTTCGAACAAGTGACAAGTTTTGGTTACAATAAAAGCTTTCAACATGTGGTCCAAGGAGGTTTTTGTACCTGCTATAACCAGGATGAGACGGGTCTTAACTTTTTGTATGCTAAAAACAAAGAGATCCCATCGGACGGCGGGGTGTCGTATGCCGCAGTGCAGTCACGTTTCCAGTCATTCCCAGGAATAGCTGGAACCCATTTTACGCCGGTGCCTGGTCGTTTGCGTTTTTAATACTTGTAAATTTGTATTCTAGCTAACACGCTAGTCTGAGAAGTGATAAATGTGTAAATTAACAACTTGGACAAACACTGGCACCCTTCATTACTTTTGTTGTTGCTTCATCTTGTATTGTAACTTGCTAGAGTTAGAAATAGATTTCGGGTCACATTATTAGTAAATACGTAAATCCTTTACTATAAATGTATGTTTTGGATATTTTTAATCTTGTTTATTAATTTTGTTTATTAATGTTATTGTTGAAAATTAATTTATTATAGTAAATGAGTGATTTAAATTAATGATAGGAAAAAAATTGGTGAGGGTTCCAAAAATTACCCTGTATCCTATGTTTATACTGAAGGTGCTAATATATATGTACCTACTATAAACAAAAGTAGCGTTGAAAAAAAGGAAAAAAATCTTTAACTGTTATTTTAATAGGTATATAGATACTTTCACTTTATTGTGTATTTACCTCTATCAAAATTATTACACACCTACGCGAAATACATTTTTTGGTAAAATTTTGACTAAACATAATTTTTTATAATGTTAAAATAAACGTATTGAAAAAAATTGGTTTGCAAAAACTAGATTTAAAAAAACTGCCTTTTAACAAAATTAGTTTCGTGCTGAAGGAAATTTGGTTAAAAGTATGAAAAAAGCATCATTTTAAATTAAATAAAATATCAATAATATTCTTGAAAACAACGTTGCTGTGTATTCGATAAAAAACAAAGATTCAGTTTTGGGAATTAAGTTCTGGGAATTGCAAAAGGATGTTTTTAAGATTACTAACATAAAAAATAAAAGCAAAACGAATAAAATGAGTTGGAGCTTTACACATCACACTACTCGTATTATTGTGTTATTGTACATAGAACAATATTACGCAGTTTTTAATTATTTTATTATCTCTTCTGTCAGATAGCTTGATTTTTGCATTTTGGATCCCACTTCCACTCACCATCAGCTGGAATGAAGTTATTTGATAGACTGTCTATAAACTTATCATGTAGGGTAGGTACCCATGGTCGCATTCAATGTGCCAATCATTGGCAGGTCAATACTGTGACTTTGTGACGACTATATATTAATATAAATTTTGTAACAATTAAGTTGACAAACAAGCAAGCTGCACTGGATGGTATGTGGCTACAGTCACCTATAGTACATGTGGTTACTGCAAGACTTGCAAATCTATGACCCCGCCAACGACTCCTATGTACATTGCCAATTTGTGACTTATGATGTCAAGTCAGTAATTTCACTACCTCTCGTACCCTTCAAACGGGAACACTGCAATGCAATCACGGCTGCTTGGCAGGAATAGGTAAGATAGATGTACCTACCTACCCGAAAAGACATCTTTGGTACAGAGTCTCCCTCCGGAGATTTATATTATCGACTATCAATTTGAAAGCGATAATGATAGTAAGATGCTAATTTACGCAAGAAGAGAGATTTAATTTCACCTTTTATCCTGAAAAAGGCCCAACTTTTGGTCAAGCCGAGGGACGGACAAAAGCTAGTTTTTAAGTAAGTTTAATAATTACGTAACACTCTTATTATATAAAATATCTAACCAACTATGTATACCTACCTGGAGTTGAAGTCGAAGAAAAGTTAATAGTATGTTTTATTTTTGGATATAGGTAGGTAATATGAATTAATATAACATAAAAGTAGTTTTTAAATGGGAAAACTAATGTTTGAAATGCAATAAATCTTACAGTTCACAAGTTCAAATCCGTTTACTCTAACTAGTATTTCTTGTAGATAATAAAGGTTATACCACCCAAAATTGAATAGAATAATCAGTTACTTCCAGAGAAAATTGTTTTTATTGTTTTTTATTTAAGACATGAAAAGGGTGTTTTTTGCTGTCTAAAAACTAGCACAGAAATCGTTTTTTGCTGCTAGAAGGAAGCTGCAGAAAGAGTGATAGAGATTAAAATTTCTAAACACCATCACGAAAACATAAAAGCAATATTGCTATCTAGATCACTATTTTTACTACCTATGTTTCAAATGAACATTTTGTCAGGTGTTTTTAAATCGCTCAAGTTTTGCATTCGCAGCAAAAGGTGTCTGGTCTTTTGGTGAATAAATAATACTATAAGTATAATTACATAGCTTAAATATTTACTATTACTATTAATTCAGTAGAGTGATAAAGTTTCAATGATAAGATAGAAGAAAATCTTTGAAGAAAGTTTTGGGAATATGCACTTTGGAAGTTTATTTTGAAATTAATACAGTAAAGTAGTGTTTTATTTAGAAAAAGTTAATCCATAACGAAACTCGTTCAAACCAATAATGTTGATGGAGTCAGTACATCATCCAGCCTGAGATAGAATGAAATAATTAAAAATGGCTTTTGATGAGAACGAAAGTAGGTATTATACCTTCTCGCATACTAACTTAAGAGAGAAACAAAGGATTTTTTTACCCAGTTAGTGGTCCAGGCATGCCCAACATAAAAATATTATAATTAACGAAAACGTGATAGTAACTCTAACATAATGTTAGAGTTGTTGATAAAGAAACGTTTTAGTTATATTTTTACCAACCTTCCACCCGCACTTTCGTGAGCTTTCAGTTTTAAACTTTATCAGGTCAAAATGTATTTTATGTATTTTTGGTTTTGAGAGATTGTAAATTTATTTAGTTCAAAGAAAACGATGTTATTTTCTTTCTTGAATGATATAAAATTGCTACTTCAGTTTAATGTAATAAGTACATATTTTTCATATATAAGAAATAAAATAATAGAGTTAATAAAATTATATAAACAAATGAATTTTAGCTACATTGAGAAAAACTGCAAGTGATCAACGATAGAACTTTAAAATCTATACATACACAAATAAATAAAATTGAAGTGTCTGTTTATAATGTCAAAATAACAAGTTTTTACTAAATGGGTATGAATATATATCGGGTACCAATAAGAAAAACACAATTTAAAATATTTTTGACTGTCTGTCTGTCTGTCTGTTTGTTCCCGCTAATCTCCGGAACGGCTGGACCGATTTTGACGGGACTTTCACTAATAGATAGCTAATTATAAAAGATAAAACATAGGCTTTTTATCAAGATCGGTCCAGCAGTTACTATTCCACGCGGACGAAGTCGCGGGCACAGCTAGTATGTAATAAAACAAGACAATTCATTATTATTGAACAAGTTACAAATCTTCTAATAAGAAATAAACATTAACCAAAACAATAGTTCACTGATTGAGTCATCCATTTTATCTTACCCCAACATTTACTATTCAAATTTGTATTTCCAATGCGAAATTTCACGACCAATGGCTTCACATTTCACGACCGCGGAAATTCACGACTTCGAACGAGCGCGCCCGACGGATCACGATCTATGCACCGATCAAAGAGCTGATTTATAATTACCGATGATTATCTAGGGGTAATCGCTTCATGGAATCAAAACTACTCCGCGTAAACCACTGGGCTTCGATGTTCAGTGGGCTAAAGTAGTTGCTGGCTTGGTGAATACGTGATTCGGCATCTACCATTAGATACGAGTAGGTATACAGGATGTTATCCAGAATCGTCTTTAATCTATACTACAAATGGCGACGCTTTTTATATAAAAATCACCGATTTATAGTTCCCCCAAAATTACCGCTTTATTGCGTGTCTTATTGGTTATGTGAGTCGTCATTAAAAGCAAATAATAATAGCCTCTATTCAAATAATAGAAATCACTTGATCGTTCAATTTTTTTTTATATACCACCCATTCAGGCGCATACCACATTGCACCGGACACCGCTCCGGTGTGTGGTGCTGCGGTTTTTAATTTTGACTGAAGAATCTTAATTTGTGTACAAAAACCGCAGGGTATAACACACTCACACCGCATGCCCGTGCGGTTGTGCGGCGCGCGCGACGGCACCGCACTCCCGGACGGTGATGCGGTGCGGTCCGCGGGGTATGCCACACTGTGCCGCAGTATCGTACGGATTTTTGCGTAGAAAGGACGTGCATACGCGTAATAGATCTCGATATAGATAATGCGGCGATGCGGGGCGGCGTGCACCGTAGCTCCGGACGGTGATACGGAGCAAACCGTACGGTGGCACGATTCCGTGCCGCCGCAGCCGCATGCGGTTTTCGTCCCTCCGTACACCGCAGCGGGATGCGGCGGCAATGTGTTAAGCGCCAAGAGTATGGGCGACAGAACATATCTATCAGCTTTCTTACAATATTAGATTTCCCACGGGAAAAACGAAGATAACGCGGGCGAAGCTGCGAGCGGAAAGCCAGCGGAATAAATTCCATATTTTCCCGTAGGAAAATATTCTATAGCCTATGTTACTCGGTGATATTGTAGCATTCTGTTAGTCAAAGAATTTTTCAAATCGGTCCAATAGTTTCGGAGCCTATTCAATACTAACAAAAAAAAATACAAATCTTATCGAATTTGATTACATAAATTGTTATACACATATATAAAATAGTAGTTAAACACATATATAACATAGTACACACATACACCCATTTACAGTTACTTATACATTTCTTTACATTGTAACAAGTGATGTCTACAAATTAACACCCCCTATTGCATGGCATCATTCAAATAATCGTTGACTTTATAATAACCTTTTAATAACGCATAAATCTTGCGTTACAAAATTATCTAAGTTTAATCAGCACCACTTTATGGAACTTTACTGAAGCAAGACATAAAATTCCCCCATAAACGAGTTTTTAGTTTTTGAAGTTTCTAGTGATTATATTTTTATAGTCATAATTTTTTTTTCAAAATTAATGGTTGTATTTGTCCTGAAAGTAGCGATTTCAGAATGTATTTCTTCCCTAAAAAAAGGTACTAAGCTAATTACGTAAGTTTTTTTCTCATACATGTTTGATTTATAATACGAAGATGGATATGTTGCGTCTGTGTCATTCTAATATCCGTACCCACACATCGGCTGTAGCCTTTCCTAAAGCCACGTTTTGTGAGTAGTTATTAGTAATCCGACAGTGCAGGATTACAATTAATAATCCTTTGAGGGTACCGCATCTATCATGGGCTTACTTCCTATCGGCCTGGTCATCGACTTCGGATGCGCCTGCGCCGACACAACTTTATTGTGTAGGGTTATCACTACGACAATATTCCGAAATAAAATAATAAGAGTTGTGTTTGTTCGTTTTGCATATATGTCATACACAGTAACTTATATTACAAGCTCATGACCTATTCGGTATGAATAAGAATCTTCCTGTTTCCCGCTCTTCTCTTCCCTTTTTTTAACTATCTGCTCTATTATCAATATACAACATAAGCCACCGGGAAATTTGTCACACAGATAGTCATTTATGATGTATGCACCTGCTTCGGATTGTTTTGTTAAAAATTCCATCCCTAATTAATAGAGGTGAATACTAAATGGTCTAAGAGGATGAAGTTATAAAGTGTGAATCTCCGTTTTTAGTCTAAAAAATTTATAAGAATGAGTAAACAAATGTTTGAGAGATTTTGTGAATTTTCCTCATAAAAATTGTTTCGAGAGGTTGTAAGTTTGTTTTAGTTTTTTCACACAACTATTTTACGTATTTAAACGGAACTTTCTTTGAAAGCCTTTGTCTGAATGTTATTTTGTTGCGAGAAGATATAGAAAAAACTAGGGCAAAGCTGCTAACGAAAAACTATGTTATGAAATAAGCATTACATTTGAGCATTTTGTCTTTATGTTTGTGCATATGTATGCTCAAATTATACGTTTATGAATTACTAACTATTAAAATCGTTATATGGGGTAAACTTTTACGATAATTCGTCAATAGCGAATTTCAAACACCCATACGGAAGGTAAGCGACTAAGCGCTAACTGTAGACAACAAAAAATTAATGTGCACAATTAGTTACAAACAATTTAACAATTAGTTACAAACAATTTAAGCTTTTCGATACTCTGTTTGATTTAGCAATGACAGAAGTACTCGTTTATGACTCCCCGAACCGTATACGAAGTGATGCAAACCTTGTTATCCCTTAACGAAATTGACCCTTTATCCCTTAACGAAATTGAAAATGTCGAAGTGTCTGATAGACATCCATTTCCAAATTAATACCTGACAATAAAAAGCATTATCATTAACCAAAAAATATAGACGTCTAGTGATTCTTGAGCTATATAAAAATACATCACGCGTTACCTATGGAATTAATTAAGATTTGGGATAACTTGTAGGCTGTGATCGTTCTTCTTCAACTTTACATGAAAATACCATCATACCATCTTGTTTATTTTGCAGAAAAGTAACCTGAGTGTTAAAAAGTTAACCCTAAAACAAAATGTTTTTATACTTCTCCTACATCTTAATACACAAAAACCACAGTTTTCGTGCAACGCTTTGCAGCACTCAATCGCGGCGTCCAATAACTGTGGGGTAAAAAAAGCACAAGTGGTCTGTAATTTCGCCGATATAGTTAACCCGTTTAGTTATTCGGGGCCGCATCGAGAACTGGTCGTGTCTGGGTCAAGTGCGGTCACGGGCTTAGATGAAGACATTGGATGGAACAGCAGTGGCTTGGAGCCTCTCCGTTTTGATCGTTGAAGTAGAGCTTATGACTGAGTGACTATCACTCACGCTTACAATCCTAATTCATTTACTGCTGGTGGATTCACTACTAATTATGAATGTTAAAATACTATTAAGTTAGAGGCGTTTATGACTTTTGTGATTCTTTTTGACAAAAACTACTTAACCGAATGCAATGAAATTTGGTACGTAGGCAGGAGATCCATTATTTGGATCATATGCTGTTAAATTGGACCTGGACTTAGGATGCAACAGCTAGTTCGATATAAGTATGTGATGCTGTCAGTACATGAGTCTGTGCTGTCTATCTATCTATATATATAAAAAAAGGCGAGAGGTGTTCCCATCTATAGACGCAATCACAGCCGTAACCGCTAATTGTAGAAACGTGAAATTTGGATAGTTGTTTTAATTCAAAATGCGGACGCACACTAAGAAGAGTTTTAAAAAATTTTAACCCTGAAGGGACGAAATAGGGGTTGCAAGTTTGTATGGGAAAATCTTTAAATTAGCAACGATTTTGATAAAACTTGAGATTCATGCTCTTAAAAATATTTCATTGAACACGTGTTTCATGGTTTATTAGAATTATCACCACCTTAGGGTGCAAAATAGGGGTTGAAAGTTTCTATGGAAAATATTTGAAATCTGCTCTAATTTCTACGATATTTATTATCCGGCTACAAAATAATTTTTCCTATGAAAAAGCGATCTTCAAGGATTTTGAGTAATGTCAGCCCGCAGGTCATTCAGGACAATGGAGATTTTCATTTGATCGTTAATCTAGCCTTAATCATTACTCATTAGCCGATCGTTTTCCCCAGTTTGTTAAATGATGAGAGGATCATTATACTTTTCAGAAAACCCATTACCCACCCAATAATTTTGACATGATTTTTGATTACATGATTTATTTATCCAAAATTTTAACCACTATTAATATAACAATTCAAAACAAAGCGTCCTAATTACGATTTTACATAATACAGGATAAGTACAAAAAATATTTAAACTAAATTATTTTATGGTTTAAAAACGTCTAACATTCGCAAAGAAACGACTTCAATGTGGGATTATAAAAATTGGATTAAAAAAAGACAAGGCATAATCGCACCGCTGCCGTATTTGTATTAACTTTTATAACCAATTCAAATAAGATTATAATGATATTTAACGTCTTTGCAGTTAAAGTTTTTATGGAGAACGCTTCAGAAAATCTCCTCAATTATGTACGCAATCATTGTATGAAATGAATATTGAGGAGTAATTTTTTTTTTCAAAAATATTAATGGTATATGAAGGTTAAATGTTTATTTGATTAAGGCTGTATACGTAGGACGAATATAGTAAATAAGGTATTTGGTTTTTAATGTTGAAGTAGTTACTAAAGCTAGTTGCCTTAGTATAAATGTTATAAATCTGATTCAATATTTTTTTTTACCAGAAACGTAATGACACCAAAATACTTATTTGATTTCAACTGACCCAGCTATGCATCACTGTGGGTCAGTTGTCCTCAATGAAATAATCAAAATCTTAACAATGGTGGAATGAATATATAGGTAGAGGATACATTCATCTTGTCTATACTAATATTATAAAGAGGAAAGATTTGATTGGTTGTTTGCATTGAATAGGCTCGGAATATACTGGACTGATTTGAAAAATTCTGTCACATTTAAAATCCTACATTATCCCCGATGAACATAGGTTACAAAATATATTTTTTTATAGGAAATTATAATATTCCCACGGGAAAACAAAAATGGCGAAGCTGGGAGCGGAAAGCTAGTAATAATATATGAGTTAAAATTTAAGCCCTGTTTTCTAAGATTTTGTGGCTTTTAAGTTCTTATAATTATAAAAGAATAATAATTTAAGATCAAACATAAATGGTAGTTGCAATAATCATAAAATTCATCATCTTCATTTCAATTTTAGCTTTCATTAACTATACCTAGAATCTAATGCAATACAAATTAGTTTCAAGTCTATCTAACGCTTTATTCTAAGATCTACCTCAAATGCCCTGCGAGCATGGACTATATCGATCGACAAAAGCATCTGTCCTTTTTACTCCTTAGGAATATCTGTTAAATTTATCGATTTTTGTCGATCTTAGCTGTCAAATTTTCTTTATCGAGAGTTCCATGCTCGCAGGGAAATATATAAAATGATACTTGTTAAAACAATACACTCCACATATTTCCTAGTCACAACAACACCATCCGCTGGACGACCCAAGAATAATGATGTATCTCCCACGACTTCATCAATTATGACCTCAACGAATATTGTTCTGCCATCAATTATATTGCCCACGGATCTATACGGAGCCTTTGTATTATACGACTTTCTTATTAAATTATCGGGCTGATGGGAATTTGTTTTGTGATATATTCCCGATTTCAGGCGGCAATTAGAGTCATTCGATATCTCGATAGCTTGGCTTTTGTATTTCAATGTTTGTGTCGTCCTGTTGTTTTGTTATAGTCCGTTGGTGAAGTTATAAATTCCATGGTAAATATTACAGAAATTGAAGATACAGTAGATTCCGAAACATTATATTACCTATCTTGTTTTATCAGTTAACAGAATTGCTTCTTCAAATGTGCTTAACGCTTAAATTTATAAATGAGTTGGTTTTGATCCCAATATTATATTGGCTAAGCACAATTATATCTTAACTTAACGCTATTGTTTAAACTTTAGTTGACAATTATCAATTATCTAGTGAGGAAGATTAAAAAACCAACTTTCACTTTTCACTTATAAAAGTGCTAAAATTTAAAGTCCGTCGAGAAAAAGATTTCGCATCAATTGAAAATCTTTGTAAATGTTAGTAAAAACTGAAGTTAAGTGGAAAAACCGATCGATTTCAGTCCTCAATAATGATGTATGTAAAATCAACATTTCAGCTTCAGTCCATACAGGCACAATCGTCTATTGACGGCGAATCGAGAGTCTAATTGCCGGGCACCGTGACACGACCAGAAAATGCGTCCACAAAATATTTGTACAGTCAGCCCGGTAATAAACTTACGGGAGCGAGTCCAATCCGGCGTTCTTCAAATAAAAGCGACAAAAAAGCACACCTCACGGCCAAGCGTCGAAAGAGTCATCTTTCTGGGTAGAACTAATTGGTATCCGTTGGTTATAGACGAAAAAGTTATTTGTTATACTGGCAACACTGTTTTGATTGATCCCTCTCGGCGACGAGAGATGGTAGCCGGCAAAAAAAGTCGATTCCACCGATGTCCGGTACAATGTGTCTGCGTACGTTTTGTTCGGCAGCGGTGGTGTTAATTTTGGTGAATTTAAGTATAATGACCAAGGATATAACACTTTTTTCTTTATCATAGACATGGATCTACTTTATATTTTTCTAAAGGAATAATATTATTTTCAATGTAAGTTTATTCTTGAAATTGTATTTGAACGCGAAAATGAACTGAGTTTTTAACGAGAGTCTTTCCATCATTACCTAACAAATAACTTGATTGATAATGACTGTGCTATAAGCTATGTATTGTAAAATACTCTGACGTTTACGTTTTTAACGAGGATATTTATTACTAACTGTTCATTATAATGTTAACAACAATGCTTAAAATGTATATGAAAACTGATATGCTGATTTATGTTACGAGCTTAAATACACATATAGCAATAGAACTCTTCAATAATTTAGTAAATTAATAAAAACATTAATATTTCTTGTTTCTAGTTTTGCATAAAGCGAAAAAAATTTAAAAATCGTTTTCGTTAGTAGCTGATTTTACACAATCACAAACACATTTGTTATCTTTTTTGTATATTGTGTAAATAGGTATATTAGATACTTATTTTTGTGACATTTGCCCCAAAATTTTCTACCCTACCTTTATGGTTGACAGGTATAAAATGCCCTAGGGCATTAATCTAGCAATTGTTCATCTTTTGCAGTGCAATATTGTGTTTAAAATAAAAAATATTAACAGAATTTTGACTAAGTATGTATCTGCCCAATTTGAACCAAAACCATTCTGAAATTTATGATCGATTGAGAAGCAATATCTTTACAAACATTTAATTAAACAGTACAAATTCAAAATCGGAACCAATCGCTTGGACGATAATAATATCACAATCGGATCTGATACCAATTTCAACCAACTATCGATTACTAATAGAATCATGAGAGATTCAACTTTTTGGATACGAAGACAGCCACCTGTGTCTACCCACTTATAAATATGAAGTCCCATTGTCCTCAAGTCTCTATCCGAGGAGTTGCTAACAAGGGGCCCGAGAAAAAAGGCCGAATTCACCAGATTTGTGAGCGAACAATGCCGCAGACGGCCAGGTAAAATAGATACCCTATTGTTTGCCGCCCGTGCGATGCACCGCTTCAGGATTCTGGACGACGAAGTTAAGGACCAAATTTTGGATGCCAACAAATTCTTTCAATGCATAGTTCGATGGCAATACGTATAAGTGTTTAGTTTAAATATGTAAGTTTACTCGTATGTAAAACACATATTTTGATGTAGATTTTGTTTATAGATTTTTCATTCACAGCGTGTTTTATATATCTCGTAAAAAAAAAATTGTAGAATTTTTAATGCTCTGTGCTTGTAAAACCGTTCAACCTTTGGCCAGCATCAATAGAGGTGAACTTTGCCTGTGAATATATAATATTAAAAATATCTTGTGACTAGCTCAAAAAATATCGAAAGCCGATCGTATAATTTAACGGGAAATATGACCACAAAAACGCCGAACACCAAATTGTGGATGATTTACACAAGAACTCAATTAATATTTCCACATCTTGATCAAATTCCGTATAATCAGATATCGGTGCGGTCGAAAAAATAAACTCTACGGTTACATTACTAATCATTGGCCGGACGCCCGACCGTTAAAATTAATGACATTTCTTTCACCCGAGCCCGGGGGGTTATTATAATCGACGTTTGATGGTTCGTCGACGTCGTTTAGTGTACAATGCTGGAAGAGGACTCAGCGTCTCTTTATCGCGAGAACGGCGCACGCAATGTATTTCAAGCGGCGTGCGTGAACCTTGATTTGTCAACTACAATAATAGCCCCACTGAGCTAGGGTCCGCTTACCTGGCCGACACGACTATTTAGACATCAAAATAAGGTATTTTTTTGTCCACCCATTCTACGGGTGTCTGTGAAACGAGCAAGGAACAAAACAATTCTCTTTGTAGAGTCGCCTTTAATGACTCTCCACACATTCGTCCTATTCCGCGAATAGGCGCGGCTATTTGGGGTGCTACGAAAAAATGGACGCAAGGTGTTTTTGAGGTGAATGGGGCGTTATTTACGACTTGACGCAAAACGTGATAAATCCGACGTGGCTGATGCATTAATGGTTGTGTTCAGCTTCAAGTAGGGCAGTCATAGGACAAACTGTATACTCCTAGGGCGGAAATGAAAAAATTACATACCTAATTCTTGAAGACTTACTACATGTTTATCATTTAAAAGTGACCTGTCCTAATGTCGGGAATTTCTATGATATTTTTTAATTTACTTTTTCAATATTTATTCTAGAGAAGATCAAAAAGAATATCAGGTCTGTATATAAATTTTGCATTAAATTGTGATGGGAGGTTAAAAAAATGTGCTCAACGAGTAAGTAGAGAAGAATATCCTATAATAATAGAAGAAAATAATAAAAAAAATATTTGTGGTATATAGTGAATTAGAAGATATTATGATAGGATTTTCTTACATAAAATGGCTCTTGATATATTATGATGCAACTAAATCAATTTAAGAATTCTTGTTGAAGTTTCGCGCGATTTTAGTTACCTCATCTTTTGAAATATTTCTATATAATGCATAACACATACATAACATACACAATAAGTCAATAATAATTAAAATATGTTACCATTTGTAATAGGTAGTACTCGTATGTATAAACATATATAAATATTTGTATGTATAAATATACCGTAGATATATTTAGTTATCTGCGGCTAAGACGTATACGAGTTGATCTCTAGCTTCGACGGAAGGTGTGGAATTTAGCATGGGAATAAAGTCGTGAGCGCATCTATTTCCGGTTCTAATATCTCTATTTTTTAATAATGAGAACTTTAAGTACCTACTTAAATTTAATCATCTACCTAATCCAAATGTTTAAAAATTCTCAGTCTATAAACACGATTTTAAATCTGCATAAATTACGTATAAAATATTATATTTCAGGCTATCCCTAATTCCCTAAATTTTTTACATACGGCAGGGAAGCTCTTGGCCTTCATATCACCTTAGGGTAAGTGACGATAAATCAAAGGTGGACGCCAACTTCACCTGGTCTCCTCAATAATTGAGAACCTGGCTATCTTCTCTCTAATATTCGGAACACAACAGTGTTATTACCATTGTTATTATGACGACAAACTCAGGTAAGACGGCGGAAGCTAGTCAGCCGACTCAGAAGCCCTACCACCAACTAAGTCTTCTCCCATGGGGAATCGAGCCCCAGACCTCCCGATCAACACCCGGTGTTCTCAACCACTGGTTTTCGGAGGCGGTCAAACATAAATGTGACGCTGTATGTCCGTCTGTAACGCCGCTGAACAAATTTTAATTTTTGGTACAGAGATATAAGCCGTGAGAAAGGACATAGACTATTTTTTATCCCGAAACTAGCCGTGCCCGCGAACTACGTTTCACCATATATTTTTTCCCGTTTTTGCAATATTTTTAATTGAGGCTCAGCTCCTATTAATCGTAGCGTGATGTTGTATAGCTTATAGTCTTCCTCGATAAATGGACTATCAGACACAAAAAGAATTATTCAATTTGCATCAGTAGTTCCTGAAATTAGAGCGTTTAAACAAACAAACAAACTCTTCAGCTTCATTTTTGTATAGTTTTAATGACTTCCCTAGGAAACTCGTGAGATAAACCGAACTCGCGTATACCTGAATACCTTGCGGGCGTAGTCACGGCCAATAGCTAGTCTGTTATAGAACAGTATGAATCACGCAATTTAAATTTTAACGTACCGTTTTTATAACTCACCTGTTTTTATTGTACTTTTTTCGTGTAGCTGGGTGTATTTGTAAGACAAATCACTCCCAGCTTAGAGTACCGGAAATCAAATAAAGTATTAAACAATCAAGTGCCGTGGTATGTTTAAGCATTATCTTATCTGTGTAGACAGGATGCTTGCGTTAACTTCTATCGTCTATGGACAGCTCCGAGCTTGTTAGCGGGCAAATGAAGATGATTACTTAAGTTGCAGTCAATGAAATTCTATACGGTTGAACTTGATGATCACTGCGACCGGATGATGAGCAATTGTGCTCTGATTTGATCGAATGCACGTCAGCTGTGTTTTATATAGTGCTAGAGGCATGCTCAGTTAAACAGTAATAATTGGTTGCATTCAAACTGTTTAATTTATAACGAGGCACTTAAAGTTATGACATATTGTTTTCCGCGACGCGATAAATAATGTATTCAAATTCAATATCGTCTATTCGAATAATAATAATAATAATTAACTCTTTATTGCACACATAATATACGTAACAAAAGAAACAAACTTAAAAAAAGAATAAATGTACAAGTAGGCTGCCTTATTGCTATAAAGCAATCTCTTCCAGGTAACCTTGGAAAACCATGGGAAAGGGATAATCAAAGGGTAGGGTGCAGAAATAGGAATAAAAAAAACCGATTGTGCCATAGGGAAGGAAATTACATTACAAACATCGGCTAAGGATTTATAGATATTCAAATTGGATTTATTTTTGCACATTATTACTTTTGCACGACAAAGATGCTATGCTAAATCTACGGCGGGAGACCTTGCATTGGAAAGAACCAGCAAGGGCTATTCTTCCCCTATATTGTTACAGAGTCGTCAATTGGAAGCCGACCTAGAAGCAAAAGTTTGAAATATCGTAAACAACATTAAACAAAATCTGTCAAATATACTCTCAAATACAATCGAAATAATGTTGATTTGGTAGCATTTATATAAATCATTGAATAGTGTGTTCCCACTATGTGTTAATCGCACCATTTTTGAGCACGACTGTACCGGGAGTTAGTGCTGTATAGTTCAAACACATCACCCCAGCTTCAGGTGATAATGACAGTTTGCCGTGTCACTTAACATAGCCTTGCTAGCTACTGCGCGGATGCTAGCATAATCTGAAACTTTCTTACTAAGAAACATCCTTATTACCCAATGAATAGAGTTCAAAATCGCTACTCTAACATTTTATGAATTAGTTGAACAAAATCCCAGTACATGTGTCATCATAACATCTTTATCACATTCAAAATAAGGTCGAGTTCAGATCTGTGTACGTGATTACTGTGTTTGGACGTTATGATTATCTTGCGTTGGTTTAGGCTGCGTACGCGCAGGATTATGCACCGGCTTATTGTGAGCTTTTTTATTACCACAGAAAGAATAGCGCTCGGAAATAAGTAGACAAACTCTGCTTAATTTATACGGTAAAACGAAATTGAAAATATAGAGCTTTTTATTTTCCGTAGCAAATCCGTCGTATCCGTAGCGTCTGTAGCGTAGTAGTAAGCGTAGCACGTAGCACAAACGTTGAATATCGACACACAATCATTCCACAATTATTTATTAGCTTTTAACAATGACTACGATATTTTTATTATAACAAAGTAGCAAAAGATTAACATAACATATGGAATTACTGCAGTTCTGTATCTACTGCTCTATTTTAAATGAATTAGTAAATAAGGTATGTTTTGGTTTAGTTTGAGTTTGATAATGCCCTAGCTTAGATTGATAGTGATAAATAATAATAATAATACTACGTATATTTAGTTTCAGTAAGACAAAACCGATGCACATAATTAAATGATAGAATATTTAAAACAGAAATTTTTAAAAAAGATTCTTTACATTTATTTGAATTCAGTAATTGATCGGACACAGTTTCTAATATTAATAACAACATAATCTGAACGTAAATCCCACAACGCTCTAATAAGTTAATTCCCAAAACCAGTTCACAAGAATGCGAGTGGGCGTACGTCGGTTCGATTCCCGGTTGTTTAGACAAGAAATATTCCACAGCTTTATGATGCAACGCTCCGATAATCTAGGATAACAATTCTTTATACGGCCGCTGAAAGTGACCTTTGAATGTAAAAAATCTGCCAGCAAATGATACTTCATGTTGCATTGGTAATATAAAAAAATAAATCTGATTAGTCCGTCAGTTTGAAAACAAAACTACAGAGAAGTATCAAAGTATCAAACATACAGAGAACGTCGGTGGCGCTGTGGACTTGGCACTTGCCTTCCAATCTTGGCACTTGCCTTGTCTGACGCTCCTACGGCGAAGGAAAACATTGTGAGGCAACCTTTATACAGCTGCGAAGAAATTCAAAGGAGTATGTGAAGTCGACCAATCCGCACTGGGCCAACATGGTCGATTAAGGCTTCGGACTTTCAGGAGAACCTCCTTGGCACCGACTTCAGTTAAAAATGTGCTGTTGTGTGTATCCTTATATTATTTTTGACCTTTTATTGGTTTTTAGAACTTTTATAAAATATTTAACTATCTCTGAGATGGTGACTCCTAGACGCAAATACCTGAATAGCTTTAGATACAACACGAAATAGGGTGGACGTGTTCATTATATGTAAGGGTGTTCCTAAGATTCCATCACCAGATCCTGACTTGGTGACAACAGGACCACCTTGGAAGTATACTCTTCCTAATACAAGGATAATTTTGAAAATCGGTTATTAAATTAAGGAGTTATTAAAAAATATGCGTCGAATTGAGAACCTCCCCTTTTTGGAAGTCAGTTAAAAATATGAGTATATCATATTTTTTACTTTTCGTTCAAAGTTTTATATACATAATTATATGACTATCTGATCTACATTTCCCATTTTAAAGTCGTATAACTATTTTATCGAGTTTGTGAAACTTTTAATGACGATTTGAGATGTTACTAACGTTATCTGTTTTAGAATCAATCATTAAAATATCGTTATCCACTTAGTTGATTTTAAAGTACCTATATGGTCTATTAAGAACTTACGTACACCATCAGATTTTGACTCTAAGTTTGAGCTAGTATCGTATTAACACTGAATATTAAAAGAATAGCCATAAAGCATGGAGGCCAATACTCTAAATAACTTAGTTTCTTATTATGGCTCTATCACCCATCCTAAAGTGACTAGACAAACTGGTGCTTCACTTTCACAAAAACTGCGTGTGCCGCACGACTAAAACCGTTTCATTATTTGAAATTCCTTGCAGTCTTTGAAATAGTTCTCCAATATCCTCGCATTAAATGCACATAATCCGTAATATTTGATTGTTTGAGCAAGTGGTCCTTAAGACTAGGGATACTCATTGTTCCCCATTGTCAAATAAAATGCCATATGACAAGTTCAAACAGAGCGGGTGACAATGGGATTTGTGGAAATTAGGAGTTGTTTGAATTAGTTTTTTTGCTCGCCGCTTAGGTATGTACCTGTTAAAGTACCTGTCAATTTTGGAGATGACAGCTCGAAGGGTTGGTGTCTTGGTGTTGAAGGCGGAGATTACTTTGTGGGCTTTTTGTTGCGGTGAAATGTAGATAAGTATATGAAATTGACTCATATGAATTTGCAACAAAAAAATACCTGTGCTAAAATATGTAAGTAGGGGGCCATGCCTGTTTTATTAACAATTTAAGTCCTTAAAGTGAAAAGACAAATTCAGTTTTTATCCCAAACAAACTGTGTACAATTCATAAAAAAATGTCCTAATTAGGAACCGCAGAGCCTGTATTAGATACCAATAAAACTTTTAATATTATTATCATTTATTTAAAAACAAAATACTATAAAAACTTGAACCTAGTATGCCGCCGACATTATCGTTACTACTAAAACTGCTCCATATCCTTACATGAAAACAGGTTGGTTTTATTGAAGCTTTAGGTGTTTATTTATCATATATTTTGTCTATCATTAAATGTTATTAATTTTAGTTAACACTTATTTAATTTGAAGTTCTTTTGTTCATATAACTGTGTTGTAAATTTTTTGTATAAAGACTGAATAACTGACCGAGTTATTACTTTAAAATGACCAAAAACAAATGTTAATTAAGCTTTAAAAGAACTATTTAGGTGTCCGAGCTACGCTTGACCCACTAATGAGATTACATCTTGATTTTCGATAGCGGCAACACTGTTACTTTCCCCACGTAGAGCCTACCCCCTCTCCGTCACCCACCGCGCGCCTCACCCAAGGCGTGCGCGCAGCGCCGGGCGACTCGTTCGCTTCTCTACAGTACGTCTTCAATTTTCATAGCGGACACACGTGCCGAAACAGTAAAGTAAAAAGACTAGTCTTACGTCTGTTTCGGGAAAGGAAATACAACGAAAGGTAAGTCACAATCACAAACTCTATTTAACACAGGAAAGCCCTGTGGGATTTCTGAAATGCCCGCTCCCTGGACGGCATCGGACAACAGCCGACAACGTCGTCTGTTGGCACAGACGACATGTCGGCTGCCCTCAGACGACGTCGGCTGATAAAAGCCGCCGTTGTCGGCCGCCCTCAGACGACGTCGTCTGATAACAGCCGCCGTCGTCGGCTACATTGTTTATAATAGCTGCGGTCCTGACCCAGCAGTAAATAAGACACTCATCGATGTCGCTATTTACAGATGGCGCAGGTGGCCTATACCACTATGGGGGCATTGGCTGAGTGGAGCCCCCCACCAGGCGAAGAAACTTTCTTCGGCAATATACTGCAACTCCTGGATGAAATATACCCCAAGGACTGGAGAAGCTGGGTGGTTAATAATGTTGACTTTGAAGATATCTTCGGGGAGAAAATATCGTCAGATGCAGAATGTCGACTTCGGTTTGCCATTCCCACAGCCAGATTAGCAAAGGCATATAAAAACGACTTTTCTTTAAGTGAGCGCCGTTATAAACAAATAAAAAGAATTTTACTCAAATGGCCATTGGGGCGCGCCTTAATTTATGTACCGCTGACAGTTATGGCCAAAATTCACCCTGTAAACGCATACAACAAATTCAGCGAGGTTATAAATGACATTAAGTCTCAATTAATACCGCGCAACGAGGCGTCAGACCTCCTTAAATCAGAGATGACAGAGGCGACGGAAATCGCATCGAACTCAAATAACAGCCGTTCTTCTAAGCGAGCACATAGCCCAGACACTCCAAGAGTCAGTAAAGAACCGAGGCTAGCTGACTTCATGTTACAACAAAATAGCATGATGGAGAAACTCTGCCAAATGATGCAAAAGACGAATGAAAATATCAACGTCATGATTAACAGGGAGGATACACCGCGACCTTCAAATCGATCTTGGTCTTGTGGATCAAGTACATCATGTTCAAATTTAGAGAACGATAGAAACGGCGACGAAGGGAACTGGGAGGCGCCTCCTATAATAGACGCATCTGTCAGCGCAGAAGAAGTCGAAGAGGCATTAGCAGATTTTGCTCCAGGCACGAAGGAGACCGAAGCCAAAATTACTAAGGCTGATGAAACGATGATAAAACAAGGTATTCAATGCCAAAGATTTAATTCGGAAGGATGGCAGAACATCCGTTACGCAGACGTTCAAAAACATTTTCAGGCAACCCCCGCATTCACAAACCTAAAAATTAATAGTAATTTAGCGACGGTAACCCCTCAATGGCAATTAGTAAGTGTCCTGGAAAAAATGGACTTATGCCTTGGAGCAATCTCGCACGGACTTCTCCAGCAGCGCCAGGCCTTCACTGAGATATATCAGAAAGCCACGCCCGAAATAAAAACCTACATAAGCAGGAACTTCCTTTCGGCAGATTCAACTTTCAAGAAAACATCAGATTCCCTATTGCAATATGCCTGCGGGAAACGGGCAGAAGTTATTCAACAACGAAGGGGTATATATAAGCCAACTAACAAAACACTGAATGAATTGCTCCACGCTATACCCCCGTCGGAAAATCATTTGTTTGCTGAACCTCAGCTTTCTGAGTTGATAAAGGAACAAGGAGGGGTTTCGAAACTTTTTCCGACAAAGTTTCGTAAAACCCAGACCAACAACATGCCGCAAACAAGTCGGATGCAAATACGTCGAGCAACGGCTGCGTCAACGTCTGAAACAAGAGACAGGCCTCAAACATTGCATCAGCCCAATCAATATAGAAACTCCGGTGGACGGAGATCTGAGCGACCTAGATTTCCCACTAGGCAATTTCGCCCAGCTGCCAAGCATAATAAAAACCAGAAAAAATTCTAAGTTTCAAGCAGGACAGGTGAGGGATAAAATAGAAATATGGAAAACACTTGGGGCACCACTAAACATAATATCGACCCTTTCAGGTTACAGAATACCCTTTATTAAACGACCTCCCTCAATTCGATTTAGTAAAAAGTCTTGTTCCTACTATCAAACTGCTCCTTCACATGCAATGTCACAAGAAATCAAGAAAATGATTAAATCTGGGGCTGTACAAAGGTGCAGATCCCCCTCAGGATTCCTATCCACTTTATTTTTACGCAAAAAATCTGACGGCACCATGCGGCCTATCTTCGACTTAAGAAATATAAATTTCTACTTACGACCTTGTAAATTTCGCTTGCTTAATCATTTTAAAGTACCCCTTAGCCTGAAAGAGTCTGATTTTATGACGAAAATCGACTTATCACAAGCATATTTCCATATTCCGGTCAAACAAGCTCACCGCAGGTTCCTAGCTTTTGCATATAAAAATAATGTTTATGAAATGACTTGCCTTCCTTTCGGATTAGCGACTGCACCATATGCTTTTGCAAATGTTTCTAATTGGCTTGCCAATCATTTCAGAAAGGAGGGTATCCGCATCGTCGTGTACTTGGACGATTTCTTGATAATGCACACCGACCCAAATGTTCTAGAACAACAGAGTCAAGAAATATTGCATTGTCTGCAGAACCTGGGCTGGTGTATAAACCTCAAGAAATCAATTCTAACACCATCCAGAGTAATGGAATACTTAGGCATCATATGGAACACAGACCTAAACTTGAAATACCTTCCAAATCAAAAAATTACCAAAATCACGTCGATCATCAAACATACATTGGCAAAAGGACATTGGACGTGGCAGTCGGCCAAAGTAATTTTAGGACACATCAACTTTGCGATGTTTACAGTTCCTCTAGGAAGACTACATTCCAGGCAAATCCAGATACATGCCAATGCTCTGCCAGAAAAAGAGAGAAACAAAAAATTCCACTTACCCAAAAGTGTCATAAGCGAACTTCAGTGGTGGCTGAATCATGTAGAGCTATCGTCACCCATTCACCAAGAAGAGCCGACAATTTTCATCACCACAGATGCATCAGACCTAGGATGGGGTGCCACCGTAAACGACCTGAAACTAAATGGAGAATGGACAAACGAACAACTCACATGGCACAGCAACCGCAAGGAATTGTGGACACTGAAACGGGTATTCGACGAATTCGCTCAAGCCTTCAAGCATCAAACAGTCTTAGCACAAACAGACAACAGAACAGTAGCAGCATACATTACCAAAGAAGGAGGAACAAAATCACAAAGCCTCTTACAATTGACAACAGACATTCTTCTACAAGCTCATCATCACCAGATCCACCTTATAGCGCGATATCTTCCGGGGAGGTACAACATAACGGCCGACAGTCTTTCGAGGTTTCGTCAACCTCCGGAATGGACATTGTCACACCAAATAATAAAAACGATTTTCAAGAAACTGGGGACTCCTTCAATAGATCTGTTTGCGAGCGAACAATCCGCAGTAGTGGAACAGTACGTGAGCGAGAACGCACGAGATCTCAAGTGCGCTTTCGTGAATGCGTTCAGCAGAACGTGGCACTACAACCTCGGTTGGATTTTTCCTCCACCTTCGCTGATCCCAAGAGTCCTACGCCACCTAGAGAACAGCTCCGGGTCATACCTATTTGTAGTTCCGAAATGGGAGAAAACATTTTGGATTCACGAACTGAAACGAATGGCGATCCGCCCACCGTTCACGATCCGGAATCTACACAAACACCTCATAGACCTACGGACGGGGAACCCTCCACCAGCAGTAGAAAAATTAAATTTGCAGGTATGGAAGATACGGGCTGGGCCCCCTTAGTACAATCATGGGACGGAGGGACCAAAAAACTCCTAGAATCGGCATGGCGAAAATCTACGCTAAAAACATACAGCTCAGCATGGGAAAGATGGCTGTCCTGGTCAAAAGAAAGATGTCGGCCCGACGACCCTAGCCCCGCGGATGTAGCAAAATTTATTCACTATTTGCATACAGAAATCAAACTAGCACAAAGTACGATTGCAGTGCACAAATCAGTAGTGGTGACATTTGCAAGCCCGGAAAAATCAGAGACACTCGCAAAACATCCATTGGTAAAACAAATGATGAAGGCAGTGGCTATAACAAAACCGCCAGCCAGAAAAGTTTCAACTTGGAACATTGGTGATTTTATTGAATATCTTCAACATTATGATATCGATGTTGACAGCATATTTCAAGTCTCACGTCATCTAGCCGCACTCTTACTGTTGTGCTCTGGACGGCGCGTCCATGACTTGACACTGTTGGATGTAAGCCCTGAACATTTTGATGACAGAGAAAACCACATCATATTTTGGCCACAATTTGGTTCGAAAACTGACTCAGCAAGCTTCAGGCAATCCGGATGGCAACTTAATCAAGTGTCACCTGGGTTACCTGAAAAACTTAACCCTATAGTGTGGACTAGAAAACTGGTGAACCTCACACGAAGACGGAGAGAAGCCAAAGAGAATTTAAACAGTCTATTTATAACCACGCGTGGTAAAGTTAAAGCAGCCTCTCGCTCGGTAATAGCAGGCTGGCTTCGAACGCTGCTCCGAGATGCCAATATTAACGATTCACCAGGAAGTTTCAGAGCTGCAGTCAATTCTGATAGATGGATTAACAGCAATATACAAATTGATGACTTGTTATCAAGAGCTAATTGGAGAAGTAAAGACACATTTATTAAGCATTACTTCAAGGAAATAAATGCACAAGTAGAAGGTCGCAGCCGGAACCCTCTGAACCAGATATTCTCACCTGTATAATATTCCTATGAATGGATCTCATTTTCTTTTTAGATTACTTTTGTTTAATTTTTTGTTTTGAGCATTTATGTACCTACTTGTTTTCGTTGATTTATGAATATAACTGTGATTTGAAAGACTGATTCAAATGAATATATTTATTGTGAAAAATCTTTGATTTTATTTGGTATCCCCACTACTACTACCCAATGTCTCTCACAGTACGTCTAAACAGCGTGAGCGCCGGCAGAAAATAAACAATATCTCATTAGTGGGTCAAGCGTAGCTCGGACACCTAAATAACGCCGTTTTCCCCCCGTAGGGTAGAAAACGGATATTTAGGTTCCAGCGTAGCTTGACCCACTGGCAATTCAGGCCTTGCCGGCGATAAGAGAGAGTACTGAAGAGAAGCGAACGAGTCGCCCGGCGCTGCGCGCACGCCTTGGGTGAGGCGCGCGGTGGGTGACGGAGAGGGGGTAGGCTCTACGTGGGGAAAGTAACAGTGTTGCCGCTATCGAAAATCAAGATGTAATCTCATTAGTGGGTCAAGCTACGCTGGAACCTAAATATCCGTTTTCTACCCTACGGGGGGAAAACGGCGTTATTACGATGTTACTAAGTACTGTTGTAAAATATAAAACTAGTCAGCAATATATAATATGTGCTCTTTTGAAAAAATCTTGTTTTTTTAGAGAAAATTGCAACATAATTCTTCACCTGTTAGTTTTAACAATTGTATATGTAGTACTTTAAATAATGGAGGCATTAAGTCCAGACGACTATATTACTACTCCGTGCCTCCAAAGTTACACGTTAATAATATACAATTCATTCCAGTACATGCTGAAATAAATCTTCGCTAGCTATTTCGAGCGCGTCTGTACTAAGCGTCAATTAGTGCGTCCTAAAGACATCACCTGCCTGCATTCACTCTTATGTAAAGTAGGTAAAGTCGTAAGTCGCTTACACTTTTTCAAGGCAAGCTTATTCACAATACTACAGTTTCCTAGAAGACGTTTAAGTTCGGCCAATATTGACCGAGCGCAGTCGGGGGCGAACGGTAGCTTATTGGATCTGGGCTGATCAATATTGATACAGTGGGCGCTCTGAGCGGGTTTTTATGGAATTTTCACTGATAAGTAACGATTATTAGAACTGACGAATGACGGATGAGATGAAACTAAAAAAATGTTTAACATGGTTGCTGTTCGAAATCCCTTCATGCAAGACTAAGGTAAATTTCTAAAGGTATTTTTATTCAATAAAGTTGGCTAACAAGTAGACCAAAATCATGGTAAGCGGTACCAGTAACCAACACGTGGTTCCTGTGAGATTCGCAACTATCCAATTCCTATAAGATCACTTTTACGATGACAACCTGTGACATAAGTCACAGTACCCAGTAATTACACTGTCTGTCTTACCCTTCGAACGAACCGGAACACAGCAATGCAGCATCAGAAATAGGTAAGATAAGAGGTAGGTACTCACTCGCTCAGACGATGCTAGTAAAGGTAGGTAGTTAGCCTTTGAAGTTTTATTATGTCAGCAGTATTTATTAAATAGAGCATGAGCAATTTTTATTTTCTAAAAAAGTTATTATTTAGTTAATTTTTATTATCATGATGATGATAAAAATTGACACAGTTCATATACGTCTCTACCGAGGGTCTCGATCCTAGCTAAGTTAGTTATAGTTAGTATTTAGGCCTTAGTCAACCACGCTGGCCCAGTGCGGATTGGTCGACTTCACATACACCTTTGAATTTCTTCGCAGATGTATGCAGGTTGCCTCACGATGCTTTCCTTCATCGTAGGAGCGTCGGAAAATGTACCGAGGATCGAGGACTTCTCTATTAGAAGACCATTACCGAGTCCACAGCGCCACCGACTCTTAATTCATATTCAGTAACTATTAATCAATATTTACTTTCTACAATATTACCTATTATGATTCTTATACAATAGATACGAGTAATTCTACAAATCACCAATCTCAACCATAACAGCTATACCCATCCTAACTCAAGCTTAACTTAGCTCTTTATCAAATTTGATTATGATTCTCTACCAAACGTTTTGTTTTGGTGCTTTACTACTCTAAACTCAGACTGTCCTATCCATATTATATCATCTGTGCCTATTCTAAGTTTTGTATGTTTTCCTATAAGCCACAATAGATATCTTAGTGCATAATCAAGTGGAATATTGTGCATCGTATTTTTTCATAATGTCTAATGAAAAATAATATGATCTGTGATGGCGTATGCTTTCCCGTGAAGTGCCTGTTCAAGAGATCCCAGGATATATCGGTTGAGGAACATAGTCGATGGCAGCTTGTAAACTTATTTGCATTTCGCACCAAGAATGATTTAACAAAAGGCTCTCTGCTCACGATACGGACATCAGAACCAAGAGATATAGAGTTAGTTAACTTATGGTTCCCTGTTGGAAGCAAGGGGCTTGTGGAAGAAATTAACCATAATGTTTGCTATTGGCTACGCAAATTATCCGGTTGATTTCCACAAATCAAACAATTAATACGATCAACTGTAAAGTAAATGTCTTAGTTGCAAAACAATACAATATTTGATCAGTCCATAATTGTGTTGGATTGCAACACCCACACTAACTGGATCAATAAACACATAGAGCACATTTCGTCAAATAAAACGGAATGAAATCAAATAAACACGAATTCTTTGCATCCAGCCATGCAGCTAGGCAAACATCAAGCGAGCTACGATTATACAAACTGTGGGTGCAAACAGACCACAATGTTTTAATAAGTGACATATAAAAATCACTGAGCAAACACGACGACCTATGTTGCTATGTGTTACGCACACATTGAGAATTGGCAAGTATAGTGTTATATGTGATTGTTAAGGTTTTATAAATGCAATGTTCTCTAAATATGATGTATTTTTTTTTCATTTTGTTCTAAAACAATCCAGTGTTCTCTTTCCGTAAATCTACCAATACAAAACACGTTCAAGCGCTTAATATCAATATTAGTGCATTTATAAGTAAATGTAATAACAATTAATAAATACACTGACCTTCAAAAGTAAGTACCACACTTTTAAAATTGCAATTACTTTTAAAGTAGGCAAGATATGTTTTCAAAATAAAAAGTATTAAAAAGACTAATGTATAAAAAACTATAACTTCCGAGAAACCTGACGAAATCAGCTGAAAATGTTTTTTGTTTGAATCCTTTATCTTTTGTAGTTTAGGGAAGGTGTAGTACTTACTTTTGAAGGTCAGTGTATATAATGTGGCATCCTTCGATATTTATAAATGATAATTTGTGGCAGCCCTATTGGAGTAGCAAGTAAATATTGACGATGCAGTAAGCTGCGACGAGAAATAGAGAGCAGCTCGCGCGCATTGTTTGTTTACAGGCAACCTACCATCCTATTGGCGCATTGAATGCGACAGCGGAATATAACATTTAGTATAACGTATCATTTTATGTTTGTTTTCATTTTTTTGTTTAAATTTTCCTTAAGCGTTCCTACGTATGCTATAGCTCACATCTAACGCGGAGTACTGCACATTTCTGTTAATATGTTGTTCGATAATTTCATTGATGGTAAAGTTTGTGGATAATAAGTTTAATTTCTCCTCTTAATTAAACACTTGAAAAGACAGGATATACCATATAACAAGAATTAAATTATATATAAAATATTTATTTGACCATAAGTGTCAACCCTGGCCGTGAGTTTGTAGGAAACCGATAAGGCTACGTATAATAACATAATAAAGTTGAGTTCAAATGGTAATACCAAAATCGCTGGCAGACAACAGACAACAAAACAAACGCGCACAATGAAGAAAGCGAGCATAAACCTAATCGATAAACTGAGCCTTGCTTTCCAATATAATAGTAGGGGCGTGGTGGCCGTAGGGCTGATGCACATATTCATATCTCAATAAACCTATTAAATCTACAAATGTAAGGCTAACACAACTATGAACACAAAATGTCTTTTGTTCTGGAATAAATCCTTGACATGTATAAACATACATAACCTGAAAAATATACTTAACTACTACAAACATTTTATACCTTTTTTGTATTACTAAATTTTTTCGATTGATTAATTTTATTTTGTCCTTTTCCTCCTATTTGTCTTCCAACTCTGATCATATTTACTCAATAACACAATAACCCTTGAACTAATTGGTTTTTTATTGCTATTGTCACGTCTCGTCACCCCATAATTAGCCCACTGCTGGGCATATGACTCTCACAAGAGTGTTTGGCTCGTCTCGGGTAGTTGGGGATAGTCATCTTTATTAGTTTTTTAAATATATATTTTTATTCTTTTACATCAATTGTGACATCCCTACCATAGTCAAGACTCAAGCAGGTATAATATTAGTACGTGACGAATATACGTAATCGCCGCACGCGTGATACCAGTGCGCAAATTGATAGCGCAGCTTCTGTTGATGGAATCGCATGGTGTTATAGGCGTCGGCGGCGTCAGCAAATGGACATTGAGTTGTCGTTGATCAGAACAGATAGCCTCTAGAACTTATATCAACAAGTTAAGGTCCATTATCGCGTGCGCTCTTTTATTGAGTCTATTACTCCCTGTCCATCCAGAGTATTAGATTAGTATTTTGTAGATACGCCGAGTTTTAATTTAATGATGTCTATTTTGTTTTTGTACATAATGTGATGGATTAATTAAATGTTATGTAATTTTTTCCGAGGATATCGTATGAATTTCTTCACACCAGACAAAACTCTGTTCGTGCTTTCATTTAAAGATGTAGGTAAATTATTTAATCGATAATAATAAGTAGTTCAGCCGCTGTAGCATAAACGCGCACAGTCGCGGTAAACGGTATTCGCAGTTATCGTATTTTGGAAGTTTACCGCTATTAAGCGCTTTATGATATCGTGTGTCAATGGCGTTCAGAAAAAGCTAAGGGGGCTGGGTGCGTAAGACACCCAGCATGTATAATCTGTATGATTTATAATCTCTACTCTACACACGACTACAATTATTTTGAGTAAAATCAATGTCGATCCTACATCTTAGACCAATAAAAGTGACACGTTCAATGGTTTGGTTATTGTATATTGAATCAACACCCTCCAATCGAACTATTTCTTTTTTTATTAGTTTATTTGTTGATTATGATTTCCACACAAGAACCACAGTGTACGTTGCCAACTTGTAACATTAGATGTAAAGTCACGGTACCCAGTAATTTTTTTCACTGCCATATCTTAGGTAACCTTCAAACCAGAACACAGCAATGCAACTGCTGCTTTGCGCCAGAAATAAGTAGAACAGAGGTACCCAAGCTGGTACCCTGGTACAGTCTTCCTCCGGTAAAATGTTGCGCTGACCCTGCATAAGAGCGGTATTAGGGTAAAGTGACTATGATCCATTTTTATTAAAGACCACATAATTTTCCATTCTCATATCATTATCTACCAATGAAAAGGCGATACTGTTTATGAAAGCGTTTATCGTTTTCCATATCGATAAGTAGATTTGGTTCAAGACTCTATTCATTAAACACTTTTTTCGAGACGAACGTGTAACGCTTGACGCCGCATTACAATGTAATGGCGTTCAGAAAAAGTTACCGAATAACCTAACCACGTAAGTAATCACGGAGGCGTACCCTGGATCCTGCGTCGTGGCGTTACGGGTCAAAATGCGCACCGTGTCGAGTCCAACGTACCTACTTTAATGATACCGACGGGGCTGACTCCATATAATTTACCTCGAATTGAGTTATTAGTCTTGGCTCCGATACTAGAGGTAACAGTGGACATGTGAACAGTATGTTAAAGTAAAAATAGTGTGGAGCGAAAACAACATGGTCTTTACACAGTAGGTATGTTTAAATTAAGTTATCGAGTTTTACATTTCTTAAAAAGTATTTTTTTTCAACTCTTTATTCAAAATGAATAGGGACTAACATAATGTGCTTAAAAAACATCGCCCCAACGAAAACCCCGTATGGGTTTATATATGTTTGAGCCATAATAAATGAAATATTAAAATGGGCACAGGTTATCGACTCTGTTAACAGCGTTAAAATTTTGATTTTTTGTGTCCAATTATGTCAATTAGAATGTTGTTTCGCTTACAGATAATACATTAACAGCATTGGAATTTTTTTACTCAATTAGAAAGCACTTAGCCCTCATTTTATCTGATGGTAAGTGACGATAAGGCAGAGGATGGAAGCGAGCTTCATCTGGACTCTCCAACAACTGAGGAACCGGCTATCTTCCTCCAATTATCGGAACACAACAATAGTATTAATATTGTTGTTATGATGACAAACTTAGGTTCCATTTTGTAAATTGACAAAAATATATACAAATACACGTAAAGCTTCGTATTTTTTAATTTATTAAAGAACTTACTCATAAAATTAATCAATAATGAGTTCAATTTAGTTCTCAATCATTTCATGTAACTTATTGTCGACTTTCTCATTGGAGATATCGAGACACGTGTTTTCGAATTATATTATCTATACTGATGTTATAAAACTGAAAGGTTTGCTTGGTTGAATAACAATTCTTTTATTGTTGGATAGCCCATTTCTCGAAAAAGGCTATATGCTATATAATATCACGCTACGACCAAGTTAAATTTAACGCAAGCAAACTAGCGGGTACAGCTAGTTATGTATAAAAAAGTTTCAAATAGGTTACTTCAAGCAAAACATAAACTGTATTTAATACCTTAATCCTCAAGGACCTGTAATAAGGAACACATAATAATAAGAAGAATCAAAAAACGAAAAACGTAGTTAACCTACTGAGTTGCCTCCAGAATTAGATAGCCACAAACAAGTACCGAGCTGAATATAACCACTTTTTGGATGTCTTAATGTGATTTTGATACGAGAGTGTTGAGCGTCGGTGATTTCTTCACTCACGCATTAGGGAATAGGTCGTGATGAAGTTTTTTCACAGGATTGTGGTTGGGAAAGTTTATGATAAAAATATATAATTAAAAAAATATTTTGATAAAAAAAATACGTTTATATTTTTTTTAATAGTTTCTCATCTGAGATGATTAAAAAGAAATAATGCATGCTAGGTGCACATTATGCTACTTTTATAGAAATGGCTACCGAGAAAAACATAAATAAAATGGTTTCTTTATTTAGGTATAATATTCTTATTTATATTGCACTCCTATTGAGACTGATTGAAAATGACAATTATTTAAATCACAATTGACTGCAATGTTTAGGTTTATAGCCTTACATTAAGTCAAAATATGACTTATAAATACCGATATGTCACATTTTAGGCAGACCCGCACATTAGCTATATGACTTTGTATGAAAATTCATCACAAAAGAATTCACGCACGATCCTTAATCGTCCAATAAATCGATTTTATTCCAAGACGTGCGTCTTTTACCCATTCGTCGGCATCATCATCAAAAAAGCTCAATTCCATCAGGCTCTTTATGGGCTGTGACGCAACACGTGAAAGTTCAAACAATCGACTTAATTGAGCATCGTATTTTTTTTTGTTTTACAAATCACCTTATTATTCTGTGGTCTGGGGCTGTGGGCGTTAGTTGTCGCTTTAATGTCTCTTGCCACAGTGCAGTGTGAGCAGTAAGAAACAACGCGTTTGATGAAAGTTATATTCGAATATTTCATTAATAGGTTTTGTTTATACACCCACATGTATCAGTTATCATGTATCAGCAATTATACAAAATTTATGTAAGTTTCCTAGTGTAAGTCTCTACAATATGTGATGTATGTAACTGCAAATAAACTTTTTATCTATCTATCTATCTTATTCATTTCTTGTATTTATTAAAAAAACGTAGAATCAACTGTAAATCGTGGCAGGTAGAGCTGATCCTATTCTTCGTATATTCTTCGTATAGGAAAATTCTATTGAAAACATGATGTGCTTGTTAATTATACTATTTCAAAATGATTGTAGGCCTTCAAATTTGCGATTCTTATAAGCTAAGTATCTCCACAAAAATTCAAGTAAGAATCAACCGCTGTTTTAGATTTGTTTGTATGTTCCTATTTTCATATTAATATTTTGGGAAACAATATAAATACTATGTACTTACACAAACAAGATTTCCAAAGAAGGTCATATTTGAATATGTAATTAACTACTCGTATTAAAAAAGCTTTTATATAGTTTCAACACAGCTGAGCACCTATAGAGCTTTACCCTACCTCTTCACATTTGACTTCGGCCGAGAGTTGATTACTCGATTTTTTCTCTTGCATTGTAGGGTAATCACCGCGCGAGTTATCACAGTTAATGATCTCGGATTAACATGTTCCGACGAGTGCGTGATGGGGCTGCGATGACGAGGCCGAAACGACGATTGTGTTTTAGAATACAATCTTAATAGACTGGCAGGGGTCGAATTGGTCCTTTTTCGATACACGTGTTACGGGCCCATTATTTTTGTAACACTGTCGTTGTAATTATAATCAGCCGTTTCCTTGCTGAGCGTGTATATTTATGAGTTCATTTTTTTAAAATCTAATTCTCTAGTAGTGTTGTATCAGCGGTAATATAACACTACTGGAGAATTACAAGGTTTTTTACGCTAGGTACAGGTAGCCATAATAATATAACTTACTTAGTTGTAGGCTTAATCTGCATAATAGCTTCTCATTTGTAGGCGTAGAGATCTCTACATCCTTTCATCTATATACAATCTTATTTCATCCTACTTGTCCTCAAAATGTAAAAGATAGTTTAGGTCCTAGATCGTTTAGATCTTTTAGGTCCTCCGCTAAGTAATTCTTGACACACCCGTTGAGACCAGGTACTGAATATTATTCATACTCGCCTTCACTGTCCATGCTGTCCGTCTATGGAATAGCCTCCCAAAATGCATAAGAGAGGCCAGATTCTTAAATATATTTATAATCTTAGTCTGGAGCCGTTATCTTTCATTAGATTCTTAATTACTTAATTTTTTTCATTCTTACTGTTCGTTGTTGGATTTTTGTAAATTATCTTCTAGTTATTTTTGTTACAATTAATAACCTAGTTTTTATGTTAGTTTATTGTACAGCCCTTCATATTATGACTGTAATATCTCTTTTTTAAATCTTTCAAAGATTGCCTGGAGTGATTGAATGAATGAATAAACACTTGATTGCACATAAGATACACATACACAAGACAAAGCATTACAAATCACATTGCTAAGGTAGTAAATAGCTACGTATATAAGATAGTGCACTAAAAAATACAGAGTAAAAAAATAACAACTTAGATTTACAGCGATGACAATATTAAATAAACAAAGATCGTACCTTGATGGAAGGGTGTCGTACCTTCTCAAATATTTCTGTGTTCTCTACTACTTAAGCAGGTTTTTGTGTGCAATAAATAAGACGTTTTGCTCTCAATAAGAGGTCATACTTACTATAAATTCTTCAAAAAGATGAATGACAGATAATGAAGAGTTAATGACTAGTTATAGGTTTCCTTAATATAAAATCATCAAATAAAAGTGAAAATCATATCTTTAGGTTTTATGTAGGTCTAAACTCTGTATAATAAAATAAAACCTCAAAATGCCTTAAAATATAATAGAAATGATTAGCACTTTATTGAATGACAGTATGTCTTTGTTTTTATACATTTTTGGTGTATCTAATACTATGCAGTATTTTTTATATGATGTGATTATAATATAAACCTAAATCAACTATGCGCAGCATCATTTCGATCCGAGATATACCTACTAATGACGACATGAGTTGCTCTTTCCGCCTGGGAGCAATTAATTAATATTTTGAAAGCATTCCAGTACTAGAAAGCGGGTAACCCTTTCAATTATCAAACCGTCAGAAGCCCGTTGATCCATCAGCTAATATTCGTAGTCGCTGGCTTAATAACTACCAGCCTCCCAGGGGTTCCTTAGATTCTGACTCATGATTGTCCGATTTCTTTGGTAGGTTTCAAAAAGATGTTTTGAATAGGTTTTACGATTTGTTTGTTTACATAGTAACAATTCTTCAGATAACTGAACTTCTATGATGAAACTATGATATTTTATGATTGAATGATTCATATTTAGAATTTTAATCAACATCATTGCCATATTTTCAGAGCATATTCTGATTTAAACATTTAGAATGAATACGAGCTATGTGATACTGAAACGAAAAGAAACCATTTTCTTGTGACCTGAATTTTAAATATGTCAATTAAATTAGATTTCGTTGAACACAATTTTGTGAATAAGCAGTATTCTCTCTTGAAATATAAAAGTTTTTATTATACAATATAAATGTTCATTTACGTAAAATGTAAAACATGAATCCTCCGCCTCCGCCTAACGACGTCAAAAGCCTTTTTTAAATCTTATTCTACTCCACCAAGACAGCATGTCGACGCGGTGAGTTCCTCAGGGCGATTTTGGTATTTTTTTTACTTCAAACTCGATTGCCTCGGCCAAGCTTGTTCTTGCAGTAATGGCTTCATTATGCACGTGGAATCTCGGAAAGTTGAGTTAGTGGCTTAAGGGTTATGCTCTTCAAAGCATGATATTTCACGATTTATTGTCGTGGGGAATCGATCATTTTGTTTGCCGTGACTATAAAAATATATTTGCCTTGACTAAAGAAGATAATATGAAGTATGTACTTATATCAAGGTAAGGTAAAACTAATGAATTTTAATTTTAAATAAAATAATGTAAATTATATTTATGAAAGTAGGGAATTATCAAACAACTCTATTTATCTTTTAAAGCTCTTGTTAAAACACCATTATATTAAGAATATTACTAAATAGTTAGCTAACACGTGAAAAATCATCATAGAACAGATAATGATATAGAAGGTAAGTATATGAGTGAGTAAATTTGTCACGTCAATCCTTAAGTATGTACCTTCGATACTAATAATAATATCGCCATCATCGGTGACTCTAACATTATATCCTCAGAGCCGACCGCACGCCTCGCAGGCTCGGAATCTGACGTGTTGCTGGCAAGTATAATAACGTTCAATCGAAATGGTTACTGTAATCGTCTCTGAGTTATTATGCAATTATCTGCTCACTTTCGGGGGTCCGGGGTGGCTTCTGCTTATTTTGCGGTCGAAAACCCCCGATTCCGTGTCCGTAATTTGACGTAATACGAATTCCGGTGGCATTCGCGCTGACAACCTTTGTTCTATACAATATAAACGTTAAGTATATTTTTTTTTCGCATGATGTTTGAACTAAATTTTACTTATCGATAAATTTAAGTTAATCGATATATCTTTTAATGCTGTAACAAATACTCGATTG
This sequence comes from Schoenobius gigantellus, assembly GCA_963935595.1. Taxonomy (NCBI): domain Eukaryota; kingdom Metazoa; phylum Arthropoda; class Insecta; order Lepidoptera; family Crambidae; genus Schoenobius; species Schoenobius gigantellus. The sequence continues at coordinate 54,822,725 of OZ012542.1, read as the reverse complement.
TCTCGAATGAGGTATGTAATGATAATGATAGGTCCTTGATTGAGCTCTTTGTCATTACCGTTCGATTGCTTACCTGTTACTTTCTTGCATTCGCTGCAGGCCGTTTTATTTACGCCTTGTGATCAGGTATGCCGATTCGTTACCGTTTAATTTCTTCGGCGAATCGATAATTTCGTTTCTGTAAAAGTTACGAGCGGTGATAAGTGTACAATCAAGGACTCACGAGGTAATGTAGTTAGTGAGTTTTTATTTATTGCGATGCGTTTATACTTTATTTGGAATACCTTGAATACTAAATGCACCTTTTTTATACGAGGCGGAATACTGTTGGGTACTGTACCTGCCGGTTAGTCGTCGGCTAGTCGTCAGGCGTGTGTGGGACTCCCCCCACGGAGTGCAGGACAAACCCACCAAGTCAACTTGGACGCCGATCTAATCCACTGGTGGGACAAGCCAGGGATCTGCTAAGTGCCAGGTTTTGACACCTGTTTGGATTATCCTGGACATACAAATAATCTCCAGATGAGGGGATAAAATTGCGCTCATCAGAGGCCAACTTGGTGCGCAGGCCACACCTAGGACGGTCATTATAGGACTAAATGTTCCTACGAGTAAACGGACATATTGCTTATTGCATATACATTCATTATTTACACTGAATGATCCACGCAAAACAATGCAAAGATACTATACCTGTTTCACATTCAAAAATCTATAAATAACACGAAAGATACAATGAGAACATTAATAAACAAAAATAGACATAAACAAACAAACTTCTGGACTCCACAAATCGATCGTCTCGATAGATAATAACACAACAATGTTCCCGCGCAGTGCCGAACACAAAAACAACATTAATCTGGTCGCAACATGTGTTTATCTCTATTCAGCCATTGAAAAGGTGCAATAAATATAGTGGGCACACGTCTTGCAATTGAAATGTACACTACTTAATAAATGCTGGCGTGCAACTACGCCAGAGCGCACACGATCTCTCTACGTGTGGCCGCATCGTTTATACGACCACCGCAATCTATCGATATTCGTTCTTTATGATGCACGTCACTAAGACGTTTGAAATCGATTGTTTAATTAGAGTATTCTCTATTTATTGGTGCCTAAACTTTGCATCGCAATGTAAGGTAGATTCATTTCGGAAGTGAGCGGTTGAACTGGGCAACTCTCGATTTTTGTGATGTTCAGAACCAAACTGATTATCGATATTCGGATTTTTTGTGACGCACTTCACTTATCCATTTGAATTCAATAGTCTAATTAAGCTACGTGAAGAATATTTGACAGCCTCATATTGTAATCAAATGCACATATTTTTACTTGTTATCATGAAACGGTTCTATTGAGGTGAGGAATCTATAGGTATATATTCAAATTAGGAAAGTGGAAGTTAAATTTAAGCTTGCTTGAAAAAAAGGTATATGTATTAATATTATTTGTACTCAATTTATTGTATTCGAGCTATATTTGTGTAACAGCTTTTTTGTATGATTGTAGTTTAAATATTCATTTTAAGGTTTTTTCACCACGAGGGTTTTTAGGCTTTTTAGATCACTTAAGTAAATCAATAAAGATAACAGCAAAAAATATTTAACAAACAAGTAAATAAATACGCTTAAGTGATAATAATAATGAAAGTATTACTTCGATGTAGTTCGATTTTATCGATAATATTGATACTGCACATCGACATCGCCCGATTAAAACAAAGACTGAATAAATTCAACAGCAAAATTTAGATGCCATTCCCGATATCTCGAATCTTGATCGAAGTTATTCGCGTATTGTATCGACAACAAGGCGTTCCTGTCGTCTTTTGATAACGTTATCTTGCCTCGCAATTTGAGCATCGACGCATTAATAAGTTTTATACACGGTGTTTCATAATAACCAATAAATAATTTATCGTTATCTAAAATTAATTATTAAATTGTGTTTACCCGTAATGTCATTCAACCCAAGATTTTCATGTAAATCATAGACATGATGATGATACTATGATATACATGAAAATTTTGGGTTGAATGACATTACGGGAAAAACTATTTAATAATTAGTTTTACATAACGATAAATTATTTATTGGTTAGATATTATGAAACACCGTGTATAAACATCGTCCAGCGAACACTACGAGCATGGACTAATTTTCAGTTATCAATTATCATATAGGTTCGCTATCATTTCTTCAAACATATTTGCACTTCTTTCTGGGCTAACAGCAAATTCCAATTTTAGAAGAAGAGTCATAAAATATGATTTATTAAATTTGATTTGTTCACGTTGAGTAATCTATACATCTATACATATACATACAAAACAAATAAAAAAAACAAATAAAATTGAAGTGTCTGTTTGTAATGTCAAAATAACAAGTTTTTACTAAATCGGATTTATATCGGGTACCAATAACAAAAACGCAATTTAATTTTTTTTTGTTTGTCTGTTTGTTCCGGCTAATCTCCGGAACGGCTGGACCGATTTTGACGGGACTTTCACTAATAGATAGCTAATTATATAAGGTATAACATAGGCTATATCAAGATCTTAAAAAAATGCCTACGAAAATCAAAATGCTGCCAAAAATTACTATTCCACGCGGACGAAGTCGCGGGCACAGCTAGTGATATATATTATCATTTATCACTTATTATACGCATCATTAACGTAGGTAAAAAATGGATCGTACGTGTTAATTAATTTATTTAATATCGATCGCCATATTCGCATTAACGAGATAATTAGTTACAGTATTATGTTATCTAATATATAAAAATTTCGTGTCACAGTGTTTGTTATGAAACGGCTTAGCCGATTTATATGAATTTTTTTGTGTATATTTGGCAGATATGAGAATAGGTCGTAGGCTATTTTTTATACCCCTAGGTGATAAGGTTGACCGTCTCCATAAATTTTTGAGTATTGAACTTTATCAAAGCGTAACGTAGTTCGCGAGCAGAACTAGTACTGAGGTAAATCGCATAACATTTATAAGTGGATCTTTGTAAATATGCGATTTCACAGTAACTTTGATTTGATGTACTTATAACAAGCTTTCAGGCATTTTAAGGCTTATTTTTACGTTAGTTAGGTAGCCTATTACAGTCTTGGTTAAGTTCTAAAGAGCTGAAGTTTTTCTTTTTTGAATATTTCAGATTTGACTATAGCGAGTATCCAATCATGTGAAAAAAACATGTTAACATTTTTACATCTGTATTATGAATAAATCTCCATTCTCAGCTTACTTTGAGTTTACATTGTAAACTAAAATCCAAGTCATGTGTAGTCATCGACCTATCAGCTATTTAGATTGAACAAGTATTCACACGTCTATTCCAACTATGTCCGCGACTAGCAACCAGTGAAGCTAATATTTTTATCGATAAAAGTTATCGGCATCTCGCCTCGTCACTCGACTAGTCGGGTTCGATCTACGCGCGAATCGTCACATGTGCTATCGAACGCTGATCGAAAATATCGATTCTGAGCGTAATTTTATTTAATGGACGTGTTTACTTTCCATGTTCATATAACTTTGCAAGGACTTTGTCGGTGGGTAAGTGATCTAGAATAATCTAAGCACTGGCACTGGAGGAAAGTTTTATAGGTTCCTACTGCGATTCCTATAACCACAGATAATATAATACTACAGTACTATAACTTTTCTAATCTTGCAAAATTTTCTTCGTCGAGATTAAGGAGTTGGGCAAATGTTTGAGTCACTGTCACTGTCACTTTGGATAAGATACTCATTAATACAATTTTTTGAACCAAGTGTCACTGAAAGTATCTTAGTTTGAAATTACTGATCGAATATTGGCAATAAGCTGAGGTTTACCAGATAAGAGTACTTAAGTGCTATTATTTTATCTGTGATAAGGGGGCGATTTGGTAACTTAGATGCCAGATCACTCCACGACTGTAGTGAAGGAATACATCGGAAGTTTTTAATTCGTACTAGTGGGTATTCCCCGATTTGCAGGGGAGTTGTACATAATCGCAGGAGATAACCCCAAAGGTATTATATGAGTGTATAAGTATTTAAAATGTTTTTTACAGGGTTACCAGATTAGGATACATAATTTTGAATATATGACAAAATTCCTGATTTGCGAGTAATATTCCTCACATCAAGTCTGTTTATAATTTACAGAAGTTTGTAAGTGTTGAAGTGAAGTGCAGAACAGGGGTTTTAATTTGTTTTGTATTATTGTCAACAGAAAAAGATACATAAAAAAATTAATATTGATTCATTAAAAAATGCTGATATTTTCGTATTTCGGCCACATTCGTGATAAATGACGAAAAAATCCCTAACATGTCAGGTAAATTCCTGACGTTTGTAACCCTAGCTCAACGCCTATATCATGATATAGCTTAGACGTCGAGCTAGGGTTACAAACGTTAGTTAAAGGACTCCTTTCATTATTTTTATTCCGATGAATCGGAATTTAAATAATTAAAGAAGTCCTTTTAGGAAAAACAGACATTTTAAATACAGGTACTGTTATTGTCGATTAGGTACTTTGATTTCTGCGAGACTCATTTCACAAAGGGACTTTTACAAAGTTGCGTGGGCGTTCGCTTGTCATACTTAATTAACATTCCGTACTTGGTGAATCCGCTTTTTGCTCGCCGTATCTTCGGGAAGGCGCGATGATACCGCTAGATGCTGCCGATAGCCTATCGGGACTGGGAGATCTTAATCGGCAGATGTATTAGCGCCGGCCGAGTGTGGTACAAGAGTACGAGGCGAAAGATTAAACTTTAAAGGGTAATTAAGCAAATTTCGTTGTAACAACAATCCCTTGTTTTAATAAGGTAAAAGCATGTAAAGCATTCAAAAAGCAAATATACTTACGTGCAATGAAATCGACCCACCTCATAGGTTTCGATTCAGAAATATCGGTATATAAAAATAATATTAGACAAACATAAACTTTAAATACAGTTTGAAAGTATATTTCATACGTTTTATTTTAACATACTCTAAACATGGATAAAAGAAGTGTTGCTGTCAATAGACTTATTTCTTCGAAACATCATATTTCTCACTAGTTATACGCTATCTCGGTAACTGTGCAGAGTATTAAAAGTTAATTAAATAAATATTTTTTCAAAAAATCATTATTCCTACAGATTTATTGACCATTAAAATTGGGTTAAATTCCCCAAAAAATTTTGGTATTTTTAAAAATTTTAGTTTTCTGTTTGTAAAATCAATAAACCTAAATCTGTCATAGTAAAAACTGGTCTAATGTAAACTAAGGCTCTTGTTTAACAAACAGGGTTAAAAATATTATTTGTTGTAGTATCTAGATTTTAATTTGTCGAGCTCAGAACCAAAGCTTATAGGTGGGTCGATTTCATTGCACGTAAGTGTAGATGATTTTTAAAAGCACGGCAGGATATACCACTGTACATTGTAGGTAGTGTCCATAATTTTGAATGGGGAATTCTCAGCTTCCTGTGAGAATTTTGAAAAATCCTTCCTTAGTGGGAACCTATACAAGCCAACGAACCCCAGTTCTGAATTTCATGCATCTAACTCCTGTGGCCTGGGCTCTACATTGACCTCAGTCAGTCAACCACGAAAGCCTTTTATAAATACACACGATGTATTTATTTTTAACAGAAAATAAATTTGAATATATCTTAATACAGGTTTATGAGAACACCACAATGGCTTCAACAAAGACTGCCATCAACTACTGATAGATGTAATGCTGTCCTAAAAAAACCGGGCAAGTGCGAGTTAGTCTCGCCCACCGAGGCTTCCGCAAAAACTTTTATAACTCCCTAACTATAAACGGTTTTCAGATTTTTCCTCAATATGTGCTATTGCCAAATTTCATGATTCTAGTCTAGATCAACGGGAAGTACCCTATAGGTTTTGGTTCCCTTGTGACATCGCAAAATATGCGAATATGGAGAAAAGGGTCTTGACAGACGGACAGACAGACGGACAACGAAGTGATCCTATAAGGGTCCCGGTTTTTCCTCTTGAGGTATGGAACCCTAAAATTAAAGAAAATATAAAGAAATTTTAGAGAAGAAACTAATAGAGTCTGTGTTTTCTTTTCGGTGTCTTGTTTTAATCAGATTTTTATAATTAAGCACAGTTGTTAGAATTGATAATAAGATTTTAAGTTATTATGTTTATTTTAAGTTATTATATTTAAGTTTAATAACACTTTTTAATAATAAGCATTATTATTAACTAAGTAACAAACTTTACATCTATTAAAATATTATTATTGAATACTTACCTTGTCTTTGTTTCATCCTCCGCCTCTTATCCCTTCTGCCACTGTTCAATGCGCTGGTTTCTTAAACACTTATAAAGCATTGTGCTGGCGTTTAATTAACCCTCAAAAGATTTATTGCAGTCACCCGTCCGGATGTCACCCGTGATATAGTGGGGTCCGAAAGACCGGTTTTTTCAGCCGCTATATGCTATCGGGGTTAATTGATCCGCAGGCTGATTAATATTATTTTTGTTTATCTCAATTAACAGTTATCGATTCATGGAAGGTTGATGGGTTAATTTTTATAGTTCTGTTTTTTAACTGATAAGAAAAACTTTCGATACGGCATGAAATCCTGCTAGAGTATCACGTACCAACAATTATTTGTACAAACGCGTTTTCGTAGCATGCTTTCTTTTTCATCCCATGGCGTATTCCGAAAAAGAAATAGATAACTACAACATCGAACTATATTAAGATTAAGAAAACATGGATCTTAAATTGTATTCATGACCGTCAAAGAAACTGGTAGCAAACTGATCGATCCTCCGTTCATCAAACTCGCTATAATTAAGTCAGGGTTGTCACAATAATAAAATAACATTGGGAATATCATATATTTAAAATTTTGCATGTATTCACGTAAATTTACTATAGTTGTACAACAAAATTTTGGCCCATTTCTAAGAACATACGTAATTATACACGGTTATTTTTTTATCACCCTGGAAAATTTAAAGGAGGCTTCGCGACATGGTATTAGAATGTTTTAAATATGAATAAAAAAAAATAACTCACTTAATTTTATATTAATTTTCTAAAAAAAAAATGCTGCACTATTTGAGAGCAGCATTTTTTGAGTTTTTTAAATTTTTTATTTCATTTTTTTTATTATTATTTATATAATAATGGATGTGTCCTGAAGCATCCCTAAAATTTTCCAGGGTGATAAAAAAATTACCGTGTATATCTTTTAACTTATAAAATTATGATTAACCTTTATAATTAAATTTCTATCTTCTATCTTTTTGTATATATCCTTTTATATTGTTATAATAACACTAACAACATAATACGAATCATAAAGAAAGTTAAAGTTATAAAATTCGTTAACAACAAAAAGTTGCAATCTGGAATAGATCTTGTGCCTATAAATTATATACACGCAAGTGATCGTTGATTTGTTGACAGCCCTAAATTAGGCCGATTTAAATGTTAATTGAAGCATGAAGTAGTCTCTCTAGAGAGAGTCAATCATAAAACCGTCATATCCGATTCGTCTCGCGATAAGTATTGGTTGATGTGTAGTGTAGAGCTACCTTTAATGGGAGTATTGTGACATTGATCTGCCTCACTGTCAGGGTAAAGGTCCCATTCGACTTGAATATAACTGGGTATTACTTAATACTATAATTCTGGTGTTAGTAAACATTGTAATATTATAATTGTTCCATTCTATGTATATTTGTTTTTACCATTGACACTCGACAAAGGGCTCGCGATCGCGCGAAAATGAATTTGGAATATGCGCGAATATACGGATTATAGTAAGGAAAAAGGAAAACGTGCAAAGAGGTTGCACACTCTCGCTATAAAAACGTACTAAAAACCACCAAAACGTAGTAATTAAGTTTCAAAAACTGTTTTAATTTTACAATTAAATTCTAGTTCTTTTGTTTTCTATTGTTATTTAATGTATTACCCATAATAAAATTTGATTCATAATCACAGAGTTATTATTTTCACGCAGTCAATGATAAAAAGTAGAGTACCTAACACGTGAAAAAAAAATAATCTCGGCTCTTGAATCCCTTGATCCGCTCAGGATTCTATATTAGAATCCCTCGCTACGCTCGGGATTCTACTGGATATTAAATCGTTAGAAGCCCGTTGGAAAAAAAAGGATGTTTTTAAAGTAGGTGTAGATAATTTACTAAAAGCTAAAAAATAATTCAGTAGGTCCTAGGTACCAGCCGTCACTCCACTCTCCTCATCAATCTAGGGCATTGAACAGACAAAAAATAAAATCTGATTACATTAAATTGTATTGTCATCAGAACTAAAGGTGTGTACCAAATATCAAATCAATCTGTCAAGCTAGATAAAACTGTTTAATAGGGGCCAAGTGTTATTAAGGGAGATTGCCGTACCTACGATGTCAACGAGTCAATGCTCCATGTCGAGATGGTATTTATCGTAACGACCACCAAACCCAAATTTGCTAGAAAAGATATGTTGAACTTCAACTTATTTAAATATCGACTGAAGTCTGAACTTTAATAATACCTTACTATGGCGTAAATGTTCTATGTTTTCTAAATGACATTTCAATTGTTTATTTTTTATATTATTTTAGTCAATATTTTGGTTTTTTAACTACGAGTATTATTGAATAATTGTTTTGTTTAAGTCCTTAATTCAGATTATGTGTAAACACTTTACTGGCTTATGTTATATAATTTGTGTGTACTGTAACTGTTTGTGTTTAAAATAAAATAATAATAAAATTGTGTACTCAATCACTCTTTAACGGTTAACCGATTAATATGAAATGAAATAAACAAATAGCTTTGTAACTTATTTTTCCATTTCTATACAGTAGGCCACTAATGCACAAGCACCACAGTTTACTCATAATTTTGACACATTCACACTTTTGCAATACGAGTAGGTGCTCAATGGTTCATTTTATACTAACGAAAATTTTGGCTTTAATTATGACGTTATTTTATATTAACTATGAGTTAAAACTTAAACAATTTAGGTTTTTTTTTTATTATGACACCTGTTCTTTAAGAGGTGTATAAACAACTATACTTTCCAATTATTTAAGTCCTAATGCTATAGGGGGTGAGCCTTTTGGGCAGTAATACCTAACCTGAATCCGAACTATGGAAATTTCTCCATCCAACAATCTTGTTGAGTTCAATGCTAAGAAAGCACAGGTGTGCGCGTTTTCGGCGAAACGGTCACCTTTCCTCCCCCTTCCTTCTCTTCAGGGCACAACCCTTCACACACAGAGCAACATCACCTTGCTCGGAATGAACATTCGCTGCGATCTGAACCCCAGAGACTACATCGAATCCGTCATAACTACTGCCTCACGGAAACTCGGTATCCTGAACAAGGTGCGTAGGTATTTTGCGCCGGACCAACTATGCTTGTTGTATAAAACTCAGGTTAGGTCTTGCGTGGAATATTGCTCGCACCTTTGGGACGGCTCCGCTCAGTACCTGCTCGATGCTCTGGACAGATTGCAGCGTCGCGCTATTTGCATTATTGACGATGTAGAGGTAACTAACACCCTCGAGCCTCTACAACTTCGTCGTGACATCGCCTCTCTTAGCGCCTTTTACCTAATGTTCCATGGGGAATGCTCTGAGGAGCTCTTTAACCTTATCCCTCCCTCTCCATTTCTTAACAGAAACACGCGTAAGGGCCTTCGGAGTCATCCGTACACTGTGTCCTCCTTCTCACACCGTACCAAGAAATTCCAAGATTCCTTCTTCTGTCGTTCATCCCACACTTGGAATTCTCTACCTGCGCACGTGTTTCCTCCATCCTACAACATGGGTTCCTTCAAAAGAGGCGTGAAAAAGCATCTTTTGGGCCGGCAAGGGGCGGGCAGGTAGGATAGTCGATGTCGTCCCTACTCTATCTGTCAACTCATTTGGGCCTCTTTCACCGCTTGACATCAGGCGGGAGGAGGTTATTTGCCGGGTCCTACATTAAAAAAAATCTCTAGAAACATTTGTCAGATCTTGTTATCTAACTAAACGATGCAGTCAAATATATATATATATATATATATATATATATATATATATATATCTACATAATTTTTAAGCTACATGTTTATTTTGTTAAATCAATGCGCAGTTTAAAGGTTACCTTTTACACCTCAACACTTAAAAGGCAACGCGTTAACCCCAACAATATTCAACCCTCCAGTGCACGAGTGATGTGATTAATTTGTGCGCAACAAGTGTGAACCGGCAAAGGTAAGGCGGCGCGCACACGGCGGCAATTAAGGCGGCCACAGGATAATAAATGACGAGTTGTCCGAGTTTTTGCCGCGGACGTCATTATCACAACGGACTCTATCAGGCGCGCGATCACGGAGATAGCTGCGGGACGGCTAATTACCCCGGGCGAGATTCGTTGAGGATATTGACGCCTCAATCTCCTCGTTTTTTATTTATAAAGCGTTGTTTTTACACAGATCACCATTTGGCGGTTGAGGGTTGAAAGTCAATATTTCAAAATGAAAGTTTAATGTGCATAGGTATATGTAAGGAATGTTAAGAAGAGGTTTGGAGTGTCACATTTTGGACTGGCACAGCATTTTAATCTCTTTTAATGGATAGCCTGAGAGGAGATAGGAGACTTACAGCTTTACAAGGCGCAGGTTCGGCCTCATATGGAATACTGTTCTCATCTTTGGGCAGTGGCGCCCCAATACCAGCTTCACGCACTGGACCGCATTCAGCGGAGAGCGACTCGAATCGTCGACTGCCAGGAAATTTCTAATCGGCTTGATACCTTGGCGCTACGTAGAGATGTCGCCTCGCTATGCATCTTCTATCACATATATTACGGGGAATGCTCCGAGGAATTGTTCGGTCTCATACCTCTTTCCGCCATCGTTTCACGCGACAAAAAATCCATGCCCATCACTTAGATGGTTGGCAGTCCACAACTGTGCGTTTTTCTCGCAGTTTCCTGCCTCGTACAGTCAAACTTTGGAATGAATTGTCGGCTTCGGTATTTCCGGACTGATATGACCTTCAAACTTTCAAGAAGAGAGCGTATTCCTACCTTAAAGGCCGGCAACGCACTTGTAGCTCCTCTGGGGTTGCGGGTGTCCATGGGCGACGGTAATCACTTACCATCAGGTGATACGTTTGCTCGTTTGCCCCCTATCCCATAAAAAAAGGAGAAGAACCTCCACCAAATAACGTCTTGTTGTGCTCCTAAGCATGACTGAGGTTGCCAGAACATTACTACCAAATATGAAATCAATAAACATACCACAACATCAACTCAAACAAGCCGATATTATTTTCGTTTTGTAATATTTCTTTAATTTAAATTTATTATTTTAGGACTGATATATGTAATCAAAAAGTTAAATTATAAGTCTCCTTGAACATATACAAGGTGTTTGGTCTATACCCGGTCTATATCAAGCCAAAACCTACTTTTGTTAACATAGTCATATAAAACATAGTGACATTAAAAATTCGATATTATAAAATTAATCTTATAATTCCCCATATATATATTTTTTTACAGACCTAACTACACTCAGGGACACATTTAGAGGAACGATAAAAATTCACTTCTAGTTTTTTTGATAACGCTGTGTATTTCTGCATACGAAACCATATTTAGTTTTACCAGCTTTCTAGCCATCGGATTCGATACAAAAAAACATTCACGCGGAAACCAGTTGTACGATTGTGATAAAAAAGACCACCATTAAAAGTTACCGTTCTTCTCCAGGTCACAAGTAGGGAAATTTTGTCATTATCCGTTATGGCCTTGGTCATGAATTCTAGATAACAATCAAACAAACGCATTAAAGGTCAATCACACATCGATATGATGTTGTAAAAGTAGCTTGAATCTATGTAAAAAGTGTAGTGTTCCTCTAAATTTGTCCCTAAATGTATTTGTACGGTGATTTCAAAATTAATTTTACAATTTCGAATTTTCAATGACGCCACAACATTTATATCATTATTGAGCAAACATCTTGAATATGTCAATTATCCGGTTGAGTACTACAAAATTGCCATAAACATAGGTGCGAAAATCGAATAGTATAATGTGGCCAACAAGTTGTAGCACCTGCCAATAACCCACAGAACTAGTAGGTAAACGTCTCGTGCTATTGTCATACTGATGTTAAATAAATCAAAATATAACCTGTCGCTCAATTTATTAAATTGCCGCTTGCTCGTCGTGCAAATGCACTTTGCTGTCCAGCATGTAGCTGGTAGACACAGAATAAATGTGGAGTATTGGCCTATGTCACAGACCTTTGGAAGGACAGACTATGATGACTATGGTTAACATGCGAGTAGGTTTCGGCTTGATAAGGCATTGGCAAAATTCGTACGAATATATAATAGGCGTCAGCTTTAGAATAACTACTCGGAATCTCTCCAAACTTAAAAAGTCAGGACAAAGTTTTACGTATCATCAACTCTATATAATTCAAGTGTACTGTGTAGCGTAGCGCGTGAATAATCGTAAGGTCTCCAGTCGATGAGAGCGTAGACTTGTTGATGGGAGCGCGAGAGCTTTTTGCTGCGCGCTGTCAAAAAGCTAGCGAGTAATTGGGCGGAAGAACTGCCGTGTTGCTTGTTAATTTTTAGACGTTAAACGTAATGCGTTGCGTTGTTGGTGACGTAATACGTGTTAATAAAATGGAGCAAAACCTCAGACACTCAAGCATATTTTAATTATAAAAAAATTATGTAGGTATATAAATTACGAGAATAAATTCTTGCGGATTATTTACGAAGATATTTCGTTTTTTTGTGTTGTTGGATATCTTGCATGTTTGAAACTCAATGGTCGCGCGCCTGCGAGTAGATGTCATATTATGTTGCAGACACAATTTTAAATCAATTAGATTCAATGAAAATAATTGAAATTAACAGATGAAACAATCAATTTTGCAGACCCTAAGGAATTTGATTTTGAAATGACATTGAAGCTACGAACTAATTCAAATCTTTTTTTTTCCATTCGACCATTGTACTGTACAGTTATTCAGTTTTAGTGAAATAGTTTTTGAACATTTTCTACCTATATAAACCTATACTTAATATGTTTATGCCACTGCTGCATTTATTTGGGCGGGTATATCATGCAGTATGGAGGTTGCCGGACCTTATACAGTAGTTTTTAATATGTTTCAGTCACCTCAGGTTGGGTTAAGCCGTTCTTTATTGCATATCTGCGCTGTAATTTATACTTTTAACACCGCGCGCATATTGCACAAATATTCATCATCGCATTGCGTTACCTACCAGGAATTTTACAAGATTATTCATGCCCTGAGCCCTTTCAATAAGTTTACATAAATATCTTGTTCTCCTCAAAAGGTTTATCGTCTTTAATTGCTATGGACGTATTCAAGCGTGGAATAATTTCTTTAAGATTGATAATCTTTAACAGGAATGTAGGTAGTTTTTAGATTATCTTCTTGTCGCTAGGCGAGTGACAGTAATGGCCAATTTCAACAACATTGTCTTAGCTTAGGATATTCTTAGGTGGCGTGCTGCCATATTTTTTCATTAAAGACAAAAAGTGACAGCATATGTCTTAGGTTTCTAAACTAAGGTTGGTAAAATTGGTAATTAGTATCTGATTAAAATAAGCAGAGACCCCGAGGGCCTAGTAAAACTCACTTATCGTATGTGTCTTTGACGGGTACCTCGGTACCCATACATTACCCTCAGGGGAATGTATAGGATTACCTTTATGAAACCACGAAAAAAAGGATTTAAATTAGTTCGTAGCTTTAATACCATTTCAAAAGCAAATTCCTTAGGGTCTGCAAAATTGTTTGTTTTATCTGTTGAATTCAGTTATTTTCATTGAATTAACATTGATTTAAAATTGTTTCAGTTCTAAATCTTTTATCGGTTTTTATTAATGAGGATTCCCTTTTGTTTTCAGATGTGCGTTCGGTCAAGTGCCTAATCGACAGGGTTGATGCGGTAAGTCGACTACCCTTCTTTTACGCAGTGTGTTTTCGAAATAGGCTGGACGTGAATTCCGTATCGATCCGTAACACTAAGGTCGAGATTAATTTAATAATAGGTGTTTGTAAAATGTATTGCTGTCGCGCTGTGTGCCCGAACAACCGAATTGAGCACGATAGAGACAACTGCAGCTCGGACCGAAAATACGAATGAAAAAATATGTTACGAAAAATAAAAACCGACTTCAAAAATACTGAAAATTTAAAAATAATACAAGAATAGGTGCAAATAACATCACACTTCTATATTCAAGTCGGTGCCAAACGATGATCTCCTGAAAATTCTTAAATTTTGCACCGACTTCAATATAGAAGTGGGATGTTGTCTGTACCTATTCTTATATTATTTTTAACTTTTCAGTGTTTTTAAAGTCGGTTTTTATTTTTTATTATCTTTTTAGTGAATGAAATCTATGTAGTGAATTTAATACCAGGTATTAAAAAAAAGATCCGAGGTCAAGTCAGGTCAGCTCAAGTCGAAAAGTTAAAGATCCTTCCATCATCAGCTCGGCTTATGACTACCAGACGCAAATACGTGAATAGCTTTGGAAAAACCATGAACCACTTTGGACGTACCTATAAAATTTAAGGGTTTCCTTCAATTGTCTTGAGATCCCATCATCAGATCCTGACTTTGGTGACTTTAAGATCACCACAGGAGTATACTCTATCAAACACAAAAAGAATTTCAAATCGGTTCACAATTGGCATAGTAATCGCGTAACATAATACAAAACACGTTGGGCATACCTAAAAATTTAGGGATTTCCCTTGATTTTTATGGGATTCCATCATCAGATCCTAACTTTGGTAGCCTTGAGACTACCCCAGGAGTATATTCTATCGAATACAAAAAGAATTTTGAAAATCGGACCACAATTGGCGGCGAAATCGCGTAACATACTCACAAAAAAAAACATACGCATCGAATTGAGTCGCCTTTTTTGAAGTCGGTTAAAAAGTACACAAAATATACGTTTCGCAGTCCCCTGTAGTCTCCGCTAAAACTAGACCGATTTAAATACTTCTTGCATTAACAATTAAAGAAAGGCTTTGGCTGTGTATCTGTTTTGTTTTTATGATATAATCTCGTCAAATTTTGTAATCGAAATTCACTTTGTAATCGAAAGAGTACACTCCCCAGGTGGTTCCATTGTCACCATGTCATGATCTGATGATGGAATCCCAGCTAAATCGAGGGAAACCCTTAAATTTCATAGGCACGTCCAACGTATTTCATGCTTTTTCTTAAGATATTCAGGTCTTTGCGTCTGGTAGTCATCATGTCATGTTACTAAGCTAATGATGGAAGGTTTCTGGTAGATCAGGAGTTCGGGAATAATTCTTTCACTGCTGTTTAGAGCGAAAGACGTTTTATTTTATGTTATTCTGGTGTTTGCCTTGGCTCAAATTCTAATACGCATGTATTAACTTAACTAAAAAGATTGAAATTTTTACAACAAAATTTCAATAAACACCAAAAAGTCATAAATAATATTAGAATACCTACAACATTACACATTTATATTGAAGTCGGTGCCAAGCAATGATCATCTTGCAAGTCTTAAAAATATTAGAGCAATTTGGCATTTACTTAAAATTTGGCACCAACTTCAATATAACACTGTGATGTTGTATGTATTCTGATAATATTATTTATGGCTTTTTGTCATTTTTTGAAGTCGTTTTTTGATTACTTAGATGTATTCTGTCACTTAAAATGTGCAAGATAAATGTACTTAATTGATGAATATTAACGCATCTTGCGCTTAAGCCAAGATCGCCCATTAATTTGCCGATAACCTGTATTAGCAAATTTATCGGTATGTGGTGAAATGTGCCCTGAACCAATTATATCCGGTGGGACTCGTTAACATTTATTCAAGCAGGTAGGTTTATGTTGTCATTATTCACGCCCCTAAATGTTTGCACTTAATGGCTATGGACAATTATGATAGTTTGGTCATTATAACCAATTATCCTCTATTTGTAGGGTTGACAACAACGGATTTTTATCATGCAGCCTTATGTATTTTTTTCGTTCATTATTTAGTATTGGATGCTGTATTATTGATTTGGCTCTCATTTTAGTGACTTATCTTTTATTTTCGTATTTCAACTTTAATTTACAAATGTTCACTCATTCGCTGCAGTCACTGCTTTCAAATTCTTCACAGGTATAGGTAGGCAAGCAAGTTCCATTATTTACCTTTTCTATCTCAATCAGCTAGATGTTACCCGATCATGTGTGATGTTATATTAAGGTTATTCTAAGGTTGATTTGCAATTATTTTTGATTGGCGGTGACAACCCTAACAATTTAAAGCGCATTGTTGCGCGTAAATTCAATAAGCAGGTGTGCTAAGATAATTTACGTATTAACATATGGAACGACAGACACTACTTAGTCTCTTTGATAACACTCAAATTAATTAACTCAGTGATGTATTCACGATGTTATACATAGAGCTAGCTATCTTTTATCATTGACATAAAATATTAAAAAAAACAGATCGGTAAAATGTGAAGTGGAATTGGATGTGTGCGTATTTTTACAAAATTTTAATTACCTACCTACAAAAATATGAAAAATTTTTAAAGGTTTCATTATCATAAAAACACCTTAGTTAAACAGTTACATTAATGTTATCGAATTCGGTATCGATCATGTGTGAATTTCGCCGTGATAAAACTAAAACCAGTCCAGTATTATGTGAAGTTCCCTTTTATGCAATAAACGGAACCCGCCGTATGAAAACTTGTGACAACCCTAACAATGTGCCAGGGGGTTGCGGCTTAATAGGACTTGGCCTCAAATATTTTGTATTGACATATCAAAAAAGCATTATGGCGTAAGTCTCATACTGTAGGTCGATGGATTAATAGATTCCGATTGAAAATATATGATCCGGTAAAATTTTGAAAATGTTATTGTTGGGACCTATAATAATTATGCTTATATCAATATATACTAAATCAATACACATTGTCTCATTCTGTTTTTACACGGCGGGATTTTTTCAGTCTTACAGTTTTTGTGTGAAGGACTAATAAATGAATGATAAAAAAATATCTATCAACCCTAACCTATTTTTAATAGGGCTGTCACAAACGAAAATAATTCAACTTTTTCTTTTTCAATTTGCCAGCAGTTGCAAATTAAGCATCAGATAAAAACATAACGAAGGTAAACCCACATTAAACTCATTAATTTCCATTATAATTGCGAAGTAGCTCGAGCGGCACCAATTACAATGTGTCAGCCTTATTGATAACTTTTGAAAGGTAATGACTGACGTTCGCTTCTCATTCAGTAAGCCCAGAATTTTATTACAGCTTATTCTGGCTTTCATTTTTAACGCATATTTTTCAGCATATTGTTTTCGCGATTATAACTAGCCTAATTCACTTCTAAATGTTCAATTCATTTTGGTTTTCAAATTCAAATTCAAAAATCTTTATTCAACGTAGGCCTTTACAGGCACTTATTGACGTCAAAACAAAGCAAAACAATCTAATTTAAAGAAATCATATTAACCTTGTATGTGCATACATCTTGAATATACTCAAGATGTCTGCAAATACAAGAAGAATGAAAAAAAAAGTTGACTCTACACCTGTTCGGAAATTGGGAGAGCCTTCTCGAGAAGAACAGGCAAGAAACTCGAAAGGTCTAAATTTTTGATTGATAGCCAAAGTGTGAAAGAAGAAAGAATAACGAATGAATATTTACTCGCGCACGTATTTGAATATTGAAAATTGAAATATCGACACTTAAAATATCGGCGGTTAAAATATCGAAAATCACAATATCGAACGGTCGAAATTCAAAATGTCGAAAGTACACATTATCGAATGGTATATTTATCGAATGCTTAAATGTCGAAAATTTGAATATCGACCGACAAAATATCGAAAACTGTAGGCGGCTCAAAAATAGGTAGCGAGGAGCGAAGCGACGAGCGTAGGTTTGAACATGAACCAAGCGCGCGAGCCGAGCGAGCAAAGCGAGCGTGCCGCGTCAGCGGCCGGCGAAGCGCCAGAAACGACTTTATGTGTATTCTCGAACACGTATCCATTATTCGATATTAGATGTTTTGAATTTTCGATATTTTAACAGATCGGTATTTGAGTTTTAGCCATTCCAGACGTCGATATAATGATAGTAGGTATTTAGGTCATGCGATATTTTAATTTTCGAAATTTTGAACGTCGACATTTTATCTTTAGATATATTAACTTTCGATATTCAAATACGTGCCCATTTACTCTTTTAGGTAAATTAAAAATAAACATAACTTTGATGAATCGCAATAAAATTTTCTGCTGGATGTCCACAATACACAATAATATCCTGTGTGCTATATATTTTACTTCGCAAGTGACTATATATTTTTTCTTGTCATTATATTATAACTGGGTCCTTCAATCACGTAAATATTATTTGGTGTTAAAACAATGTGTGTGACTTATAAACAAGGCCAGACATATTATATCATATACCTCTGCGTATTTCCACGTATATGGCCAGTTACACAGTATGGTCGATTCTTCGAAATTTATTTCGGATATAGGCACAAAACAATGCGATTGTGCGTACAACATTGTTCGCCCGGCAAACAAACACTTCTAAATGCAACGATAAAGAGCAAAAGTCCGATTTTAATTTCGTAAACACAGTATAAAAGTTGAGCGCGCGTGACTTATTCCCGGTCAAAATACAATACAATGTTGGTGCAGTTTCGAAATAACCACCGTTCAGCACGGGAGTGTTTAATAATAATGGAGATATTGGGTAAACGTGATCCGGTTGCTTGGAGATGTGAGTAAATTCTGGAATTATGTACCTACGTTGTTTGAAATGAAGCTTGAATGAAGCGACTTTTTAAGCTGATGCATGCCAAAGCATCTCCAATTCAAATCTGCGAATATTGATATTATTGCTGTTGAAACTATTTTTCTAACCGTACCTAATACTTGTAAAAAATGAGACAAACCATGCATTAGCTAGGTTTTTGTCAAAAAATAAATGAGTGTGTAAAATATTTTTGTGTTAAACGAAACTGGATCTGGATCTTTGATGTTGGATTACATCATGTTTACGGAATATCTTGAAATTAGCTTTTAAATAATTATAATTTTAGACAATTTAGCATATTTTATTTCAGCATATGAAACAAATAAATATTCTTAAACTATCCCTTGTTGATGTATAATATTTATTATGTATCATATATTGAACGAGTGGTATTAAATGAAGCTATGTTTTTTGATCTAATCTGTCCCTATGTTTACTGATAAGACAGGCAGAGTCGGCAAAGTTCATTTCACATTCTGCTGGCTAATGCCACTGGCGTTAGGGTTGGTACATTTTCATATTGAGGAGCTTGGTGGCGCATTGGCGCGTGCGCTCAGCGAACGATTGCTAAGGTTAAGCAACGTTCGCTGTGGTCAGTCCTAGGATGGGTGACCAAAATAAGAAACAGCTCAAGCTCCTCCGTGCTTAGGAAGGCACGTTAAACAGTGGGTCCTGCGCCTGATCTCGCCTCGGTCGTGTCGGCTAACCGTCCCATCGGACTAGGCGAGTGAAGGAACAGAGAGTGCACTTGCGTTTGCGCAGTCACTTGTGCACTATAATATCTCCTGCGCAGATGGCTAGTCTCTGCGGAGATTGGCCGCCGTGACCGAATATCGGTTAGGAGGACATTATTATTACATTTTCATTGTACAAATACTCAATTTCGAGCCACTTGCACAATTTTCACTAAAAACGTTAAACCCTAAACGCGTTTGTAAGAGTGTTAGTTATTGCGCCGTAGTCTCGAAGAAGCGCTGGATTGCGATACCACTCGGGCGACCGCGGTGTGTGCGGTGAAGGACGAGTAGTCAGTCACCAATCGGAGTCGGCATTGAGCACCCGTGCTATTGACATTGACCGTGGTTTTGTTCGCTGATTAGCGACCCGGTATCTGTATAATTATTTATTATGTGTCTTAGAGGTCTATCTAGTCTAGGACCCATTGTTTAGTTGAGATTCACAAATGTGTGTGCATGAGTTCATGAGTTGTACCTACTCCCAAGTACAGTCCAGCCACGTTCAACACGCAGATCGTCAGCGCCTTGCTCGCCCTGTTTTGTACGCCACGATGCCTAAGGAAAGAAGAAGAAGCTGGACTGTGAATACGTAGGTCTTAATTAACAAGTTAGGTATTGTTAGACAACTCTCACGTGCCTCCTTACACAGCCGCGAAACGCGGCCGTAAGTCCTCCCCGTGGTGGTAGCTTGTAGGTTTAAGCAAAGTGTTTCTGCTTAACACCATCACGGTTGAGTATTGAACATATAGGCCAAATCAATTGCAACGATTTATTCCAGAATTGAGATACCTATTAAATTGGTGTTAAATCGCAAAATAATTTTTTAAAAAGTGGAAAAGCGAATTCTACCAGAATGACCAATTGTGCTTTAGCTATTTATCAGTGCATTCAATAAATAATTACCATGAAACAAATAGAAATAATATCGCCCAAGGAATCAATTAGTCAAACATTTCGTTCAAAACATAGTGTAAAATAAAATGGTATCCTAGATCTAACATAATTATACAGACTTATAGTAAAGGAAATTCAAAATATACAAGTAACCATGAAATACAATAAAACAACGCTAGCTCAAGGAATTCCCATGATCTACAGAGCTTAATGAATAAACTTAAATTAAGTTTACTCAAACAATGAAAGCAATAATGTTTTCTCACTGTACAAATTATTTATCGATAAAATTGATAGAAATAACGTCGTCAAAAAAGAACAATTGAATAATCGAGCGACGCGAGCTTTGACAGCCCTAGGTCGGCCACGGTCACCGGATGCATATTGAAATTGTTTACGTTCGCGGCTACTTTTTGTGATCGCCAGTGCATTGTCGAGCTATATTGGTTTGGGCGAGTGAATCGGCTTTTAGACGAATGCACTGCAACTTTTCCACTGTATGGATATTTGGTACACGCAATGCAGTATAACGGTTTTTAATACGTTCACTGCGTATACAGGGTTATTTGTACAACACATGCAACCTCGCAGGATTAGATAACTAACATCATAAACAACAACGTTTGTTCTACATCATCATCATCATCATCACAGCTCATATACGTCCCCACCGAGGGGTTCGAGCCTACCATATGTTAAGGTGATTAGGCCTTAGTCAACCACGCTGGCCCAGTGCGGATTGGTCGACTTCACATACACCATTGAATTTCTTCGCAGATGTATGCAGGTTGCCTCACGATGTTTTCCTTCACCGTAGGAGCGTCAGACAAATGTACATATGAAATTCGAAACGAAAAACACATTGGTACATGGCGGTCTCGAACCCCGACCTCCCGATTGGAAGGCAAGTGCCGAATCCACAGCGCCACTGGCGTTTGTTCTACGACTTTTGATAATTCGTTAGATTTTACTTTCATACAAAAATAAATATTAATTTAATATACCTCTAGAATGCTCAACTGCTTGAGATTGACAATAAATGTGATAATTGACGTTCAAAACACTTTGTGATAATGGGTTAAATTTCATTCGAATAACTGTTCCGACAGGCACTTTAATATTATGAAAAAAAAAATTTTTTTACAAAAAATAGAACCGACTTCAAAAACACTGAAAACTTAAAAATAATCTTCTTCTATATTGAAGTCGGCGCCAAACGATGATCTCCTAGAAAGTGTTAAAATTTGTCATCGACTTGAATATAGAAGAAGATTATTTTTAAGTTTTCAGTGTTTTTGAAGTCGGTTCTATTTTTTGTAAAAAAATTTTTTTTTTGTACTTTTTAGTGAATGAAATCTTTTTAGTGAAAGAAACCATGGTGACCATGGGACCACCCTTGCAGTATACTCTATCAAATACAAAAAGAATTTTGGAAATCGGTTTAAAAATGACGGAGTTATGAGGTAACAAACATAAAAAAAAATACAACCGAATTGATAACCTCCTCCTTTTTTGAAGTCTGTTAAAAATGTTTATGAAATATTGTGAAATATTGTAATGTTGTCATTTTAAAAGAGGAGACAAAAAAATACAAGACCTTCCGAGTTTCTTGCCCGTTCTTCTCGAGAAGGCTCTCCCAATTTCCCTCCACAGGTAGATAGGGTTCGAAATAAATAACTACGTAGGAAGGTACTGTTATTTATTTTGCCAAAAATTTCTGTAGCCGCCTCACGTCTTGATTAAAGGTAGAGTTAGGTGTGACACTATCCTAAAGGTCCTGTCGCAGGTGCCTGGCCGCCGCAGTCCAGTGTTTAAAGGCCGGTTTCGCTCCGACGCTTCCCTTTCGCTTGTAGGTAATTCCAGTTGCGATTTTCTCCAGCCAGCGCTGGCGGTAGAAAGATGTGCGTGCCTGTACGACACTATTCTGTACGAAGTTCCTGGAAGCCCCGAAGAAAAGCAGCTTAAGAAAGGCTCAGCGACCACGTAGCACGGTCTAAAGGTCAGTGTCACTCAAGGATGATACACGACCAAGGAAAAGCAGCGTTAGAAGAAGATTCTTATTATTTGACAGCTGCCATATGAAAACCATTTTCCCAAGACTGAAAAGTGTTACTGTCAACCCGCTCCTCAGGCAACTTTATTAGACTTATTTTCCGAGTATGAGTAATGAAAAATCCATTGCTGGCGCGCTGAGCGCGATAGAGACAACTGCAGCTTGGACCGAAGATATCCAATGAAAGGCATCAAAATAGACGTTTCGTACTCCCCTGTTTTCTCCTCTAACACTAGTCCCAATTCATTACTTTTTACATTTAAAATTATAGAAAGGCATTGGGGGTGATTCTGAAGCGACCACCTAAAACTATAACTAAATAAAATTAGAGATAGAAATGTCAATCACCGTTTGGTATTCAGAACTCACAAGTTAACTCTAAAATTAAGAGTGACGTTACTAAACTACTCAATTTAGTGTTAGATGTTAGTTTCGTATTCTGACATGCTTCCTAAATGTATTTTTTTCTATAATTTTAAATATGTCAAACTAATTTTAGGTGCCGTCTAAATTTATCTTGTTACTTTTTAACGATTTTCTAACATTACCGAAGTCAATTTTTTTTGTGCAACTTGCCAAATGGATGATGAATTGGTTGTTATGGCATTTATAAGGAAAGGCTTTTATAGCATCAATTGCCAAGTCGTTAGTTGTAATTTGTTTGTCCCCAAGTAGTCTAATAGTACTGACATTTAGATGATAGGTAGGTCATGTATGTATTTACTCTTACAACAGAAATTAATATTCTATCTGCAGATAGAAGTATGCCTATCTAAAATTTGTTGCCTAGCAATTACTATTATTTGTCATTAAATAACAGCGGTTATTATGAAAAGAAAACAAAAATTACTAATGAAACAAAATACGCAATTTTAAAATTCAGAGGAAGTCACGAAGTACCTATCTATACAACTACAGACTACCACGTATTTTTTTTTATTTCATGGCATAGGCGCGAAGCCATCACAATCGCAGAATAAATGTCGAATAATTTTTCTTTTGTGATAAAATGAATGATAAATAATAAAATTTCTTTTCTGTTATTTACAACTACGATCAAATCTTAAATTAATAATTTCTGATAGAAAAATTAGTAGAATATAGCTGTTTTTAATGTTTCTAAATTATCCCGTTTTTCTACAGCACTAGGTGTATTTATAATCTGTGTATTCAATTTAAGAAATTGTCAAATACAGTTTAAATTAAGAGAGTCCGGCGTTTCAGAATACGAATTACCTAAAACTAATTTAAAATTATATGTTTAATTTTAGTTTTAGTTTTAGTGCAGGTAACTTCAGAATTACCCCCATTGGCTGTGTTTCTGTGTTGTGATATTTTCATAATATAATCTCGCTGAAAAACTGGCCAATTTTTCATGTTTTCGCAAGTTTAAATCTCTATTAATAATTATTTAAAAAATGAAAATAAAGTAAAATGCTAATAGTGGGCATATATATTTTTTAATTGAGCAACTATTAGCATTATCCAGGAAGGAAACAGGGGAGTGTCTGCTTGGGAAAAAAAACTCCTCTTAACACAACTTTAGGAATACAGCGATGAAAGCATCGCTGTTTTGCGACTGAAACAGTTAAGACAGAAGTGCCTGCGCATATAAGTATAGTTTCCATCCGGTAAAACTAAACATAAGCTTTTATATTTTTTCTGCAGAAATCTTAAACGATATCCTTGTCACAAATATAAGTATTTTTAAGCTAGCACAAGGAAATGCAGACCCCTAAAGTTGTACACTTATCTTCTATGTTAACAAGATTATTTGAATTCTTGATCATACAAGTTGCCTAAGCGATCGGCATACATAGAACATACCTGTCAATTCATATTGAAAAATACAAATGTCAAGCCTATCCTAATAATCCTGTAAAATATGCTCACTTCTTGCTTCCCGTGAACAAATTGCTGGGTACGATAATAGTATACGATAATCAGTCTTATAGTAGTAACTGTATGGTTTATAATCGTGCGTAGGTGTTTGATGTAGGAATAGTAAAAAAGGAGAGGTATAAATTCGAAAAGCACAATAAATTGAGTGTCGCCGGAGGTTTTATCTCTATTCTGAGAAGTGATCCTAGGGACTGCGAGCTCACGAGCATGGGCCGCGCTACCTGGTTAAGGGCAAGCTGTAATTCGTAATGCTATCGAAATAAAAGTGTAACGTTTGTTTTTTGAAACTTTGAAGTTTTGACATAAAATTAGAATCTACTTAAACGTATTTTGCTTGACATATAGAAGCAAAACACACGCTTAGGTGGATTATGCAAATTAATGCATAATAGACACATTTAATTCGAGTGACTACAAAGCATTTATTTGTGTAGCTGTCAAGGCAATAATATTTGATGTAATACAAAAACAAACACAGAAGCGTCTATTATTTTTAATACTCCTTTATGTCTAATGTTGTCTTACACTTTCGATAAATTATGTGAAAAAAGGTGCCAGCATTTGCTTAAATGAAGCATTTAATTTAATGAATATAATACAATAAATAATATAATACCTTTGGGCAACTAATGATAGTCAGTTTGTTGTTCACACTTTTGCTAACAATAGGTTATGAGACTTGTCAAGTTATTTTTTAAAATCCTAATAGGGATTGTTTTATTTTATTGTAATGGACCTTTTTTAAGGCGGGGGAGTCTCTTTACGATTCTTGAAAACTGAAGCTGTCAAGGCTGTCCTTTGGATATGCCATAGGACTCGGGTAAAACCCCCTATACCCGGCTAAACCACCCTCTGGTACCTCTCCGCCTCCGGTGGAGGCACGCTCAGAATCGGCTAGCCATTCCCCGAAGGCATCCCGTAATGGGCCTAGCTAATAACTCCATTCTACCTTATGGTAAGTGGAAGTGGAGTCCAAATGCCGAAGTCTCGACGTGCCAACTAACAACCTTCTTCTAGTAAAGTTGAAAAAGAAAATAATCTTAATTATTACACAAATCAGATTCTTGCGATACGATGAAACTAAATGCTCAATTGCTCCCGTGCCCATAATATTTCATCGAGTGCCGCCAAAAGCACGCGTGCCATTGGTTCGCCATCCCTGGTCTAGTGTATCACTAGACCACTCTCATCGGGATCGAAACAAGTTTAGGACGCATTGTCGATGTCAGACTAATTCTGTAATTGTATCTACTAAAATTCTATGAATCTGATTTCTAACCATACAAACTTGCCTATTTACATATTTTATTTATGTTAAGGTATGTATATTGTATACATACGAGTAGGTACTTAGTTCAATATGTTCATCTACAAACATAAACATAAGTTCTCATAAATATGTTTAATAACGTTTGGTAATGATCCCATATTCGGTTCATCCCATTTCTTCTGTAAAAGCTGCAAAGTTTAAAATTTTTAGGTGGAATCACAAACGATACTAATTGAAGTAACTGTCGGTGGATGGAAATAGAATGGTAATCTTCTCCTTAAGCGTGCATGTGTCTATGAATTCCGATATCTACACATTCGGTGAATCATTTATTATTGGATTATTATAACCGATGTAAGCGTGGTCAGCAAAACATATGCATCTGTGTAAGGATGGCATAGCTAAAGATCATAATTAGACATCGATGTTTTGATGAGCATGAGAGAAGTATTCTCATTTCATCTAAGAAAATCTATTTAATCTATGTAATATTGAATATGTGATGAGCATTAAGTGTTATAGTAATAAAAAATAAAATTATCTTTTTACGAGGTCACAGATAATATAGGTAATACTACAGTAACGAAGTGGAATGCTTCTGCACACCGTACCTGTCGATGGCTTGTCGACAGGTGTGTGTGTGGGTCTCACCTAGGGTTGCCAAGTCTAGAAAGTGGAATTTCGGGGCAGAAAATCGGGACATCTGGTAACCCTAGTCTCACACCGTGCGGAGTGTGCAGATGCAGAATGTGCGGAGCATTCCCATTAATCCAACCTCAATGTCCATTTTGTTCATGGTCGAGGCGATCAAGGGACTGGGAAAACATAATTATTAACATACTTGACCTTGCCAAAGATCAATTTATTCCAATGTTCTCTAAAATTTGATAAAATAACGAACAGAGAGAACTGTGTGTTAAAAAGTAACCGAAACACTACATGATTTAACTATTTTTAACCTATAATGTGGTCACAGCTTTCATGCTTAGTTGACATTTAAAAAAGTACACAAGAAATTGTCTAACCGCAGAACAGAGTGCGTGCGCGCATCGACGGCGCGTAAATTGTAGATCGCGGTTAGGCCGATCAATCGTGGTTGGCTTTGAGATCGCGTTTATTACAGCAAAAAGCTTATTTCATTGTTTGAATTCTTTTTCTTGGTTCTTATTTTTGTTCCTCTGAGGATCATAGTCACAGTGACACTCAATAAGATAATCCCCCTCTCTCCTTATCTTTACTAATGTTATATTTTACAAAGTAACTATCTCCATGTTTTTTGTGTCTGTCTGTCTGTTACGTTTTCACGCCTAATCCGCTGAGCCAATCTTAATGAATGAATAATTGGTTAGATATCTTAAGGCCGAGGACATAGACTACTTTTTATCCTGAATTTTAATGAATTCCCTAGGGAAGCAAGATATAATCAAACTCACGATTTAATTGAATTCCACGAAAGCGAAGTCGCCGGCAATAGTTGGTTATTAATACAATACAAGAGGTATTTTTATCTTCCACTCTCTCTCGACACAAAGTAACTCTTACTTCTGTAAATATTACTTGGTAGAATTTTTATAGAAAGAGTTTTTTCTAACGTGGATATATATTTGTATCAGAGGTATACCGTGATAAACTAGCGGTTTTAGGCTATTGTATCGATTTTGCAGTTCTGTTTGATTACCACCAACTATCAAATATGTTTCTGAACGTTTCGGAGTTGTGGTTGCAACATGTTTGGTGACTAAAGAAATAAATGTCTAGATTAAAGAGACAATTATTCATAGCTCGAGCTCCCGAGATCCTTTCGATTGCTGATCCAACGACTAGCAACAAAATCTGTGTGTAAACTTGAACTACAGGTACAAGCTTACACACTTTTGTGCCTTACTTTTAATTTATAACGTAAGTAGAAGATGATATAGTTGAAGATGAAGGCAAGTTTTTTCTGGATTCGTTTTACAAAGAGACACATCTTTCTGTGATTGTTGTATATTTGCTATGTATAAATGTGATTATTGTGCCGGCAGGCTTAGCTTGGCTTAAATATTGGTAGCTATTCAGGCGCGACTTAGCTTAAGCCCTACCGTTAATTAATCTGCGAAGAAATAATCTGCTCATTGTATAATCAAAACCACAGAGAAATTTTAACCAGGTGGTGTAAAATTAAATTGGCATAGAATAGATTGGCTTTGATACAGGAGTAAAATGATCACTAACTTTAGAAACTGACGTATAATGTCAGCTGACCCAGTTCAAGCGGAAATATTCGAAAACGTTTCCAACGCTGATAACGTTCTAGAAAACAAAGGTAGTGTAGAATCCGTAATGAAGTCACATTTAAGGCCTACTAATAACATTCAAATTGCAATAATTCAGATGCCCGATGGCGAACTGGTACAGTCACGTGAGGAAATATATTAGACACTTTATTGTCTTGACACCGAAATTTGCAGGCATTTGCGAATTTCTATCGCGGGCGCGTGAGTCCAATATGTGATTTTCGTAGTGACTTTTACGTTGACGACTGTATTGTTTTATTCATGTATTTAAATTGGTTTTATTACGTCCTTATTATTGTGTAAACGAGTTCGATAAATCTTTGAGGTTATTAGACTAGCTCTATAATGTTTACAAAATGGAGGTCTATAAATGTTTTCATTAGATGAAAATAGATTTTTGCACGTGGCCAATTTTGTCCGCTCTATTCATGAATTCATCATCATCATCATTTCAGCCAAGAGACGCCCACTACTGGACATAGGCCTCCCCCAGGGATCTCCAAACCGATCGGTCCTGCGCCTCCCGCATCCAGCGGCTTCCCGCGACCTTCACCAGATCGTCGGTCCACCTTGTGGGGGGCCTACCAACGCTGCGTCTCCCGGTACGCGGCCGCCACTCGAGGACCTTTCCGCCCCAACGACCGTCAGTCCTGCGAGCTATGTGTCCTGCCCACTACCACTTAAGGTTTGCAATTCTTTGGGCTATGTCGGCGACTCTAGTTCTTCTACGGATCTCTTCATTTCTGATGCGATCGCGTAGAGAAACCCCGAGCATAGCCCTCTCCATTGCCCTTTGAGTAACATTGAGCCTTCTGATGAGACTCATTGTAAACGGCCACGTCTCAGTTCCGTACGTCATCACTGGCAACACGCACGAATTGAAGACTTTCGTCTTAAGATACTGCGGTAGATTGGCCGAGAATATGCTGAATTCATGAATTGGTGGTAATTTATTATTGAAGTATCTCAAGTGGAAAAGTGATGATTAAGTTAGTTATTAATGATAAGTGTTTATTGTTAGCGCTTGCTAGTTTTGACCGAGCAGGCTTTTTTATAGGCAAGTTTAAAGTTGGTAGAAACAAACCGAATGTTTACTAAGTAAGTTTATGTAGGTACCTCTAGATGTCACGGATATCTCTTCTGTGTGTCAGTTACGCGATACTTAACACAAAAGTGCCCGCTACGCACAGCCTCGTCAGCCGCCATTGTCACCTCGCTACTGTCATTATATATTTTGAAACAACCAATTAGTCGCGATTGACGCTTTTCTGAGGCAAATATTTGAATTTTTTTGTCCGACCGAAGTTTTCACACCTCGTTTCGGGGGACGTGCGTGGATTTTTGAAATGGAAGGTACGTTGGCTGTTAGATACTGAATA
This sequence comes from Schoenobius gigantellus, assembly GCA_963935595.1. Lineage (NCBI taxonomy): Eukaryota > Metazoa > Arthropoda > Insecta > Lepidoptera > Crambidae > Schoenobius > Schoenobius gigantellus. The sequence goes on along the minus strand of OZ012542.1, from coordinate 54,793,311 downwards.
GGTCGAAAGTGTGATGTAATGAAAGGGATTTTTAATGCCACAGCTTTACTTGCGTGAATGTTAGTGTGCCTGCCTAGAATGCCTGCGCTGTGATACGCGTTGAAAATAAGGCGTATATATAAAAACAGTGGCTGACTGACTACATCTGCGCACTTTGCCACAATAGTTATTAACGTCTAACGCCACTATCGATGTCACATGCTGTATTTACGAGATATGCTGTTGGTGGTTGGAAGCCAAAGTTGGAAATGTGCGATGCCGAAATAATTGCGTTTCATATCGCGTAACAACGGAAACAAGTAACGCGAGTTAATGTGGAACAATAGCAAAAGTGGTATGATGCAAAGTTTCACACCGCCTGTAAGTGCGTTCACACCCCCTGCAAGTGAGTTCACACCTCCTGTAAGTGATATACTTCCGTAGTTGTGTGGACAAACACAATGTTGGGATTGATCTATTGAGTACCTACCTATCTGCGAGTATATTCATTACTTCATGCTTACCCCCTACAAGTGAGTTCACACCTCCTGTAAGTGATATCACTTCCGTAGTTGTGTGGACAAACACAATGTTGGGATTGATCTATTGAGTGCCTACCTATCTGCGAGTATATTCATTACTTCATGCTTACGTAGTGGGTTCAAAACCACACAATGAGGTCATAAACAAAAGTAAATTGGCAAAGCAATTTATTTAGGTGTTGGTATGCTGAAAACGAAAAGCCCTGTTAGGTACAAGGGTATTAACTGAAGATGAACGCCATACGGGCTTATGAGGGCCACAGAATATTACAGCCTTTATAAACCCCTTCAGTATCGTAGACATAAATTTGATCAATAAACCTGGATGATGTTCTTACTTTTTGGTTTTATGCCAATTTCGTTATTAAAATGTCTTTGTGACATGCCCCGTTTTAGCACGATTTCAAATTTACGAGGGACTTTTCCCAAAAATTTTCATTCTTATCCCTATTTGTGGAATAGCTAGAAGCTAAATAGCTGCAGCCGTTCTGAAGTTATGCACTTACATACATTCATTAATTGATTTTTATCTTATTCATGGAATATGAATAACGACATTAATAGTGATTGAAATTTGTTATTTATTCACAACCTACCAATAGTGCTCTGAAGTTTCACGCGACCATTGGTGCGTATAAATTGACCTCCTGCTATACACATCAAAGTGAAATATATTCTAACCGTTCACACGGTGAAATATGGATCGAAGCCAAGCGCGCTTGACGTGGACTTTATCGATTCTATTCCATTCCGTTTATGTTGACATATTTATTTGAACGCTTATTTATTTCGTTCGTAAAATAAAAAGCTTCAGTGGAATCAGAAGCTGGCGATGTGCTTTATGAAGAATATCTCGATAAATCTCTCCTCATTGCCTTTGAGTTTCTAGTTTTACTGCCTGTGTGTATTGCGAATGCTAAATATATAGGCTGGTAACTTGGTAGGTTATATTTTACTTATACGAGTACATGCAGGTTTACAGTTAAAACGTCGCGTAATGCTCCTAGGCCCTATTGTGACCGTATAGAGTAAGGTTAAAGCAATATTAAGAGCAAACACTAATGACGAGAGAATTAAAAAAAAAGATATGTATCAACAATTGATCAGAGCGCGGAAGAGACTACTGCAGATCGGATCGAAGATACCTATGGAAAGTACATTAAATAGTCGTTTCGTAGCCCTCTATTTTCTTCTCTACTACTTGACTGATTTGATTCTGTCATTATAAAAATTAAAGAATGGCTTTTGGCCTTTTTTCTGTTTTGCTTTTTTCACACATATTATTATAATCTCGTCATTTATTTGTTGGATGTTTGAATGCAGCGGGAAATCTGGCAATTTTTTTTAGGTTTTCAACAGTTTAAATCTCTGTTGATAATTAACTTATGAAAAAATGAAAGCACAGAAACATGCTAACCGTGGCCATGTTTTATTTAATTGCTCTATTTCCATTATCCAGGAAGGAAACAGGGGACTACGTTTGTATGGAGTAATCGGCCTTTACGAGTATATGGTGTCCTCTTACTTAAAACAGAAACACAGCTATTGCAGCGTATACCGCCATCTCGTTCTTATTATGGTTTTAATATCGATTTAAGCGGTCAAGGTAAGACTCTGCACGTATGTGAAATCACCAGAGCTAAGGCTCATTCTACTTACAAGCCACAACTCAACCGTAACTAAGCCGATGCGCCCGACCAATCGACTGCTACATTATCACGTCATTTTACACTTGGAAGAAATCCACGTACTCCGATTGGTCTAATTTTCGACTTCGGTCGGACTGTGGTTTAATACAGGAATTGGCTCTCTGAGCAAGCAGACGCAAGCTTGTGCATGAGGCGTGGTTTATCTGATCAGAGGCCCTAAACAAATGCCACACGCTAACTTTGTATGGAAATGACATTAGCTTACGACAACCTCACGCCATTTTTTCCGCAGCTAATGTCATCTCCATACACTTTTTCTGAGGAACGACTGCGGAAAAATTAGCGTGTGACATTTGTCTAAGGGGGCTGTGGTCCTAGATAAAATCGTTCCGCAGAAAAAATGTATGGAAATGACAGTAGCTGCGGAAAAAATAGCGTAAGGTTATTTCCAACATTTTTTGAACAATGGGTGGAACGACTGCGGAAACATGTGTGGCTTTTGTCTAGGCCCACAACAAAGCGCAGACTTCTTTTGTTATACAAACGCCGATAGGTAAACGCTGCAGTAGCTGCCTCTGCCTTCTGTTATCTATATACTTACCATCTGAGTAGTATAGAAAACAAAGATTTAACCGCCTCCTTGCTCAAGTGGAGGGAGACCCAGTATTGATCTAAAGATTCGAGGTCCGATTCAGAGCTGGGAGCAGAAGATATCCTGCTTGATTTGGTTGGTGATAACTGGTAGGGCTTCTGAAACCACCTTGCTAGCTACCACTGACTTACCTAAGTTTCTCGTCGTAAAAAAATTATTGTTTCGACAATCAGAGGTGAGAAAGCCAGTATCTCAGTTGTGGAGAGGTCCAGATGAAGCTGCTTCCATCTTCGGTCTTATTATCATTTACCATTGGGGTGAGATGAAAATTGGTTTACATCCCACCTTAAACTTTAGAGCTTCCACGGTGTGTGTTAAAAAAAGGTTTGTTCTTGTGGTACAGTACAGTAGGAGTCCAACACACCAGGGGCGTCAAATATATTTTCATGACCAAATTGATCACTCATATATTTATATGACACTTAATTGTTTGTTTTAATGCCCCACCCCGGATTAACAGGCAATAAATCGACGGAACGACCACAAATCACAGCATAAAACCGAAACACAGTCCAAATAGATCCCGGCTAAAGTTTTATTGTCCTATTTTATATTCGACACCGCTAGTTTTATACATTTTACTTCCTTCTCCCGTGTTAGGAATACGCGTTGCGCCAGCGCCGTGTTTGACGTGTAAATGTCATGTTTTTCGTCAGTCCTAATGACTGAGTGATTAGAGCTATATTGTTTTGTAGTGGACGCACGCTTAAATTTGTCGGAAGAGGCGTCAGGCTATTAAGTAGTCGACGTGGTGAAGTAATAAAAACTAGAAAACATAAATAAAGATTTACCGTGAATGAAAACGGTGAGTTTTGCTTGCGATGTGAGTCGAGTGCAGGATGCGTCGCCATTGTTAGAGGTGTTGCGATATTGATCGATCGTTGACTTCGCCTAGCAAGTAATTTGCTAGTAGTTGTCTTGCTGTTGAGACAATCAGGGGCTCGATTTTTATTCCAAAGCCAAATTGCGTTCTTTTTTATGTCAGAAAAAGCTCTTTCATCCTCAGCTTTCATCTTACTTGATGGTGACTTGAAGACTATTGAAGATTAATTTATCTGGTTGCTTAAATGCACGCACGTATTATGTATCTATACAAATAACATCGAATTCACATAGTACAGAAAAGAGATCCTGTGTTCCAATCAATTACAAGGGTGAACCCGCATAGAGAATTGTGATGAAATATTGCGTTAAATCGAGATAATTCTTTAAGTGTAAAATATACAATTTACATTGGTCATAAATATAGGTAGGTACAATAAAAAATTACCAATGGCACATATACCATTGATACATCTGGTAGAGAATCCTTTTGATATATTAAGTCCGAATTTGCCCTCTCTCTCTCTCACTCACATACACTGACATTATAGATGAGGAGTTATAAAAATGATAAATCTAATAAGTTATGATAGATGTCACTTGTCAGGTTATACAATAAAGCAAATGGGTCAATAAAGAGATCAGGTCACCTGATGGTACGTGATGTAAGCGAGCTTCACGTAGACCCTTCAATAAGTAAGGAATACTGAGTATCTTACGTATAATTGTCGGAACACAACAATAATATTATAGCGACAAACTAGGTAAAACGTTGATGCTAGCCAGGCGGGATTAGAAGCCCTTCTTTTTCGGGGGGAAAGGTCGCACCGTACCTGCCGTTGGCTTGACAGCGGACGTGTGGCTAACCCGGCAGAGTGTCAGGTCTACCCACTCAAACCTCCCGGTGTTCTCCCTGCCCTTATGGGCGCGCTAGGTAAGGTCCACACTGCGACACCACTACCCACGCGCCCGAGCCCGGCCGGTCGGGCTATCGCCAAGGGGGTATTGCTGAAGAACACCAGGGCAATCCCCAGATGGAGGGCCTTATGGCGGCGTGCAGGGGTTAGAAGCCCTATCACCAATCAGAACGAGCAGACAAACTTCTGCCCCAAGGGGAAACTAATCCCGAACCTACATAACAATACTGGTCATTCAAAATGGCCTGTGATTTTTTTAAATTTGAATTATATACGACAGTGTTTCAATAAAACGTTTAAAAATGAATAACGTCTCCACTACGACTATGATTAAAATTACAAGTCTGTTAGCGCAAGCATGCAACCAATGTGAGGATTTATTGGCTTAGTAAGTTATCTACTAAGGCTTGTTTGCCAGCAGCTGTTCAGCTTTATATTACCGCTTTATTGGTCTAGCTTACGAAAAAAATCTGTGTGTCTATAATGTAACGTAATTTTAATTGAACGTTAAGGCCTCATTTTACAACAGTTGGATAATGTTTATCTTTTTATTGCGAAAGCTATCGTTATGTCGTCTTTATTGTTTATTGTAGAGTGTTACAAGAATCCTTTACGCATTGCATTTTGTATATAAAATGAAAAAATCCTATAACAAATTACAGTCTGATGGATTGGTGAAACACGGTAACACATCATATTCATAACAACTCAACTCTATAGCTGTTGTTAAAACTGAAACTCAAAAATATCATTCTCATTTATTTTAATGTTATCTAGAGGCCAATAAAAATATAACGATTGTTCCGTGTCAAGGGTGACAAAATGGGGTACAAATATCATTTTTCAAAGCCAACAAACTTTGTGGTTTAAACTTTGCCAGTGTTTGTTAAGGAGAATTTAGGGGTTATAGTTTACCAAGCTACATAGTGTTAAATTAAACCTGAGCAAGGTTCACTGAAACGGACCACTGAAAATATTAAGTAACTTTTAAAGTGCACAACGCAATATTGCGAGTGTGGTGTAGGACAAAAAGGATTCGATCAGGAAGGACACCCGACTGTCTTAGCTGGTAAGTCCCAAGACATACAGATCAAGCCACCGATAGGTACAGTATTTGTACAAATTCCCTCCGTAAAAGAGCAAACGGTAAGTGGACCTAATGGAACGGATGGTGAAAAAGGTATTTCTTGTAACGATTTTTTACCATATTACAACTTAACAGTGTCACACCGGCCTAATATCCCCGGACGCACGTCCTAACCTCTTTTGGATGTGCCGCTCGAGTCAGACTCATTGTAATTTATGGATGTACTCGGACATCGCGCGGCGAATGCTAACTCAACGATGAAAGGATTAACCGCAACGCGCCGTATTAACTACACCCTGTATGTGGATGACTTAACTCACAGTTATGACAAAGTGAAACAATAAGAAGTATCAATTCATTACTGTAATCAGTTGATACCAGCGCCCGACTCACACTGGAACAGGTTGGTGGTGGACGGATCAATCTTCTTAGAGAATTTGAATGAGGAATATCTTCCTACTCAGGGAGGCCTAATGCATATCAGTGGGTGTGTTGTGACTGAGATGCCAATGATGATGATGTCATACTGACGACACCTGTAGAATTATGTGTTACATCCATGCTGTTTTGACATTTCCAAAATTTAATCCTCTACCAATAACTTCTTAGGTATGCCAGTTTAATAATTCCTTTCTTAGTACTCAGTATGTATAAAACATGCGTACCGGATTAAACAGTAGACTAATCCGCCACCGGATTTAATATATGTGTAACCGTTCCGATACTTCCTATGGAAGTCGAAAGAGCTGATTTTACTATGAGCCGAGTTTACCGCAATTACTGCGAATAATTTGAGAAGGCGGAATAACTTTCATGCAGATCTCCTCGTATCTTCTTGGGTTGAAGTGATGATAATGATGATGATCTATATAATGTTTCTATGTTTCGCAGCGTCATTCTCCTTACAAATACAACTTTAGCTAACACGTTTATGACTATTCATTAATCAGAAGCTTCCTCGCTCAAATCAAACATACTTATGATCAACTAGGTAAATATGGTCTGAAGCATAGAAAGACAGATGCATGATTGTAGGTATGGATGGATCTTATAATTTAACGTAAAAAAATATCTTACATCAATATTCAAATCAGCTCTGAAAATTTTGAAACCTCAATAAGTTTTAAATACCTTCCCTAGACTACCGGAGGGAGACTCTGTACGGGTCGCCTGCTTGTGTACCTGTTTCTTACCAATTTCTGCCGCAAACCAGCAGTACTTTTATTGTTGTGTTCCAGTTTGAAAGGTGATATAATATGGCAGTGAAACTACTGGGTACCGTGACTTTACATCTTATGTCACTAGTTGGCAACGTACACTGTAGTTCTTGTGGGGGTTGCAGATTTACTGCGAAATCTCATAAGAGCCACATTTACCATAGCTGACTGTTACCACTTACCATCAGGTGGGCAGTTTGCTTGTTTGCCAACTAAGTTGTATCAAAAAATACATTTCACCACTCCTAGAAGTTACGAAAGTCCTACCATATGCAAATCGCTTACATGAGCGGTTTTTAAAAGGAAATCAATTATTTTATTATCTGTCACAGTTTAATTAGCCAATTCGTGTTCAGTCCACACTGCTAGAGGTAGAGGCCGTACAATATGATGAGCATCCTATTGTTCTAGTGACTTATACGTAATGGGCCACATTGGCTCCGTGACGGTGCAGTCTAATGGCACGTTAACAAAGTTTTGGTTTGAGCGCGCGACTCGCATATTATCCGCTGTATTTGACCTCGGCGGATTATTTATATGTAGTTAAATTTTAAAATGTATGAAAAACTTCGAGTTTTGGGGAAAAAGGAACAAGACTGCCACCTTGAAGCATTAGTTAAATTAAATAAATTACATTTGATTTTGCCTGTTTAAGAGCAGTTGAATTGATTTATCTAAGTGATTCTTGATGTATAATGTGCATTAAGGGGGCACAGTCAGTCCACTAGCGCCGCCATTCGTGTTTTATTAATTATTATGAATTAAAGACATTTCTACAAAAAATAGCACAGTTAGGAACTCAATATAGATACTTCAGATTTATATTTGCGTATTTTGTACACATTAACCGTATAGAATAGTCGAAATCATAATTATTGCTTAAAGTGACTTTTAGAAATAATTCTGATTATGATTATTCCTATACTTTTAATCTATGCCTGAATAGCTCCCAAAAATCTAAAATATCTATATTGAGTTCGTGACTGTGTATTTTTTGTAGAAACGTCTTTAATTCATCATAATTTATAAAAAACGAATGGCGGCGCTAGTGGAGTGACTGTGTCCTCTTAACTGTCTTTTTCTTTTATATACCCTATCTGTCTGTTATGTTATGCCCTAAATTTATCTGATTTCTCAGAATTAAACAAACAATTGGAGTGGTAAAAACAATTAAAATGTAATTAAAGCCCGTATTAAGAGGTCCAGAATGCGCTCGCGCATTACGGCACTCATATAATTTGAAACGTAGTGATGAGAATGGTCATATCGACTTCTTTGTTTTTCTTCGTTTTGTTAGTGCCAATTTTTTTTCTGTCTTTCAATACAATACAACGATTAATAATTGGAGTGTATATATCAAAGCTTACAAACACGGATGTAGAAAGCACAAAGGAAAAAAAACCTAATCTGCGTATAGAGACTGTCTCATAAACCGTAAAATCTGACTCCATAACCATAGTCTTGAGTGTTTGTGCGAGAAAAAGAAAACTCTTAACTTTTGTACATTAGTAAACCAAATTTGACAGTCTGATTCCTGCTCACTTGACTGTAGTAGAGCCACCGCTAAGCGCAAATGATTGAATATGCGATGGAAACCACTGCATTAAAAAGGTTTAATATGCCTCTTTTGATTTAAAAGCATAATACATTTGGTGTTTATCGTAAAAAAAGTATTACGATTTCATTTCAGCAGCGCTGAACAATGAGAGGTCATAAAACAAGCAAATCGTATTTTAATTACCGCGCCGTTCAGGCAAAGTCACGGGATCGACTCGAAGGCTATGAGCTAATAAAAACAAAACACCGCATTAATCGTGTCCATTCAAAAAATCGCGATTCCATATTTGAATGGTCGATAAAACGCGACATTCGAGGCGCCCGCCAATTTTGCATACACAAACATCGTAAATAAATCGCATTCGAATGAAATGAGTATCGACTATCGATATTTACGGCCGATTCATTGCCTCACTATTACTTGTGTTGTGACCTTATTGAGGTACGATGCTCGAGTCGCGTTGAGACAATCACATCTTCATTAATTACTGAAAGAATTTTCTCGATGGTAGGTGGTACATACAAAGATATATATGAGGGTCCAAGTCAAAAGTATTTTTAAACTTTAACTTTACATTAAATAATTAGTTTTCTTTGTTTATTTTAACTGCCCTCAGCAAAGGAGATTATTTTTCTTTCAATAAAGAACCTGACACATTTTTGATTACCTTTTTTGAAAGTGATGTCATGTGTGATTAGACTACACAAATGTTATTTTGCAGTTACTACGTCCACAGCTTGTTTCATTTCATTGCTTCGACTAGGGGGTGAGTTCAACATAAAGACAGAGGTCTTCATGGTGATGATGAATGTTTATAGCTTCTTCCCTTTATATGTCTGTGGTTTATAGTACCTACAACAAGTGACATGTATGTCGCGAACTCTATAAGATAAAATCCTATGGTTTACACCACACAGCATTCTTTGTATGTGCTAATGACGACCCGCTCGACCTGTCCGCGCAACAATTTGTCGCTCGACTTTTTCTGCGACTCCTTGTCGCATACCCGGGAATTGCGATTCTTATGTAATTAAGAGCGTTTTCCCATGCACATTGCAGTGGTCACGGTAATTGTGACGACATTGTACGATATAAGAGATGTTGCCATAAATCTCCTAAGCAATAGAAAAAAATGAGTGAATATTTGAAGTGTGACAATCCTCCATGTTTCTCTGTAAAGTGAACGTGTATAGTGCTCATGATTTATTTCATTTGCATTATATCCAAAAGTTTTGTGTTTCTTTATTTTAAATGCAATAATCCAGTTACATTCTATTTACGATACTTAGACTTGGCAAAAAGTACGCGGCTAGTCAGGTGTGCTAACATATTCATAAGCATTCAGTTCGCATTCGATAATTATGGTAATATATGCAATATTTTTGATGACTTTATGGAGCGTTCATTCGATATGCTAATTGTGTTGCACAATGTATTATTATTAAATGTTAGCAAGCTATGGTTACGTGCAATTATTAATTTCATTAAAGAGAACAGCCTGTCAAAAATGTAATTAGTCATAGACATATAGTAGGTAATACTCAAATAAGTTTCTGCGCATTAAAAACTATTTTGCATGAACTATAGCAAAGCTTCGGAGGTTTTGATTTCCTAAATAGATTTTTCTGTTTCCATTTTTTTTTTCGTTTTTTAAATATAAACATGTAGTAGACACTTTAAATTTTAAAACATCTTTATTTACTTGTTAATTGTGAGAGCCAAGCTTCTCCCAAAAAAAGTCAATAATTCTATTTGAGACTTTTTAAGAACAAACGCTAGACTCGGAGGCTGTACTTCTTACTTTTTAAAATTAAGACATAATTGTAGCAAATGACCTAACAGCCGACAGACGCGAAGTACGCTTACATTCTTAAATAAAATAAGTTAAAAAATATTAAGTTAAACAGTTTTGTTGAAAAACAAGATAATAATGATGTAGATAATGTAAAAAATTATTCAGTAGGTGCTAGGTACCAGTTATCACACCACTCTTCTCATTCATGACACAAAAAAACCGTGGGGTGTAGCGTAACCTGAGTAAATAAATAGCATTTTTGTAATGATAAGAGCTGTTGACTGTTGATAGAAATTTTAAGCGCCCCACAATTTTGTTTTGTCAATGCCCTAGATTGCTGAGGAGAGTGGTGTGATGATTAGTTTCTAGGAACTGCTTAATTATTTTTTTAGCCTTTAGTTATTATTTTTATTTTAAAATATATAAGTTTTTCTAACTTTTTATAAATTTTATATTGGTGGGTTTGTGAAAAATATGCAATCCGCCATTTTGTAGCGGCGGCCATCTTAGATTTACAATAATAATGATTATATTAAATTGTATGGTCATCAGAACTAAAGGTGTGTACCAAATATATAATCAATCTGTCAATGGGAAGGGGGTAAAATTTCAACTAGAAAATTTGGCCCAAACAAATAAATAAACAAACGGGGCAAGCTAAATAAAACCGTAAAATAATAAACTTTACTTAGTAAGTTCTTATAGCTCGTATGAATTGACGAAATAATTTTGTTACAGGTACAATTTGAAGATGATTGGAGGCAATATTGAGGATATCAAACAAACCAGAACCAACAATGTCCACAAGCATGTTTTATAGGAAAGTTATAATATTTTCCATGAAAATGGATAAAGAAACAAATCTCGAGCTAACTTGATTAGTACTTATTTAAAAGTTAGCAACATTAGTGTTTTAATAAGTGCTGTTATTGAACTGCCAGTGCGTGAAGGACTAGATGATGTTGAAGTGTTAGAACTAAAGAATGCCAGATCGGGAGTCGGTAGGAGGTCCTGGGACAACAGGGAGTGGTGGATTTTTGCCTCTTCAGTTCCCGTCAGCTTTCGCGGCTTTCCATGCCACTACACCCCCTGGTGGAGCCTCGGCTACAGCAATGCATCACGCCACACACTATCACCACCATGCACAGTAAGTAATTATCAGCAATATTATTTCGTGAGTCAGGAAATCTATAATTTTATCTATCTAATATAATCTAGAAACTAAACTTATAATAAAAGTGAATAAATTGTATACTAAAACGGAAAGAAAAAAAAGGAAGTAGGTAATAGTATGCACGTTCTGGTATCGATTTTCCTGCACTTAGCCTTTAAACGACCATTTTGTTTTACATGGAGTTGTTAATGCAATTAAGCCACTGGCCTCAACGTAATGACTCTTTTCTGATGATAATAATTTGTATTTATTGCTTTCCAAGTTAATAGCACGTTTTCATAGGACACTTTCGATTTTATGCTCCTGCAATACCGTTGGCAGCCGTAATCTAAATGATCATAACTTTTGATATCGGAAGAATCCATCTACATATGTAATTTTATTACGGTTCGCTTATGCACCGAGTGTCCTTTAATATCATGCTCCCGTGGAACACGCCGGTTAATAAGCGCCACGCACCGCCTCGCTTAATTGGACTTGGCTGTAACTTAGAGTACCTCATTAGGTATCACTGTATATTCCCGATCTTTCAATACATAATTGCCGATACCTTTTTTACTAACGCTTCAATTTTTCATTATTTTAACATTGTAATGCCACTTCAATAAAATATGGAATACAGTTCTTTTATCGGCAGTAAAATTCATATTTGCTTCTCGTGTACCTTTGAAAGTATCCTGCTCCATTACGTTTATTGCGAATTCAGTATCTTTTTTATACGATGCTATTTCAGTGTTTATATCGGGAGCAGGTAAAAATTCTAAGATTAGATTAGAGCTAACGTGGTTTACGGCCAAGGCACCATAAAAACGCTTCCACTATCCAAGCAAGTCAAGGTGTTACTAAATGACAATTTATTGGTTAACATCGTAGGCGTTGCCAGCCAATTTGACGACAGCATTTATCTCAAGTCGCATACTGCAAAATGATATCGTTCAGTATGACAAACAATTGATTCTATACTAATCACAATTAAGGCAAAGGAAGAACAGGAAGACATCAATGAGATTGAAACATTTACAACGTTGAGATGTTAAATAAAAATGGTTAGTGGAATTTTTTTACAAATATTATCCTCTGTACTCAAAGGGCGCGTGATGTATGGCGCTGACCGATTCCGACTCGTCCCAGTAAAGTGATTTATATGCCAACAACATGCCTAAGGGCTCTTCGGCTTCGCGCAACACAATGAACTTTTAATTTTCGAAATGCTAATTTATTAATCATTTCAAATGTGCACTGATTGATGCAACCCCGTAATAACGTGCCGCCGCGTGCATGTTTTGCCTCTTTATTATTGAATATTCATATAACAACAAAAGCCTTTGTTCAAAAGAAGAGCCAATCCAGGTATGTAATTTTCGGTTCCTGAAATCTCTCGTAAGAAGATGGATGCATCGTTGCCTCTCTTAGTTTATTTTAGCCGCTTAAACCTTTGCAATAAACTTGTTATTTCTAGTGTCTTATTTATAGTGATTGCGTAACTCGTTATGGTGAATATAAAATCGGATATAAATTGGTGGTATAAAACCCGTTCCAGTTTTCTCGGAAGTGTTGTGATCTTTTATATGTTCGGTGGCTGAGTTTCGACGCCGGATGCTGGGCTGTACCCATTAACGACAGTTTCTTGGTGGCTCATTTAACCCGCTGCTACGATAATTGCCCCCACGTGTTTATTTCCAAGTTGTCTAATTATAGCACGCACAATGGGTTGGACACGATTGGTTATTTTGGCTCCGTTCACTCCGTCAAAGTCAATTTTGTCCGGCCACAAAAGAGGTGTTGCGAGCTCTCTGTCGCTTGATTCATTAAGCAGATGCCTTTGAACTAATGGACCGCATATCGTGCCAGTTCATCTAATATAAGTTCTACTGGACTTTTTGGGAAACTTTCTGCATTGTGTATTTCCATTTAACATGTTAATGTTTAAACATGTACAAGAATACAAATCCCGTTAATTAAGTTTGTGACTCGAGTTCACCAATCTTATCCATGTCTTGGAAGCCCTTAATAAACCTAGTTCGTTTTACACACAACACATGGCTAAGCCACAATGGCATCTAAACCATAAAGTGCCATTCTTTTGCCCGCATCCCGCTCCGATCTCATTGTGAGTACGTCCTGCCTTCACAAATCATCCAGTGAAAGAACATTATTATAGACAAAAGCATTATCCGATGATTGGTCGCCGTGTGTGGCGCAGGCATTGTTATAATCCGAAGTGCCGGAGACAATTAGGAGGAGCTCTTTATCATGTTTTAAATCAGTTGTATTACATGGGTGTACATTATTTTTATCGTGACATCTGACATCGTGTTGGAAAGCAATTAATTGAGTATTTTCACGATCCGTGGGTATAATAATTTTGTTTATGCGAACTAGGTAGATGTAGAGAAAGTATTTATGTATAGTCTGTGTCATCTCATCAATCATTATATAAACACAATCCTATCTACGGCCAAGGAATATAACATATTCTAAAATTATTTACCTTTGATATTATTTTAATAATATTCTTTATTCACATAAATATTTTATTATATAATGGTCTATATAATTTCAATTATCGCCAACAATTTCTATTAAATGTAATAAGTATTATAAAAGTTCTCTATGTATAAAAACTTCAGACACTGAAGTGTTTTCGGAGATCTTCAAGTATTTTCTCCAAATCAGAAGAAGACAAATTTATGGTCAGTAGATTTATAATTCTCAGAAAGCGAAAATACACCAAGACAAGTTAGCACGTTCGGCGTGAGCGATTTATTAGTTTGCACGGGCGGCATATGGTTTATTTATGATACATGTTTAATAAAAACGTCGAAAAGTAATTACTATCGAAGTGAATTTGGGACTTATTAAATCAGACAAGGGAGCCAGTTCTCTGTGGATGAGGAATCCGGGTAAAATTTTCATGAACCTTGCAACCAACCGAGCGACTACCCACTAAACCCCTCCATATTCTCTCTCCCTCCATATAGCTCAACGAGGACCCAAAAAGGACTAACCCTACCAAAGGGGCAACGGCACAAGGCGCAACGCGCCATGACCCGCGAGCGGGTCCCCGGGCGACACACAACCCCATCTTAAAAAAGAAGGAGAGGTGACGCCCCACGTGGCTACATAAAGTACCCGCCCCCCTCCTTGGGGGCAGCTGTCAGACTCTTAGCCCGCGGCAGAAAATCTGCCGGGTTGCCCAGGGTGCACCACGAGGAGGTGGCCTGACATCGCACCCCAAAATGTTCATCTATCTTAATTATCGCCACTTAACATCAGAGTTGGACACCACAAATATCGTTCCTGATTGTGGATAATTCTATGATAAAAATTACAAAAAATTACAATATTATACACTGCTATTTGATAATGATGTAAAACATTGACAAATTGTTAGCGATATTAGTATTTTAACTTTCGTTCGTGGGCACAGCTAATTATAATACTCGTATCATATTGTGGTGAGTATAATTCTAATTGTACTGCGTAGTGAGGCAGGTTTTCCGTACTCCAGTGTATTTTTTTAATTAATAAGATTAGTTTATTTCTAAGAGTTCTGTTTTAGAAGACGAATGAAAATAATTAGTCAACATTCATTTATATTTGACTTATCATAACCATGAAATTTCATAAGATTGATACAAATTTAAGCATTTGGTCATTGTAGTTAAAACTTTAAGTCTCCAACATTAAAAACTTCACTTTCTACGGAGCAAGCATTTAAACAAATATCATATCCCAACTAACACTAGAATGAGTTTAGTCACTAAATTAATTCTAGTGTTGGTTGTGATATGATATTTGGGTTTTGAAACAACAAAAAAAGTTTATTATCTATTTCTAATCTTCTTTTCTTTGGATTTTGGATACACTACGATTAGTATAGCAATCAAAATGCCAATTATATTGGCCATGGCAAAGTGGTAGGTATCTCTCTTTATGGCTAAAAATCGTTAGCTAATGATTTCGTCATCGTCGCCATAATATCTTTATCGTTGGCCGACAAAGTTCTCACTTCCGTCCACACTCATAATGATCTTCCCAAATTACACCACAAAAACATCAACATGTCTGGCCGTTCCCGACTTCGCCAAAAGTTTTTATATTTACAACAACAACAAAAAATTGCCACAAAAAAGACAACTTCCATGTAAGACGCCAGAAGCGGCGATGCTCCTAAGGCATCCATTAGGATAATTTTTGGAAAACTGACCAATTGGGACGTTGAGATCCATAAACTCATCCGGCTATAAATTGACCGCTCGGCTCGCGTTTGACAGAAGGGTCCATTGTTGCTGTACAGTATAAATAAACTTTGCTATGCGTGAAATGCATTCACACTAGCATGTGTGTTAACCACATTTCTGATTCCCTCGCTCTTAACGTATTGAATGTGGTTGCTTCATTTTTTACTGTAATATTATAGTTGGTTATTTTGCTTCGTATTTCATTCACTTCTGCCACATTTGATATTACGCGCTACTACGCAAATTTTATTGTATTGTAGGTAAAAATTTACGAAATTATCGTTTCACTATTGTTTAATTCGCTTAAGTGAATCTGACACTCAGTGGCTCAGGACAAGTGTTCATGTTTGTACCTTGCAAAGGTCCTAATATTATTTCCAATATTTTCATAAAGTAAACTAGTTCGTCAGTCACCATGATTTGTCTGTGAATTTGGGTTAAACGCAGTTATATCATCAATATGTCCATCTTCACCACGGGCCCCCCACTTCGCGAACTATAAATAACACTTACTAATAGATACTGTTATTATTTGTGTTCATTGTAAGCAAATCCGTGAGTCATGTGGGATACTTATGTATGTTATGTAACAGTTATTATTTGTTTAGCTAGGTTTAATGAATGACAATTGAATACTTAGCTAGTTGCTTTTAGAACATCTTAATTATCTATAATGCTTATCAACATCAATAATCCATATTTTACTATTCAGGATAGTTCATTTGTGATGTTCGCGAACTGGATAGCTGGATTATTAGTAAAGCACTTCAATAAAGACAAATCTCAAAGTAATA
Source organism: Schoenobius gigantellus (assembly GCA_963935595.1). Classification (NCBI taxonomy): domain Eukaryota; kingdom Metazoa; phylum Arthropoda; class Insecta; order Lepidoptera; family Crambidae; genus Schoenobius; species Schoenobius gigantellus. Next base: position 54,776,881 of record OZ012542.1, on the reverse strand, counting down.
CTAAATAAATAATCTTAGTCGAGGGTTTTTCTGTCTTCAATAGCCCTCCTATTGAAGATCACGGCGGATAGGAACTCGTTCGCCTTTTCCTTAATAATAATCAAATCTGCACTTTGCCATGCCGAACATTTATTTAGAACCAACCGCGACCCGCTGATAATATTGCGGATTGAAAAATACGATTGCGGGACATGCGACGTCGCGTGCGCACAGTAGCCCGCGCCGGCGCACCTCGTTGGATCATTAGGGCATGCGTGCGGATTTATGGTGGGCTGTGGAATTAATTGGACTATATTCCAACCGGATTACGTAAATTAGACCGATAATAGGAACCCTTTCGCCTCGAGCTTATTGTTTTTGAATAATACAAGGAACTTCTGGTTATACTGGCAAAAGGGCATTCTGACCTAAAATAATATTACCGCAGAACAATATTACAGCCAGAACGAGATGACGCTAAGTGCTGCAGTGTTTTGTTTTAATGTTGTTTTAAACTTGCTCAAAGCAATCGTATCGTGGTTCTGATCGAGTTAGCTAGATCACATTATACCTACCTAAAGTCAAACTTAAATAGGGTAGTACAAAGGTAGTACAGAATGTTATACACTCACAATACTTCGCCAGTCATCTCAAAAATTACATGTTATAAGGGGTGAGCCTATTGTTCGAGCAAACTATTCTATATTCTGCTCCTTGCTACTAATTTTTTTTATAGCAAATAGCAAAATCTGGATAAACAAACTCAATAAACTTTTGTCTCATCCAGGGGTCAAACCCGGGACTTCATAACAAGGAGTCATACTTAATCCAAGTTATATAAGTATATGTTTACCAACATTTCATCAAATCAATTTATGTATTTAAAACTAGTTGTCACGGTGAACTTCGTATCACCGTGATAGATCACAGAAGTATACCGCTAATTTTCATACAAAATTAACATATTTCTTTTTATAATTTTTTAGCTTTCCTTAGGATTTTCCCCATTATTTTTCATTTTAAGCCATCTCTTTACTAAGGCGAACAATCATCATCACAGCTCATATACGTCCCCACCGAGGGGCTCGAGCCTACCCTATGTTAGGGTGATTAGGCCTTAGTCAACCACGCTGGCCCAATGCGGATTGGTCGACTTCACATACACCATTGAATTTCTTCGCAGATGTATGCAGGTTTCCTCACGATGTTTTCCTTCACCGTAGGAGCGTCAGACAAATGTACATTTGAAATTCGAAAACGAAAAACACAGTGGTACATGGCGGTCTCGAACCCGGACCTCCCGATTGGAAGGCAAGTGCCGAGTCCACAGCGCCACCGACGCTCTTAGGCGTCAATACAATACACGAAACAATATACGAAAATAAATATTCAAATCGATCAAACTGTTTTTGAGTTTTAGCAAGACTAACGAACGGCGTTTCATAATTAAGTATATAAAAGAAAGAAGAAAAAGAGAAGAAGATTTGAAATGAATAAAATTCTAGATTTATAACAAAAGCAGGGTTCAAACAACGAATTCGATCTATTGGTCTGTTTCTTTCGGTTTTTTGACAAAAAGCAAATAAGAAATGACTTGTCAGTCATATTTAATTTTTTGATCATCATTTTAAATTTCATATCGAAATCAAAATAGACTCTGCATGTATGAGGCATCTCAAGATTTATTTCTAAGGCCATTTGATTCGAACAGAATGTTTTTCTGGATCCTGTGGGAGAGTATTTTAAAATCCTACAAAGTTAACCCCGTAACACAATACGTTATCAAAGCGCCTTCATTCGGAAACTTGGCACCTGTGGACGTGTTTACAGAGACAACAGCTTTTATGGATGTGCGGTGCAAGTTATGAGTTTAAGCGAAAGCGTCTTTGGGTTAAAGTTTCTTAAAGGCCGTACTCTCACCAAAACTAGTTTTTATTGCTGTTTAGTGGTTATCTTCTCCTTATTAAATAGACATAAAAATGGTTAAAAAGTCATCAAAATCTTCAAGTTACACCTTTAAAAATTTGTGGTCAAGGGCCATCTGCATGAGGAACGGTAGCAATAAAAAGAATTGTCTTCGTACCTACGCTTCGTGTTTTTAAAAAATAATATTCATGTTCGATATTTAACACCCCAAAACCTACTATTCAATGTTGTATTGCTAAACATTCTAGTGAAATGTTAATTTTCTGCACATCTTCCTGTGTGAGTTTCGGTAATTTCAAAGGGTGTGTTTTGGACCTCACATTTTTGCAGCTGCTGTTCAGATTCTATTAGACAAGTACGGTATTCTCAAAGAAAATTGTTGTTACTATAAAAACTGATTTATGGCGAATAAAAGTGAATCAAAGACATTATTTGAATCAATATTATTATTATTCATTCATATGTTTGAAGTAATTGAAAGAAATTGTATATATACCTAATATCTTCACCTCGATACTTGTACCACATGACATTTTTATGAGTAAATATAGATGCGAGAAGGGTTAAATTTGTGCAGGGTGTCGCTAATGAGGCGTTAGCAGCCGCAGAAACAGATTATTATTAAAATTTCTTTATTAAAGTGAAATCGTTTGTATACACAATATTTGTAATGGTTTTATTTTCCTCTTCTTTCTTATAAAAGAAACCGTGACGTACTTATCAATAGACATACTCAAACCACTAGATAGATGAACTAAATTAATGAACACACAGATAATGACGATTGATATCATTTTAATCCGGTTTGAAAGAATTTTTGAAAATAGATCCCAAGGGGGCTAAAACAGTATTTGAAACATTCGCTAAAATAATAATACAAAACTAAAACAATAGTATTTAGGGATCAGAGTTATTGAAAATTTAACCTTTAAAGGGTTGAAAACGTGTTTTTCCTTTGAGTATCACACTATAGCTAATTCACGTATTTTAACGGGACTATCTTTGAAAGCTTCTGATTTATAGTGAGGTTCGTCTTTACTGCAGGAAAATATAATACTCACGGAAAACGATAAAAAATACGAGTAAAACTGTGGCTTATTATGTCAACTCGTTTAGATCCCATAAAGTCTGTATTGCTAACAGTAAAAAATTCCAGACTACGGTAGCAGTGAAGATGAGCTTTTAGTAGGGCATGAAAAAAGGCATTATAATAATGCTTAAGCTTTGTTAAGTCTGCATTTACTCGAGCACACCGTGATATCATTATTTGATGAAATAATTTGTACACACAAGGCTCAGAACATATAATTATCAATAAGGCGAGTGGATCTTAACGCCGAGTTGCATATCTTGTTCTGATAGTTAGGAAGGCGCATCAACGAGTTATGTCTGACGTATGAGTGGCAGCTTCAATGCCTTTACGTCAAGTTAACTTATCATTTCAGGCATCATATATATTTTACCTTATACTAAAGACATTAAAAGTCACTTTTAGTTATTCCTCGAGAAGCACACAAGTTCAATACAATTTGCAATTACATTCGATCACCAAACAACAAAAGATACAAAATTCAACCAATTAAACAACCACAAAGACTATAATCAAGCCACGATGGACTTAAACTCATTTGAGGACGAAAACGTCGTAAAATTTAAATTGGAAGCTGAACACGTCATGAGTTGTATAAATATAAAATACAATTATTACTGCGGCACTTACCCGAAAGACATTCATGTCTATATTTTTTATCGCGGAATATAATGTGCTGCGTTCCTTGAGCGACATTTAATAAAAATGTTACACCTTACGTTGCAATCCAAATTAGGTGGAAAAGTTAAATATTGGGAATACTTTTATACAGTTTACATGTTCTTATAAAGTTACTTATCATCATAACTTGGTAGTAAACTAAGACACCATTAATAAATTGATCGTTGCTGTAAAGTGTAGTTGATTTTTCTTAGGTAACTCTGCCGTGCTACTTAAATTATAAAATATTTATTTTAATCTTGTTAATCGTACATTACCGACTGTTCAGTCTGATAACAAAAACTCCTTATTCATTTATTACCAAGGATCTTTAAAAATTGTAAATACCTTACCTGTTCATCGTCATTATCATCAATTCCAAATAATTGCTTTATCGTGTTAAATCACCGAAAATCGTCGTCAATGAATTCTCCTTCATAAACTAAAATAAATGTAATAGAATAAACAAGCTATCAAACATATTTCGATATTATACCATCCTAATCGAAAATGTATACAGATACTTTAAGAGTGACGGTATATTTTGATTTGTCTTTTACAAGACATTATCTGAGTCATGAACAGATTGATATTATCTTCCAAGTGTTCCTGTGAATATTTGGAAACACAGATCCCTAAAAACCTTTCGCTCGCTCTTGTGAATTGCATTCCATGAGAGAACTTGTCACGTAACTGTGCAGTCGTAAATTCGCGAAGGATTTTGATAATCATAAAATACCTCTTTACAATTTCTTAACACATCGCGCCGCCATTGACAGCGGTTCATAAAGTGCTCACTTTGATTCTAAGGGACGTGGGTTTGGTCCCGAATCGCTACTTTTAGTATGTCGTTCAATCTCCTTGTTAGGACATCATCACATTGGGTTTTACATTTGTGTTTATTGCCAAAAGTTTTATGACATGCGCTGTCAAAGATTCCCGCTGCGAATTTTTTATTTGTTGCATTATTTTTTGATCACGCACCGTCATAATTTTTAGGTGTTTGTTCGGCTTAATAATTTTTGGGCTTCGCTAACGGAACTTTGTTTGAGATCGCTTATTGGTTATCTTACACGCGATTCTTAAGTTTTTTAGCTGAGTCCGAGTCTAGAATATCTAACCTAATAATTATAAGGCTAATAGGCGTAGATGAAATTCGTCCACCATTTTTCCTCTACTATAACCTAGAATTTAATATTCCTTTTAGTGACCCACTGTACAGATATCGATATAAGAAAGATTTTCACCAGGCATACTCTATTCGACAATTTCAGTTGTGTTGTGCTGTTACTACCACCCAAATACTAAAGCGTAGGCAAATGAAGGAAATGGGTGCGTTCGAAAATCCAGTATAAAGTTGTAACTGCGTTTAACCCTTGGTTTTGTTATTGAGAAAGGTCAAAACCCTTGAGAGGGCTGTCGGGCGGTCGTAAAGCGAGTATCTCAATAAAAATTGCCCTAGCCAGCACCCGTCTACATTTACGACTTTTCTGACTTTTATAACAGCCTGTATATGTATAGGTACAATGCTTACAGGATTTACGTTTAGCTCTCTAGGCATAAAGACTTAAGTGAATCTCTAAAGAAAATTTTTGGTACAAGCTGAAAAAGTTGTAGCATAATGAAAGAACAGAAAATAAATAAAAAGTAACTTAAAAGGACTTTCAACCAACAACTGCAGCAGTCAAATACATGGAGCTATAATGTATAATTTCAGTCAATAAATGAATTTACTAGTGATAACTGATTTGTAGTTCAATTAATTTAGTTAATGTCATATAATGTTTAAAAGGCTTATAAATTTTTGGGCATATCTTTTATTATCCTATTTTCAACAAAAGTGCCTATGTCTTTTGATGCTTTTAAGAAAAGGGACGAAATTCTTAAATTAATGTAATTTTTTAGATGGGACAATTTTCTCTTAAGCCATGCAAATACGAACTGGTGATAATTAAACAGCGAACGAGCTGTGCTGTGCGTAAGCGCCTATGGAACGTGTTCCATTTGTTTTTTATTCTTTTATAAATAATTAGAGGTGCCTTTTATTTACGCTAATTAACTTGCCTGCTGAAATAGAATTTTATTAGACGACCATCCTGTGGTCGGTTTGTTTATTGTTGACAATCCAGGAATGCAACTAGGATCGTGGTTGTAAATACAAGGACGGTTTCCTTGTGATAGTTTAAATTCCACCACGATTTCATCTCCAGATGTGTTTGGTTTTATTTAGTCATTTCCTATTCAAATTTGACAATATTTATTCAACGTATTTATAGTGGAACTGAGGACTCTTATAATAACTCTAGGATTTTATTTAGTGTGTTGTCTTTTGTCTGTTTGCGAACTGTAGTAGCTGATGCGTTTTCGTTTGACCTTTACTATAGAGTTATCATTAGGACAATGCCATTTTGTTTCGCATTAATAAATAAATCTAATGATTAGGCAACAAATCCTCCTGTTCCTCGATTCTTGTAATATTTATCGGAGTCACGCTATGATAGTCACAAACTGTTACTCTGTCAAATATCCCTCAAAGCGTTTTGAAGATAAGGCACATTGGATGAAGAAATAAATTACTTGTATTTCTTCCTTCTGAGTACTTCTGATATGTGATTGTCTATTCGAAAACTACTAATCAAATTGTACCTACTCACTTCTCCGAATCAAGTGCATAATATGAATCCTCTAAGTGTTTCATTCAACGCAATTGGCAATTGCGAGCATTGGTGGCTTATGCGTTATCAACTGGAGGACGCAAATTTACTGCAACTTGGAACAGATATTCATTGTCCTCTGCATCTGTCGAGAGCACAATGTCCCTGTAATGCTTCCTTTGACCGAGTTACGTCATTTCTAAAATGTTGTTGCAGATATAAATTGCAGCGAGTAGTAGACAATTTTAGCCGAGATGTGCAGCATATGTTTTAATCAATATCTTGACATAATTCATTTTCATAAATGTCCACTCCATTTCTAACCGATCGTGTAAATATTTTAAATGAGTTTATGGGACATACTCGTAATTAGGAGTTGTTTTTTGATTTTTTTTGTTTGTAACCTAATTAGGTTAATACAAGGTTGGTGGTTACTATAATACGTAAATTTTCAAATATACCATTACCAGATAATATTGGGATTTTTTTTATAGATGTTGATAGGTATACTTGCAAAAGCAGATAGAACATCTTTGTATGAATGACTGGCATAGTGATAACCACAGTTTGCGGGAATTACAGAAAAAAACAGAGTACTATGAAACAAAATGATCTATAGATAATTCACGTTAGCAAATTTAAGATTTTTATATGACATCTCTAACTAATTCTAACTAACTAATATAGTAAAAATTACGAGTATGTCCCTCCCTTAGCCAGAAGAACTTCGATAAAGTTGTCACTAGTATTGACAAATAGCCCTTTTTTAACATTAAAGTAGTTTTTTACTCATTTCTTTGTCCTGTCCTATTCCTTATCTAATATTGAAACGTGTACGTGTACATATTCCACTATGTTTCATCACTATTAGCGCTCAAGAGTTCGTTGTGGACGCGAGGTCAATACGCGTGCGTTGACAGGACAAGGGCGGTACAAATATAGATCGGGATCTATAGATCATTGCGGATCGATACCTCTCTTGATACTTGATATGTCTGTTTTGCTTGAAGAAATATTATTCTTCACAACAGACGAAATGGTGACTTCTGCATTGATTTGTAATTGTAAGTAATCCCATTTTTCGATGAGCTACCTGTAGATGCCATCACTTTTTGGCTTTTTAGTTTATTAACTTAGATATCATATTTTTCAAATAGCTAACATGAATTAGTCATGGTCTTCTAGTTAACCCAAAAAAGACACAGTGTATCATTATTGGCAGTCCCTGGTACATATCAAGAGTTAATTATGATTCCTTACCCGATATTAATTTCGACGGGTCAATTATTTGTCTAAGTAAAGAGGTAAGAAATTTAGGTGTATATTTCGACAACTCCCTTTCCTGGCTCAAGCAAGTGTCAGAGGTCAGCAGGAGAGTGTTTTGTGTGTACAGTTCTCTTAAGCGCTTGAAAAATTTGCTTCCGACCAAAACGAAAATTTCGTTAGCCCAGTCCCTGCTTCTTCCCATTTTGGACTATTCCGATACTTGTGACCCTGATTTATCCGTTACCCAGTTGAACAAATTGGAGCGATTACAGAACCTATGTATACGGTTCATCTTTGGGCTACGAAAATTCGATCATATATCTTACTATCGCTCCAAACTTCAATGGCTACCAATAACTCGTCGAAGAGACTGCCACATCCTTTCCCTTCTCCATTCTTTGCTTACCAATCCACATGCTCCTTTTTTTTTTTTTTTTTTTTTCGAGGGGAATGCGTGACCGCACCGTACTCGCCGTTGGCTAGACGACGAGCGTGTGTGGGGCTCTCCCGGCAGAGAGCCGGGCCTACCCACTAAACACCCCGGTGTTCTCCCTGCCCTTATGGGCGCGCGTGGTAGGGTCCACACTGCGACTACCACTACCGACGCGCCCGGATCCACATGCTCCTAATTACCTCAAATCCCGTTTTGTTCTCCACTCCACAACAATAAATAGAACCTTACGTTCCTCAAACGACCTGTCTCTAGTTCTCCCACCTCATTCCTCAATTTTCTATGACAAATCTTTTACGGTAAAAGCTGTTAGGCTCTGGAATTCCTTGCCGGAGTCCGTAAGGCACGTTCGCATGACTCATTTACGCGAGCAATTAAAAGTCATTTTTTGCAGCTGGAAACTTAGTGTTCTTCATTACTGTTTTTAGTATTTTATTTAAGTATATGTAATTTACGTAGTGTATGAATAGTATTATTTAGTATGTAGTATATGTAGTTTATAGTCATTGATTTAATATTAAATAACAAAATATAATGTTGTTTATTTACCCGTCATGATAAGTTTTAAGTTAGCTTTCCTCTAGCAGAGGTTGCCTGGTAGAGATTGCCGCTTTGACAAAAAGGTCGCCTTTTGTTTAAATTGTCTCCTTTAAATTATTGTAAAATTTTTATTTTAGAAACAATAAAGATATTCATTCATTCATTCATTCATTCATTCATTCAATTAGACGATACTGAATCATTACTCACACAAACGTATAGGTAATGTTTTATTATTTTAATTTTTCAAAAATAAACATTAGGTAATTTTGGTGCAAAATGTAGGTCTTAAGATTTAGAGGAATATCCCAAAAATCTAGAAAATAATAAATATCTAATACAATTTAAAAAAAATCAGTATTGTTATTGAATATTCATTGAACCCCAAGAAAATGTAACACACATATGACCGGTATTTTATTAAAGTAAAATGTCAAATTAATAATTTTACCGCAATTAAATGTAAGCTGTATACGAGTATGAAGCAACCAATAAATTGAAGCGGTTATCATAGCATGACCTCGTGATAAGAAAACGTATAAATTACTAGGACTTGTGTGCAAACTGATGTGTCTATATATGTTTGAACGTTTGAATGTTTAATTGCAGAATATAAACTTTAATTATTTATGTCAAAAAAGTCATCAACCCATACCCCACTGGACAAGTAATTAGCCTACCCAGTACATACATCACGCCGGATATTAGCATTGGTATGAGCTTTGTTTCAACTTTTCAATCTTTTTTATATATAACTAAGCTGCCGCTGGCGCTGTGGACTCGGCACGGGCACTTGCCCTCTAATAGGGCGGGTCCGGGTTAGATTCTGCCATATACCAATGTGTTTTTCGAATTTCATATGTACATTTGCCCGACGCTCCTACGGTGAAGGAAAACATCGTGAGGCAACCTGCATATCTGCGAAGAATTTCAAAGGTGTGTGAAGTCAACCAATCCGCACTGGGCCAGCGTGGTTGACTAAGCCCTGAACACCGAAACTGAGGGTAGGCTCGAGCCCCACGGTGGGGACGTTATGAGCCTGCTGTGATGATGAAGTTGACAAAAAAGCAGGCTGCCCACCTAATTGTACCTTTTTTTCCTCTCGGGGGGAAATGCGTAAACGCACCGTACCCGCCGTTGCCTAGACAGCGAGCGTGTGTGGGGCTCTCCCGGCAGGGTGCCAGGCCTACCCATTAAAACCCCCCGGTGTTCTCCCTGCCCTTATGGGCGCGCTAGGTAAGGTCCACACTGCGACTCCACTACCCACGCGCCCGGGCAAGCCCGACCCACCGGTGGGGCTATCGCCAAGTGGGGATTGCCCGAGAACACCAGGGCAATTCCCAGACGGAGGGCCTTACGGCGGCGTGCACGGGGCCAACCGTGCACGCAGGCCTCCACGACCTGATTGTACCTAAGTGGCTACACCGCTACAGTCACCTAGTACACATGGCTCCTGTAAGACTTATGCAAATCTACAACCCCTAAAAGAACGCCGATGTACGTTGCCAACTGGTGACACAACAGTACCCAGTAATTTCACTACCCGTCTCACCCTTTAAACTGGAACACAGAAATGCAAGCACCGCTGCTTTGCGGCAGAAATAGGTAAGATAGAGGTGCAGGCAGACGACTCTGGTAGAGTATTTGCAGTCTACCTCTTTACGGAGGTGTAATTGCGGTTAACCGTTAATCGGGACAAAACGACATCCACGGGAAGTAGAGAATAAGTAACACACGTATTTATATGTATATGTTTATGCCCATATTTGAATACCGTCACCGCATTGTCATGGTTATCATAAGTACAACCTCCAATGCTCGGGAGAAATGGCAGAAGAAGGCTGCGGAGAGGGAGCGAGAGGAAGACCCTAAAACCGCTTCCCTCCGCCGCAGACGGACAGGCAGGAGAAGGTCTAATGACCCTGCCGTGGAGGCCTGCGTGCACGGTTGGTCCCGTGCATGCCGCCATAAGGCTCCGTCTGAGGTTTGTCCTGGTGTTCTCGGACAGTCGGACAGGGCAGGGAAAACACCGGGGGGTTTTATTGGGTATTTCTGGCACCCTGCCGGGAAAGTCCCTCACACGCTCGCCGTTTAGCTAACGGCGACTTGTAAAGCGTTCTTGTTTTGCTCGTAGAAGATTTTCGAATTTTACCCATCTTAGGCGAGTTACGTTGTTTGCCATTAGAGTGATCACAATATTATTATTTACTTTAAATTTAAAGTGAATTATAGACCGGAATAACGTTTTATGTGTTAATAATTAATGCATTAAGAAGTTGAACTATCGAAATGTAATTCGCAAAGAAATAATTTAAATTTTAAAGTATTTACTGTTTTCATTATGCAACCTTATCCATATCTTGATAAGGTCCATTCTAGCCGTCGCCGTCGCCGTAGACGGCACAGTAATCTGGCCGCCAGATCTTCGAGGAAGACTTCCGTCCAAGGCCTCATTTCCGGACCTAAAATAATCCTTCATAATTCATAGGGTACGATGACCCGCGGAATGTAAACATCTGGGTTTTTATCGATTTTTATCTTTCGCACGCAGGTAATAAGGTGCATAAGGGGTTGGGTGGGTGTGCACTCGCACGTAATCGCTCTAGGCTGCACACCGGCCGGCGAGGCTGGCGCGAGGCAATAAAATAATGCCAGATGATTTATTTGTAAACAGACGCGATCGGCGCTAGCGCACAATAACGTCTGTACACACGCAGGAAATTGTGGCCGGGGACTTTTACATGCTGTCCATTTTATTGCCTAACAGTAGATAACATAAACTAAATGGTGCTGTCCGCATTGTCATTGCTGCTAGGAATATTCAGAGCTTTGCCGTTTGATGTGCTCTGTGTGCTTGATTTTCTTTCGGTACTTATTCAGACATATGGTGGACAACATTCGTATGTGCTTTTAAATTTACAATTGATGTTAACAAAACTCAACTCCAATATCATACTAGATAAATATTCAGAAAGAAGCAAGATTTATATATAATTTATCTATGAACATTTCGTTCATTTCATTCATTATGTTGAAGTGATAATACAGTAGGTAATCAATAGTCACTGATATCATATATAATTTTTATAAAAATAAATAAAATATAAAAATATTGAATACTAAATATAAAATTGAATTGCCGACATTGCCGTTGTAAGTATATCTTAATTTTAAAAAATGGTTTGACCTATTTAAGTATTTATTTTTTATTAAGTTTGCTTTAAGAAATATAATAGAAAAAATCCTAAAGAAAAGTTAAAAATAATATGTATAAATAATTTTTATGAAAAATTGCGGTACCTTTCGCGACTGTTTATTTAGATCTGTCATCCTCATCTGTCAAAGTGATACGAAATTCATCGGGACAGCTAGTCTTCTTCTTCTCCTTTCTTCTTCTTTTATATATAAAAATGAAACGCTGTGTGTTTGTCTCGCAAAAACTCTGAAACGGCTTGACAGATTCTTACGAAATTTTCTGGGTGTATTTGAATAGATACAGGGAAGGTTTATATGTACAACAATCGGGCAGGACAACGTCTGCCAGACCCACTAGTATTGTATAAATATTTTCATTTCGAATCACTAGCATTCATATCACCTCCTTAATTATTAAAATATCTAAACTAAGAAAGTTATTGATAAATCTTTATAATAACGTCTGCATCCAGTCTCCCCAGCACGTGTACACTACCTCTGCCCGTTTGTTTATGGACATGATTCTGTTTATTTTTCCCGGCACGTAGATTAAAAGCCGGTGAATACCATTTTCGGACTTTATTATCTATTTTATTTACGTTTCGCCATGGAAAAATAAATAGCTTGCACTATAAAGATGTTCAATAATTATTTCTGGTGCTGTCAAAGATTCAATGTTATGTAGTGTTTCTCGTGGTTCTTGCCGTGTCAATGGCGTTCTCACGACGCGCCACATCATCATCACAGATCTTATACGTCCCCACTGAGGGGCACGACCTACCCTCACCAGTTATGGTAGGGCGATTAGGCCATAGTCAAACCACGCTGGCCCAGTGCGGATTAGTTGACTTCACATACACCTTTGAATAACTTCGCAGGTGTATGTAGCTTTCCTCACGATGTTTTCCTTCACCGTAGGAGCGTCAGATAAATGTACATATTATGAAATTCGTGAAACGATAAACACATTGGTACATGGCAGGATCGATCGCGGGCCTACCGATTCTACTCGGAGCACAGTCCAGTGCCGAGGCCACAGCGCCACCGACGCACTTTGACGCGTCACATGACCAGAGTCAACACTAGAATCCTACACTGTCATGTATAGTATTTAGTTGGATCTCTCATTTTAATACGTAGACCTCGGGGAGTAAAGGTATTAGAATGCTGTATGCGACCAATGATATTGAATGTTGTTTCTATTCCATACAATACAAGGCATCATGGGTGGTTAGGCGAGCTGCACGTATCAGATACTCAATAATAAAAACTGAACCCACAAATTAATGAAACTATAAACGAAACGCCTCTAGCGAGAACGATTATCGTTTTACGGCACCGAATAAGACATGTGTCGAAATAACTATGCGTAGTTATTGATTTACAACTGTTCCCCACGCACGGATTGCTTAAGGGTACACTACGAGTAGCTCAAGTGAAGCTGTCGATATATTTTTTGGTCCAGTTTTTTATTTTTATATTATCTGAGTTCTTGTCTTTATCGCACCTGATGGTTAGCGAGCTTTTGGAGCCTTGGACCTTGTGGTAGCCGCAAATCCTCCGGGTAGATTCAGCTACAGGCTGTTTTCCACTGCAACATCAATGGGAAAAATGAGAATCCCATCGAAAAGTTAGTAATTAAAGATTCTGTTGGTGAAATTAGACCAGTAGCTATACCTACATATTATTTATTTATTTATCTAGTCACAGTCGGGATGCTTTCGTGGCTTATGGTTGGCTGTAGATTTATCCCCTTAAGAATAGAAGGTTTGTAATCATTTGATTGCCTTTAAAGCACTATATTAAATTACGTCGTTACTTCAGAAAAACGTGATACTATTATTAGTGTTTTATTAGTGATCGTAGTTGCAGCGGTAGCTGTGGCTATAATAGGATGGGCAGGTAGGTAACCGTTGTTTTATACCTACATATGCCAAAAATTTGGAACCGCTTCGTTGGATTTGAAGATGTTGTTGTTGTTTCCTATGGCACCACATTGATGCAAAGGGCCTTCACTAGCTGCTGCCATCCCTCCCTATCTTGGGCCTCGCGTTCTACAGCAGTCAGCACCCCAACTTATCTCGGCCGCTTTTAATTCAGCGTGAACAGTGCACTGCCACCTGTGCACTGGCCGTCGCGGCCTCCGCGCACTACAAAGTCTCCACGTGTATGCCAGCTTCGCGGTTTCTCGCCGATCGTCGCAATGTGTGCCCAATCCACTTCCACTTACGGTGAGCGATTTCTTGCCTGATCGCCACTTGGAAGCATCGGTCCCATAAGTCCACATTGCTGATAGTGTTCGGTCAGTAGATGCGGAGAATTGACCTCAGGCACTTGTTGACGAAGACTTGGAGTTTGGTCGTCAAACCCTTCGTCACCCTCCACGAGTCACAGCCAAACAACAATTGTTGTTTGGATTTGAAGATATTAATGGCAAAATATTTTAACATGAAATGATGGAATTATAGTAAATCGATATGACATGTTGATATCTATGATTCAAAAATTTGAAGTGCCAAAACTTTGTTCTTAACGTGACACCACAAGAGGCATAGAGGTCTTACGATTTGTTCAATCAACAAATAAACATCTCTCTCTAGGAGGTTTACAAATTTTATACTCACCATAAAAGGACCTTTGATTATATAAGTATATAATCAAAGTTACGGACCTTTACGACCAAGAGAGTCGAAAAGATTACGTTCAACCTCTCTTAACTATGTGATTTCAATTTTAAAAATCTACCGCGTTGGTAAATAAAACAAGAAAATCACTACTTCTACACTTTTCTGTTCGTGTCAGTAATTCTATCGTTAAAAAATCAATCACTTTTCAAAACCTGTTATTTATCGGATAAAGGTGCAAAATGCTATGCTATAAGAATATGCTTCATCTACGATAAGAATCATACATTCATCAACGAAATATCGAAAACCGCTTGACGTACAAAGATTAAATTTGGCAGGAGGTTTGTTTGTTTTTAAAAGTTTGTTGTAAGTCAACGCCTGCTAAGAACGGATTTTGCGACAGCACCAGATTAAGTGCTCTCGCAAGTTTGTAGGAAATTCCTTCATATTTTGCTGCAATCTTAAAATTTATCAGAGAGGTAGTTAGTAAACGTTCAAAGGTTAAAAGGGCCGGATTAAGGAGGTCTAAGCACTCTCGCAAGCTTAGAGTTTATGACTAGAAGAAATTAGCTAAGAAAGAACTTTGTGACAGGGTTGAACTAAGGCCTCTCGCAAGTTTATAGGCTTCTTAGGCTTTTTGTACTTGAAAATTGGAAGGGAAATAGAATATAGTTAAGACATGTCAGGTAGGAACGAAATTACTACTTGCCGAAGTCGCGGACAACAGCTAGTATATTATGAAGTCGAAAATCAATTAGATGTACATAGGTGCATAATATGCAAATACTAGTTGGTATACCATACCATAATAACCATATTTATAATGGTTTCGACAATAAGTGGTAAGGTAATAAGATCCTGAGTTGTTGAGGAGTCCATAGGTGTAGCTTACTTCCATCTTCGGCCTTATCGTCACTTACCATCAGGTAAGATGAAGGTCAAGAGCTTCCCAGGTGTGTAAAAAAAGGAAAATAAAAAAGAGGAAGGAATACACATTTTATACATCAGCCATATTCTTTTCGGTAACTTATACTATTACCGTGCTATAAGTGTTGAGACTATAACTACTTCATATCTAGTATACGACCCCAATAAATATGTTAGGAAATTTAATTCGACGTACCCAATAAATTGCTACAAAACGGCGTTGTTTTTACTACTTTATGACGCTTGTTTCGTGGTGATTAGAGGAGGATGGTCGGAACAATGCTAGTTTAATTTTATTACGACAGCCCATATATTTTATTACATTATAAAGGAATTAATTATTCGATTAGAACAATTATTGGCGGAAAAAAGGAAGGATTCATTTACCACAAAAATCTGGATAGGTTTTTTAATGAGTATAATATATGTATTAGGACAGAATTGAGTAATCTAAAAAGATCATCTTAAAGAGACATCAATAAAAGAAATTGGTATTTTTCCTACGAGTAAGTTAAATGGTTTTATTTAAAAAAATTGGTGATGTAGATAATGTTATAAAAAGCTAAAAAAATAAATTTGGTTGTTCTTAAACACCAGTGACACACCACTCTCCTCACTAATCTAGGGCATGAAATTTCTTAGCTTATATTTTGTCCACTCCATAAATGTACTTTGACATTCTTCATAATAAAGTTATCAATTTTACAAATCTGTCTATTAATTTGAGTTGATATATCAATAGCTTTTGAATTTCTATTTTTGACTTTGTCCGCAATACAATTTACCTTCCTATTGACGAGAAAGATATTTATCATTTTTTTATCTAACTGATTAATATCTCTGACTAATTTACCTATAGCGACAAGTTCCGTTTCACCCAAGAGGACCTAATGATCTTTGTACGATGTTTTATCTTAATTAACTTGTAAACAAACACTGTCAGCTTATCGGAATAATGTAACAGCACATATATTTTGATTATCAGCAATAAACACTTCGAATATAAAATCATGGAGACCACACACATAGTTCTCTGCTAATAAAATGCAAAATAAGTGAGTTATGTTTATATTATTGTGATAGTGTTTATCTGTGAGCGAATTTGTTTTTTTATTGGTTTGGAAATCGCACCGACCGCTTAATAGACTCATAATAATATGATTATGTTAATGTGACCTGTTAATACGTTTAGTCCACGTGTTTGGTTGAGCTACTATCGCTAAATTTGGTATTCTAAGTTGGTGATATATGGATGTAGCTTTTCCGTGATAATGTGTGAAACCTAATACGAGGTTTGTAGCTGGTTAAACTTAGAAACTGCGCACGTATTTTATATATGTATGACATTGAAATACAGATATAAAATATAAATAAATACATGTAGGTATATATTATAATATTTATAGAAACACAACAAAATAAACATCGCCAAATAGACTTGTCAATCCTAAAATTTGAATATGCGGGAAGTCATGATGTTAAAATTAAATGCAGGGCGAGGGCTCGAAAAGCGTATTCTAACTGATTTTGTACCGAATTGCTCAAAACGCCATATTTTTTTAACCGACTTCAAAAAAGGAGGAGGTTATCAATTGGGTTGTATTTTTTTTTATGTTTGTTACCTCATAACTCCGTCATTTTTAAACCGATTTCCAAAATTCTTTTTGTATTTGATAGAGTATACTACCAAAATCAGGATCGGATGATGGGATCCTATAAAAAATCGAGGAAAATACTAATTTAATACCAGCTCACCGAAGGTAAGCAGGTATTAAATTAGGGTTTCTTTCACTAAAAAAAATTCATTCACTAAAAAGTTAAAAATAAAGTTTTTTTTTACAAAAAATAGAACCGACTTCAAAAACACTGAAAACTTAAAAATAATCTTCTTCTATATTGAAGTCGGTGACAAATTTTAACACTTTCTAGGAGATCATCGTTTGGCGCCGACTTGAATATAGAAGAAGATTATTTTTAAGTTTTCAGTGTTTTTGAAGTCGTTTCTATTTTTGTTGATAATCGGGATGAAAATGAAAAATCATCATATTACATTGATCATAGTTGAAAAAGCATTACACCGAGGGGTTCAGGCCTACCCTAATAAGTTAGGGTGTTTAGGCCTAAGTCAACCACTCTGGCCCAGTGCGGACTGCGGATTGGTCGACTTCACGTCTTAGAGCATTTAAAATGCTCTAAGCTTCACGTACACCTTTGAGCTACTTCCCATATTGCAGGTTGCCTCAAAATGTTTTCCTTCACCGCACCGTAGGAGCTCGGACAAATGTACATTATGAAATTCGAAAAACGTAGAACACATTGGTACATGGCAAGATTAAACCCCAATTAAAGGGCCAATTACCGATTTCATGGTTTTGCAAATGATATCATATGATATCATAGTGCAAAACGAAAAATACCATTTCCGGTCTGATTTTTGATCATTTTTTCATTATTTAATGATGACATCATTGAAATTATGCCATAGTGATGATATCATTGGAGATCGGTAATACAAAATGCAACATTTCATGACTTCTTTTTCTCAAATTTATACCATGTCATACGATGAAAGATCCATAATTGGCCTGCAGGTATGTAAATATAGTGAAATATACACTTCATTTGGTGCTTCGTGCGAACGGAAATTCTTAAATGACAGTACTGCACAAGCAATAAACGACGAGAAAAATCAATTAAGAAGCGACACAATTGAATTTGACAGGTCTCAATTAGTCGGCTAGATTATCGCGAAGGTCGTCGTCAGTTAGCGTGGCGGCGCGGCGCGGCGTGCGCTCGCGCATATCCACCGTATTTGGTGCGAACTTGTCACATGAATTAATTATACGTTTATTATGTTTTTAATCAAGGCACCTAGTGGCGTAAGACCCACAAAATCGCATCAGTAGAATGTTTTATTCGATAAAAAATATTTAACAAAAAATAAAACTTCAAAAAATATGCACGAAAATAAGTATCTATGAAAAGCACACAAAATATATTTTTCGTAGTCTGTTGTTTTCTCCGCCAAAACTAAACCGATTTACCTATTTTTTTTTGTATTGAAAATTAAAGAAAGGCTTTGGGTGTGTTTCTATGTTTTTTTTTATATACTCTCGTTAAATTTGTTTGCTAATAAAAAAGGAAACATGCTAAAAGTGGCCGTTAATTTTAATGGAAAAAATAGAGCTACTATTGCCATTATCCAGACAGGAAATGGGAGACTACGTTTGTATGAAAATACGATTTCCCACTTTGTTTAGCAGCGGCATACGATGCCAGGAGAAGCATTTTCATCAATCGAATTCAAATTCGCATGAAATCCTAAAATTCGAACAGGTACGAATTCAAATTCACAATTTTTGAATATTCCGTGAAATTGCTTTCTACTAGTAGAATATACGCAATACGCATCGGCCCTGAAGGGAAACTACTTTAAATCCATAAGATAGATTATTTTATTTAAAGGAAACCTTTCTTTATTAAAAAATATAAAACTGTTTTCAAAGATTTTATAAATTTCGCTTGCCGCAACCGGAAATGGATCCCTCTGATAATTCAAAACTATTTAATTCTACGTATATTGTTCGCTGATGACTCGAAGATGTTTAGACCGATTCGGGAAATTCTTTTTTTGTTTGAAACTTTTCAAATGGTCGCATGAAAAATTTACAAGAATCGGTTTAATAATTTTTTTTTAGAATCGCGTAAATACGCAATATGGATTTTTCCAACATTTCCAAGTTTACGAGTATCTTTAAAAAAATATTAACCATTTTCGATGATTCTTTTTGTCTTAAAGATCAAAGTTTCGAGATAGTTTCCAGAAATTTTTACACTTGCTATCGCTTTAATTTCACGGAGTTTGCAATGATAGGCGATACATAATCACAAGATGACGTCATGAACGAGAGCTAAGACAATAGCGAGTGAGTTAAGGTGTTTTCAGACTACGCTATAATATAATAACATATATTATAGTTCATAACACAGCAATATCGCGCACCATACATTTATTATGGACACGTTCACACTTAGCTGTTACTATTATTGGTTTTCTATACACTATAAATTATTTGCTATACTATATAGCACAATAGTATAGCGTAGTCTGAAATGAGCTTTAGGTGGTAAGCCTGCCGAAAGCACGCCAGTAATCAAATTACTGGACACTTTCTGGCACAATACTACAAACACGGATATCCTAAAGGAGGTTGTGTAAGAAATGGTCGTGCTATACTATACGTATTATGTCACTGTATGTCAATATTGTTTACTATCTCATATTAGTTTACTGACAGTTCTCACAGTTTCTTGATTTACTACACTTTTCATTGCTCTCACTTGATTTTACTGCGAGACCTTAAACTCATAGGTTGAACAATTTTCCTTTTTAAACCACATATTATGTAGTTAATATTACATGTGTTCGAGTCACTGTCAGCTTGACAATTGGCTATAAAATACAAGTACCGACACAAGCTATTACACATTACCTTCTGCGCAAGCGCACATACAATACAGGAGCCGAAGGATCCACAACCATCCACGCCTGTTCGCGACAATCTCCGCTTGAGATCTAGACGCAGACATGTCAATCTATGTTCTCTGAATAATTCAAGGAAACGTGTTCGCTGGGGTGTGTATGTTTTGTGGAAAAAATGGGATGTCAATAAAAATATTACATGTCTTAATGGACCCTTATCAAATACGAAAAATGGTATGATATGACTCAATTAATGATTTGAATAAAATTTGCTACTACGTAGTAATAAATAAATACTGGTTTTATTAGCGAAGTAGAGGAGTTTTTAGAACTTCAAATAATTTTACAAGTAACATTTTATGATTAATGATTAATTTGGATAGTAAAAAATATAATGCAATTGATTTTTTCACAACACAATAGGTATTGCATTCCTCAATGATTATACGACAAAATATAATTTAAGTACAGATATGCAGTCCGTATATAGACCATAGATATAGTCACTTCTGAAATGCTATTTAACTGATCCTTCGATTTTTTTCCAACCCATCCGTAGTCACTTGTGGACATACGCGCGGCCGTTAGCCGTAGCAGTTTATTGTTCGACGGCTTTGTTCACGTTTACGGTAACATATAAGTGCAGCAATACCTATACTCTGATCTGAAGCCTGATTATGAAGTCGCTCTCAGTAACCAATACTGCTGTAAATATTTCTAATAATCTCTCGTACTGGAACGATATCAGTGCAGAAAATCAAAGCAAAATGATTGGATTACATTATAAAATTGAGTGGCGATAAAACCTGAAGTTCAAAACGCCTGGAATATGACGTGTTAATTTTAAAATGTATCTACATGTACATATAATATTACATAAATAGTATTCACTTTACATAACGAATGTGTCTTGATTTGTGCATGAACATTCATTGTAATTTTTGAAATCCATGCCCATTAATGAGAATATTAGCAGTTCAATGTTAGTTTATATATAAACTTTCCACCCGCAGCTTCGTTTGCGTTATTTTCATTAAGTAGTTCTTTTAGTGTGATACTCAAACAAAAAACTAACTTACATTCACCTTAAGAGTGAAATTTTCAGAGCTAAAATAGGTATTTGCTCATTTCTTATTATTAGCTTAAAAGTTGCATGTTGCCTGCTTTGGTTTTAAAATAATGCAATTCCATAAAACTTTCAAATCTCGTTTTACCCCCTAAAAGTTCAGTTTTCAAAATTACTTTCTGAGTGGATATAAGCGCTATAAAAGGTACCAGCTGACCAACGTTTAGAGCAATTTGGATTAAGCTGTGATGAATCAGGCAGTTAGTCGATCAATTAATGTTAATATATAAATACATTTGATATTTCAATTTAATATTATGATGAAATATAAATCTTTTCTTATTTGAATACCGTCGACAGCACACGTAAGTTAAGCGATACTGGTTTTTCGAATTTTTGTACCGGAAAAAGTGGTCAAAAAATAATGCTATACATTTCAACTCAATACAGACTTATTGGGAGCTAAAGGAAACATAATACCCCGATCCGTAAATAAATTAAATCATAAGTCAGATAAGAATTATTGAAATATCGGGAATCATGATTACGTTTGCTCATAAACAAAACAAAAGGGCGATTTGGATTTGAAGCTTATATTATTTTTATAAACAATTAGCTTTTTAGTTATTCAAAGTGTTGAATCACAGATTTTTCTATGTCAAAATGTTTTAATAATATTAGCAGTTAGTGGGCGTTTATGTCATAAGGCATAATATTAGTTTAACAAAAAATTATTGTTGGGTCACAAATCGAACATTAAAATATGATTAAAACTCCGAAGCGAAAAGTGATGGTAAGAATTTAAAGTAAATACTCAGTAAACATAGATAGCTTTATTGCATAAGAAACGCCAGCGTGCTAAGGGCAAGAATACATTTTTGAGGAAGGTCTGTTAAGCCTAATTTGTGCTATAACATGATGACGGCGATGATGTCTGAGAATACTTAAGCATCCTATTTTTAACCCTAGTAATTTGTTATGTAGACTGAATTCCAGATCTGTTGTTGTTGTTTCTGTCACACACTATGACAGAAACAAACAATATGACCAACTCATAGATTTTAGTACACGTCATATTGGCGCGTGCGTTAAGCTTGTGGTCAGTTCCAATGATGGGTGACAAAAATACGAAACATCTCGAGCTCCTCCGTGATTCTGTGGGTCCTGCGCCTGACCTCGTCCCGGTCGTGTCGGCTAACCGTCCCATCGGACTATGTTAGTGAAGAATCAGACTGTACTTGCGGTTGCGCAGTCACTTGTGCACTATAATATCTCCAGCGCAGATGGCTAGTCTCTGTTAAGATTGGCCGCCTGACCGAATATCGGTTAGGAGGACATTATTATTATTGTTATATTTAGTTTTTTTAGTAGTCTTATCGAAAGGTACTGTTTGACATATTTTTTATACACAAAATATGTCAAACTTTTGACATTCATCTCATCACTACAGTATCAAGTGAGGATGAGGCCGTAGATGGAAGCGAGCTAATCTGGACTTCTCAATAACTAAGGAACTAGCTATCTTACGTTTAATAGTTGAAATGCAACAATGATATTAACATCCATAGGTCGCTTGTTCATATCCGGCTCGAAGGACCAAATGTAGACCGCTGCCGCTGGTGAAGTAGGTTTTTTTGTAGGAGGAAGAAATTCAAAACTAGGTTTATTTTAACACTAATTTACTGGAGCACTATTATAGCACAGTACACGTTATATGACAGTCATAACGGAAGTCTCAATTACATTTTTCAATTGGCCAAGTTGCCATATAAAAAATAATATTTTGTTGTTAGTTACCAACAGTTACTATGGCTACTTTAGTACTATTACTTATTCTGTGCTATGGCGACAAATTTATAAGATGGTGGTAGCTAGTCAGGCGGGCTCAGAAGCCCTATCACTAACGAGAATCGAACCCCGTAACTCCAGGTCAATACTAAATGGTCTTACTCAACTATTGGACCACGGATACGGGTAAATTTAGCTTTATGGCTTTGTTACGTGACGACAATGGACCACAATTTACAACAGTTGAAAAATATAAACCTGGTATGCTGTAAGTTTCAAGTTTACTGTTGCTAACACCGCGACCCTAACTGACAAAAACCCCTGCGATTTTATTGCGAGAATTCCCATAATAAATTAATTTTATTAAGCGTGTGATGAGTTTAATCATTGGCTGAAGAGTGGGTCGTATTGTGGATAAAATTGCATTAGCAAAGAGTTAGAGTTTAGGTACATTTATGGAATAGTAAAATAACGATAGATTTCCGCGTAATTTACGGCGACTTTTGCCGGGTGAAGCTTCAATTTATTGTTTATTTAATAATAAAATGAAATAACTGCTTAGATTTCACGGTGTTGCCATCTAATGGAATTTATTTACGGTTAATTTGGTCGTGAAAATTTATGAGTGTATTATGAAATTAGTAGGTAAATTGTATTTTTTTATAAGCTGAGTTAACAGACAATTTAGTCTGCCTACCTGATGATAAGTATCTATACAATTACCTGTAAGATCCTTGCCATCTGCGACCCTTAGATCAACCACAGCACCTATAATATACGTTACCCACCAACCTTTCTTTCCCTTCAAATCTATCTATCTTACTATATAAAACTTTCCATCTATAGACACCATCTATAACGCACAGCCGTAACCGCTAACGGTATAGAAATGTGAAATTTGGATACTTGTTTTAATTCAAAATGCGGACGCACACTGAGAAGGGATTTTAAAAAGTTTTAACCCTGAAGGGATGAAATAGGGGTTGCAAGTTTGTATAGATTTTTTTTAAATTAAAAACGATTTTGTTAATACTTGAGATTCATGCTCTTAAAAACATTTCATTGAACACGTGTTTCATGGTATATTGGAATTCACCCCCTTAGGGTGCAAAATAGGGGTTGAAAGTTTCTATGAAAAATATTTAAAATCTGCTCTAATTTCTATGAAATTTATTATTCGAGCTCCTAAATATAAATAACAGTCTTCTATATGATAGGCTACAAAATATAAAATTCCCATGGGAAAACAATAATAACGCGGGCGAAGCCGCGAGCGCAAAGCTAGTTACTAATATTGAGGTAATCACGAAGAGTCACAGTACTGAGGCTTCTTTTTTTTGTAATAAGACTAAGATAATAAGTTGTATTTACCATGTATTTCCTCAAAGTGAACTATAATGTGATTTCATAACAAAAATATTCCTTCATAACAGCTCCTATACGTCCCCACCGAGGGGCCCGAGCCTACCCTATGTTAGGATGTTTAGGCCTTAGTCAACCACGCTGGCCCAGTGCGGATTGGTCGACTTCACATACACCTTTGAATTTTCTTCGCAGATGTACGAGTATTCAGATTGCCTCACGACATAGGCGTAGGTATAACTTTTCGATGGGGGGGGGGAGTCCAGATTAAAACTTCGATTTCCAATGGGGGGGTGCGGAACCCCCCCCCCCCCCTACCTACGCCAATGCCTCACGATGTTTAAAAGGTACTCTGTGATGTTTTCCTTCACCGTAGGAGCGTCAGATAAATGATATGAAATTCGAAAACGAAAAACAGATTGGTACATGGCGGTTTCGAACCCAGGACCTCCCGATCGGAAGGCAAGTGTCGAGTTCACAACGCCACCGACGCTTTCCTAATAATATTTTATTTGTCATTTTTATAACTATAAAAACATTATTAACTATGTGCGAATGTTCAAATTAATTCGTATGATTTGATCGCTGATTAAAAATCAATCGAACGCACATCTTAACAGTTCAGTGAGTCATTCATTCGACCTTCCAAGAAGGTCCCAGGCGGCCACTCAGTTGGGTGCCTTGTTCTGTTTCTAGCGTAAAATTTATGCCCATACTAGTTCTTTGAAATATTATGTATATATATTATTATACATTACCTGAATGAACAAGTAATATTGATTTTTTTTCTAATTTGTACTCAACTAATCACTAACCAACAGCGGCAATTTATATTGACAACCATCAAATACACTCGTATCTAACAATTTATTTAATTTAAAACAAAACAAATACTTGCAAAGGACGGTCGAACAGAGGCGCATTTGTAACAGAATTATGCCTATGCCCAGCAGTGGGCGTCGTGCGGCTGAGATGATGATGATGATGAACAGAAATAATGCACAGCCTGCAAGTGGTTTGTTACAAATATGCAAATGGATCAATTTCAGTGATTTTTATTTTAAATAATTCAGTTTTTCCAGAGATTTTTTCACTAATTGTTCTCGAGCGGGGCAGCCGATTAGCGTGTGACGTCAACGCGTGAAAGAGCTAACAGCTTTAACCTATATCATATTCGTTTGCTTAGAACAGTGATCAGACGGATGACTGTGATTAAATGAATTTCAATATTTTCTTGTGATTTTGTTGAAACTTTATTGTATGATTATTATACACGGTTATTTTTTATCACCCTGGAAAATTTTAGGGACGCTTCAGAACACATCCATTATTATATAAAAAATAAAAAAATGAAATAAAAAATTAAACAAAAATTTTAAAAATTAAATATTTCCGAAAATGCTGCTCTCAAATGTAGCTAGTCTAGTGCAGCATTTTTGTATTTTTTAGAAAATTAATATAAAATTAAGTAAGTGAGTTATTTTTTTTATTCATATTTAACACATTCTAATACCTACCATGTCGTGAAGTCTCCCTTAAATTTTCTAGGGTGATAAAAAAATAACCATGTATACCGGGTATAAGTGACGGTGTCCCTTTTCTATTAACAGTGAGTTCAGACCAATGTTAATATTTGTTTACCGATGTTTATTTTTCCCGGAAAAGCTTTTAAAGCGAAAAAAAGGAGTTTTCATTTTAAACTTTTATTCATGTTAGGCAATGTATGGCGCGCCGGCATCATTTTTGTTCCGCTCACACCGGCGTGCGTTAACGTTCGATAACCCAAACAGCTGATTCCGAGCGCAGTATGATGGAAATGTTATACGATTTACATTGCGAAGTAATTTTTTTGTGTATTTATTATGTTTTTTTGACAGAATATGATTTTTGAACGTTAACTTAGTTATATTACTCGATAAAATTTAGAAAAAGAAAACGGAAAATGTATGAATTTTCCGGGATAAAATTTCAGTGATTTTCAAATTAGGATCATGGTCTTAAAAGAAAAGGGACACCGTCACTTATACCCTGTATATTGAAAACGATTCAGAAACCGACTGTAACCAAACTATTTTCAGGGTGTGCATATTTCTGTTAAAGCCAGTAGGTACATACTTATGCAATGTAACAAAATACCCATAGTGTGGACGCCTTACGTGCGCGAACTGCGCATTTCACTCGCAGAATGAATACAAATAAAATTGTTGGTCTTCTGTCTTCCTACCGTCCATACCCAGCACTTGTTCTCAACAGACTCAACGTTCGCGCGCAATCCAGGAACAGAGGTTCATGTTCGGTCCATGCGCGTGGAGCTTCTACACGTGTGAAAAGCTCGTTTCATACCTATTGCATTACATGTTGCGTTGCGTAAGTCTGTACCGGCCACCACTCCATAAAGGCTCTACATATTTATTTAATACAAGTAGGTTGTTAACAATACGTTATAAATGTTGATTTAATATCTTCAAAAGTTCAAATTAATAACATAACAAGTAATTTATGGTAATATACCTACTATACAATTCACAACCCATCGAGATTTAAATTTACACTACGGAAATTACAATTTTGCGAGCGACATAAGGGCGACTTAAAATACCAAATGATGGTATGGGGACTACATCGCATACGGCCAACTTGATTTTAAGCACTTTTTCCTCGGCATTTTTTGTAATAAAAAGCAGCTCAAATGCAAACTTTTAAGATTAGAGAAAAATCAAAAGGCCTTTCCGTGACGTTCGCAAAGACAGGAGTTACAACGTTGAAAAAACCTACCGTAGTCGAAATATGCGTTAAAACCAGAGTCACTTCTTGTAGAACACCAACCTTATATCATTAATAAGTTAATTAAAAATTATTAAAGGGATCAATAATGAACTCAATAGTGCAAACAAGTCTTTAAATAGACATGTCGAGTATGTCGCGTACAATAACGACTAATTGGACGAGTCGCAAAAAAGCCGAAAGACTGCAGCGCAAGTCCTCCGGGACACTTGGCAATTGCCAACTGGTTCTATGAAACATTCATGATGCAATGATTGAGTCGTTCACATCGTGGATCGTAAATTAGAATTTCAAAATGGCCGACTGACAGACCACTGTCAGTTTCTAGGTTACATTAGTAAGACATTTTTAAGTTATTCTGGTTCGCCATGGATATCCATACTAATATTATAAATGGGAAAGTGTGTGTGTGTTTGTTTGTCCGTCTTTCACGGCAAAACGGAGCGACGGATTGAAGTGATTTTTTAAGTGGAGATAGTTGAACGGATGGAGAGTGACATTAGGCTACCTTTTGTCTCATTCTAACCCCCCACTTCCCTAAAATGGGGGGTGGAAGTTTCTATGGAGCATTCCGCAATTTTCAAGGTAGAAAGCTAAAAATTGGTATGCGAACTATTTGTGACTAAAAAAAAATCGTGCATCATTTTTTTTTTGAAATCTGCCCCAACCCCTTAAAAGAGGGGGTGACATTTTATATGGGACTTTTGCAGTTTTCAAGGTAGGAAGCTAAAAATCGGTACACAGACTCTTTGTTACCAACGAAAAATACCTGCCTTATTTTTATTTTAAATCTTCGGTGTTACCCCGAATTTAACACGAGCGAAGCCGCGGGCAAAAGCTAGTATTTTATAATTATGTATTTAAGTTATCTCAAGTTATCTATCTGGTTGTATTAATTACCTTTCGTTGAAAATTAATAACATTTCTCTAATACAGGATGTAATGCAACAGCTTCCGAAAACAGAGAACACAATTGTACTTGTGAAACTTAACAACTTTCCACAAGGAACATATGCCTAAAACGGCAAAAAGATTTGCATATCCATACAAAATGCTTTTAACCAAGGACATTATTATGGAAAGTCCAATTTTTTTGCGTCCTTGGAGTTCATATGTTCCTTGGGTTACGTTGTTCAGTTTCACAAGTAGAATTGTGTTCTCTTTTTTCAGAAGCGGTTGCATTACATACTGTAAGTATATGTTTTTTTTTATTCTCAATTAAAGCCATAGGTACATCTTAAAAGATCAAGTCGGCTCATATGTAATTTTGTATGTATTAAAAATATGCTAAAACTTTTTCAACGGTAATACTTACCTACTCCTGATTGCATATTTTGTGATTTTCTAATATTGAGTAAAAATTAGATTTTATATCTAAAATTATGAATTTATATTAATATCCTTGATTTTCCGATATCTATTGATAATTCCGAGTGACTCTATTCTGAACTTGTAATAATAGAAATAGACAATGCTAAAATGTTATTAAATGTATTATTATGAGTATGTTATGTTATAATTATAGCTGTATTAGATAGAGCGATTAATTTATAAATCAACGCTGCAATGTTTGTGGTACGTGAGCATATAATTATTTTTGCATACAATAAAACGCACGTGCAGTGCGCCTGGAGGCTGCGTACGCGCAGACAGCTTTTTTGCAGCTCATCCACTCGAGTGTGAACCGATTCTTGACTTCAGCCTAAATTATGAGACAATTAAGTCACACATTCTTAAAAATGTTCTTTACATATTCTGAAGTAACTATTTGAACGAAAAAATATCTATTTTAAAGAGTAAAAACAAAATAATCCAATACATTTAACGACCTGAAATTCGTTCGGGGATGATTTATTTGTAGGCAATAAAGATAATTTGAAAACAATGCCCGCGTTCATTCGAATAGCAAAAAGTTTGCCGTTGCAAAATCTGTTAAACTTGTTCCGTCCGGCGAGCAACAGATTCAAACTTTCTTCCTATTCAGAGTGAAATCTATATAGCGCTGTCCTTGTCTTACTGGCTATCCAGCCCACGTGATCCCGTGCGCGACAAGGACGGGGCAACATGAAGACGTCACGCCGGGCGCAGGCGCGCGAGTGTTCTTGCACTTATTTATTTTGTATGCCGCCGCGTCATTTTTTTTATTCCGTTTTCTCGATCCTTACGTCTTTGTTCGGTTCGGTTCGGGGGCGCGCAATCGTCCGCGGCCGGTAAGTTGGATAATTTCTTTATTCCGCCTCGGCACGACCCGCCAGACAATTTTCTGGCCGCATTATTATGAAGTTGATTTGTTTAATAATTTTATTACTATGCGCCCGGTGCTCGTTTTCGTGTTTTGTTTCGTACTTGGCTGCTCCGTTTCGACCGCCAATTGTTTTTGAGTAAACGTGGGAATGCATGCTGATTGGCACATGTTTGACAATATTGAATATTTGACTGTCGAACTATCGATCGCTTGAAGCCATACTCGTCTTTTTTGTTTGAAAACTTCCAGACACATTACGTCACAGAATGCGGTCGGAGTTGGTTCTCGTTTTTATTGCGCGCGGAACCCCACTGCTAAGCCTTGAGGTTCGCGCCGCGATCTCCGCTGCGATTCCGAATACCTTGAATAAGACTGAAAAAAGGTCTTTTGTCGTCTCCCGGCCGGACCGTGTCATTGTCATGTGAGATCGGCTTAGTCTCGACGTGTTAGTTACCCATTTAACAGATCTGTATCGGGCTTACGATTTTTTACTTTTTTCTCTCTTTAGGCTTATTTTTTATTGCCTCCCTTTTAAGTTTTCGAGGTGGTGAAGATATAAAATTTGAGCTCTGGCAAATCGCAATTTTAACTCAAATTCTAAATGTTTCATGTAAACATCTTTCTATCACTAAAGGATAGTCAGAATAGCGACTTATGCTGCTATTGTAGATAAAGTTGACATTCATAATATTAAAATTGCCTACATGGACACCGAATCGCTTTCTAACGTTTTTTTCTCACGGATAAATATGATTGCGTTGGAGTCTTTTATTCTTCGTTTCCGACTTTACTCAGAGAGTACCAGTTTGATAAAACTTTGCGTATAGGGACAGCGCAGTGAAAAGAAACAAACATTTTTATTTTTTTAAAAAGTCTGCTTTATATTTTGATAACCTATTTGTTTAGAACGATCAACAACGGTTCATAATCTACCTATTAAGAAAAAAATAAGTTAAAAAATTAACCTTAACCTGTAAAAAATGCGTTTTTGCTCAACGCTTCCTCTGTTTTAATGAACCCCAGGTTTGGGGTACAATGATACGATGTCTGGGGTACATTGGAACAAGGCTAATAAACATAAAAAAATGGAAAATTCTATATTCACCCCTGCGTCTCTATCTCCTACTGCTTTTGTGTTTTTATCATATCGATGCAATTTTACTGGACTTGGCATTTTAGGTCAGCAGCAGTTCGCAAACTCATACCACATGCTACAAGTTCAACACCTGCTAGCACATCGTTTAACTATGCAAGCTCTTATCGCAATCTAGAGTAATAACGGTGATAAGTCGCAAGAGCTGAATTTCTCGCAAGAGAAAGACAGCTCTTGCGACTTATCACCGTTATTACTTCAAAATCTGTAACAAAAATCTAATAATCTATCCCTGGCATATAATAACGGGGTACAATGAACACTGTCTCATACTCTCAACACTTAGAGCAACCATTGCCCCGTTCCATTGCGCCCCATTAGGTATCTGAACTGAATCTTTTAAAAATATCTTTAAAATTTTGGGTTATGTTTTCCACTCCACATGTATCTAACTGCATTTAATGCGTAAATTGATTAAAATTCATGCAAGAAAATATTACATACCTGTTATTGATACTTTTCTTGTGAAATCAAAAATTATTCATAACGAAATTACAACTTTGGAGCCCTTAAAACTCCAATTATCCTTATCCTTAAAACAATTTTTTTCACATTGAAACTTTGTTGTCGAAGCCCGGTTATATTGCACTGCGCTATCATGTGCCGCATGAGACGCTGTTATTGATCAAAGCAAAAATGCGCGAATTTGTTTCGAATTACGATAATTATCCTCTTTGTTTTTTTGTCTCCGTGTTCCAATGCCCCCCACTTGACCTATACGAAATATCGTTAAGGCTACCTTGGTAGCTGTCAGTATGTTATGTTATGTGTGTGCAAAGTAAAGTCAACTATGTACTGTGTTGTTTTATGACATGAATCTGAATTTCAACTCAAGGGTGGTACCTATAGGTAAACCACTTTTTTGGTCAAGTGTCACCTATACTGGCAAAAAAATGGGTAACGCACTAATGTTATATTATAGTATCGTTGATTAGAGATGCTGCAAACAATGTCACAGTTTTGACAGAAAAAAAGTAGAAAGATCGACAGGGACACACCTTATCGATCTTTCTGTTTTTTTCTGTCTTTCTACTTTCTTCGTTCTTTCTCTATCGCAGAATAGTACGCTGTTGGGTTAATTTTAGTGCTGTTTTAAAATTTTGTAATGCTTATTTATTGGTTATGTTTTACAGGTTGGCAGCGGCGGCAGCGGCTGCGGCGGGAGCCACCAGCGAGTTGAGCTACCTAGCCGCCCTCCACCCCGCCTACCGGCCTGTGCCGTACGACCATCCCTTGTACGGGGCGAACGCTTTAAGAGGTGAGATACTGTGCATGCTATTTTATTGTACGCTTTTGATTTTACAACTCATTAATGTGACGATTTCTGTAGGAAATGCTTTAACAAGTTCACTGCTGGTATTAGCACCAAAATGACATCCTGATCCGATTCTGTTGTCACTATACATGCTATTATCTATTCTGTGATACAGGGCACTTTTTTATCCCGGATGATTTAAAGGACGCTCAGGTCACGGTAGTAGAATGAATTAAACAGTTATAAAAAAAATAATCGCCTTCTAATCGGGAGGTAGCGGTTCGAACCCCGCCACGTACTAAAGTGTTTTCAAATGTTGAATTCATATGTACGTTTATTTGACGGCCGACGCTTTCGGCGAAGGAAAACGTCGTGAGGAAACCAGCACACACCTGCGAAGAAAAAATTTCTTTACAGGTTGTGTCACACATGGGGCAAGTTTCGACATTGTCATTTGCGTTACAAAAAAATTAAGAATTTTTATGTTTTATTTGTAGTATTTACTTTTTTAATGGGCATTGGACATTGATTTTATTGGAAAAAATTAGAGCAACCATTGCCATTATCCAGGATGGAAACAGAGGACAGCGTTTGTATGGGAAAACAGCCCGTACTATTTCCTCGTAGCATTAACGCAGGTCGACCTAGCATAAGCGATCATGGCAGGGCCCCTGTGCATAACAATTTAAGCAGACGACAACAATAATACTCGTCTTACGCCTGGCATGCAGTTCGCGCGAATGAAACACTACGCTGTGATATGATAAATCTGTAACAATACACCGCATTCTCCAAGTCGAAGAGTCATACACAAGTAATAAGCGAGCTGAGTTCCGAGCGAAACAAATACTCCGGCTAAAAAGTTATATCGCTCGCGCTTCACCATTTTAATGACAATAATACGCCGAGCTGGGCGTGATTTATTGTGGCGGTCCCATTATAAGGGTACGTTGTCATTTAGTGTGAATAAACATTTGTTTTAACGGTCGGAAATGTTATTATAATGAAAGTACATTTTCGACTGTGTAAATCTAGCTGAGTTGACGCTGTGCGAATTGAAAGTGAGAACGGAAATTGTTACTGAACTGGTTTGCAGGATTGATTGTTTAATTTACGGACGTGGTTTACGCATATTACTTTTGAAACTTCTCCTGGATTAAAAAATAAATAGTATTTTTAGTAGGTCAACAATAAATAGTATTTTTAATAGAAGGCCTGGCAAATGATTCTGTTGCACCTGCATTGTGGTAACTGGGAGTAGACTCCAAATCCAAAGATTGCTAGTGCGGGCGAGAGAACAGGCGGTACTAGCCATCCTTACCTTGCCGACCTGCAAGGTGCTTTTTCAAGCCTCTTTCCAAGGACCCAGAATTGTAAGGGTGAATACGTGTGCTCGCAGAAAGCCATTTTTTGATCGTGTCACATAGAAATGATTTGATTTGCTAAAACTTGACATGTTGATAAAATATTACAACTTATGTTCCTAATTCTCCATATACTCTAACAAAAATACTATATTAGTTGTAAAAGTTTAAGATAATTCATCATCATCATCATCTCCACGGCTGATACATGTCCCCGCCGAAGGGCTCGACCCTACCTTAAGTTAGGGTGTTTAGCCACTGTTCATATGCTCCCAATTAATTAAATGATCGATAAATAACACCCTGTGGTCTTCTCTCTAACCCTCGCTGGGCTTGTGGGAGACTGTCTTCACATTCCTTCCACCCGCTCACGTGAGACCTATGCTGAGGCTATATTAGGCTGAGGTGTTAATATAAGTGAAGTTAAAAATTGTGACATACAGATCTCTTATCCTAAGTACTTATCTAAAAATTATATAAGACTTCATTGTATATACATTTGTCAGGTACACACACAGTGGATACATAATTTTGATCCAATTAAAACAAACTTAAAAATTCAAGTTTGAAAGTGGTTATGAAATATGTCGACCCATATCATTCTATTCCACTTTCTAAGCGTTCCAACGCGAACGAAGTATTTACGAAAATAAATTGAATGCATCTAGAATTAAATGCCAGCTTCCAATGCATCGACTTCTAATGTATCGAATAGGCGAACCGATTCAATGCACATCTCATAAATGCTCGCAGTCGAGTACACAATCGATACAATTTATCTATACACCAAGTCTTAGTGTTAATTAGGTTCTGCACTCACGACTGGCTACCATACACTTGTGGTAAGCGAACGTGCAAACTAAGACATTTTTCCGTTAGCGTTAAAGTTCCTTTTAGATTCAACGCTTAATTTGATGACAGATACGCAGAAGAGACTATTAAAGGAAAGACCATGTTTGAGTCACGGGTTGAAATTGGCATGTCTCGAATAACGAAGGTATTTCTTTATACAATTAAGACGTTTCTCTCAGAGTTCTGCGTCATTAAAGGTTATAAAGAACGTGGAAATGGTTGCACTTTTATGTGAATATTTTCTAGATGAGATTAGCTTGAAGTAATTACGAGGATGGTTGAAGTATCCGGCTCGAAGGACCAATTACTTATAAGATAGATCTGGTCGAAATCAAAGTCATTTTTATTATGATTTTTACCATGATACTTGAAATTTTGCTAGAAATTATAGCTATGATGAAAAACAAATTATAATGACTATAAGTATCTATTAAATCAAACACCTATCTTTCATCCCGTTGGGCCTATTTTATATGGAAACAGGGAATTTGTGATATTTTTCCTTAACACGCCTCCGCTAGTATTATCTGTGAGCAAGACCGTAGCAGATGCATGCGATGCATTAATGTTGCACTAAAGATGTTGTCCAAGTAATAAGTGATAGCGTGTAAAATCTGAATGCTTGAAAAATTTTCACAATATTACAACTAATAGAGACATAAGGTATATTAAGTGATAAGATTTATAATTAAACTAATTTTGTTAATTCTCAGGCATATTAATTATTTAACAATATACCATATTTGTACGTTATTAATAATTTGTAGACGTAGTTCTTTAAGTATACAAACTGCATATTCTCACGAAAATAATTTGGAATGTCCAGTACTTCAGTACGTTCATCACAGTCATGTTCTTATGGTAATTGTAATCTTTTCACTTAGGCCAACACCTTAAGGTTCGTAGGCTAGTCATCACAAACCTCCATTGCGCATTACCGATTCGCCGTGGACACACGGTTCATTCCATCCAGCCGGTACCGGCTTCGCCGAACCATTAATCAGATAAGCAAATAGAGCTCTGACACAGGAACCCTTTGAATAAGATATGTCAGGTGACAATGAGATATGGTTTCAGTGAAGATGGACGAATGTTCGGTACTTACATCTGTGTAGTTTTTTTCGACTCGTAAACTTACCAATGATGTAATGAAGTGGTTATTTTCTAATATCAAATGTTGCCTTTGCCCTATACGATCAGATATTTATATTATTGAATTAGTTTCCAATAAAATTTCTGCCCTTTTTTCGCATGTTTCTCATGCTGGGAGTAGGTTGTTATCCATATATACATTATTTTTTGTTTTATACAGTACTGTAATAATATTTTCTGAAACTTTCGTATTATATGTATACTCGTAGTTGTAGGATCGCCCACCACGGTTATCAGACGTGTAGGTATTGTTAGAATGTATTTCATAATATCTCTCATTCGTTCATCAACTACGTACAAGTACATATCTATCATCCAATTTCAGATAGTCATACAAAGCTTAAATAGTCATGAGGCGACCTCATGTAAAAGCATAAAACCTACTTTCTGAGAAGAAGGGCTGCAATAGCGCCAAAATTTCGCACTCAGGACAAATGATTTGTACTTATTTTGTATAATTCATACTGTCACAATAATTATTATTCATCGCGTAACTATAATCTAGCCTGAACAAAAAACTGGAAGCATTTTTCTGTGTGACATGACATGTCACACGAGTCTTAAATCAGGTTTTTAAGTCCTTGAACAATAAAGGCACGAAATTTAACCCTTCTTATACCGAAACTGTTTACGAGCTGAATAATGAAAAAAAAATCTGCAACGGTGTCTGTTTACGCGGCAGTCGGTCGCGGCGTGTTCCAGTGTAATGCACCTTTACGCGACGCTCAATTAGCTTCATTTTTTAAACAAGACGGCTCTATTGATGGATTTATGTAAATAGAGCAATCTTCATTTTTATTTATAAATTATATTTAGAAAAAAATTTTTTTTTTGTGTTTTGTAAAAGTAAAGAATAGCAAATAATCTTGTTTTTGATCATCAGGGTCAACAATTTTAAAAAGTGTTATAAGTCATTTGCAGTAATGTGCTGTGTTTAATATTTAGGTGAAATTAAAGTCGTACTTTTCGCCCTTATTCAAAGGTGTATGTGAAGTCAACCAATCCGCACTGGACCAGCGTGGTTTGACTACGGCCTAATCGCCCAAACTAGTTAGGGTAGGCTCGTGCTCCTTGGTGGGGAGTGGGGACGTATATGATGATGATGAAGGTCGTACTCTTACTAGTTGTAAATAATATTATATATTAACAGCTACGAGGAATAAAACAAATCGTTTGCTTGCTTTACTTGCTTGTATTTTACAGATACTTCTAAATAATTTGTAATTTTATATACAGTTATAAATTAATGGCAAGGTTTTCGTTATTTCATCTGGGTGGATTTCAACATTTAGGCATACAAACTTTAAAATAGAATGTTGTGAAAGTATATACAGGAAAGCCGCGGGCGGTCCATATACTGGATGGCGACCGGCGAACAAAAACACCAATCAGTATTTTAATTAATTCAAGAATTCGCTCCAGATAGTTAATTTGATTCAGGATTGGAACAGCTTTGTCTTAATGACTTTATTGTTAAGACCTGTAGGGTGGAATTCATGATGCATAATTTCCTTATTTACTACAAGGGCTAATTGATAATTTGGGATGTAAAGGTCTTTGTTATTGAGAAATTATCGTCGTATTAAGCTACGACAGTCTGTACCAATATTAAGAAGATCAGATTGTATCCCGAAGCAAACCCCATTTAATTGCCAACCTTATTAATTTTAATCATTTGATTACATGATTTTATTATTTTTATTTAATTTTAGATAAATATAAGTATTTACTGCTTGCAGCCATCCAATCAATTTCTTTGGAAGTAATCAGTTTTGACCATGTCTTGCTTACTGTATGTCCTTGTTGTACTCAATTTCATATAAAATAGTGCCTTTGGATGAAATGGCGGAATGATAGTTCGCTGATTAATGTTGAAATTTGTTTAAAGTCTATGCTAGTCATGCCATCAGTAGATTTCACACATTATATTGTCTGCCATAAACTAAACATGAACATATCTGCAATTAATCATTTGTAAAATTATGGTTTGAAATAATATTTTACATCAGAAAAAGAAAGGTTTTATTATCTTATCTAGCTTTATCGTATCTGCTATTGTACTAGATGCAATAGCATCTTTTTATGGACTGGAAAATATATTTGATCCTATTTAAAGATATTTAGATAAACGCAATCTCATCATGTCTGTATAATGCCTTCCCAGGCCAAGTATCTAAAATGACATGTTAAATGATACTATTACAACCTCTAAGAGGCACTATAATCATAAATTATTAATGTTATCACCGTTCGATAGGTTTATTTTAGTTTAGTGGTAGAGACACGGCTCGCTTTCGCGGTGTCACGTCGACGTGGTCAGAACTTGGAATTGACGGCCTAGTTTCTGTGCTTTAAAGGAGTTTGTGGCTTTGTAGCTTCACTTGTAATAAGCTATTGTTGAAGATAAGTCGACGTCTTTTCATTAATAATTGAATAGTAACTTTTTACAATTAAAAGGGATATTTCCTCTCTATCATGCATAAAATTTACTACCTATGATATTTACTATTAAAATTTGCATGTTTTCAATATTGTTCTGATCATTATTATCTCTATTAATTTTATTGCTTGTTTAAAAAAGCAATGAAAAGGCATCCGTCATTTCATTTGTGTCATTTAAAGGTCTACAAATGAACAGGTGTTCTACTAAAAAGATTATATAACCAAATATACACGGCCGTAAAACTTGCGCATAGAATATCCTTATGAGATATCAGAAAAGACTGGTCAATTCAATGTACCTAAAATAAATAAAAATAAATATCCCGATTATGACGAATCTAATAGTCCTTATTTAAAGTTATAACGGATTGACATCCTTTTATTCTTAGACTTGTGAGGGTAAGATAATAATTGTATTTTTTATCTAATTCATCATCAAACGCATTTGCTTAACTGATAAATACTATGGTGTAAACATATTGCACTTAAAGTTAATCAGGACTCAATCTAAGTGCGCTTGATTACTCCCAAAATTCTCGGTCCAGCTGCTTCAGCCGACTGCAAAATTTCGCAACCGAAGTGACAAGCCGAAACTTAATAACTTACTCAGAAATACAACAGCAAATTGGGAGCCGAGTCGCCGGACCGGCTCTGTAACCCTATACTGCCTTACCGAACGCTCCGACACATATAAATTGAATTTTTATTCAAATCGAGTCTACGTGCTGCGATAAAGCCCCCTTAAAACAAATAAGCACTTACTCATGAGAATCAAACGAAAATACACTTTAAATACTCCTGCTAAAGGTGAATATATCTCGACTAAAATTAAAGAGTATGATACAGACCACAACAACCTTTACAGCTGCAGTCACAGAGTTGTTGTTTCAGAACTAAGTGATCTCAATACACTACTTTTAGCGTAACACTTCGACGCTACCGTAAGAAATCAAGTCCCTCGCGCGGGGAAGATATTTCAGACTCTGGAAAAGAATACAGTAGAACTAGTATTGAACATGACAATACCTGTAATAATACAGTAAATAACCTATGTAAACTGCGATTACTCTCTACACGTATATAAAATGCAATGTATAGGTTCAATGTGACAGTTTCTCTCGTTATATAGCGGTATAGTTCTTTCTGTGAGTGTAGATCAACAGGTGTTTATTTTTAAATGTAATCAGGTAAGATATTTATGTAGTTGATTCAACTTTACATGCACTATAGCAATTATTATCAAGACTTGATTATAATAGCTACATATTATCAGATGTCTAATTAAAGATATAATATTCTAAATACTTTGAAAATATTTAAGGGTAAACATCAAACGATAGAAGACCTGTGATACAACCCAAACTGAGACATTTATTGGAAATACTCGTTAAAGCCCCATTTTATAAACATGTATTAATTGTTTTCAATCAATGCTCTTTTAATATATTTTTTTTCTGATCAGTATATTTTAATTAATTAAAAAAATTTATTATTAATTAAAAAAATCAAAATCAAAAATAATGAAACACTGTATAAGCTTCTGTAATTCAAAATTACGCAGCTAAAAGATCAGCAAGGATAACTAGAATTATTAATGTGTGTAAATGATATGCATTGCGTATTCCTTATAAATAAAGTTGTTTGCACGGAGACCCATCATTATGCAGTTTTTTCTCTCCGAAAATGTTAATCACGATATTTACCCGTCCCAAGTTTTTGCTCGGTGGTATCTTATGAAACATTTTAATAATATTACTAAATGACACGTGTGCCGATTTCTTGGGCTTAATTTAGGTGTAATTTATTTAAAGTACACCATTTCAATATCGAATCATCCCGACTGAATCGAAAGCAATAATTTATATAGAAATATCTTGATATGCAAACGCAATCATAACAATCGCGCAACGCAGTTTCGTTTAAAGAAATGAAATCATAAAAGTCGATGTACCGTAAAATTCTTATAACGATATGCATTATGCAGCACATATTGATACTCTATATGTCTTCATCCTTCGATAATCGTAAATTAAGAACCGAACCTCGTTTAACTGAGCGTAAAAACTGTGCGCCAGAGATTGAGAGTTCATGTTACTCCTAAAAATAAAAACGAAAAATTATGTCCAACGAACCGATTGTGAAACAGAGAACGGATTATGGTCGTCAAAGAATCTAATAAATTCATGTGAAAGTGGATGGTTTGTAAAAAATAATATTTTCACTGGTTCTTGTTAATGACGATATTGTGATTCATAGAATGAAGCAGGAATTTCGATTATTGTTTTATTGCATTAAAATGAAAATCTAGTTCTACATATTTGGTTTAACTCATTTGTTCATAATTTTAAATGTGTCAAAGTTTTTGCAACCAAACCAATTTACAAAATGTCGTAAACGAAGTTGACACCTTCGTTAATTTTTTACTGCTTTTCTTGAACTGTGGGTCCAAAACTTAATCTTTGTCAACGAGCGAAAGAGGATCGAAACGAGTTTTAGAAGGAGACGCAACATGCGCCCGAGCATGACAAGTGACCGGATTAATGCATTTTAAACGAAGAAGGCTTAATTTTCATCTGGAACGCTTTAATTGAATGATTTAATGGCTACTTTTTCTTTAGAAACAAACAAAACCCATAGTGATAAAATACTATACTCAGATCTGAAATGGTTAATGATCGTCTAAATATCTGACCTAAGGATTCAAAATTAAGTTGCGAAATTTACATTATAAATATTATTTCCGATCATTTATCAGTCGTTTGAATGCGTTGCCGCTCCCTTTAGTCGAGTGAATGTAGTAAGGTGCGACTAATGGAGTTTACCGCATTTATATATCTGTGATGAGTTAGAAGCTAGAATAAAACCCAACACCCACCTGTTTCGCCAAAGTGATATACCTAGTTTGTCAACCCCTCTTCGTCAAAGAAGTTTCCAGGTTGAAATAATATCTTTAAGAATGTTGATATTTGATAAAATTGCTAATGTTACATTATTAGCAAACCTCAGTTCATACTCATAATCGAGTCTATTTGTTAAATAGGAAATAAGTTCGTGGGTTATTCTGTTCACTATGAACACTTCATTGAATATAATTAAGTATACTCAGTTATCAACAAGGAAATTATTGACATCATCGCCGGATCTCTTAAGTATAAATTATAATTTGATACCTATTTATCACCGGGCCTTTAATCCACCGCACCATGCCCCCGGCTGATATAGGTAATATCCCCAACAGCATGATTGATATTGACCATATCCAAAGCCCTAAGATAGAATTACCCGCTGAGCTTGAAACGTTCAATACATTTTAATAAATAACCCTTACGGTCTCGCTAATAGCGATAATTTCTTTATTCGTGCCTTTTGTGTGTTAATACGAATGAGGCAATTCATATTTATTAAGTTTTATATCGCTCGTGTAGTTAAATTTGTCTTTAAGGTTATATCGTCATCAGTCATGTAACTATCTTGTTTGGGGCTAATATTTAAAAGATTTCGTATCAAAGATTGTTGTCTGGAATTCTAAAATGAGATATTTTTCTTTTTCTTAATTATATTAGTCGCATCGTTTCGTTTTATATTATGTTGATTAGCAAGCTGTATTGATTCCATATACATAAAATGTTTATCTTCGTCGCTACAATGAAAGTGTAAAGCTGTTTTTTACTTTATCACACAATAAGAATGACCGAAATTAAAACGAATTAAATTAGGGGCACTGAACCATTAGGGAGTCAAAAATATTTTTAAGTTTTTGCAACTTAGAGTTTGTTGATTGATTTGCCAAATGTTAGTGTTGAAGTATCTATAATTTGATATTAAACGTTTTCGCAAATGGAAAAATGTGTTGGACGTTAATCTTATACAATTTGTTCGGCCGTAAACCTGTTCGATCGAGTCGATCATGATCGATGAAAAAACTCCGTCGGTACTGATTGATCCGGTCTCAGATTGAGACATCTTTGAAACGAGTTCCGTACGCTGGCGTAGGCTTATTGGGCTTGGGGAAACGCATAAGTTGAAGCGATTTGTAAATAAGACCAGCGTATTTGGTCAGTGTTAGTGTGCTACTGTTTTAATCTTGTAATGTAACTAAACTCGCTTTTACAAATTGTCAACTACTAAGTACTACACCCAATATCCCTGAATTACCTCTGAAAGAGACGGTTGTTATTGTAATCATTTTAACCCATACTGGATTTAAATAAATTAAGAAGCTAGATTTACAGATTTACAGAGCATCATTATCATAGCTGAACTAGATAAAAAGAAAATATATTTCATTTGTCAAATTTAAGTATTTGTTGCTATACGTGTCGTCAAAAATAGAACTGGCGGATAATTTCATTAATAAGAAATATACGGAAAATCTAGCTAAAAAATAATTTTATATTTGTTCAATTACTGTTTTCATGTTACATGCTCATGCTACATGCTGTTTATACTCATGGTAGCGCATAAAAACAAGCTGGAACCATCAGCTTTAAAGATAATGATCATGCAGATAACGCTTTGTGAAAACGTCTAGATAATTTATTTCATACTTCTTTTCAAGGCTCCTTATTTTAATTTAACGCTGTGTACGGGTCATTACCGCGCTCGGTTCTCTTCTTGGATGAAGAGGAATTGACCTACTTACCACACTGCTGGTCAGACTGGTTGGTGCAGGGTATTCATTTGAGTTTTCCATCTCCTCGCATAGGTGTCATTATGTCAAAATTTCTTAGTTGGTGCCTATGACATCCGCGGGGGAATAGGAGCGGTGATACATGTATTCCAAATCAGTCACCAAAGAATATATTTTATTATCTTTCATACATTTTTGGA
This sequence comes from Schoenobius gigantellus, assembly GCA_963935595.1. Classification (NCBI taxonomy): domain Eukaryota; kingdom Metazoa; phylum Arthropoda; class Insecta; order Lepidoptera; family Crambidae; genus Schoenobius; species Schoenobius gigantellus. The sequence continues at coordinate 54,734,790 of OZ012542.1, read as the reverse complement.
TATGCATCTTTTTGTACCAACCCGCACTTGGCCAGCGTGGTTGACTAAGGCCTAATCGCCTTATAGTTTAGGGTAGGCTCGAGCCCCTCGGTGGGGACGTATATGAGCTGTTGATGATGATGATCTTTTTGTAAACAATAATATCCCTTTGAACGTGAACATAACTTACAGGTAATGATGATATTTAATCACATTGTTTTTTTGTATATTGCGACTAACATTTGTAATTGATGGGATTGATTGATTATTTCGTATCACTTAATTAAGTTCATAATGAAATCACTTCCATACTTTTTCATTTTAGCCTCATTTGAAAATTTGCAACAATAAACCCATATAGTTACTAATTGAATTCGTAAATAAAGTCATTATAAAAAATATAATATTTGATATTCTGTACAGATTTTTCTATAAATGAATGTTAAATGAACAGTTTATTTGCAGTGTGTATGCTTATTGTCTAAAGTAGTTTCAAATGTTAGAAGATGTCAATTTGTATTAAATTACTAGATAAAAAAATATTATTTGCAAAGAGCATCGTAACTTTCATTATTGATTTTAGACTAATTACTAAATACTAAAAGCGTCCGCTCATCACTTGCACCAGAGTCTAGCGCCCACGCCACACTTAAATAATTGTTCCCAGAAAGCATTGACTCTCGAGTTTTTTCGTCTCACTTAGGAATCTCACTCGAATGGCTTTCACGATTAACGTAGTTGTTATTTCTGTTATTTAGGGCTTAGGACAATATATTTCAAAGGACCCTACTGCGTCTGCATACGCAATAAGAAGGATAAGTTGAATTAGCGCTGCGTCAATTTGAACCTTATTATTTGGGCGTTAAACGCGGCTACTTCACAAAATCGATGCGTAAAATTATCATTTTAATGGAGTCAATACTTGATGGTAATAAACCGTTTATGTTATTGTCAGTAGTACGCGATTGCGCGGTCGTTTTAATATTGGCCGTTGCTTCAGTTTGTGTGTGCAATTATTGTTATTTTTTATTACACACACAAGCTGCAAGCTAAATGTCACAATTTTTGCTGGTCGTGTTACGTGCATTTGTGGTATTATAAGTGGCGGTCGGGAATGAAAGGAGAATAAGAATATTTTGATTGCTCTAAATAAAAATGAAGATATACCTACCTACTGTATCCTGTTTCAAATAAACGTTGCGCCTATCGGGTAGTATTAACATACTGTTTTTCACATCTTTACACTACGATCAATCATGATAAAAGAGACTCTACGAAAATTAATGTATGTATAACTTGCACATTATACTATGGTTTATTATGAGTTGTAAATTGATTAGCGGTACCAATGATTAAGATAAAGTATTGTCACGGTAATACTATTACCGTGACAATACTTTATTCCGTAAAGACACTCATTACATACAACGAAAAAGAAACAGCAAAAAGCAGAATTATTGCTATATAGAAATCTCTTCAAGGCAATCATAGAAAACGGAGATAAAAAGGAAGGTAACAAAAGAAGGTAGGAATAGGATAGTGCAAAATTTAATGCTTGGTAATGGAAAGTGGATAATAAAAGAAATTTACATTAACATGATAAATAACAATACAGGTATATGAAATATACCTACAATACAAGTATCAAAGTTCAATAAAGTGTTTCTTCACTATAGTGGCTTAAAAGATTTCTTCTCTTTATTAAAGACTTTAATCACAATGTGACTGTATGTATCGGCCTTCCTTATGCCTTTAAAGATGTTCCTCATAATGAAATTAATTTATTCAATAGATTCATTCAAAAATAAAACTAAGACTCCGCGCATAAATTTCTTTTCTGGGAATATCCTGTCTCAAAATTCAGAGTGACCTTTCTCATTGTGATGCAATACGTGATCTAAGCGCAAAATCTTACTATCCTTTCATTAATGTCCTATAACGAAATGTAAAGAGGAAAATAAATAGTTTAATATTATTATTCTTGCCCACACGTTAATCGGTATAACACAATTGTCCGTAAAATCGATTAGGCCCGGAATCGATTGAGCCGTTTATAATATTAATTCGTAAATTGGTTACAAGTTAGGCGATTATCTATGCATATTTATTCAATTTAGTTTCCATTTTTTTCTAAATATTTTATCACTTTTAATTTATCTAAATGTTGTAAGTTAATAAAATTGTTTCGAAGATCGGTCTGCGATTTTGCGAAATAGCTAAGTAAAAGGCGGTAGTGTTTCTTTGTATATTTAGGTATACTAATTACCTTAAATTACCATTGTTTAAAACACACTTTAAGTAACTGTTTGTTTATTTCGGAGGGCCATATTTACTATTTCATATTACATAATATTTTGGATATCGATCGTTATACTTACTAAGTTTTTTCCACCTCGTAATAAAAAATAGAGTTACTCTGTACGTTGGTGAATTCACATCGTGATTTCATAGAAAAGTATTTTTATAGTCAATTCATTGGTGAAATCCAATATGCGTAAACATAAACAGCTTCGCGTCATCTGCTCCTACGTCTAATTATACAACATGTCAACTCAAGTTCACGTTGGGAAACATAAATCACCCCGCCCAGCTCCGAACCCCGGACCAGGCGGTTCCTGGAACGCTAATTAACAAGTTAACACGTGTTTTTGTGCGAACGTCGGATTATTTACATCCTTAAGTACCGCGCACTTCCGTATTTGGTTGCGTACGTGCAGTTTTGCGATTTTTCGACGCAGCTTTTGAAATATTCACTCGGTTACTCGTTTCGGTCCATTCAGTGCTTCCAGTTGCACAAATTCGATTATTTTTCGCAATCAATCTGTGGAAAATTTATTATATTGACCATTGATTTACTACCAAACGTAGATAACGCATGAACGTTCGAGAAGTGGGCCGGTGAAGAAATGCCCAATCGCGACTCGTGCAGTTCTTTTCCATAGTTACTAAAACATATACAAAATACGGTCCTTTCTTTATGGTAATTTTAATTCGGGCGTGCATATTCAACAATATATCAGCGAGTACAAATGTATAGTCGATTAGGTGACAGATTTCAAGCGCGTTTTTGTATGAAGTGCTCTATCTATGTTTGGTAGTAAATCAATGATATTGACTTAAAATTACGAATGACTGACAAAATGCAATACTATCTAAACATACTAAGAAACTAAGGGGCCAATAGGAACGCTACTGCATACGCTGACAACGTTAACCTCTTTGGATAGCCAAACTAATCCGTTGACAGAGGTAACTGCCAGCCCTTCGGTTACCGGAGGCTTCTGTCAGTAGTGGCTAATAATTCCATCACTAATTTTATATAGCCTCCAGTCCCCACGCGGTCCATTGTTTCGGCAAACATCAAAAATATATAATTTGGACCTATGTTACAATATTTAAACGGAGGATGTGAGGACGTCAAGGTGTCCGATATCTTTATTAATAAATATTTTTATCTTCTTAAACGTCACATGTTGTTTAAATAAAAAGTTTCTATTATAAATCAGACTGATTCTGACTCGATATTCTGGTTGGACACAAATGCGATTTCTATTCACCAGTTTCTCCCGGCAAAATTGACTATGTCCCTTTTTTCTGGTCAGAAAATTCTCGTTAGTAACTCGGAGTCTGAAAATGTCCGAATGGGCTCGCTTCCTATTTCATGAGATATAGAACAGTTGGTGAAGAACTTTCAGCAAACAACCTACATATTAATAAGCGGTTACTGCGATTTTTAGTAAGACGATTTCGACGACGACGACGACGACGATTCGAAGCTCTTTTCACACAGCACTAGAGTTCAGACAATACCCACCATAATAAGCTCTGGCAATAACCTACACCATTGACACAACACTACGACAACGTGCCTTTATTTGGCTGCGATATCCTGTGACTCGATATCCGGTAGCTACGATATTCTGTGAAGGAACAGGTTACTAAATAGTTAGGTAATGTGTAAGTGGAGTTACTTCCCAAGTCGAACTGCCTATAGAGTGATCAACCAGGTCTGAGTTGTGATGATGATGATGGGACTACTAGTGGAGTAGTCCCATCATCATCATTACAGCTCATACACGTCCCCCCGGAGGGGCTCGAGCCTACCCTATGTTAGGGTGATTAGGCCTTAGTCAATCACGCTGGCCCAGTGCGGATTGGTCGACTTCACATACACCATTGAATTTCTTCGCAGATGTATGCAGGTTGCCTCACGATGTTTTCCTTGAACTCAAAAATACATATGAAACTCGAAACCAAAAACACATTAGAACATGGCGGCCTCGAACCCTGGACTATCTGGGCGTAGATTATCTGCTCATATTCACTTTCACTTTTAAAATAAATATGATAAGAAGATGTCATTAGCTTATTGCGTACTAAAACAAATAGGGCCGATCAATCAAAGACACAAGTGATCTAAAAAAATTAAGCTTAGATTAAGCAGTATGCGTATCAATTTAAGTGGCACTCAATTTAATCATGATCGATAGACTAAGTGAACGATTTTAAAGCAGTAGAAGTTATTATATTTGTAATGTTATATTACCATGTAAGATTATCATTATACATAGTAAAGTGAGATATATTAAGCCATGACAGATACATCCATAAGGCGGCACCCGCCAGTGATAACTCTCGGGTTTCGTAGTGGTGGAATAGGTGTTTATAACCAAAGCTGTATGACTGTACACCCGGGGGAAAGTAAGGGGTGGATAGCAGGAATAGTTGCTGTTCATCCGAGGTTGGCCTTAACCTGCAATGATTGTATAAAAAAAAAATTAACTTACTATAATAGTCAACTTATAACTTAAACAAGTATCGATCTTTTTATAATTATAAAAACATTTTATTATTTATTCAAATGAGACGTCAACCGTGTTCAAATACAATAGCAAATTAATGTATTTCATGTTTATTAATCGGTCAATTCGATACCCAGTAGTGAACAAAACGTAGTCCTAACCGTACCCAGAGAACAGAACTTATATTCTGTGACAGAACTAAAAAATAAGCAAAAATTCATAAACGAGGATACATTATGAATAACTCATCGATGTCGAGAGAAGGACAGGTAGATATCTCTCTGTGTGCGAGCGGGACATCCCCCGCATCCAGGTATAGTAATTATACAGTTAAGTTATAATTTTACGTTTATGTGCGTTAAGCGCGGTGATTTATTTTTTACATTATAGCTTAGATTAACACATTTGTTAGTTTATGGTTCCTGCCTAGCCAAATTATAACATCATTAGCACAAGCTATGAGTGTCAAGTTGTTAAAATAGTCGATTAAGAATGTCGGTAATTTATCTAAAAAGATTTTATGTCTTGGTGAACAGGTTTTTTTTTTCGATCGACTTCGTTTAATTCGACTTTGTCATGAGAAAAAAATATTATTATTTAAAGCTTTTCATCAAAATAATGGTGGTTTTAGGTCATAGTAACAAATATAATAAAAATACTTACATACTCGTATCATACATCTATTTCATTATTTAATCTCTAAATTGTGTCACCGAACTAAGTAGTTAGAGTCAGGGCATAAATACTGCGTTGCGTCGGTCAAATATCTATAGATGTTGCATGGAAACTCCATATACTTACCTATATTAATTTTATGCACTAATTAAAACAATTGAGCGGTGACTAAGAATTTGTCCAAACAAGTTAACTTGAGCTCTTAAAAAATATTAGTGTAAAAAATATATAAATTGGGTGAAACAGTGACGTCGGTGGCGCTGTGGCCTCGGCACTGGACTGTGCTCCGTGTAGAATCGGGAGGCCCGCGATCGATCCTGCCATGTACCAATGTGTTTTTCGTTTCACAATTTTTCATATGTAAGTACATTTATCTGACGCTCCTACGGTGAAGGAAAACATCGTGAGGAAACCTGCATTCACCTGCGAAGTAATTCAAAGGTGTATGTGAAGTCAACCAATCGGCACTGGGCCAGCGTGGTTTGACTAAGGCCTAATCGCCTTAACTACGAGTAGTTAGGGTAGGCTCGGGCCCCTCGGTGGGAACGTATGATGAGCGAGAGCTGTGATGATGAAACAGTGATAGAAAAAGTACGTTGACTATATTCTTACATCGCGACATCGACTTAAAAACTACAAATTCCACTGCCAGCGGCCGCTTAATTGTAGGGATACTACCCAAACGAGGCATGTTATTGTAAATCGTCAAAACACTAGCAAATACCAAATAGCACTGTTTGAATATACAATGACCGATATCGGCCAGTTAATTCTGATGGTAACCGGAGGATAAAGACCGACATTAAACGTCCGAATGAGTTTTTAACGCACTATAATTAGAAGGCGAGAGATCTTTTATACCTTTTTTGCCGTTCTCAGAAGCTGTTATGAAGATATGCGCTTAAAACGGTCTACCTGCGTTACAGCCTTTGATTAGAGCATAAAAACCTTGTTAGAATAAACGCCAGACCCCGCAGTTTGCCGACTTGTCCATACTAATCGGTTTATGACAGTTGATGGCATGTCATGCTTTTTTAAAAATGAATACAGCTGTAACATCACCTTGAATGTTTGCCGAAGCATTATCTTAGTCATGACTACAAAAAGTGGTGTCTAGATTAAATTTTGAATTTAGTTTTATATCAAGCTATAAGTCCTACCAGTTTTCTCGTTGAATGTGTTGTCGTACGTATTGTTTTTGGTTTGATGCTATGATGCTATTATAATCTTGTAGACTTTATGTAGCAGTGCCTTTAATAAAGTTATTAAAAATTGACTTGATTTTCTCTTGAACAAATACAAGATAAGACACAAATAGATAAATTTCATTTCTTAAACCACCAATATATCTTATTTGCCTTTATTTCAATATAAGTATTTTGCCATCACATCCATTAAGGTTGGCTGGCAAAAATCTCTAATTTGAATTAGCCTTCTTAAGAACATGTTATTTACAATATTATTATTTTCATATTTGTTTATGTGTACCAAAAAGTATTATTAATATAATAAAATAATTATAGAAGTGATTTTTTTACATCGCCTCTAATTTTTAAACTGAGTTGAGCCATTCGCACATGTGTGATTTTGTGACATACTCGAAACACGTAAGAGACAAATTATATATTTAACGTTCCGTAAAAATACTCACGACCATAATATCTTCGTTACAAATTCATGCCGGTGACACCTTTATCTCGCCGCATGTTGAATAACAAAATCTTTATTCTATAACAAAACTCACCTCGAACTCACTACGTAAGTCACGTATCTTGATGTCTATTTCATACATGGATTTTAGGTACACTCTGAGCACACCAAGCATATTACCTCTAAAATGTAACCAATTTAGTTTCAAACCAAACATTTTTGGCAGATAAGTGTAATGTAACCTTTGTAACAGAATTCTCTTAAAAGCTTGCATTCCTAAGTAAGGAAACTCTTATTGTATGCAGTGACTGTTTTAATAGGTGTGTGTGGCTTGCAAAATATATTTCCTTGTTGAATTAGTATAAAAGTGTTTTAGGTAATTCCTTTTTTATCTATACAAATAAATAAAATGGAAGTGTCTGTTTGTAATGTCAAAATAACAAGTTTTTACTAATTGGGTATGAATGTATATCGGGTACCAATAACAAAAACACAATTTAAAAAATGTTTGTCTGTCTGTTTGTTTGTTTGTTCCCGCTTATCTCCGGAACGGCTGGACCGATTTTGACGGGACTTTCACTAATAGATAGCTAATTATATAAGGTATAACATAGGATATTATTTATCAAGATCTTTAAAAAAATTGCGTACAAAAAATTTAAATGCTGCCAAAAGTTACTTTTCCACGTAATTTATATAAAGCATTAAATTTTTCGTGAGATATATCTCATTCTCACGAGCTACTGAAAGAGACGGAAAATGAAGCGAGTTTCCGGAATAGTTCAACCGGACTCCCTAATTCGAATGCTCATTAGTATAACCCGGGGATAGTCGCCGCGGCCGGTACCAAAGAAACCGCCGAACCGAGCCATTGACATTCATATTTCAACTCCGGCGCGACGATACCCCTAGACTCGATAGGTACCTAATTTAACGCCCAATCGACTCAGATAAAAATTAATATATCAATTCCTAATCGACTCGCGAACGCAGCACGCAAAAACAAACCTAACGACACACGCCGACCGATCGATATTCAGCTTCGATTGAACAGTATAAAGATAGTTTTTGTGTGAGTTTTTTGCGTGCGGTTAAGGCAATGTCGTTAGGGTGACCATTCACCTAATGGAATTCGAGCCGGTCCAGCTTAGCGTACCCGTTCGATGATGGGTATTTTTGTTTTTTTTTACTTTTAAACAACAATTCAGGATTCTTACAATGGATGAAGACATAAAAATTTCGGTGAGTCGACTCGCGGTGCGTCAAAAGAGACCACACGGTTAACGCGCGGCTCTTGCGTAGCTTGCTGCGTTTTCATGTTGGGCGAGCTCGCCAAATTGGTGGTCTCTCACGCCTTTAACCATCAGCCTATTATTTCGGGCCGAAACGACCGACCGACGGCAAAGGAGCGTGATCAACAAATCAAAGTCGTTTTTACCTTTTTTCGGTTCGGACCCAAGTGTTTGTTTTCAAGCGTATTATATGTGATTATTCAAGAGATTCGTGGCTGAAATGACGCCGCCGAAGCAGCTTGATTAAGTTGATTAATAGCCCAAAACTATATGGTTGGGTACGAGGTACGAGCGCCATGGCGGTCAATTAAGTTATGACTTACAATATTATGATGAAATTTTGTGATGGGGCTCCTGTTTCTTTTATGAAAATGGTAATCTTATTTAAATGCGATATTGAAGAGATTGTTATAAAATAATGTATCTACGATGAAAAAATATTTTAACTAAATGGTATGAAAATGTCTTTTAAAAATAATTGATTAACATAAGTTAAATCTAGGTTAAATTTGCAGTACCTACTTTTATTAGTAGAGATTCTGTACCAGAATCGTCTGCATGTATCTCTATCTCACCTATTTCTGCCAAGCAGCGGTGCTTGCATTGCTGTGTTCCGGTTTAGACAGGCAGTGTAATTACTAGATACTGTGTGATGTTATGTGACATGTTTTAACAAGGAATATTGGCGTCCTTGCAGGCCTATTACCTACCGATCTCATGGTTTTCCAATGATATCATATGATATCATTGTGCAAGGTGAAAACTACGATTTTCGGTCAGATTTTTGATTATTCGTTCATTATATCACGATGACATCATTGAAATTATCGTTTGTTCGCATAAGGACAGTTTCTCAAAAATACATTTATTCTCAAAAGGACAAATATACTGATGATGATGCAAAATATGACAAGATCGGTAATACGAAATGAAGCATTTCATGAGTTCTTTATCTCAATATTTATACCATGTCATACGACGAAAGATCCATAATTGGCCTCCTGAAGACTGTAGCCACTGAGTATGAGGCGGAGGGAGCATACCATGAACTGAAATATAGAATGAAAAATAGTAATATGAAATTATAATAATGATAGGTATTTTCTCAAAAGTATTAAATGATATTACTTTATTAGCTACGTACGAGTCTTCGCTGCAAAATTTTATCGAGTTGTGTGCAATTTGTATAACAGTTTCTAGAATAAGCACACATAAAATGATTAAGATTGTCTTGAAACATATGAATCATTATACCCTAACGGAAAACATTGTATTACTACAGCACTCGTCCGCAACTTTGTCAATTACCGTGACTTTGTTTATGGACGAAGACGTAGGCTGACCAATTAAATGCCATGTGTCGGGACATTCTCAATTTAGTATTGCAATCTGTTCTCGGGGAACGGTCATAAAAGACGTTTGCGGCTATTATTAATCTAAGTTGGCGTTAAGCGGCCACTTTATATTCGAGTTGATCCAACTTGTTGACATCTCAATCTGCTGTTATGGCGGTGGGGCGACCAAGTTACGGACGATTTGTGACTTTGCGAGAGCGTTTTCATGAAAACAGCGCCTGCTCTGATTTGATTGGTAGTCTGTTTAGTTTTAATTTCTTGTTGGATCGTAACTCAGTTGCGCTGTGAACACGTGCTGGAGAACCAGTACATTTGATATTGCGCTTTATTTATAGCTGCTATGTGTGTGCGTTCCATTAGTTTGATAGTGAATAACTTTGGACAAAAAATGACGTTGTATTCAAATACTTTTCCTTTTGTTCCAGGCTTAGAATATTTAAGTGCAGCGAGAAGTCTACATCCTGAGCTTCATGCGGGCAGTACACTCGCGAGTCAAGATTTCCAACTTAGTTTAGAGGGTGAGATGCTTCTAAAATTTCAACTTTTCTAAATATACCCAGATTCTAATGTATTTATTCCGTGATGTTACCTACGAGATTGTCGTTCTGGCTACAAGGCCGCCTTTTGTTTACTATTTTCTCATATCACAATATTGTTGTAAGCTTTAATATACATATTAAATGTGAGCAATGAATCATTCAATTAGTCCAGTATTAAAAGTCGAATTTGTTAATTTTCTTGTTATGTTGTGCGTTAAAGCTTACTACAAAGTAACGCATTACGATAATAAGGTTATAGACGTACTCTGTTCGGTTGAAATCTGATTCTTTTGGCCTCTATATTAAGCTTTCAAATATTATTATATAGGTATTTGAAAAGAGCAACACTAGAGTTGCTGGCCCGCTCTATTCGGGGAAGTCAGCATTCCGAGTGATTATTCCGGTAGATTATTATGACGCATTAGTTTTGACGTTTCCAATTGCAGGTACGTTTGATACTGACGAAAAGAAATTGTTGATTTCATTTCCAATAATAACTTGTCTCCAGGCTCACGAATAGCGTCCCCGACTCGCCTCAGGCTGTCCGGCGGCGCGATCGGCGCGTCCGCCAACCGTAAGAGGGCGGTCTCCTGGAGCCCGTACTCCGCCGAGTCGCTGGACCTGGCGGCGGTCATCAGGGCGTCCCCCGCCAGCCTGGCGGTGCGCGCGCCGTCCGCCGCCTCCACCGGGAGCTATGGTCACCTTAGCGCCGGTAATTATTATTGATGTTAGCTTACCTCGAAAATCTTACACGAACTATTTATTGAGTTGTACACAGCGCGGCGATAGAAAAACGTTTTTGGATTTCTTTAATAGTGCATTGTGCTAATGATGGTCACTAAAGACTGTATTATACTGTCATTTAAAATGGAGGAAAGTCCTTTAAATAAATATGAAACTATTGAACAATGAATTCTGTGATCCACTGGTAGAACGACATCTTAGTTTACTTGACTAGCTAATTCGTATTGACTGGTTTGTCAATATACCGTCAATGCTGCCATCATAATTCGGTTGCAGACATGCCGCAGACAACTGTAGGTATATGTGGAGGTACAAACTGCGCCAATTGGTCTGCTCAATAGAGCAATAAATCCTATATATCATTCTTATGTTTGAAATTTCGTTCCATTACTGAAGTAAAGTAGCATCAACATCCTATCAAATTAAAATATTCTTTATTCAAATGTGACTTGAGAGCTCTTTTGAATCGTCCATATTTTTTACCTACAACCTACCCATTCAGGACATTTTTTTCTGATAAGAAGAATGGGCGCAAGAAACTTACCAGCTTCATCATAAGTACAGACATTCAACATAAAATATGTCGATACCGTACAAAGCAATATTTGTTTACATAAATTGTTATACACAAAACTAATATAATGTCCTACTAACGTCTATATATTAAATTCTCTAAATCTCTTAGGGCCGGTTTTTCGATCGATAGCAAAGCATTAGTAATAAGAAATTAAAACCGAGCCTAGTTTATGAGCCATAAATGTCCTTTATGAGGTGTACCTACGGTCCTACGAATACTTTGCTATTCGAAACACCGACCCTAAGAGCAGTGGCGTAACATAGGCTGGTAGGGCTGGCAAAATGCTACGGGCCACCGACCTGAGAGGGCCCCGGCCCAAGAGGCCGCTTACTCAGATATATAGATACCTTTCTAACAAAATTTTGTAGGTACAAAATCAAAACTATATTTTTTTACGTACTTAAAATCAATTTAAGTGAAACACAACTAAATACCATAAATAATATACACTCGCGAGCAAAAGTTTGGAATCAGTTACTTGAAATTGGGTCCGCGTGATCTTGCTTACTAAATAAATTTTTAATAATCATAAAAATGACATCATGTTAAAGGTGCAACTGTCCACGTTAAATCGATTTAAAATTAATTCATATCGAGCCCGTAATTGTGGAGTTATCCCGGATTAAGTGAAGGAGGTAGGAAAACAAGGAAATAGGGAAGAATAATGAATGAATAAAACAACAAAAATTATTAAATAAAAATTTTATTTATCTTTAAAAATAAGTGTCAATATTTTGTGTTCCCTCACCTCGCCCTAATAACTGCTCCAAGACGATTCTTCATAGACCTGATCAGCTTCTGAATTGATTCTTGTGAAATACCTTCCCACTCCTCAATCAACGCTGATTTCAGCTCATTCAGACATGAAGGAGCAGGAGTTCTGGAACGAACCTTCCTCTTCAGTTCATCCCACACGTGCTCAATGGGATTCAAGTCAGGGCTGAGCGCTGACCAGTCCAATTTGGCAATACCGACTTCTTCGAGGTATTCCGTTGTTACACGGGCAGTGTGACAACGAGCGTTATCGTGCATAAGGAGGAAGTCATCACCGATGTATCCCGCATAGGGAACGACATGTTCCAGGAGAATATCGGAAATGTACCGGTCCGAAGTTAGACCGCCTCCTCGTCCCCCGCCAGGCACGAAAACAAGCTCGGTTTTACCATCGAAGGAAATGCCGGCCCACATCATACAAGAGCCGCCCCCATAAGCCACTGTTTCAGCGACACAGCACTGTGCAAATCACTCCCCAGGCCGCCTGTAGACCCGTCCTCTTCTGTCGCTACCGTGCAAACACATCCTGCTTTCGTCGGAGAACAGGACTTGCCTCCATTGCTCAACCTCCCAATCAAGATGGGTGCGAGCAAACTAAAGGCGTGCTTGTCGGTGAGCTGCCGTGAGTTTCGGGCAGACCTTTTTGGAGTCAGATTCGCTTGCTTGAGTCATCGACGAACTGTCCACTCGCTGGCTGCTACCCCACGAACATCTCGGAGCTCCTGTTGGACGTCGACACCGGTCAAATGCCGATTTCGGAGAGAGGTTGACACGATAAAACGGTGATCCCTCTCCGATGTGCACCGGCGCCGTCCAGATCTTGGTCTCGGGATAAAGCCACCAGTCTCCCGAAAGCGCTTATAAACTTTCGAAACACAGGATTGGCTTATGTGGAGCCGAGGAGCGACAACCCGCTGGCTGAGCACTTCTTGCAATAGGGCTACGATTTGTGCTGCTTCTGTAGGTGTTGTCTCCATTGTCGTACAAGGTAAAGGGTCAAAAGTGGCGGAGATATGTACCGGTCAACGTGTGAAAGTCGACTGATAAAAGAAAATCCGATAACAGGTGCTTAATACAGGTCCGTCAATAGGACGCAACTCGTGACGTATCAAACAATTGAAACACGTCTTTTTCGATACACCTTCACTTAATGCGGAATGGCCCCATAAATACTGGCTTGTTTTTAATGAATTCGGTATCAGTTTAAAAGTAAAGAGTTGAACCTTTAAAATGATGTCATTTTTACGATTATTAAAAAAAATATTTACTACTCAAGATAACGCGCAACCAATTTCAAGTAACTGATTCCAAACTTTTGCTCGCGTGTGTATATATATACACGGTTATTTTTTTATCACCCTGGTTATTTTAAGGGTGGCTTCAGGACACGGTAGAAGAATTATTTAACCATTAATAATAAAATTTACTCACCTGTTTAATTAGATATTTATCATCTAAAATATCCAAAAAATACTGTACTGGTATGGACACTGAGTGAAGTTGTAGGCAAAACGTTGAATGAACGCGAACTGGCAACAACGTCGCCGATTCAAAGTCATCACTGAGTTGATCACAATTTCACCTTCCTACTTTACGGGCTTAGGACCGGCAAAACAAAGTTTTTAAAGAAAACAAACAGTACTAGGTAGGTATTACGGTTATGGTAGGTTGTTTTGGCGTAGTTAAAAAATTGTAATCAACTTTAAATACTTACCTACCTAGGAAACAATTTAAATCAACTTTAGTTCTAATAACAAAAGAGTTCTAAATTTAAAGGAAGTCCTCTAACTCATACATAGTCGTGCACGTTTAAAACTATACATGACCACAACAACATATCACTTTGGTTAGTGTTTAACGTCTCGAAATGCAGTTTTCGCTTCCAAGTCTTACGTTTGTGGGTTCACTTTCTTACACCAAACACTTAATTTCACTTCACAAGTAAAAGTCTACGGTCTACCGGAGTAAGGTCTGTGTATTCGCGAGATGTGTTAACTTGAAACTAAAATTCCGAATGCGCCCGATTGCCGCGCGTCAGGCGCGGGCGCGACATCGCGATACGTTCACACGCGCTGGGGTCAAAGGCAAACTAAAGCCGGCCGGCTCGTGCCGACAAGCGACAGCAAACAACAAAACGCCGCCGCCGGCGCCGACTGTCTCTGTCTTTCACTATTGTAATGTCTAGTACAATAATAACTCTTATTTCAAACGAATTGTAGATTGATCTTGCTTGAATTAATAATGCGACGTTGCCGCATTTTCCTAAGCCCGTAGTAGTAAATGCTTTATTCATTCATAATCTTACCTTATCTTGTAGTAAACAAGAACAATGTCTATAATTTAATATTATTGGCGGATAAAATTTAAAAAATATAACCACATGTTTTTTTTATTGATATGAGTCGTCTAGCGTCTACCGAGCTGCCTCTAAAATTTTCCAGTATGATAAAAAAATAACCGTGTATATACACGGTTATTTTTTTATCACCCTGGTTATTTTAAGGGTGGCTTCAGGACACGGTAGAAGAATTTTTTAACCATTAATAATAAAATTTACTCACCTGTTTAATTAGATATTTATTATCTAAAATATCCAAAAAATACTGCACTGGTATGGACACTGAGTGAAGTTGTAGGCAAAACATTGAATGAACGCGAACTGGCAACAACGTCGCCGATTCAAAGTCATCACTGAGTTGATCACAATTTCACCTTCCTACTTTACGGGCTTACTTAGGACCGGCAAAACAAAGTTTTTAAAGAAAACAAACAGTACTAGGTAGGTATTACGGTTATGGTAGGTTGTTTTGGCGTAGTTAAAAAATTGGAATCAACTTTAAATACTTACCTACCTAGGAAACAATTTAAATCAACTTTAGTTCTAATAACAAAAGAGTTCTAAATTTAAAGGAAGTCCTCTAACTCATACATAGTCGTGCACATTTAAAACTATACATGACCACAACAACATATCACTTTGGTTAGTGTTTAACGTCTCGAAATGCAGTTTTCGCTTCCAAGTCTTACGTTTGTGGGTTCACTTTCTTACACCAAACACTTAATTTCACTTTACAAGTAAAAGTCTACGGTCTACCGGAGTAAGGTCTGTGTATTCGCGAGATGTGTTAACTTGAAACTAAAATTCCGAATGCGCCCGATTGCCGCGCGTCAGGCGCGGGCGCGACATCGCGATACGTTCACACGCGCTGGGGTCAAAGGCGAACTAAAGTCGGCCGGCTCGTGCCGACAAGCGACAGCAAACAACAAAACGCCGCCGCCGGCGCTCGGCGCCGGCGCCGACTGTCTCTGTCTTTCACTATTGTAGTGTCTAGTGCAATAATAACTCTTATTTCAAACGAGTTGTAGATTGATCTTGCTTGAATTAATAATGTGACGTTGCCGCATTTTCCTAAGCCCGTAGTAGTAAATGCTTTATTCATTCATAATCTTACCTTATCTTGTAGTAAACAAGAACAATGTCTATAATTTAATATTATTGGCGGATAAAATTTAAAAAATATAACCACATGTTTTTTTTATTGATATGAGTCGTCTAGCGTCTACCGAGCTGCCTCTAAAATTTTCCAGTATGATAAAAAAATTACCGTGTATACAAATACAAAGATTTCAACACATTCAAAACAAAAAGACTTCGATAAATTTTACTGGGAGGACCCCATCCAAAGACTTTGCCACGGGCCTCAGATGGTATAGCATGGACTTAATAATCAAAACTTTCGATTATTTGATTATTAAGTCCATGGGTAAAGATAATTCACTGCCTAAGAGACTGGCATTGTTGTTCGACATCATGTGTGTTGTGGTGTGCGCAGGCGCGATATCGCCGGCGCTGTCGCTGTCGCACGCGTCGCTGGCGCAGCAGCTGCTGGCGCGCGGCGGCGGCGGCGTGCTCGCGGGCGGCGTGCTCATGGACCCGGCGCATCAGCAGGCCGCCGCCGCCGCCGCGCACCACGCCGCGCACGCGCACCTCGTCGCCGGCATACACAGGTAACGCGACATGTTATTATTTTCTTTGTTCAAACATCGCAACCTTCGCGCTCGTCACCCACAAAACATCTGACGGCAGTGGCTGATGCAGGGGGAGGGGGGACATGGGGGCATGGCTTCCCCAAAAGATCAGGAATCCCATAACTCCGACTCAACTTTTAGCGGCACAAGGGGCGGTTACTTTATTTTGTAAAGATAAACACTTTATTTTATACCTACCTTCGAGTAGGAACCTTCAGAATGCTCCCCCCCTCCTCAAAATGGACTTGCGATTTTAACCCTAGCTCCGAGTAGAAACCTTGACATCCTCGATGCGCCCCTGGACGACGGAAAGGTAAGTGCTATTATAACGGGTAGGTAGTTGCATTAGTAAGCAAACTTGTATCGATAGTTAGAAGTATTATTATTTCATATAACTGTTTACATATTTCATACAGCATACACGGACGGTGGGCTGACTGGAATAGATGTTGAAGGCTATTCTGGACTTGGTATATCAACATATTTTACATATTACGTGCTTCTGAAGCAATAAAAACTATTTAATATAGCGTCTATTTTACGCACAATGCTTTTAAGTACTGGCTGGGACTATCAGAGTATAGGTAGTAGGCGCAGCTGAAGTGTGTGATGCGCCCATGAAATATTTTTTATACCTACAACAAAATTGGTAAACAATCCCTACTACTGAGACTCCCTCTAATATAATGAGTCTCCCTTTGGTAGTACTGTCACTGAGTCTCAATCTGGTATAATAAGACTCCCTCTGCAAGCGTATCACGAACCGTGGACAAAAAAGGACAAGAGATAAAAACATGTTTCTTCTCGCTCTATCATATAACAAGAAGCGTCACGGGACGAGGGTTAGTTACTTCCTCTTCTATAGTCCACACGCCGTGCTAGGTCTGCTGGTATTAGTAAGTCTCCGCCCCTATTAGGCCAATATTGATATTTCATCTCAAGTCGCTAGCGTATACATATAAGTATATCTTCGTATTTCCACTTCCATGGAGAAGGAGTGTACACCGTACATGGTTGATAAGCTGATAAATGGCATACTGTTGTTGATATTACTGCATTGCTGTATAAGAACTTTTGCACATTCGGATGCTCTTTATGTTTATCCAACCAATAAAATAATCAAAATTGTTTTGTGAATTGTCTCCAGATCTCACATATCATCGCCGACTCAGCTCATTATGGGCGCCCCGGTGGACGTAAGACCGGGCATGGGCCTCGACGGTACCCCGCCCCAGCACTTACAGCAACCTCCACAGCAGCCGGAGGTCACCAGCATCATGGAAGCTGATAGGTATTGTAAACACTTTTATTGTAATCTACGCCTTATTCTCCTTCAAAGAACAGGTAGATAGATATAAGACTGCAGATAGGTAGTTCCGATAGAAAAATCAATAAATAGGTCTAGTTTTGGAGAAGAAATTAGGGTACTACGTATCGTCTATTTCGTTACTGTCTCTGCGCTCTGAGTTGCAGTCTCTATCGCGCTCAGTTCGTTTGTTTGGGGACACAGTGCGACAGCAATACACATTTTACAAATACCTCTTTTTGAATTCTCTCGACCTTAGTATTTCCTCTTAAGGGATCCCTACATATCTGTGCCTTTCACAGCGCGTCAACAATAACACAGAGGAAGTCCCCGCCGAGCATGATGCAACGTGACATGCACAGCAACAAGCCGTTGTCGGCTGCAGCGGAGAGCACGGTGCACGACGGCCTGGACTCAAAGGATGAACCCGGGGACTTCATTGAGACCAATTGTCATTGGGTAAGTTTTAAAACATATCTACATAGATGCATAGCAGTCAGGAGTCATTATCAATAATGTCTTGAACATTATGAGCAGCGAAATTATTAAGCATGTGAGACAGAGAAACATACACACTCCAAGGAGTGCACTCGCAAGAGTTTAAAAGTACCTACATACTTATGCCATATAGGTACATATAACTAAGTTGTAGGCATACTTATGCCTATATACTTAATCGAATATTGCTCATAATTTCCTCTATTATTAACACATATAGTTATAATTGAAGGGTTGCAAGGCTAATGCCGTTGACGACAAAATTTGTTCTATCGTCGACAATAATGACTTTGGAAAAATGAGTTTATCGATACATTTCAGGTGGACTGCAAACTCGAGTTCCCCACTCAGGACGACCTCGTAAAGCACATAAACACGGACCACATACACGCCAGCAAGAAGGCGTTCGTGTGCCGCTGGGTGGGGTGCTCGCGGGACGAGAAGCCGTTCAAGGCGCAGTACATGCTGGTCGTGCATATGCGGCGCCACACCGGTGAAAAACCGCATAAGTGTACGGTAAGTTGTCAAACTCAATGTTAACTTGAATATTGTCATTGTATGTTTCATCGAAATTACATTAAAAGTTTTGACTAGATGGGTGGTTTGAATTCGCGTCTTCAACTTCCTTGACCAATTGAGCTATCAAGCTCTTACTCACCCTGACGAAAGTCAACTGTATTTGTTTACTTTGTTAAGCCAAACCTACTTGAAAATGTAATATAGAAGTGAGCTATTAAGAGTCTTCTGTAGAAGGAGAAGAAATGTTCACTTTCCATGATTCAATTAGGCAGTCTGACTTGGGAAGTACATGTACCCTACAGAAATATAGTGACTCAGTGTGACGAGGGGAGAGAAGGGACACTGTCAGTACTGTTTTGCTGACGGTGTGACGTTTTGGGTCTGTAAAGTGCAAGTGAGAGGCTACATACATAGCCTTTTTGCCTCCCATGTCGTATAAAAATGAGTATGAAAAACTTGTATAATCCCATTGTCTTCGTTGACAGTTCGAAGGCTGCTGCAAAGCCTACTCTCGGCTGGAGAACCTGAAGACCCACCTGCGGAGTCACACGGGTGAGAAGCCGTACACGTGCGAATACCCGGGCTGCGCGAAGGCCTTCTCAAACGCTAGCGACAGAGCCAAACACCAGAACAGGACTCATAGTAACGAGGTAATTAGACACCAAACAAATCTAAAAGTTATTTAGTAGTTAAATATTATCTAGTAGTAGTGAGAGATAAGTTTATTAGCTAAATATTATCTAGTAGTAGTTGTTGTCAATGCAGCTTATATGATTGATCTATGGTAATTGATTGTGTTTAGTTTTTATGTTTCGCGCCACCTTTTGTCATGTCGATGTCGCGCGCAAGACAAGGACTGACAGTCTGTCAGTCCTTGTCTTGTGATAACTTGTGCTGATTTAAATAAACAAGTCATCTATCATATTTAGTTTATTTCAATACATAACAATTGGCGACGAGTCCGATCGAGCTTATGTGTGTCAGTCAAGTAGTCTAAGAAAGTTGTATTCGGTCGATAAAGTCATCTTCACAGTCAGTAAGGTTATCTTCGTCGTATATCGCCGGAATACAATGGCTAGTCTAATCGGAAGCATAGAACAATTTGACCCAAAGACAGGTGATATTATTACGTACTTAGAACGTCTAGAGCAACTATTTATCTGTAATTTAGTGGAAGAGCCAATGAAAGTGTCGTTGTTGCTAACTTTAATTGGGGGTGAAGCATACTCTACATTAAAGGATGTGCTGACACCAGAAAAACCGTGCACCAAGTCGTATAAAGAACTAACGAAGACTCTAGTAGAACATTTCAGTCCTAAAAGACTACTTATTGCAGAGCGTTACAAGTTTTGGATTGCCGTGCAGGAGCCAAGCGAAGACATAAAGGGATTTGTAAAAAAACTCAAAGGTTTATCTGTTCATTGCAACTTTGGCAACTTTTTACAAGAAGCTTGGAGAGATAAATTCGTTGTAGGGTTGAGATCCCAAGCAATTAAAAAGAAACTATTATCCATGGATAAATTAACTTTCGAAATAGCAGTGTCAGAAGCATTATCTATGGAATTGGCTGAAGGTCAATTAAAATCTATGTGTACTGAAAGTTCGATGTACAACACAACTGAAAATTTGGATAAGTTGTCAATAAAAAAATCTAACATTAAAAGTAAAAAGAGTCAAAGTCATAGTGAGTCTAGTCGTAAGTCTAAAACGTGTCACAGATGTGGAATCAGAAAACATGATCCTGATATATGTCCAGCTAAAGAATGGGAATGTTTTAATTGCCAGAAGAAGGGCCATACTAGTCACGTTTGTAAAAAAGGAAATATGCATGTTTTAGATGAGCAAGAACTGTCTGACGAGTCATCTGAACCAGATGAATTATTACTGGGATTTCTGTCATCCATCCATAATGCAAAAAAAGAGAAACCAGTCCAAGTAAAACTAAATTTAGATGGTAAGGTCATCCTTTTTGAAATTGATAGTGGAGCATGTAGAACTGTCATGCATGTCAAAGATTATCAGAAATATTTGTCAAATCTAAGCTTGTCGAATGTCAAGTATAATTTAAGAGTTTTAACCGGAGATAGTGTAAAAATTTTAGGGGAAACTGATGTGGTTGTAAATGTCAACAATAATATTTTTAATTTACCTCTTGTTATATTAGACAGTAAACATAAGTTTACACCCCTGATGGGACGAAACTGGTTAAATATTTTGAACCCAAATTGGCATCAAAAATTATTATTTATTCCGAATGAGTTTAGGTCTGTAGTTAAACCTAAGTCAATGGTTAGTGACCAAGTATGTAGGTTAGGAAATGCTTGTCGTTGGTCAATGTCAGAACCATGTGAAACCTTACCAGTAGCAATTAAGTCATGCCAGTCAGACAGTTTTCATGATCAGGTTAATACAGTTAAAGTCGAGTCAGACACGTCAGTAAAAGTCGAGTGCAGTCAGTCAAAACTGTCTAAAAATACTAATAGTCAGACAAATGTGTCCAATGAAAGTGACCAAAAAATCAAAACCTTGGTTTCATTACTTGAAAATAAATTTAAAAATGTTTTTGAAGATAAGTCAGAATCTTGTATTAAAAAAATTAAAGTGGAATTAAAATTAAAAGAAGGGGCTCAACCAGTGTTTCATAGTACCAACAACTGAAGGTGAGTGAAAAGTCACAAGAACTTTTAGTCATTAACACACATATTGGACTTTTTGCTTACACAAGATTAACCTTCGGTGTCAGTTCTGCACCTGGTATATTTCAAACTGTAATGGAGAACATTTTATCAGGTCTAAAAAATACAAAGTGTTACTATGATGATATTTTGACTTATGGTTGTAGTCTAGAAGAATGTTACCAAAATACAATAAATGTTTTAAATCATCTTGAGAATTATAATGTAAAAGTTAATGAAAAAAAGTGTCAATTTTTTAATTCAAGTGTAGAATTTTTGGGCCATATAATTGATTCTTCAGGTATTCACCCTACGGAGGAAAAGATAAAAGCATTAAAATCAGTTCAGTCTCCAAAGAATATTACAGAATTAAAATCTTACCTTGGACTTTTAAACTATTATATTAAATTCATACCCATGCTTTCCTCTAAATTAAAATTACTTTATGATCTTTGTAAGACTGGTGTAGATTTATCTGAAAAATGGACCCAAGAGTGTGAAGAACTATTTCAAGTTAGTAAAGATTTATTATTAACATCTGATTCTGTGTTAACGCATTACAATCCAAATATTCCAATTTACGTTACATGTGATTCAAGTAGTTATGGTGTAGGAGCAGTATTAAGCCATGTCATTGACGGTGAAGAACGTCCAGTGATGTTTGCTAGTTCTACACTTTCACAAGCAGAACAGAAATATAGTAACATAGAGCGTGAGGCACTAGTTTTGATTTTTGCAGTCAAGAAATTTCATAAATATTTATATGGGCGTAAGTTTACTCTTATTTCTGATCATCAACCATTACAGTTCATATTTGCAAAGAATAAAAATATTCCTACAACTGCCGCCTCAAGGATTACTCGATGGGCTATCATTCTGTCTGGTTATCAATATGATATTGTGTACAAAAAGGGTACAAAAATTTGTAATGCAGACGGTCTATCTCGTTTACCTTCAAATGAGCCAACAGAAATTCCTGAATTTATTTATAGTTTTAATTTAGTTAGTGAAATTCCGATAAATTCGGATGACATCAGGAAGTCAACAGGCAAGGATTTAGCATTGTTGAAAGTTAAAGAACTTATTGTGTCCGGATGGCCAAACACAATTCAAGATGTAAACTTGAAACCTTTTTTCAAACATAGGAATGAGCTGTCAGTGGAACAACATTGTATTTTGCGAGGCAATAGAGTAGTAATTCCTGCTTCGTTAAGACCAGAAATTCTAAAACTCTTCCATGAACAACATATGGGTATTGTTCGTACTAAAATGTTAATAAGATCATATTGCTGGTGGCCAAATATTAGCAGTGACATAGAGAAGTTTATAACCTCATGTGAAAGGACATTGTTCTGCGTCCATACATTGTTCGCCCCAATACCAACAGCAGTGAAAAAATGATTTTCGTATAATTAGACATTAGTAAATACTGTACGTCCACATCAATTACTACGGACAAGCTTCGAAATCGAATTAAATATCAAAATGAATCAGATTTTGAGGTTAGTTGAAGTAACACTTTAATTCGTTAGAGCAATACAAATAGTCCATACCTATACAATTATTAAAATAATAATTATTGCAATCTATCAAAGAACGATATTATAGCCACGTAGTAAAAAACAAGAAATTTCGAAATTATAAAAGCAAGTCAAAAACACGACGAACTAACAAGCCATAGTGCGTGAGTAGTCAATTGACGTATGTTTTAATTAATAATAATAATAAAGTAATAATAAAGTATATTTATTTCTCACCACAAAATTACAGTACATAAAAGGAAGGCATATTAGTGTATACAATACAATTTATTTTGTGGGAGACTGATGCCTAAACTAGACAAGTCTGTATGTTAGGACATCAGGCCTCCACTCTCAGGGTTGACACATCTGCTTATTATTGTCTTGTTTATCCTTACATGACTGTAAAAAGAGAAAAGAAAAAAAATCCGCTCATTTTGCAAAATAAAACTAAACTAATGTATGTGTGCGTGTGTGTGTGTGTATGTGTGCGTTAGTGTGCGTGCCTGTGTGCATTTACCACTTTTATACATACATATTACAATTTTATAATGATAATTATTTTTGTTTAACTGTGTGGGTGTGTGTGTGTATGTATGTATGTGGATGTGTATAAGTATGTGTGTATGCTTGCATGAGTGGGTGTATATTGTGTACCACTTTATGGTAAAAACAATTCTGTTTATTATTATTTTTTTCGAGTATACATACTCGTATGTATATGTATTTAAAATTCTGGTTTTAACAGTTTCTCACAGCTATTGTAATCAAACAATTTGAGCCATTCACATAAGTATTTTTTAAGTTGATAGTCACTATAATCCCTTATATTGGTAGCTTTTTGAATAAGGTTATATAACCTAGGTGCCTGAAACTCATATCCTCTTTCCGCGAAGGTAGTTTTAGTACATCGGGTAGGACAGCGAAACTTTCTCTTAGATGTCTTTGGTAATTGGGGAACAGACAGTTTATGGTAACGCCTAACACATTGGTAAATGAATGTTTTGCGGACACTTAATACATTTGTTAGTTCATAAACGGAAATAGTAGGATGGCGAAATGGAAGTGAGAACATGACCTTCAATACAGCCCGCTGTGCACGTTCCATTTCCATTAGGTACGTTTTAGATGCACCTCCCCATGAAACAATACAGTAATTTATAATACAATGGCATAACGCGTCATAGGTCTGTAATAGTAACGTATTATCTGCTACTGATCGCAGGTTCTTAAAGACCAGCATGAGTTTCCTAATACGCTTCGCAGTATTTTGAATGTGAAATTCCCAATTCAATCTCTCATCAATAGTGACTCCAAGATATCTTATAAAATTTGTCTTTTCTAAATTGTTGCATTCACATATAGCTGGTATAGTTAATTTCCTATTACAGGGAAATGTGTGTATGCTAATATTGTAATCCTGAGGTGGGCTGGAGGCTTTTGTTTTACTGAAGCATATGTATTTTGTTTTAGAGGTGTTAAGTGTTAATAAACTGTCCTCCAACCATCCTGAAATCTTACATAGACCACTTTCTGTAATGCTCCTTAAGTTATTCCAGTTCATCGAATGGAAAAGCAAAA
Source organism: Schoenobius gigantellus (assembly GCA_963935595.1). Lineage (NCBI taxonomy): Eukaryota > Metazoa > Arthropoda > Insecta > Lepidoptera > Crambidae > Schoenobius > Schoenobius gigantellus. The sequence goes on along the minus strand of OZ012542.1, from coordinate 54,710,275 downwards.
CAGTGTCGTCAGCAAACATAAGAAGCTCTGCATTGGTAAGTTTCATGTGACATAATTCATTTATGTACACTAAGAACAGTGTTGGGCCCAGTGTACTGCCTTGTGGAACTCCGTATGTACATATTGCGGAATCACTAAGGGTTTCTCCCACTCGAATTCTCTGGGTTCTATTGTAGAGATAGTTATAGGCCGATAATTTGAAGGTACGTACTTATCGCCAATTTTAAAGATTGGGCATACAGTTGCTTGTTTCAAGATTGATGGAAAAAAGCCGGACTCAAAGCTTAAATTACACAAATGGGCTAAGGGTTCAGCAAGAAACATTACAAATTTTTTCAGAAACGTGGTTGTTATTTGGTCAAATCCTGGAGCAGTGTTAGTTTTAAGGCTTATAATTGTTGCTCTAACCTCCTCAGAATCAGTCAAATAAAGTGACATAGAATAGGCTGGTCCATCTTTTTTTGAATTAAGTGCCAAATCATGATCAGTTCTTTTCATGCTTATTAAAATCGTGTCGGCCAGCTCACGTCCTGTTGTTGTGAAATATTTGTTAACGACATTGAGTGAACCTTTTTGTGTCTCAGCTATAGCAAGAAGTTCTGACGAAACTGTATTAGTCCGGTTAAGGTTACAAATATCTTTAATCACCTTCCAAGTATTTTTCGGATTACCGAGATTATTTTTAAGTTGATTTTGGTGGTACTCTTTTTTTAGCGTTTTAATGATTTTATTACAAATATTTCTGTAGGATATATAATATGCTTTTAAGTCATCATTATTTGTAGATTTTTTTATTTTTTTATGAATTTTGTCTCTCTTTCTGATTGATTTTATGACTCCTTTAGTTATCCATGGTTTCAATGGTTTATACTTATTGGAGATTGTAAACACTTTTGTATTACTGTCGATGATATTCTGCAGCGTTTTTATGAACCACTCTGTTGCAATATTAACATTTTTTTCGTTGTACAATTCTTCCCATGACATATTATTAAATACTCCTTGAATTTTGCTATAATCAACAACTTTTTTAACTTTTGTGCTAAAGTTTTTGACTAATTTTGTGTTGTTAATAAACAATAATATAGGACTGTGGTCTGTAAATTCTTCAAATACTATAGTTTTTGCAGTTCCATTGAATTTTACCATAAAATGATCCAAGCAAGCTTGTGCCCTAGTTGGAAGATTGATACACTGCCGAAGACCATGTGAAGCCAAGAGATTAAGATATTCCGAAGCAAATCCAGACTGTCTTTCTGGCATAATATCCAGGTTTATGTCTCCCGTTAATATTATGTTTTTTGCTTTAATGTCACAAAGTAGTATATCTAGAAAGTTTATATAATTTGAAACGTTATGAAAAGACGGTGATCGATACGAACATATAATGGAAAATTCTTTTTCAATATTAAGCAATAAAAAATTACCTTCATTAAATATCGGTTCATGAACAGTAACTGAAATGCAATTTTTTACATAAGCAATAACGCCATCATTTTGATTTTTGCTGTGTTTGGTATGATAAGAATTATAGTTAGTTATTGGTGGTATAATACTATGCTCGTCCACCCAACATTCTGTAAGTACTATAATGTCGACATTGATTTGAGTACGTGTTAAAAACGTTAAAAAATGATCTAGATTTCGATTAACACTTCTTATATTAACTGTTATTATACACAACGAATTAGACATGGTACTGTCGAAGTTTAGTACACTATAACATTTTGATGGATCGTTCAGTCGAGTACAAGTGCAGTCAAGGGTCTCATCAAGCTCGTCAGATATTGTGACGCTATCCGGATTGAATTTTAGGCACGATTATATAATTGACATAGCTAATTGACTATCAAAACAGAATGAAGGGAATAGCGGTGCTAAACAGTGGTATTTGTAGTTATTTTGTGTAAACATGGCAATGTGTTGTGTGATAATAATGTAATATATATTTCTAAAATTTAACCAGGTTTGAATAAGGGAAACAATAATAAAACGTTGAATTTCCAACTGGAGTAAAGTGATAAGTGGTGGTACAATAAGACTAATGAATTTAATAATTTTTGTAGTTGTGGCAATGTATAGTATTAAATAAGGTGTGCTTTTACAACTGTACATTAATACATAGTAGCAAACTTCAATACGAATGAATGTAGCCATGTATAAAGTACTGTCTAGTAAGTAGTGATATTGCTGTGAACAGCGCGCCAAAACAAAACATAGTCATTCCTGGTCATTAGGTTTAGGTATATCACTCTCACTATTTATAGGAATCAAGGGTGAGCCATCATACCTTCTCAAAAACACTCTTCCATGTGATGTCCAATAATATTTATAGTTATGTTGAAGAGCAAATTCACGGACCAGAGATAATAATTTCTTGTTTTTTGCAGACAGACTCTCCGAGACATATATGGGCAACTTAGGCCCACTTATCTTTAAATGTAATGTATTTAGTTTGTCATCTTTATGCTCTTTGTTAAATGTTTTTATGGAGTTCAATAGCCTATCTTTACAAATCACAGATGTGAAATCTGCAATTATAGTTCTGTTCGATGCTTTGGAGTTAATACGAAAAGTGTCTTTTATTTCAGAGGAGTCGATATGCACGTTAGCCACTTTAGCCACTTCAGTTATAATTTGTGTCAAATGTTCTTTTGTCTCCGAAGGTATTTGTGGAACGTTCCTAATTTCGATAGATGTAGCACGATTTTTTCTTTCAAGCTGCTCTATTTTACCCTCTAATTGTTGATTGCACAGGTATAGTTGACGGCGTAGTCGGTGGCGTGCGCTTCATCATTGTAGGTGTCGTTCGTAGTTCTAAACAAGCATCAAATGTACAGAGTTCGCGCTACCAGTAGTAAGTCGTGCTGTATAAGCGTGTGAGAGGTCTAGTTAACTGGTCGCCGATCGTGGTTCTTGATACAGTAAAGCAGTCCGTCCAGTTAACAGTGAACCCTAGCACAGGGAGCTATGAAAATTATGGTCGTCCTTGTTTCTCTCAAACAACTAGTATGAATTCGGATACGTATCCTGTCCCTTTTCTTCTTTGTATAGTATTATATGTGAAGTAAAAATGCACTCACACAATGTTCCTGTGTTCTTCAAGACGAGAGATAACACCTCCTTTTACTTTATGCGCTCCTAATATTTGAAACGTAATTAATGTGTACGAAACGTATTTTTAATTAATAATTAATGTGTACGAAACGTATTTTTAATAAAAAATATTTACAATAAAATAACGCAGCTTTGTGCTAAATACGTCTGAACACCTCAGCGGTCCGGGGGGGAAGGCGGGGGAATTTTATTTGCGTTGTATTTTATGAAAAACTTAATATATAGATATAAATAAATGGCCATACCTACATGAAATCAACTCAATTCTATTCAGTCGAGCAAAGGTAACAATAAACCATTCCTATATTTTACTTCATTCGGTTTAGTTTCTAAAAGTACTTTTATATATTTTTGATTTGTCCGTCGAATACATATATTTGTTATGAGTGTTATAAAATATGCATATAATTATGACGTAAATCAAATCTTTGTTGGTCATGGGGCGATTTTCGACATTGTCCTTTGCCAACAATGTCAAAATTTTACTAATAGTACTCTGTTGTCTTGGTCAGAATCTCCTCAGAATTTTTATAGACTTCTTACACAAGTTTAATCATACATTTTTGCTTATTTATGATCAGAAATCGAAATGGCTTGAAGTAAAGTTAATGAACAAAGGCACTGTAGCTTCAGAAACAATTGCAAAATTGAAGGAAGTCTTTTCTATTTTTGGTCTGCCTGTTGAGTTGGTCTCAGACGGGGGACCACCTTTTAATTCAATAGAATTTGTTTCTTTTTGTCAAGCTAATGGCATTTCTCCAATAAAGTCTCCACCTGGACATCCTTCTAGCAACGGTTTTGCAGAATGGGGAGTTCAAACTGTAAAAAAAGGCTTACAGAAAGCCTTATTTTTAGAAAAAGGGGACAGTATAACAGAACATAAAATTTCAATAAATTGTCTAGTTTTCTGTTTGGATATAGAAATACCCCATCTACAATATCAGGTATTTCCCCATCTGAAGCCGTGTTAAAAATAAGGCCTAGAACTAGATTTGATCTGCTTAAACCATCTAGCCATAGCAAGTATGTTAGAGGCAGTTCTGAATTAAAACCTAGAGTTAAAAAGTTATATCAGTTGAATGAGGATGTTTTTATTAAAAACAAACAGACAAAACTATGGCAAAAAGGTAAAATTGTGAAAATTTTGAGTTACTGTACTTATTTAGTGCAAGTAAATTCTGTAATTAAGTTTGTACATGCTGATTCGCTAAGACCTAATGTGTGTGATATGTCTGGGGATACAGGTGGTGTACCTATACATATTGATGTTCCTCAACCACCTGTTAACTTAAATCAAGCAAATAATTTTAGCAAAGCATCGCCTGTAGCACCATCACATAATATTCAACCTATGTGTTCTAATAGTGCTATTATACCTTCATGTTCTACCAGTGAAAACCCACAAAGTGTTGAAGTGAGCGTTCAAAGTGAGTCATTCAGTAAAACACCACAAAAATTGAATGTAAGTCAAAACAAAGTTTGTGTGGCTGTTAATAGTGATGTTCCAAAAGTTTCTCGTTATGGTAGAGTTGTGAAACCTCCACAAAGACTTAATTTTTAGAAGGGGAGAGATGTTGTGAATGCAGCTTATATGATTGATCTATGGTAATTGATTGTGTTTAGTTTTTATGTTTCGCGCCACCTTTTGTCATGTCGATACTGACAGTCTGTCAGTCCTTGTCGTGTGATTACGTGTGCTGATTTAAATAAACAAGTCATCTATCATATTTAGTTTATTTCAATACATAACAGTAGTAAAAGATAAGAAGCCTTACCTAGATTGCTTACAGCAAGGTTGAAACAATATTGAAACGGACACTGGTCTTGCTGCGTATAGAACCATCACACCGATTTCTTTTGTAAGGAGTCGAAATCGATCATTTTGGGAAACCCTGATTTAGATTAACCAAAGAATTTGTTTTTGATGCAACAAACATAAAAGCTTAGGCCCTCTGAACTTATTGTGGTTGAACTGGGTATAAATGATAATTGGACTCTGAAAGCAGGGGACTTTTTTTCTAAATTCCCTTGGCGTCAGATCCTACGTAGGTAAATGAGCGGAGTGCTAACGAGCTTTGTATAATTTAATCTTTGTTACTCAAACTGCAAAAGACGCATGGATTTGGATGTTTTACTACATAAAAGGATAGTTTCTCCAGAAGGGACAATACAAGATCAGAAGCTATATAATGTGCATGTGTTTGTTAATGTGCGATTTCGTTACCCGACAATGTTTTATAAATTCTTTCTCAGAAACCGTACGTGTGTAAAGCGCCTGGCTGTACGAAGCGATACACAGACCCGTCATCGCTAAGGAAGCACGTGAAAACCGTCCATGGGGCCGAGTTCTATGCCAGTAAGAAACACAAAGGTTGGTATTGGTCTTCTTATCAAATAATTGTGGTCAACAGGACTTTATGCTATACAAGACATACATTTTTCTTCGTTTGATTCTTAACTTTCGAATATAAATCGTAAAGTTCATTGTCGATTTACGGAAATTATCGGTTTCGGGTAATCTGTATACTTGGCCTGGCCTGGTTCAACTTTGAGCATCTCTCAATTGCTGTTGGTATAAACAAGTATTCGCAGCAAACCTGGCTCATGTTGTACTTGCAGCAAACCAGAGACACTGAATACAAGTAATAATAATAAAAAATGTACTTAATACTAATTTATTAATCACAATGTCACTTCTCCTCTCGGGTACCCGTCTCGAGACGAAAATTTCTACGTGCATAACTCTGGGCCTCGTGTTTAAGAAAGTCCGAGGATACCCCGAGGCTAATGGATCTTACAATAGGTAGCTTTGCCCGCTGTTTCTTTATGCGTTTTAATCTGTGATGAGGAGATTCGTCGTAGTCCAGAGAATCTTCAGTCTTATTGCGAATGTTATGTGTCAGGTGCAGAGTCAGAGTCAATAAATCCATCCACAAGGTGGACCGACGACCTGGTCCTAGTCACGGTAAGCCGCTGGATGCGTTTAGCGCGGGACCGATCCTTTTGGAGATAATTGGGAGGAAGAGCCTTATACTGTAGCAGTGGGCTGGATATCCTCATTGTAGTTAGAAGTCCGGATAGGTCACTTAATTTATTTAATTCCTTTATTTCCAGGTTGTAGCCGTGGCGACGACTCGGCGGAGTCAGGGGGCGGCGGGGCCGGTTCTTCGCCGCGGTCTGAAGAGGGCGGGGTGCCTATGGGAGTCAGAGGGCATACTTCATCAGCCTCCGTCAAGAGCGAGAGCCCTGCTTCGCCCCTGCCTCACGTGTTGCACACTTCTGCGCATCAGGTAAGGATTTTTTATTCTGGTAATCAAACTATTATTGGCTCGCTTACCACAGTTTTGATATTTATGCCCAGAGCTTAATGCGCATTGCTAACCAAATCTTCACCATGTACCAAAAGTACTGGTAACGTCCCCCTGAGAAAAAGACCGCGCAGCACACAATATGATGTTATTGTCTTCCTGAATGGTGAATATATTTCTTCAGTTGACGTGATCGCTATTAGTACATACTCTAAGGTGTGATCTTTAGGAATGAGTGATTTGAGATCTTAAACTAGGGAGTAAAAGAGGAAATGCCATTTTTTTGGAAAACCCTAAGGAGCCTGGAAAAAGCCAAAGCCAAAACCTGTGGGTGGTATGGGATAATCATAAAGATAAAATGGACTTGAATATAGCTAAAACTGAAAGAGATCTTTTAGAAGAATGTCATAAAAATAACCATATGACGCCATGTTTTGATCACACAAATTTTATAAAACTGTTTAAAATTTTCACTTCGTCATTCGTGCTAACATTTCTCAATATCTTTTTCAATCTATTCAGTATTTCTCTGTGAATACGAAAGAGTGAGATGCAATTGTAGTTGTTTAAATTAAAGGCAACGTTATTGAGATTTAAGTTACTAGTATGCTACATATTCTCTATCTACGTTGCAGACTAACTTGGCAAGTAGAATGAAAGAGAGAAACTTGCATTAGGTACGTCTGGAATAGAACATGACTTCGTTATCTTTGCAAGCACCGTATTTATAGTTTCTCATGGGAGTCCTACTAACTCGACCCGACTCTTCTAGAATTCTCTATTAAACTACCTAATCTACGTTTCAGACTAACTTGGCAAGTAGAATGAAAGAGAGAAACTTGCATTACGTCTGGAATAGAACAGAACATAACTTCGTTATCTTTGCAAGCACCGTATTTATCGTCTCTCATGGGAGTCGTACTAACTCGACCCGACTCTTCTAGAAAGTGTGTATTTTACTCATAAACATTTTTAATTGAAATTTACTTTTTTAATCTTCACAGTTATCAGCACAATGTGGAGGCGAATTGGATTTCGGTGGCTCTGGTCTCGGCGGTTTCAACGATGAAAATGGTGTGCCTTACTTCAGGATAGATGGAGAGGTAAGCGACACTTTACGTTATGGAGGTTACTTTACTAGCTTCCGTTTAGTAATCTTTTCTCAGTTAAGATGTAAGGCAAAATATGTTTGAATGAAGTCCAATGAGAATGTAGCAGCAGCATGATATTCTTGTCCGTCGTACGCATCTTTTTAACACACATTCCTTCATACACTTGTTTAGTTTGTAATATGCTCCATTAAGTTCTGTTGCACCAAAGTAAACGTTGAGTGAAACTAGAAAAATGTAGTTATATTATTATAGTTATAACGTTCTTTTGTTCCGAGTATTTAGAGGTGATATATCCAGTTTGTAAGTTGCTTAGAAATCCAGGTAAAGCCCGCTTCTATTGATCTTATGTCATTACATGAGGTGAGATGATTTCATTGCCGTATGTAAGAGGACTATAGGTATTTTTTTTTGGTCACTTATTTTGAACTTTCTTAAGTACAATTTATTATATTAATGTAAAAATTGGACCTTTTAACATATTCTTACTTTATCACTTTTACTAGCGGTGCAAGTTTGCTACTTGCTGTAAAGACAAGGCCAACCAACCAAGTGTTTTTTGAATCCTGAGCACAGCGAGCCTAAAATAGTGTTAGTACCGTGGTGGTGGACACTCTACTTTTTATCACTCTCTATGAGAAAAAAGGTGAAACTTATGAGTAACAAGAAGACACGTTTATTTATTTACTTCATCATCATCATTTCAGCCAAGAGACGCCCACTGATGTAGATTTACAATTTTTCCTTTGAACTTTTAAGGCCAAACATATTAGTTCGCGGGCACATGTAATGTGGTGATGGCAAAACATACTGTTTTGCTCGTCCCTACTTGCTACCGGGTAAAGCAAGTAAGAAGGTACACAAAGCCCTCGAGCAGTGTGATTCGAGCGTCACGTTATTGTGCCGTCAGGTGGAGCAGGAGGTGGTGGGCGAGGTGGGCCAGCTGCCGCTGATGCTGCGCGCGATGGTGGCGCTGGGCGAGCCGCGGCCGGCGCCGGCGCCGCACGCGCACGCGCACGCGCCGCGCCTCGCGCACAAGCCGCGCGCGCCCCACCCGCCGCACCCACCGCACCCGCCGCCACCAGGTACTTGACGCACTTAGATAGATAGATAAAACTTTTATTAGGTACAAAACACACAAACACATCAACAAAATTAAGATACAATCAATATCAAAAAGAGTGGATTGGACACATAAAAAATGTATGTAAACAAAATGCGCCTGTGTGTTGCAGTACCCAAAGGGTCAAGGCTCAGTGGATATTTTTTGCCCTAAAGAGAGCAAAAAACACTGACACTTCTCTCACCAATGTTGCCAACTCCACTTCTTTTTACGTAGATCCACGTATTTTTAGGTCTTCGTTTCTGGGTCTTCACTACTCAATACTTTATTGCTTTTTCACAATGAAATTAGATGTTATTTTTTATTTGTTATAAGTAAATTGTGGACCCTGTCGGGCACAGCAACATTGGAAGAGAGGAGACCATAAATTAAGATTAGGTTCTTTAATTGATTTATGCTTAAACCTACGTGTCTTTACGTAGATCTGCGTATTTTAGGAATTTATTCCCATTTTTTGAGATGATGGATTCTTCAACGTTCCCCCCACACTAGGATTTTCTCCTGTGTCGTGGGTACAGTTACAAACATAGAATATTACATGCGCATACGCCCAGACTGGAACAATTTTCCGTAGGCCATACAAAATATTTGTCCCGTACGGGAATCGAACCCGCGACCCGTTGCGCAGTAGGCGATCACTCGACCTCTGCGCTAACCGGTAATTGTGGAATAATTTAATTATAAGAAACATTGTATAGTAGGTAAGCTCCATATCAAGCTATACTGTTTGACCTTTGGACCGTTCTTATGTAGTAATAGTGGCGGTTTTCGTAGTGTAAATTTGAATGGGAGCTTACTGTACACATTCTTTTTGGAAAGAGTAACTGCATGGTTTCCTTTCCTCTGTAAAAACTGAATTCCGAACGCGGTGGTAGTGAGACCACGGTTAAAAGAAAATCTATGGGGAAAAATACCCGTGAACCCACCAGTGGGACATGTTGACCACGGGTAAAAGGGGAGATTTTTAAATGTGATTTTTTTAACTTGTCTGTTGATTTGAAGTAACTATATAAATATATAAAAAAAATAGTTTTTGAGTCGTTTTTATCTACCCAACCAAAATAGATACGTATTTCTACGAATTTTTCATATGCAAATTTTACTGTTTCTACGTAATTTTCTAATCCGATCTACGCATTTTTAAAATACGAATTGGCAACGCTGTCACGCATTCGCTGCACTTTTTTAATGCTACGGCTCCACCTGCGTCTCTGCGCGCTATCATACGCGATAATTTTGACACTACACAGATGTGGCTAATAGCGTGACGCGTTAATTTGTATGCGGCCTTGTTAGTGGCGTTAGACGTTAATAGCTTTTGTATCGAACTCCGCAGATGTGGCCTCCGTGTTAAGCCGTTATTTTTAACGTATTCAATAAGGCGCGTTACAGCGCAGGCGTTAACACTAACATTTACGCGGATGGAGGCCTAGCATAAGAGCGTCGGTGACGCTTTGGATTCGGTACTGGTCTTCCAATCGGGAGGTCCGGGGCTCGATCCTGCCATGTACCAATGTGTTTTTCGTTTTTCGAATTTCATATGTACTTACCTACATTTATCCGACTTTCCTACGGTGGAGTAAAACATCGTGAGATAACCTGCATACATCGTTGCAGGTTGACTAAGACCTGCAACGATGTATGCAGCGTGGTTGACTAAGACCTAAACACCATAACTTGGACGTATATGAGCTGTGATGATGAGGCTCTTACAGCATCCACGGGAATAAAGGCAGTTGAAATATAGAAACTCAAAAATAGATAATTTTAAATGTAATCATTTGCCGACTATACATACTAGTTAGCGTTACGGTCTTTATATTCATACGACGATGTTAACCATCGTCGCATGATAATAATTATGTGGATTGACACAAACGTTTCTTTTCAGGCAATATACCGGGTCGAACAGATATCGGGAACACCAGTGTTGCTGTTGAACTAAAGACAGGCGTCCCGAACACGAGGCGAGATTCGGGAATTTCGTCTGGAAGCAGCCTCTATAGCGCAAGGTGCGTTTTCTAGATAAATAAAATATTACTAAGAGTAAGGAAAGAAAGCCCAAATATACATAGGTCGTTGGTTTATATCCGGCTCGAAGGACCAAAGTGGCATTAACTAACGATTCCACATCTTTTGGTGACAGACGATGGTAATAGGAGTACTTACGCGCGGCGTTATTGATTGTCTGCAACGTATTGACTTGCGTAGCAATGAGATTGCGTGTGGCGTAAAATGCTTATGTTACGCTTATAGAACTTGAGAACTGTGCGAGGTAACTAACATCTTACAATGTATCACACAATCTGTAAGGTCGTACAGCAACCTGCACAGCTTAATAACAGAAAAAGCGGAGCTTATGAACACCAAGTAATTTCCGTCGCAGGTCATCCGATATCTCCCGCAAGAGCAGCCAGGCATCGGTCACATCTGGTGCTGTGGTAGCGCCACCTAGAGCACCTCACCACGTTCTCTACGACCAACTATCGCCGGACAGCAGTAGAAGGTGAGTTGCGCATCGATATGAAAACTGCAATGAACAGCTAAACTGTGATACTATAAGGCGGGGAGTGTTAAGAAAAAGCGCTATTTTTATAGCAAATACTCTATCTAGAGTAAAAAAATTGTATCTAACTTAACTAGAACGTGCTCTGTAACTAAATTTGAGAGCAATAGCACGAACATTTGCTCGTATCGTCATAGTGAAATATTTCTATGAGAAATGTACAGCGCCCCTACAAGGCGTACTAATTGGAACTAAATTTGGAAGGACGAACCTTTTGTGTAAAGTTTCGTAGCGTAACGTAAGCGTAACGTTGTGCGTTTGTGTGAAGATTGCGAGCACGAACGTATAGTATCGTCAGATTCGACGAAAGATACTATCGAAAACTTTCGAATATTTTACGATTTCGAAAGTGCTTCGTGCTAAGTACTAGCGCCATCGTATCGTGAACTCGATACGTTAACGTTGCGAATCTTACAAATATTCGTTCTTGCCCTATCGATATATAACCTCATCCCTTGATAACAAAGGCAACCATAATGAACATAGTAAATATTTCAGATTGTATTGCTTTGGTTGTCTCGCCATAAGCTGGGGATCAGTTGTTATTAATTCACTTTAATTTGCCAGATCTAGTCAAGTCTCGTGCGTGGGATACGCACCGGCTCCATCGTCGGCGCTAGCGGCAGTCCAGGCAGTGAGGACATCGCAGGGCAACCAGGTGAGATACATTCGAAACGCGTGCTAGATTTGGAAAAATTCTTGTTGCTGATGCTACTACTAATATATTAAATGCTTATATTAGACAAAACCTCAAGAGAGCATCACTTGTAATATAAATCTGTATATTATAATAATTCATTTATGCGTATTACCAACTCCAAAATATTTTTTTAAATAGGTACGGCAAATAGTGCTATTGACAAAATTAACATCAATTAACAAATTACCTTAATCAATTTATTAAACTCAATGCATTCTTAGTTATAGCGCAAAAGACTTAAAGCTTAAAATCGATTAAAGAATAGTCATGGTTTTAAGTAAAATCTTTAAAAAATGTTCTCTTATATTCATTTCAGGCTGTACTGCTCCGGGGAGTGACTTGTTCTGAAGTGAGGGCAGAAGAGCTAGCTCTGGAGCTAGATCCTAACGTACAGGTTAAGGAGGAAACAAGAAGGCTCTCCGAACAGTCTAACCTGAGCGACCAGGCTCAGGGCTATCAGCCCTACCCTTGTGGCGCCGATGAAGTAAGTAGATTGACTCTAAATGTTTCCATTAAAACATATCGCTACTCTACATGCTACATAGACGACTCTGTACCAGGGTCGTCTGCTTAGGTACCTCCGTCTTACCTATTTCTGCCGCAAAGCAGCAGTGTTTGCATTGCTGTGTTCCGGTTTGAAGGGTAAGATATGGCAGTGAAATTACTGGGTACTGTGACTTTACATCTTGTGTCACAAGTTGGCAACGTACACTGTGGTTCTTGTGGGGGTTGCAGTTTTGCTACGAATCTCACAAGAGCCACATGTATTATAGGTGACTGTTACCACTTACCATCAGGTGGGCAGTTTGCTTGTTTGCCAACTTTCTGCAATAAAAAAAAATACTGAGGTTCGCGATATAGCAGTTAATTTTCACAATGACTTTCATTTTTAACACAATTTTAATTGTTCGGTAGACACGAATTCCATGTTTTTTTTATCTCGCATTGATATTTTTTATTCACTTTTATGTCACGTACCTAAGTAAAATTAGTTTTCATAATTATTATTATAATTTTTCATCGTCGCCATCTGCTTTATATTATAAAATATCTGCAATAACTTTTTGCTGTATTGGTTGCTTACTTATTTTCATTTTCCGTAGAAAACTTTATTCTATTTCAACCTATGTAAAGAATTCATCAATACATAAATAGTTTGAAATCAGCTTGTTCACCAAAGTTGTTTTCTTTCAGGGCGATGTTGCTTTTCCTTTCAAGACTGAAGACGACCACGACACGGTGACTTATAAAGAGTCCCGCTCCAACTCAACTAACACCGTGGTCGTTACAACTGCTCAGGTCCATCACCCCAACCAGGAAGTCAACTTGGAACAGGTTTGCTATTTTTTAATTGTACATCACTTGTGAGAATCACTGATTCTTTGATCTGTTATTGTATAGTCAGAATCACTGATTCCTTGAAGTGTAATAATTTATTTTTCATTTTTTTTTCACAGGTCGCAGAAGGCGAAATGGTGGAGAACAAGCTGGTAATACCAGATGAAATGATGCAATATCTTAACCAATCAATATTGGCAACTGAATCGGCAGCACCAGCAAAAACCGACTCCACCAATGTACTGGACACGGCCGTCAACAAGGAAAGTGACGCTCCAACCAAAGACAATGCCACTAGTGAAATCGATAACACCAATAATTCCAGTGAAAAAATTAGTGACGTAGCGACCAGTGACGATTCTCTACTTAAAAACCTAGGTGCCATAGGAAGTGATCTCAATATTAGTGATATTCCAGTCGATTTAAGGTCATTAGATGTTAGCATGTCAGGTAATAGTGGCTCACTTCTAGCCACAAAGTCTCAGGAAGATAAAAATCCTTTGCAGGAACAGGTGATACCTGAAGTCGCAGAAAAAACTGAACAAGAGTTTTCTAAACAACCCGTAGCCAGTAAGGCAAATAGCAACCCATTGCAGTCCCTACAAACTATGACAGCAAATCAGACTGAACAATCTAATCGAATGAGAGTTAATTCTTTGTCCCAAAAGCGCAACGCAATTAGTCCAAAGACGATGGTGATGAGTCCTCAAAACGTGCTAAGCCCCCAGAATATAGCGCATAGTATGATGAGCCCACAAAGCCTTCCGCATAGCACAATGAGTCCCCAAAGCGTCATGAGCCCACACAATATGCCACATAATGTTATGAGTCCACCAAGTGTTTACAATGTAATGAGTCCTCAAAGTGCTATGAGTGTAATGTCGCCACAGCATAATGCTTTGAGTCCTCAAAGCATGCAAAGTCTGATGAGTCCTCAAATGCCCAACCAAATGATGATGAGTCCTAGACACAATAACATAGGCAGCCCGATGTCTCAAAACATGAGCAGTACTATGGTTAATATGGCTAGTCCAATGGCACAGAATATGGCGAGTCCTATGAGTCACGGAATGCCAAGTCCAATGCATCCCGGATTACAAAGCCCTATGTCCCAAGGCGTTCCAAGTCCAATGATGCAAAATATGTCAAACATGTCAATGAATTCCCCGGGGCAAACAGTGACGATGACGCAAAATCAGAATGCATTGCATATGAATCAACCATTACAAATGCAACCTACTGGTGCTTACATGAATACTCGCCAAAATTGTAATAACAAAATACAGCATAGAAATAACACTCCTAATCAATACCAAAACGCTAATTTCGCTCAACAACCATATCCAATTCAAAATCAGCAGACTATAAACGCGAGAAACCAAAATATGCAACAGTATCAAATGATTCAGCAATACAACCAAAACCAAATACCAGTGATGAATCAGATGCTGCCAAATCCACAGAACATGGCCTATAACAACCAAATGATGAATTACCAGCAACCTATGAACTACCCCAACCAAAGTAATCAGATGCATCCGATGCAAATGTCGAGGTCGTCGATGATGAGCGTCGACAACAGCGGCAATATGAACCGAGGCGTGATGACAAGTTACTGCGAACAGCCAAACGTTCAGTTCAACCAGAACATGCAATACCCCCAACCTCCGCCTTATAACGCTGCAGTTAATGCTGCTAACGTAATGGGCCCACCGCCGCCTAAGAACAACCATCAATACAATCAGGCGATGATGAATAACAACCAGTACTATAATCATCAGCGACCGTACAATCAGTGGGATTACCCTGGCAACCAATTCAATAAGCACAACATGCAGAAATCAGCTCAGAACTCTGTGAATATGTCCACCGGAAGCCAGAAGCCAAACGGAGTGCGGCCTACGATGAATTGTAACCAAATGAAGAACGTGGGGGAGCAACAAACAGACTGCAGCATGAACAGTATGCGGAGTCAAAACAATCAGCCGAGCGATGTTCAAGTCTGGGATATTTCCCAGTCCCAAATAGAAGCGCCCAACGGCAGGAAGAAGAGCCAAAGCAGCAT
Organism: Schoenobius gigantellus; assembly: GCA_963935595.1. Lineage (NCBI taxonomy): Eukaryota > Metazoa > Arthropoda > Insecta > Lepidoptera > Crambidae > Schoenobius > Schoenobius gigantellus. The sequence goes on along the minus strand of OZ012542.1, from coordinate 54,694,949 downwards.
GCGACAGGAAACTTACCAGAGAACATTGGAGTACGTAGAGAGCTGTGAGAACTGGAAGAGTTCAGAAACGGTGTCGAGTAGCACCCATCCCCTCCAGGGTGGCGACAACATGATCGTCAACGATCTTCAGACTTCCCTGTCGTCGTTTTACGAGGAAAATCAATACCTGCAGATGATTCAGTAGATATTGACAAAGTAGTCGTTTTAAAGGTTGTAAAATTCTCTCGTAGAGACTGATTAATTTTAAATTTTAATCCTAATTGTTAAGTCGAAGTCGTTTAAGTCGAAATAGAAGTCGAAGTACCCAATTTTAAACGTTTTTTAAAAAGACACGCACAGTATCACGTTTGTACATATTATATTGTCTTCCATTGTTAATTAAGTACAATAATTTATAATTGTGCATTTAAAATAAATTTTAAAATAACATGTAGGGTAAAGATTGTGCCTTTATGTACATATAATAAATTGTACAGAATATTTTTAAGATGCGTTTATGAATTTATAACAGTGCCTTTATTAATGTTTTGACAACTCTTATCTAAAGGGATATTCACATTGTAAAGTGGGATATTTTATCATCATATATAAATGTCGTATGAGATTACTAGCATTTAGCTATCTAATTAGAATTGTACAAAACATACATTTTTTAGAATTTTTACAGTGGTATGATAATGTTTTGACAACAAATTTTACTCAATTATATTTTTATATGTTAAAGATTAGCGTGTAACATATTAGAAGTAGTAAATATATATATAAAAATATATTGTGCCAATGCCCGAAGGCATTGATATCCTTAGGTATACAATTAAATATTGAGATTACTAGAAATAAGTAATTGTTAATTATTTTTTATTTAAATGCAAACATGGATCCAACGCACAAACTAATTATAATAGAAGGAAAGAAATGTGAATTTGTAATAAATTATTGTTTTCACTGTTTGTAAAAGAATTCAAACGACTGTGACAATTTATACATGAATTTATGAAATAAATGAATCTCCTATCGTGATATTTGGTTTATTTTTACTCAATATTGCCAAGAAGTCTTATTATAATTTATTGACTACACCAACTTGTAGCCGCAGACGATAGCATATGACGTTGCGACGTCATCATCATCATTCAACCGAAAAACGTCCACTGTCGGAAATAGGCCTCCCCCATGAAAATATGAAATTTTTTATTAATATATTTTAACGTGTTTTTTTAAAAAGAAACAGTCCTTAAAATTCACCAACATCCCTATTGACAAAGTGTTTTAGTTTATGTTAAATAATAATGAGTTTGTATTTCAACCTATATCTATTTTGAAACATTCAAACCCCAACACTACTATGGTGGTAAGGTTAAGTCCCACCATACTATTTGGGGATTGGAGTCGCTCACGTCCGTAGGTTTTACCCTCGAGACCCTACACGTGATCCCCGGGTGGTGCTAATCGAGTGACCAACTTCTGGTGGTAGGGCTTGAAAACCCCGACTGGCTAGCGACCACCGTGCGCATGATGTAAAACCCGTCAAGTGGCCATTTTTGTCCGCATTTCGGGATCAGTCTGCGCACAGCCAGAGCTTGAGGGGTCGTTGCTGCGATTCGTATGGTTTGTGCGGGCTTCCGTCGACCCAGTGCCAGGTTGACTGCGTTGACCCTCCGCCCGGGAAGACCCGAAGAAACGGCTGTTCCGCTGGCCGCCCGTGGTATAGTACAGGGGCCCAAGCAGACCTAACCAGTCCGTGAGGCTGCCCCACCATGCCACGCATAATCTCGGAGTGGTCCGTCGTGCCGGTTGGTGACCGGTCGGTGGGTCCCGGCGGCCACTTCCGGGGGGGTTCGGGGGCCCTTCCGTGCGGAGATTCAGCGCAAATCAGCTGTCGGCTGTTCCCTGGCGAAACAGGCCTACACACATTAACTATGCGAAACGCAGCAAGGACACCTCAGTTTCACGCCTCTCACTCCAATAATTATGGCAGCGCAAAATATTAAGACTGGTCGTACAGCGGTGCATTATCCCACCAAAACACCATTATTCGAGGTGGGGCTCGCTAACATCCGCGGGCTCCATTCTAACCTCTTAGCTGTCCACCACCATCTCGAGACAGCCCGTCCAGCAATGCTGTTTTTGACGGAGACGCAAATTATCTGCCCGGCCGATACAGGCTACCTTAATTACCCCGGCTACGCTCTTGAGGAGTCCTTCAAGGCGAAGGCTGGTGTTTGTTTGTTCGTCCGGGCGGACGTTTGCTGTCGTCGCCTGCGCTGTTTGGAGGAACCTTCCTTTTCCATCCTTGCGGTACACGTCGATTTTGGCACTCATTGCCGTGTCTACGTCTGCGTCTACCGTTCCCATCGTGGTGACTTGGAGACAACTCGACTTTTTGAACATCTAAGTCGGGTGGCAGATGACGCGCAGGAGCGATTTCCTTCCGCCGAGATGGTGTTTTTAGAGGACTTCAATGCTCACCACGAGTTGTGGTTAAGTTCCTCTAAAACTGACCATGCGGGTAGGACTGCCCACGCATTCGCTCTCACGCACGACCTAACACAATTGGTCACCCAGCACACCAGGGTACCAGATATTATCGGTCAAGCGCCCTCTTTATTGGACCTTCTGTTGACAAATCGCCCTGACGGATATCAGGTGGTGGTTCGAGCTCCACTAGGATCTTCGGATCACTGCCTGGTATCCGTCTCAGTGCCTCAGGCGTCGCGACCGTCGCCTGTGGTTGCAGCACGCCGTCTGTGGTACTATGCGTCAGCAGATTGGGACGGTATGCGGGATTATTACGCATCTGTTCCTTGGTGGCAGCGCTGTTTCAATAGGATGGATCCGGACTCCTGCGCTACCTCTGTTGCTGACGAGATCATACTAGGAATGGAATATTATATTCCGCATTCCAATCTCGTCAGTAGAGGCAGACGTAACCTCTGTCTCAATCGCGAGTGCGCCTCTGCTGTTGAAAACAAACAGCTGGCTTACCGCGCTTGGATCAGAGGCCGAGCGTCTAAGGATCCCAATACAAGCCTACTGAAAACAGCCTACAATAATGCCACCAAGTTGTGTAAGAGGGCTTACATTAGAGCGGATGCTCAGCGCATTGCACAAGTGGGCCAGGAACTGCTATCGCACTCTACGGGTAGCCGTTCTTTTTGGCGCCTGGCCAAAGCTGTGCAATCAAACTTCTGCCAACCCTCGCTGCCACCGCTGAGACATGCCGATGGTTCACTTGCTCATCAGCCGCAGGAAAGCCGACCTCCTGGCAAAACTCTTTGCGGCTCATTCCCGTGTCGATGATTGTGGTACACAACCTCCGAAACTGTCCTTTGTGGCAGCACCATGCCCGATATCCATATCAGACAGCGTGATGTGCGGGCGGAGCTCCAGTCGATCGATACTCGAAAAGCAAGTGGACCAGACGGCATTCCTGCGATTGTTCTTAAGAAGTGTGCAGCGGAGTTGACTCCGGTCCTTACGCGTCTATACCGTCTGTCGTTCTCTGCTGGTTGTGTGCCGAAATCTTGGAAAGAGGCCAATGTCCAGCCGGTTCCCAAAAAGGGAGATCGTTCTGATCCGGCTAACTATCGCCCTATAGCCGTCACTTCCATTTTGTGTAAAATCATGGAGAGGGTCCTTAATACCCAGCTGATCCGTTACCTGGAAGGTCACTCGTTACTTAATGACCGACAGTATGGGTTTCGTCCTAAACGGTCAACAGGTGACCTTCTAGCGTTCCTTTTGCACAAATGGGGTGAATCTATCGATAAGCGCGGCGAATCGGTGGCTATTAGTCTCGACATCGCCAAAGCTTTTGATAGAGTCTGGCACAAGGCTCTTCTTTCCAAGCTTCCGGCATACGGATTACCCGCGCAGTTCTGTACGTGGATTGCCAGCTTCCTCCACGAGCGTAGAATTCGCGTTGTCGTTGACGGCTGCGCTTCGCGGTTCGTGGCAGTGAACGCTGGTGTTCCGCAAGGCTCCGTTCTATCCCCCACATTGTTTCTTCTGCATATCAATGATATGCTTTCCTTGGGAGCTATACATTGCTATGCAGACGACAGTACAGTGCATGGGGGATATCACGGAAGCTCAGGGGCTGCTCGTGGTGATATTGGTAGGGAAAGGCAGAATCTTATCATTGAGCTCAACAGGACGCTGGACCTCGTTTCCGAATGGGGCTCCAACAATCTTGTTGAGTTCAATGCTAAGAAAACACAGGTGTGCGCGTTCTCGGCGAAAAGGTCACCTTTCCTCCCCCTTCCTTCTCTTCAGGGCACAACCCTTCACACACAGAGCAACATCACCTTGCTCGGAATGAACATTCGCTGCGATCTGAACCCCAGAGACTACATCGAATCCGTCATAACTACTGCCTCACGGAAACTCGGTGTCCTGAACAAGGTACGTAGGTATTTTGCGCCGGACCAACTATGCTTGTTATATAAAACTCAGGTTAGGTCTTGCGTGGAATATTGCTCGCACCTTTGGGACGGCTCCGCTCAGTACTTCCTCGATGCTCTGGACAGATTGCAGCGTCGCGCTATTCGCATTATTGGCGATGTAGAGGCAACTAACACCCTCGAGCCTCTACAACTTCGTCGTGACATCGCCTCTCTTAGCGCCTTTTACCGAATGCTCCATGGAGAATGCTCTGAGGAGCTCTTTAACCTTATCCCTCCCTCTCCATTCCTTAACAGAAACACGCGTAAGGGCCTTCGGAGTCATCCGTACACTGTGTCCTCCTTTTCAAACCGTACCAAGAAATTCCAAGATTCCTTCTTCTGTCGTTCATCCCACACTTGGAATTCTCTACCTGCGCACGTGTTTCCTCCATCCTACAACATGGGTTCCTTCAAAAGAGGCGTGAAAAAGCATCTTTTGGGCCGGCAAGGGGCGGGCAGGTAGGAGAGTGGATGTCGTCCCTACTCTATCTGTCAACTCATTTGGGCCTCTTTCACCGCTTAACATCAGGCGGGAGGAGGTCATTTGCCGGGCCATCCTATAAAAAAATTAAAATAAAAAAAACCATACCCCCAGGGGCATGGCCAGTAGTATAGTGGGTCCGCAGTGTCCAAACGATTGATCTTGCGCTTCTCGCATCCATCGGCTCTCCGCTGCCTTCAGATCGTCAATCCACCTGTGGCACAGATTAGATAATAGTTACTACGTGGGCCTACCGCTACAGTGATGTGTAAACGAATGCATTTGCCATTGTGGCTAGGTGGCGCATAACTTATTTTTATAGTAGAAAGATTCGCCATAGGTTGTTGTATCATTAGATTGTTTCCAATTTGTCAGACCAGGGTATTTCAACAAGTAAGTATACCTATAAAGATGATACCTATAAAGAAATATTTTTCGAACATTAAGTAGAAACCGTATCGTAAACGTAACCGTATAACACATATCATATATAACGTATGATATCCCGCCTGTTTATCGCATGCATTCAGTATCATTTATTGATTCATCAGTAACAACTTTAATACGCTAACTGCTGGCATTACCAAACACGGGGATTCGGTCTGCTTTCCACTAAACTTTACTTTTGTACCGTATTCTACGATAATTAATTTACCCTTGAAATAAAAGAACAATTTTTTTAATCGACCTACCCGAGAAGAAAAACAATAGGGAACATGCAATATTTTTATTTTTGCATTTATTGTAAAGAATATCATGTAGAATAGATCACAAGTATGATAAAAATTAAAATAATAAATGTTATTGCAATAAAATGCAGTATGAAACTAACAGTTTCAAATTTCGCGCTAAAACGGGTCTACAGTTCTGATGACGTCACTCCTGTCTGTTACTCATTCGTCGCTAACATTCAATTCAAATATCATAGGGAAAGTTTCCATTTGTTTCAAATTACTTATTTTAAATGGACTATCCATCACAATAAGGTATAAGATAGTCAGAAAAAGCAATTATTTCTCTGAAAAAAAGACGTTTGGTTTCATGTTTTATACTAATGTGTCCATCGATTTCAAAGAAGTTCCCAAATAAATTATTTTTAACTGGACCTTCTGATCCAAAGTTGAAAAAATGATTGTAACACGACAACTTTCTTTTCGTACTTTATGCTTTTAATGAAACACTAAAACTTTACTGTAATTTAATACTTTACCTACCGCAGAAGTTTAGTTCCTTTCATTTCTGCACTCGAAATCTCGGTACTTTCAACAAAAAAGTTACTACCATGTCGACACTAACTCTTGGTAGGTTTCTGGGGTCTATTTTTATACAACCAACTACCATTTTTTTACATAAAAATGTAAATAATTTTCGTAAAAATAATGTTTACCTTTACATCTGACGGGACATAAAACACGAGTGACGTCACTAGTCGCTGATTGGTAGATCAAGATGCGTTCCGTTTAACGTATTTTTCATCCGCAATTTTTCATGAAAGATAGTAATAACTAAAATAAAAACGTTGCCATCATTCTTATTTTAGGTTTTTATAACATTTTAATTACAAATCGTTCATAAATATTACATTTACATCTTCCCTATTATACTTAAAATTACACACACAATTTATATAAAAATATTCTGTACCCAACACCTTATATGTTATATACCATAACATGACCTACTTTGAGGGCTCTCAGAACAGCAAATATCGATCCAATCAAGCTCAAATCAAAAATGCAGGATTCTGTACAACATAAAAAAAGTCTCTTAATTCTGATTATAAATTTGATGGAAAATGCGATCTATATGCACGGTTCAGACAGACGGCCCGACGAACCTACAGACCGACAAAAATGCTTACAGACACAATTATTTTTTGCAGAAATCGTCATTACTGTCGTTTATATGAAGTTTTAATAAGCACTTTTATATTTGGCTCAAAATCTACACCGTCCTAATTCTTCTTACCCTAAGATACGTAGAATACGGTACAAAAGTAAAAAATATAAGAAAGTTTTGTTACACTCAAAGTCAATTTAGTAGTTTTTGTTAGACCAAATCAAAATCAAAAATGCAGGATTCTGTACAACATAATAAAACTCTCTTAATTCTGATTATAAATTTGATGGAAAATTCGATCTGTATGCACGGTTCAGACAGACGGCCCGACGAACCTACAGACCGACAAAAATGCTTACAGACACAATTTTTTTTTGCAGAAATCGTCATTACTGTCGTTTATATGAAGTTTTAATAAGCACTTTTATATTTGGCTCAAAATCTACACCGTCCTAATTCTTTTTACCCTAAGATACGTAGAATACGGTACAAAAGTAAAAAATGTAAGAAAGTTTTGTTACACTCAAAGTCAATTTAGTAGTTTTTGTTAGACCAAATCAAAAATCAAAAATGCAGGATTCTGTACAACATAATAAAACTCTCTTAATTCTGATTATAAATTTGATGGAAAATTCGATCTGTATGCACGGTTCAGACAGACGGCCCGACGAACCTACAGACCGACAAAAAGCTTACAGACACAATTTTTTTTTGCAGTAATCGTCATTACTGTCGTTTATATGAAGTTTTAATAAGCACTTTTATATTTAACTCAAAATCTACACTGTCCTAATTCTTTTTACCCTAAGATACGTAGAATACGGTACAAAAGTAGTTGTAAGAAAGTTTTGTTACACTCAAAGTCACTTTAGTAGTTTTTGTTAGACCAATACAATTATTTTTAGTTATTTTAAATGTTGTTCTAGTACCTACTACCACAAAACGGTTGGTCCTGGGAAAAAAATCCCCGTGGTACAACCAGTTCTTATACACTTTATTATTTTGAATATAAGTTGTATGTACCAAGGGGAATAATGTTAGTTGTACTACCGAACGGTTGGTCCACCGGGAGAAAAAATCCCCGTGGTACAACCACTTGAACCAAGTGGTTGTTCCACGGGGCAGCGATGGAATATTATTGGATTTCTGGTTGATCAGCAACGGGGCCTCATCTAATAAAAAAATCCACAAATGTGGCGCTGAGTTTATTAGAACAATTAGCAATCCGGCTCGAAGGATCAAACATCACACCGGTTGGCACCGCGCAGAATCCTGTTCAACTGGGTAGAATTAGTCTAAGAGATCTAGAAATAGCCAAAAGTTTCACTTAATGTCGTTAACCGTTGTTTTGTCCAAATTTTCCGCTAGTCTAGCCTAAGCTTGTGTCGGGCTTACGTTAGGCTTGACATCATTATTGGCTTATTGACCAAAAGGTCAAACCCGCCCCAGCTAATCATGCCAAATGACGAAAGCTCGCGTCCTAGCAAGAAATTTTGCTGATAATGAAAAATGGTTCCATTATACCGGAAATGCAGACAAAAATCTATAATCCGGCAAATTCAGAAATAGATATTGCTGGCACCCTGTTACTCTATATCAATTCTAATTAATTATTGGTCATTGGTCAATCGATCAAGTGCAAGAGTTCAAAAATCTGCTGGACGCAAACACGTACGGCCTTTCGTTGAAATCCTTTTGGGGTAGCGTCACAGTTTAACAATAGCGTCGAGTAGTGAACAATGGCAGTCTCTGGTTAAAATAATGAAGGTGAAACCTGTCGGTGATGAGCGGAGCGATTCTACCTACACCTCCACTTTAAGATAAAAATTCACTACTTACTGAATTCGGCGGGCAGCACCCGCATGCGAGGTATTCAGTTCTATGGCACCGAGTTCGCTCTTACATCACGCGTTCCATAGGGATATCATTAAAATTCGTGAAAAAAAATTAGAAGGCTTTCCTGTTAAGAACGCAGAAAAAACTGTAAATTACAAAGGAAAATGATGGTTTTCGATTCTATGTAATTTTCCTCGTGGATTAGTAGTATTAGTACGAATCACTCGGAAAAGAGTGCGATAGCGCTGCAATAGATTATGTTACCCCCACCTAGTACTTCGCACCCAGCTAATAGAAATGTGGAAATAAAATGGAACTAGTTTTTTAATAATTTGACAGCTTTCAGTTGAAAACGAGTCTCCCTAGGGCTAAAAAGTATTACTTTCAACCCGCTCCTCAGGCAACTTCAGACCTACTTTCCGAGTAAGAGTAATAAAATAGTTATTTTGGTCCCTGTTTACAAGTAGGAACCAAGTAGCACTTTGTGAATAGATGTAATTAAAATTATATTTAATCCACCGTGACAGTTGCACTTAAATTCAACATTCTTTTAAATATCTACATTAAATACGATAGGCAATGTCAATGTTTTCGTCGTTACTTTCATTTCGTCAAATTTTTATTATAAATATTGGTGCCAATTCTGTTGGCACTAATTGGATTAAACTTAACTAAATGTAATTTTAAATGCTATCCAATTGTGTTTTTGTTCAAAAATTTGAATTGAAAACACAATTTGATAGCACTAAACTTAATTTAGTTTACTTTAATCCAATTAGTGCTAACAGAATTGCCACCATTGTAGGTATAGTATAATCATAATTTATATTATATCCATAATTAAAAAGATTGTCAATGCTATAAAAAACAGAAAATAGCCACTTCACTAACGTTATAGTATAGCTTTTATTGATTAACTTTTTTTCTAATATAAACTATCTGGTAATATCTTGTAGGTACATATTGACTGATTGCCATGAAATATTTATTATTTTTATAAATATTAAGGTTACACTGAGGTGTGTATAGCTTGTATGTATATCTTGTAGGTCTTTCATTGACGTCTTTGTTTAATTGAAAATAATACAGGATCCTCAGTGCCTCATCTGCAAAACAGCGACATTCCCCAACTCTGTTTCGCGCGACGCATATCAATAACCGCTCTTAAATCCATAACAGCCACAGAAATAGCCACGGCTGTCGTGTAAATTCTGCCCGGTTACGTCACAAGTCATCACCAAAATAGACATATTATTTCTGAATACGTTGCCAGTGGAGCGGTCAATAAAATCGGTGGACGCGACAAAGCGGGAAAAGTGAAGTCGAATCTAGATTTTGCAATGAAATGATTTTGAAGTTATTTATCCTCAATTGTCCGAATGATTCGCAATGATTCTTCAGCCAATGTGTTCCCCCGAACAATATAATTTAGGTCTCTTTAAAGACCTTCTTTCATTTGTCCTTTCGGTAAATTTCTCGAGCAAGGCAATAAGGGGCGTAAAGGTTTCCGATTCCGAAGGGTTTAGGCATCAGGTTTACTCATCAAACATATACGTTAATGCTCATCAAGTGTAGAGAAGACAGACAAAGGTTAATTCATCCAAGATTTTGTTATTAAGTTAGTACTATTCCACTTTTAAAAACAGCATAGAAGTCCAATCAAAATAGACATTCACTCTGTATAAATTCCCAACATGCTGAAAATTTTCATGAACGTTAGGGATACCATAATGAATTTCTGAATGTCCCCATCGAACCCGTGTGGCTTGTTCTCAGAAATGGTAAATCTTTCAGGAAAAAGTGTAGTGACAAGTTTTATAAATAATGACATGATCTACAATTTTTGTCTTAGCTATTTCTATCATAAAAAAAATAAATGTAAAAAAACCTTTTAAAAAACAAGCTTTTATTTAAATGCGCTAAAAAGAAAAAATAAACTTTTACACTAAAACTTTTACTTATAACGTTATTTCACATTTAACACAATTTATATGACATAAAAGATTGTCGCAAGATTTACTTATGTGTAAATTATTTAATTTAAGTACTTGTTCATCTACAAAAGTAAATTTCGCGACAAGTTTTTATGTTATATAAATTGTGTTAAATGTGAAATAACGTTATAAGTAAAAGTTTTAGTGTAAAAGTTTATTTTTTCTTTTTAGCGCATTTAAATAAAAGCTTGTTTTTAAAAAGGTTTTTTTACATTTAATTTATTTTTTATTTTTTAGATATCACTGAACACGTTTCTTAGTCTGTTCATCTAATTCAACGCATCATTGTTGCAAGGTCGTTTGCCGGAACGTCTATACTTACAGAATTTCAGCTCAACCGGTTAAAGATATCTACATCAAATTTGATTTTTTGGCTTTAGAAGTACGCCATATTGGATTAATAGTGATGTCACATTATTTTTCGAGTTATTCGTAGCAAGACCTTTTATTTGATACCCATATTGTAGGGGTGCATTAAAAATAATTGGTCCGCCATCTTGGGTATGCCGCCATCTTGGATTTAGAATGACGTCACATAGTTAACCATGCATTGTCATCTAAACTAAACGTGTATACAAAATTTCAGCTCAATCGGTTAAAGATATCTGCTTCAAAATTGAGTTGCAAGATTCCACCCGAACATACATACTTACATACTGACTTACATTGCAAGTTAAATAAAAGCTTGTAATTAACCGTTTTGCTCAAAAATAAACTTTTTTGCAAACTTTGATCTTGTATACATTTTTTTGTATACACGAGATCCATCGATGAGGACTTTTCATAATTTGATTATCAGTAATGGTATATTCCTAACGATTCATGCAAATTTTCAGCTTGTTGGGAATGTATACAAAGGTACCCTTTTCCTAGTCGACCAATCCGCACTGGGGCAGCGTGGTTGAAACACCCTAACTTACAGTAGACAGTACTCGAGCCCCTCGGTGGGGATCCTCGTGTATGAGTTGTCATGACCCTTTAATTTTCGGGCTAATTTGTCATAATGTGTAATTTGAATTTTAACGTAGTACCCGTCTTCCGGACAAATTAGCCCGAAAATTCATACACGAGGATCCCCACCGAGGGGCTCGAGTCTACTCTACCTAAGTTAGGGCGTTTCAACCACGCTGCCCCAGTGCGGATTGGTCGACTAGGAAAAGGGTACCTTTGTGTACATTTCCAACAAGCTGAAAATTTGCATGAACCCTTTTTGGAGGATTGAGACTTGCAACTTTTCAAACACCTGTCATACAAAAATACAAACCTTATCCCTTAAAAAATTGAGCCCTTCGAAATTGCAAAAGGATTAAAATAGCACGTTACATTTTTTCTATCAAAAGAGTGTGTTATCAAAATACACAATACATATTATTTAGCCATTTAATTGTATAGCACTCAAAGTTTCGTTTGATAGCGCATCGCAAACCCAAACTTTATTTCTGTGCTATAACATACATACTCCCCGGCTGTCATCTCGGTGATATTTCAATTGGGTTTCCGCTGGCTTATATTTTTTGCACTAACTCTGAGCATTCGTAATAAAAATAGTTTCTTCTACAATTCTCGATCAAAGAATTTACTTTGTCTAGCTATAAAGATTGTCTAATATCAAAAGATGAAGTAACCACGTATTGGATTAGGCATTTGCTGCTGTATTTTCCTCAGAAGAATAACTAAAGCATCTTCTGAGGTATTTCACTTAGTTTATTTGCTTCACTTAGATAAACTTGTCAACCATGTAAGTAGTTATCTCAACATTGTTGATATAGCTTTAGGTAAGATTTAGTAGCTAACCATGTAGTTCTATTACAACTAAACTGACCATAAAACCCGATACTGTCTATCAACCCACGAGAGCATGAGAGAGAGCCCTTGATTTCAAAGCCTCAACTAAGAGCGAGGTTACACCATCAGTATTTCATCAGTCTGATCCATCAGTCTGGTATGATTGACGCCAGAATGATCGTGTAACCCAGTGACTGACGAAATACTGATGAATTTCCGCTATTCCAGCGGAGACTGATAAAATACTGATGCCAGACTGATGGATCAAACTGATGAAATACTGATGGTGTAACCAGAGGCTAAGTGATCATCATTAAAACGCTACACGCACAGAGGCGGCAAGCGGGCCGATAGCGGAGCGGGATTTTTTGTAATGTTCGTGTTGCTATGGACAATGCCACACAGACACCGCCCGCGGAAGCGGCGCGGCGTAATTAAATCGCCTACCGCAGTTCCGCTACCGTCGCTTAAACGAAAAGCTGGTCAAAAGTTATCACTGCGTAATGTTTTCTCTACACCCTTTCCATTCGACTTTTCATCTCCATAAATTATTTCGACCGTCAATGACTTTTGTCTAGACGCGCAGGGCTACAATTAATAGCAATAAATAACAATGCCACATCGGACCATTACCGTGTGTTTCATTAGCCACTGGATACCTGTGCTCTTAACCACGTCTATAATTAGCGCGGACCAAAATATACGACCAATTAATAGCACTCGATGTATTAGTGCTGGCAGTGTCACAATGGATTGCTTCAAAATAATATTGGATTTTTTAAAATACATCACGAGTGGAATGAAAACGAGCATGCGGTAGATTATGATGTTAAGTGGTTACCTACTGTAGCATATAGATGCGCAGTGGCAGTTTGTGGAAAGTACTTACCTCTCTGATACCTCTGTAATATTTTGACTTGTCTCTTGTTCTTTTCATATATTTTTTTAACACAGCGAAGAAGCTCTAAGCCTTCATCTCGCTTTATTTCATCTCCTCCTGATACGCGTGACTATAGGCGCACCCGTCTGGAGATTACTCAAATGTCCAGCGATTACCCTGGAGGACCCGAATCGTAGTTGACCGGCTTGTCCTGGGGTGTTCCGAATAATTGGGCTTTCCAAGTCCCCGGATCGAGGTGGGTTACTAGACTAACCGATTAGCCATTGGTAGGTGCGGTGCGCAACAGTATAAGGCCGAAAATGAAAGCGAGCATCACCTAAACCTTTCACTAACTGAAGAACTGGCTATCTACCAACTACCTCCAATTGTCTAACCAAAATGTTATTTAGCAACGTTAATATTATGGCAACTAACCGAGGTAAGACTGTGGTAGCTAGCCATGTGGGCTCAGGCCTTACCACAAACCAATCAAAGCAAAAAAAATTCTGCTTTCCATCTACTGGAGTGAGGGTCCACCAGATTAATGCCGGGTGGTCCCAATCACTAGACTACGAAGGAGCTTAATAATACATACAAATGGCAACCTCATTAATTAATTTCAATGTAAACGTATATTTTATTTGTTCTGTCATCGCCCATTGACCATGAGACGATATTAAGCATTTGCTTACTCGTTGACCGCAGCAAAAATTTCGCGACAAACGGAACATGTTTTCAAGGAAACTGATTTATTTTTGATTCGGCGATCTCAAGTTACAATACATTAACTCGAGCGTAGGCTCGCCGAGAAGCTGGAAGCATAGTTTTATATATATACTGTGCCAGTAAATGCGATTGCGAAAAATATACGCTTTCCTATACTAGTTATACTCGTATAAAATCGGTTCTTTCCCACGGTCGACCTGTGACCACCTAGGTGAACCGTGAAATTATTTTTTTTTACGATGGCACACCTCTCATTATGTTCACACTCATTTACATCAATAAAGAATTGAGTTAAATTAGTCGAAAAATTGTAGCAGCAATAAATATTATATAGGAGCAATAAATAGAGCAGTAATATATTACACGGCTGCAATTTGTGCATGTCAACTTGTAAATTACGCATTAACGCTATTACAAATTGCAAACTGTAAATCGTAAGCTGGCTCCAATGTACTTACCTAAAAGGGTTTTTATAATATTCACTTTCATTGATACCTACTACATCCTATAAATAAAACAATATTTTTTGCTATTTTTATTATGTTTACACTTTATTATGATACAATTACTGATTTCAACCAAACAATACAACTATAGGCACTAGGATTCCTACAGCAACGGCAGCAAGCGACACAATTTTGTACTTATGCTTCCGTGCGTTGTTCATGTATGCTTCAAATCTGTGAAAACCTTTCACGTCGTAATTCAACCTTTGGTACTCTTTCAACTGACTCACGAACCCCGGATTGGGGTTAATGAACTTCCTCCTTTGGCGGACAAAGATATAAGCTTGGTCGAACGTCAACTGGTATTTCTGCATTATGTACGCGATGACGATAGTGGCTGATCTGGAGACACCGAAGTGGCAGTGCACGAGGACATTGCCCTTCTGCAGTCCCTCATCAATGAAAGCATTGGCCATCGGGAAGAAGGACAGTAGGTTGGTTTGAGGCGTGTCGTCGGCCCTAATGAAGAGGGTGCTGATGTTTGAATTAGCGAAAGTAGATTTCGGAAGCCTATGCGCCTCAACTGTGAGCACATGGGCGATGTTAAGCTGTCGGAGCACAGCCGGGTCTGCAGCGGCCCGGGCATTGCTGAGGTAGAGCCCCGGGATGATCTGGCTGTAGCAGGACTGTGTGCAGAGGTCTACTCTATGGTACAGTGCCTTCCTCGACCAGTTCTTCAAACCTGCGATAGCGACGACAGGGCTCGGGATGCTCAGGAAGGCGGCTGCGACGGCGCTCCTCACCATCACCATGAATATACCTCTGACACTTATCATAATAGCTTTCTTGGTAGTTTTTTACATTTTGTGTATTTTGTTTAGGTTTGCAAGCACATCTGACAGATTTTGAAGTGACGTTTGAGATCTTGTCTTTTTTAATATCGATAGCAAACTCGCGCGTCATTCAATACGATGCAACATTTTAAAAACTCTATTATTAAGTCTATGCCAGAATCTGCTTGTAAAATTCATTTTCCTTGGTGTTTAATCTTTCATTGGCACATTATGCAAGCACAGGAGGCACTCAAATACAACTTTATTTTTATATACATTTTGCGAAGGTTTTCAACGTTCCTCTAATAGTTTAGTTTAATCGCAAACACACCACTACAACGTGGTAAGTTTGGTAGGTATAGGAAACTGCTTTACGTACATTAATTGAGCCGAGCGTATGATTGTGAACTGCGTTAACAATGTTTATTTGGTACTTTTCTTTGATTTAGGAAAATAGTGAATTCTATAAGAGAATTATACTTATACCCCGAAATTTTAAGATTCAGGGATCGACTGGTGCTCGATGCATGAATCATTGCTCAATGATATCAGTCGACATTGTTAGACGCCCACCAGCTGGTGAGGTAGAATTGGATGATCGACGGATACCAATCGATTAACAGAATCAACTATCTACGGATCGATGCTATTGTGAACGATTGGTGTGAGAGTTTGGCTGATCGATTTTTTGCTTTGTTACCATTCCGCGCCTAAAGGGATTCAATCGATGGGAACGAAATTATATAATGTCGATTAGCAATATTGTTGTTGTCTTATTGACTAGTAAAATCATATCAATGTCACCAGATATATTTTCAAGAGTCGTCTGCAAGAGCACCTCTATATTATGTATTTCTGCTGCAAGCAGCGGTGCAGCATCGTTGTGTTCCGAATGGTAAAGGCGTGACCAAACAGATGCGCGGCAGCAATATTCGGCATTCGGAAGTTGTGTTCTACACAACTTCTGCCGCGCTTCATCCTTGACTATAGAGGAGAGTTCTAAGGGAGAGTTGCTGTTCGTTGTGCCGCGCAGTGCTACCGCGCGTACTTTGTATTTGGACTGTGGTCTCTCTTAAGGCGTTACCAAACAGATGTGCGATAGCAATACGCGGTATTCGTAGGGCACAATTTCTGCCGCGCTTTATCTTGACGTATAGTGGAGAATTCTAAGAATAGTAGATTAGTAGCTAAGGGCTGTAAGGCATCAATTGCAGCCCGAGATAATTCGCTCGCTGCGCTCGTGCGCCTAAATTTCGTGGGTGCAATTGGTGCTTACACCCGAGCTAACTACTCTGCTTTACATCTCGATTGTGAGGTAAGTAGGTCCTTATTACCCCCAAATAGGGCTTGTAGGTGACCAATAAGCGCTCTAGGGTAATAATGTAGCTTGGAAAACCCTAGGGCGGTAAGTAATTAAAAAACACTTCACTATTTCAAAAAGTTCGCGTACATCTAACCATCATACTGGCAATAAATTACTTGCAGCCCTAGGGCTTTTCTAGATACATTATTACCCTAGAGCGCTAATTGGTCGCCTACAAGCCCCATTTGGGGGTAATAAGGACCTACTTACCGAACATGAGAGATGTAAAGATTATTGTTGTTCGTTGTGCCGCGCAGTGCTACCACGCGTATTTTATATTTGGACTGTGGTCTCTCCTAAAAGGAAATCATAAGGGTCGTTTTTCCATACAAACGTAGTCCCCTGTTTCCTTCCTGGATAATGTCAATAGCTGTTCTATTTTTTACAATGGCCACTATTAGCATGTTCCTATGTTTTTCTTTTTTATTAAGTTACTTACTTCATCATCACAGCTCACATACGTCCCCACCGAGGGGTTCGAGCCTACCCTATGTTAGGGTGATTAGGCCTTAGTCAACCACGCTGGCCCAGTGCGGATTGGTCGACTTCACATACACCATTGAATTTCTTCGCAGATGTATGCAGGTTGCCTCACGATGTTTTCCTTCACCGTAGGAGCGTCGGACAAATGTACATATGAAATTCGAAACGAAAAACACAGTGGTACATGGCGGGTCTCAAACCCCGACCTCCCGATTGGAAGGCAAGTGCCGAGTCCACAGCGCCACCGACGCTTCAGTTACTTACTTAGTGAGAAATAAACCTTTAAAAACCTGAAAAATTGGTCTGATTTTCTGCTATATTCAAACATCTGGCAAGTACCTACAGCTAGATATAGCATTATTTCCCTCTAAAATAATTTGTTTAAATAATCGTCATTATCAATTTAAATACCCATTTCTTGCTGTTTTCTACGTAAAGGAAATATAGTGTTAGAGTTGTATCATAATTAATTATAATTTAAGATCCAGATGTTATAGAATTTTGTGACACTGTGGCAACTGTTGCAATGATTTGTCAAGTGTGAAAGCTTGTGAAAAGCTCAGTAGGTCACTGCTTCGTATTTAAATGTCATGAAAAACGACACGTGTAAGGGAAAATAACATTTTATATTAAAGTTGTTGAGGTCTACTTGGTTCGTTTTCCTATTGTAATGATAGCAACTTGTGTTGGAAGCAATGTCGCTGTAATACTGTGGCAATGTTTAATAAATAAACGAAAGATTAATTTTCCTAAATAATGTAAAAAATCGCCTATCGTCCTATATAGCCTTTAATTTTGATCATATATCAAGATCAAAGAACTATATATTTGTTCCTTATAATCTTAATAAAATGTTGTTTTTGAATTTCGCATTCAAATACTCAATTCAACGGAAACATTTTGCATTTCACTTGAAAATGAACGCAAATTAACCATTCTCACATTGAGCCCTAGTAACAATAGGTTACACGTTTATCTACGCTGACCATGCCTCTACTAAATCAGATACACGCATCAAAATAGTTCAAATCGAGAACATGGCATGCACCAGCGGAGTGCAGTCGCTCATCACGTAGCCACGAGCCGCCCGCGGCGCACCCTGGCCTTTGACTTCCAAGCAGGTTAACTAAAAATCGAGGATTTTATACTGAGTATTATAAATGTTGTGTACACAATGTTGGGTATTTTTGGACCGGGCAGCCTGTAGTCGGGTAGAAGTGCTTCAGTAGCCACTGGGAGCGCGTGCGTGCACGTCCCTGGGATCGTCCCAATCGCGGTGTGAGAGTGATACAAGTGTAAGTGACTATAGTGCTTATTAATCGATTAATGCTTGTGCTTCGGTCGGCGCTTGGTGCTAACTTACTAATGCATGCGGTTGCGTGGGTGTTGGGGCGAAATTTGATAAGGTGTTGGTGGGTTGCCGCTTATGTATGCGGTGGTGTGCGCGCGAGTGAACTATTTTCGTCCGGGCGCTGTCGGGCGATACGGCTGTTCTGCCGCGCCCGCGGTCCGCGCCGCCCGCCCTACATGCTTGCTACCGCCGCAGTCGGATGCTATGTCTTACAGTACAGTGACGCTCCACTGAATGTCTCCAGCCCTTCTAGACAAGTCACACGCTCTTCGTATACGATACTCTTCGTTTTACGCAGGAAATTAATGGAAATTGCGTTGGCTGCGGAAAAAAGTGTTTTTAGCACAAGTATATATTATTAAGGACATATTTTTGGAATGACTGCAAAAAAACAAGTGTGTAGCTTTGTCTCAGAGATAATTAATTTCATTTAACAGAATGCTGTAAATAAAATTTAAATACGTAGTTAACACAAACTTCAAATATTATTTCTATACGTAATATTATCACTCCGCAAAACCAGCGTGAAGGTTTTTGTCTAAGAGACAAAATGTACCTACTTAATGCAATATTATTCATTAAATTTTATTAAATCGCTTGACTGTATTAAAGGAACTAGATAGATAGACATAATATTCGTGTCAGTTATATCATATTTCATTTATATTAACATGATTTTTTTAAACAATTATTACATTTGAATTAAAATTAAAATAAAAACAACAACGAATTTAAATAGTCTAATACGTTACATTTGAATTCAAATTAAATTTAAATAGTCTAATACGTTACATTTAAATTAAAATAAAAACAGAAACGTATTTAAATAGTCTAATAGGTAGCTAAAATACCTACTTTAAAAAGTTAATTATTACATTGAAATTGTTGTGATTGATATCGCTTAGTATTTAAACGGTGTAAAATCATTGTGGATAGTAGTTTACTAGCTAATAAGTACCTAGTTACTTAAATAAAATTATTAAAAACGTATGCGTACGTGAACAATTTCACGTAGGCTCAAACAAACAATTTGCGTCACAAAAAACTGTTAACGTCACCTTACTTTAGTGTAATAGTTTTTAGCGCTTATTCGGTTAAGGACAAATTCTGGTTTGGGCAGATTCTTGATACGGCAGAACAATTCATAAAAAAATAGAACATATTGTTGTGAAAATAAAGAAAAAAATAAAGTTACCAAGGTTTATTGACAGTCGATATCTACAAAAAAATAATTTTTGTTTATTTACATAGACAATTATTCAATACAAGATAATGTACTTATGAAAATAGAACTCTTAATCGGTTTTGCTCGTCCTTCAATTGAAACCAGCGTTACCAACCATTTCAAATTGATCTAGATCCTTCTACATAGAGCCTGTGTGGAAATTAAGGGAGCCGTCCTACGTATTGAAAGCGCTGTTGTCCTTCTTTTGGGGTTCCCTAGTCCTAATAACAAGCCATCCTTATAGTTTTTTCATGTTCGTCTATCCGCCCTTCCTTCGGCGGCTTAGCTTAGACTCTTTGAGGCGAAGAGCTGTATTTTTGCATGGATATCTACTTGTAGGTATATAAATGAAGCCGATAAATTGGTTAAACAAAATAAAAAATAAATGTAAAAAAATTTTAGGATCCTCTAATATGTGAAGTGGGAATGAAAATTACGTATAAAACTAACCTTAAACTCCTGAACATCAAGGATCCTTCATTCATTAGCTCAGCTCATAACTACCAGGCGCAAATACCTGAATAGCTTTGAAAAAAACATGAAACATGTTGGACCTACCTTTGGTTTTCCTGGGATCCCATCACCGGATCCTGACTTGGTGACAGTGGGACCAATTGGGAAGTATACTCTCTCGAACAAAAATAGTACATTGTTACCCCAGGGGTGAAAGTAACTTATTTAGTCCCGAGACGGTGTTTGGCGCCCGAGCGTAGCGAGGGCACCAATAGTTCGAGGGACTAAATAAGTCTTTAACCCGAGGTAAACACTGTGCTTTTCATTACGAATACGAGGAAAGTAAAAATAAAACAATGAATTAGCTAAAGAAGAAACGTTAAATTTTTTTTGACATAAATCAACAACTTCTGCTTTAGCCCGCTTTCTCTTATAAAATCATGTATTAACTCCATACCTGAATCGGATGAACTCATTGTGTTAATTATTAACACAATGTTATACAAATATAATTAACAGTTAATACAAATCTCTGCTATACGGAAGTATTAACAAAACTCTACAAATGATAACTACAAAACAAATAAAGATCGCATTGCCGCTTTCCCGCTTATTTTGTTTTTTTTTTTGCTGTGGCCAGCCAGCTATTCAGCCATTATTTTTTATTTTCATAATTTAAAAAATGGTAAATATTTTGTCCAAATCTATGTTATTTTAAAGAAATAATTGAAAATAAAATAAATTAAATTAAAGTCATTTAAAAATTTTAATATATTCTTTAAATACTTAACGTTATGTTATTTCAATTTTACACCGCGCTGTAATTGAGTGGCTGTATAGAAAGTCGGAACATGGTTCAAAAAAGAACTAGTTTCTTTTTAAATTTGACAGCAGCTGTCAGTTGAAAGTGATTCTCCCTAGGGCTGAAAAGTATTACTTTCAACCCGCTCCTCAGGCAACTTCAGACCTACTTTCAGAGTATGAGTAATGAAAAATATTTTTCATCAAATTTTAAAAAGAAACTAGTTCTATTTTCATATTTCTATTGAACCATGATCCGACTTTATATACAGCCACTCAATTACAGCGCGGTGTAAAATTGAAATAACATAATATTAAGAATTTAAAGAATACGGATATTGACACGGTTAGCGCAGAGGTCGAGTGATCACCTACTGCGCAACGGGTCGCGGGTTCGATTCCCGCTCGGGACAGATATTTTGTATGGCCTACAGAAATTTGTTCCGGTCTGGGCGTATGTGCATGTGATATTCTATGTTTGTAACTGCACCTACGACACAGGAGAAATTCCTAGTGTGGGGGGACGTTTTTTTAAAAAAAAATATTTTTAAATATAACTTTATAAAATTTTAATTTCAACTATTTCTTTAAATTAACATAGATATGGGCAAAATATACATTTATTCTATGATGATAAAAATGAAAAATAATGGCTGAATAGCTGGCCGGCCACAGAAAAAAAAACAAAATAAACGGGGAAAGCGGCAATGCGATTTTCATTTGTTTTTTCAAGTTGTAGAGTTTTGTTTATACTTCCATATAGCAGAGATTTGTATTAACAGTTAATTATATTTGTATAACATTGTGTTAAAATTAACACAATAAGTTCATCTGATTCAAGTATGGAGTTTTTGATTTTATAAGAGAAAGGGCTAAATCAGAAGTAGATGATTTATGTAAAAAAAAATTACACATATATTCTTAAGCTAATTCATTGTTTTATTTTTACTTTCCTTGTATTCGTAATGAAAAGCACAGTGTTTACCTCGGGTTAAAGACTTATTTAGTCCCTCGATCTATTGGTGCCCTCGCTACGCTCGGGCGCCAAACACCGTCTCGGGACTAAATAAGTTACTTTCACCCCTGGGGTAACAATCTACTATTTTCAAATCGGTTATTAAATGGCGAAGTTATGAGGTAATAAACATAAAAAATCCAGACGAATCGAGAATCTCTTAATTTAGTGAAGTTGGCTAAAAATACAAGATCCTTTGAAAAAAAATACTTAACATGAAAATGTTACTTGCAAAAAACAGGTAAAAACATGTAGAATTTCGGATGAGTAAAAATATTACCTACGTACATAGATGCCGTCCCGAATTTTTAAACGAATTTGGTAAACATGTACCATTTCATTCTAGTTAACTATCTATTATAGTCCTTTGAACTTACGATTTGCGTAAATTCACTGCGGTGTACCAAATATCAGATTAATCTATCAACAGGAACGGCATAAAATTACAACTTTTAAATTTGACTAAAAAAAAACAGGGCAAGCTAAATAAAACCGTTGAATAACACGGCATTAGAATAGAACTACTTTTAATTTCTTATTATTTCAATTTAAATCCTTTGCTTTCTTTTTAAACTGTATTTTTTACATAATTACTAAGTTATTTTTATCATTTTAAACTAATTTCGTGTATAATTTGATGTTATTTTATCATCAATTTATAAAAATTAAATTTATACCTCTTTGAATGTTTGTCTTTGATACCATTGACGAGAAGTCTACTGAGGTCTATGACTTACTGTCTATTGTCTACTAAGGTACTAGGGTCTATTGAGGAATTATCCTCAATCAATTATGAGGAATGAATCGATAGCTGTAAATTTGATAGGTTTAACCGTTTGCCTTTATTCCGAATATTTGTTGAAGTTCTCATAAAGGGCAATGCGATAAAAATCGTGATACTTAGAGAAATGCGGTGAAAATTTAAGAATTTTATTTTCCCATCCACAATGTTCCTAGCTGCAAATCAAACATTCCAATTAATTAATTGCAGCTTTATATATAAAAATAACTCAAAACAAAACAAAAGTTATTGAACAGAGCGGCGTTTGTCAGATCGTCAAAGAAATTGACAGTGAGATCAGGGAGGAAATAGAAAAAAAAGTACATTGAAAAAAATCACCATGATTTTTAAAATATAATTTGTAACACTTGTAATATGCAACAAATAAATACACACGTGATAATTTGTGTTTAAAACCGCTATGTCACTTGTCTCTATCAGCATTATCCCTCTTGATTAA
The DNA here is from genome assembly GCA_963935595.1 of Schoenobius gigantellus. NCBI lineage: Eukaryota > Metazoa > Arthropoda > Insecta > Lepidoptera > Crambidae > Schoenobius > Schoenobius gigantellus. The sequence goes on along the minus strand of OZ012542.1, from coordinate 54,671,752 downwards.
TTGGTTTTCCCAATTTTTTCTCTCCCATTTTTTGTCTCCATGGGATGAGACGAATGAAAATTCATTTCAAATTCATCTTTATTGAGAATTTTTTTTTGACAAGTAAACTATACAATACAACTAATATTTTGAGTTAAAACAACATTATGAAAACTTAAGTCAGCTAATTATGGGGAGCCTAAATGAGATTTAATGCAAAATATAACAAAAATATTTTCGCTTGTTCACCACAAAAGGTTAGGTTGCGTTGCATGATAGCCCACACTTCGCCAATTAATTTTTAAGTCCCGTGTAATAGGGTTGAGTAACTATACTACCGGCTACTAATTTCACACGATCTGTTACGAAGAATTCCTAATTAGAAAAAAAATCTGAATAACTTTTTGTGGAACCCGGTGTTTCAACCCAGGACCTCGTGATTAACAATCGCTCTTGTGACCGACTTGACCAACGAGACAGTCTATATTTTTTAGAAAATTTATCTAATTTGCAATGAATATTGATTTGGATCAAAGGAGACTGAAACGATCCCATACAAATCTGGGCCCAGTATGTAAAGAGATAAAAATGATGTGAATTAAAAGATTCAGACTTATAAATACCCCACCGAAAAGTCCGTAAGTTTCGACAATCTGAAAGCCGAGATATTGGAGTTTTAATAAAGTGATATAATGTTGCAATCTTTAACTGTGAGATGTCTCCTAGAGTGTAATAGTACATTATGGTACAAGTGTGTAATGTTGGTGATTACCGCTGAGGCGCATTGAGGCCCGAGCCGTCAGGCGAGGGTCTTAAGAAGCCGAGGACGGTAACCATCAATACACACGTGTATCATACAACGTTTTTCAACACACTTCTGAATAAAACAATACTTAAATAAAAAATCATTTTACATAGTAGATAAAAAGTTTACTTAGAGAAACAATTAGTAAATGTGCAGTTAGTAAAATTATAATTAACTATTTTTGATGACATAGCGGTCTCATCAGATAGATTATTTATTGAAATACTTTCATGTTCTATTGTTATTTGTGATGGTTCATTATTCGTGTAGGTAGGTGAAATCCAATCATTGGACGTACTTGGTATTTCGCCAGTAGGATGCATCTCAGAATCAAGTTTAATTCTTTTTGTGATTTTTGCACAAATTTCCTTCTTGTTTTGTATGGAATCTTCTACGTATGATTCTGCTACATTGCTAGATCGCCACCCGCCATGTCGCTTCAAAGTCATTATATCAGCTCCTGAATTTGCCAGCAATGTAGCTGAAGTTCTTCTGAAACTATGTCCAGTGTAGCTCTCAGCATCTACTAAACCAAAAAACTTAGCGATTTCTTTAGGCATAGAACCAAATTTGTTTATACCTATAGGCTGACAGGTACATTTACCATTCTGGTAATTTAGAAAGAAACGGTCATTTTTTGTTTTTGGCGAACGCAAACTTTCATACTTCTTAACAATATCATAGAATGGATGTATGGTGAATGACCTAGGTATTTTATTTTTCGTGATAGGTATCTTCACTAAAAGCATCTGGCCATGGTTCTCTATATCTTTTACAGTTATATTTGTTAATTCTTGTATCCTACAGGCACCAGTTACACCAAATATTAAAGCAACCTGAAACAAAAGAAACAATAATTAAGGTCAACACACAACACAAGCTGCTATTAAATATTTAATTAAAATTTATTTAACTAACCTTTGTAGCCAAATATTGGTTATCTGGAGCATCTTTAATAAATTTTTCAATATCATCAGATGATGACCTTTGATTTTTTGCTTCTAAATCCATCAGATAGTCTCTTTAGATAAGCTGACAAATTCGAGTATGTTTTTAAGTCCACTCCATTCTTTGTTCGGACTGTACTTTTTAACATTGAGTAAATACACCACAAAGAGCTAGGTTTGTACTTAAAAGATAATTCTTTAAAGTACGCCATGAACACATTTTCTGAAAAAGACTGCGTATTCTTGTTGTTTTGCCATTGTATGAAATTTTGGTACGCTAATAGATATTTTTCCTTTGAGTTTTCTGGTAGTAAACTTTCCATAACGTTCTGGGCTTCACATCTTATATCGGGCGGTGTACAACATAAATCATTTTCTTCATAAATTGTATTTGCAGACATCTTAATTAATAACTAACTAAATAACTTCAAAAGAGAAAACGAGACGAGTTGTGATAAATGTTTCGTAATGGCGGGAAAAATTAATCAGTTTTCCTATGCGCGCGCATCGGCCATAGACTATTAAATTTCGTAATGGCGGGAAAAATTAATCAGTTTTCCTATGCGCGCGCATCGGCCATAGACTAAAAAATGAGGTTTCTTTTTTTGGGCTTTTCGCGGATAGCATTTTAGCGCAAGTGTAAGCGTAACTCAACCAATAATATTAAAAAACAACTATTACTCACTCGTGAATAATAGTAATGAAAAAGTCACAGTTTGATTATAGGTGTCATTATGTGCCTAATTGCCATGGGATTAGAGCCACTTTATGAGGAAGTGTGTTGAAAAAGATCTTGTCTAAACACGAATGTTTATTATATTTAGTGGAGACTGTTTGAAAGGTCATATGAGTCAACGTAAAGGCTCTACAGTCAGAGGCAGGATAACTGCAAGTAATGGAGTTTTGGAAAGAAAAAGGGGGGATAAAAAACAGAATTATTTTAATACAATATTTTATTCTTCTTCTATAATACACAGGTTAACCCTATCCTGAAGCACGGTCTTCTACTTTTTATTTAACCCAGTCCAAATGTTTGTCCATATACTATATTTCAGAAAAAAAATAAACAGGGCAAAATTTTAAGTTAGGTAAGGAAAGCAAAGGTCCCAATATCGATTCTGTAATGTCTTTTCTTGCCACTATATCAAAAATAGGGTAAAAAAAAGAGTAAATCCGAAAAGTGTAGTTTTATATAAATGTGCAGTACTCGTGACAATAAAAAACAGTATTAAATAGGGTAAAATTTGAAGTTAGGTAAAGAAAGCAAAGGTCCCAATATCGATCCTGTAGACATTACAGAATCGATATTGGGACCTTTGCTTTACTTGTTATTATATCAAAAATAGGGTAAAATTCAAAGTTAGGTAAAGAATACCAATTTATTCCTTGGTAGTGATTATTCAAATTTTTACACATACTTTAAATTTAATTATTTATACATTACACTGAACAACTTTCACAATAGAATTAACTCTGAAATCGCGAAAAAATCAATTGTTTCATACAAAAGCTCAAGACCTACTCGACTTAAATGTGCAGAGCAGCCATGAAGTAGCTGATTCATTACTGCAAGAACAGTAAATAATTTTTTCACCTTACGCCCATTGTGACGGTAGCGAAACGGCCAAACCACATATTTTTGACAAAGGTGTACAGTTTGTGAAGTTAGGGTTTGTAGAGTTAGGGCGTGTAGGTAGAGTAAGAAGCTTGGCTCTGCATGAGATCTGATAACTTTTTGACAGTGCGAGCTATAGGTTTAGGTTTATTTATTTCATTTTTATAATTTTTTCTTATAAAATTTGACAACGTAAAATAGATATTAGGGAGAAAATGATTGGCAAATGTCAAACATTAATCATAAAAATTAAAAAGAATACTTTATGATTTTTTTTATAATGACATAAAAGAAATATGTTTCAACAAAGAATTGCAATACAATCATCATGTCAAAATAATATAAAAAATGTCAAATACAATAGTATAAAATCAAATGTCAAAAAAATTGTATAAACATATGGTCTCGACTTGGTAACATTTTATATGAAAATGTTTTGGTGGGATTTCTATTTCGCGATTTCAGAGTTGGAATCATAATATCCATTTTAATTGACTTCTGAATATTTGGTGATGATCGTATTTTAACGTAGGTAATTACATTTCGAGGATGTTTTTTGTTCTGTTTGTACAATGCAGATGTTATCTAGACTCAGGTATTTAAATGTGATCTCTCCTAACTAGAACTTCGTTTTGTTTTTCACGTCAATAAGTGACTATAAGGACCTAAGTTCTTACTCAATTATTTCTTCTACTCGACTACATGATGGAAAACGGAGAAAGAGATGAAATCAAGGAAAGGATAGTAGAAATAATGTTTGTATAGTCAAGTTAGAGAATACAGAAGTTGTGCACCCGAGACTGAAAATTAATCTATCGTAAATCAATATGCCGGCCGATCATCGAACCCGCAGCTCTATGCCAAATGCCAGGCCACGTTATGTCGCGCCACCAAAGATTGATCACCAATTAAATGTGAAAATTATTTTTAGAAATACACGATTGCAATCCATTAATTAATCTTTGTTATTTAATATCCGGCAGTGCGCATTGACAACTATAACTTTATAGATACAACTCTGAAGATGTAATTAACAAGCTATTCAATTGCCGATTGTTTTACTTGCATCTACCGATATACCGCATCTTATTTACAATGTTGTGTCATTAAAGGTTGTGTTATATGATACCTACTTAAGGATAGTAAAATTTAGTAGAATATACTCAATGTATATTGGTATGTTTCGTTTTACATACGATTCATCGCTGGTTTTTCAAATTAATGAGCATCACTATCACCACTTAGATCATCTTTTCGTAAAATTATAAACTGGTCAGCAGGCCAATTATGGATCTTTCATCGTATGACATGGTATAAATTTGAGAAAAAGAAGTCATGAAATGCTGCATTTCGTATTACCGATCTCCAATGATATCATCACTATGTCATAATTTCAATGATGTCATCTTTAAATAATGAACAAATTATCAAAAATATGACCGGAAATCGTATTTTTCTTCTTGCACTACGATATCATATGATATCATTTGCAAAACCATGAGATCGGTAATAGGCCCTCTGGTCTTAAATCCTACATATCAGAGAAAAATTTTCATACGAGGCAAACTTAATGTATTTTTATTTTAATGGTATCTTTTATGCAAACTCGAATCTATAGTGTTTGCCTGTGTCCAATCCAACAATTTTGTAAAATCGATGAATTCGACAATTTGATTATTAATTACCACAATATTATCCACTTTCCTTAGATTTGGCAATGAAAACTGAATACATTTAGTTTTATTTGAGATTAATGATAAATTATTTATTATGAACCAATCTAATTTACCAATTTAATTGAATACTCTAGAGACAACATCAATATTTTCAACTGTCATACAATAATTAAGAAAATAGTACTGTATTGTACAGATTTTTTATGTAAAAAAGGAAAAGCAACGTTCTCAATATCGATCCTGTAACGTCTTTTCTTGCTACTATATAAAAAAGGGTAAAATTTAAAGTAAGGTAAATAAGCAAAGGTCCGAATATCGATCCTGTAACGTCTTTTTTTACTACTATATCAAAAATAGGGCAAAATTGAAAGTTAGATAAAGAAAGCAAAGGTACGAATATCGATCCTGTAACGTCTTTTCTTGCTACTATATAAAAAATAGGGCAAAATTTAAATTAAATTTAATTAAACCTATGTTTATAGCTATAATAATTATGACAATGTGAACGAACTCGTCATTCGACTCATTGTCATATCGACGAAAACCTTATAGGTTTTCGTCGATATGACATTTCTTTTGTAAAAAATGTTTTGAATGTCTTGTACAATAAATGAAAAAAAAAACTATTGTTAATCAAGTCTTATACATATATCAAGACACAAATCCTCTATTTTAAAATACAACTCTTATAAACCAAGGGCAGGATGTTTCAGGTTCGTTTGAGCAATCTCTATCTCTAATATTATAGAGAGGAAAAGTTTGTGAGTTTGGGTGTTTGGGGTAATCACCGTTACCTATGGTTTTAAAAATTTCTTCCAGTGATAGAATGCTACATTATCACTGAGTAACAAAGCTACAAAATTATTTTTCCTACAAAAATTTTAAAATTTCCACGAGAAAACAAAAAACGCGGACGAAGCTACGAGCGAAAAACTAGTATAGTATAAAAGCTCAACAATGAGTTATGTACACAAAATAAAGTTATATTAACTAAAATAGTAGCCTTCACCGGAGCGATGGTTAGTAAATCGTACCTTCAACGTTAAGCACTGCCTAACGTTACTATAATAATATGGTATCTACAGTTACTGAATAAATGGTATCCGCAGAATACCAGCGTCGAAGCTCTTAGTGCTTTGGCATTTATGATGAGTGGGGACCTATTTGGCTCAGAAACTGTATGTATTGTATATAAAAAGTATTTTTGTTTTGTTACCTTGTGTGTTGTATTTTTGTGCTAAATAAACTATTCATTCATTCAAGTATATAATAATAATATAATATAAATCCTTGTAATATCCAATAAGTGTTCTTAATGAAAATTACGAGTTCAGTTGGAAACGATAAAAGGTCATGAAAAATTAACGATTAACAAAAACTTAACGCTTTTAAAACGTTATTCTTCGAAACTATAATTTAGAATTATTAATTTAAGTGTATTTTGTTAAATGTCTCAATTATTGATCGATCAAATTATACGCTAAATTTCACATTCAAGATTTTCAAAAATAAACCCAATGCAGTAGAGCACGGATTTATGTATGTAAAAAACTATCATTGTAGACTTCGACTGGATAAACGCGAACTTTATTTTAATTAGTCGTGTCTATGCGCAATGATGAAAGTACTTGACAGCAACTGTCAAAGTGACGTTGACATTAGCCATTGTGAAATTAATTGACAAATTAATATTGCTGTAATAACGATTTTAATTAAGAAATTTTAAGAATTTCTGGATCTTATTGGACAAAGTGTAATTGCTTCCTTGGATGGAGACACAATATTACTTTAGTTTATTTAAAGGAGCCTGGTGACTAATAAGTCGTAGTCAAAAGCCTTCGACAGGTCACAAAATACACAAATTAGATATATCATGCTTACACTCTCAAGCGGGCGGCAAAAATGTGTTTAAGAAAATATTGAGAAGTGCAATTCCAGCATCAGTAGTCTAATGACCTTTAATAAAACCAAATTAGTTTAAATAATTATCTCACACGCTTTACTATATGCAGAATCTATTTTATATTTTGAAAAAGAAAAGAAACCTGTTAATTTGTTGTGCAAAGTCAATTTAAAAACTTAAAACAATAAAGGGGTATTTTTATGTCTAGAATACACTATTCTTCTAGTATTGTGTTATGTCTAGACATCAAATCATCTACAAATCTTACAGAGCGAAGTGATATTTCACACGCGTCGCGGACCAGGCATATCTTTTCAGCGTAACTCATAAATTAGTAAGACCACCAATTAGATTAAATTAAATACATACTGGTCGATTGCCAGGCTAGATTAGAAACTATTGTGAAATCTTATAATTAAATATACCGAGAAAAGACCACCAGAGATATCAATGCCTTCGCTGTAATATCTCTCAGTCAATTAAAAATATTACAGATGAAAGAGTCTGAATCTTTTATTACCTTATTATCATATTGTCGTATTTCTTAAAATGTTAATTTAATATAAAAAAATCTCAAGTTACAATGTCTTATCTAACTCCTCCGAAACAGCTTGACCGATTTTTATGATTTTTTTTGTGAATATTCGGCAGGTCTGAGAAAAGGTCGTAGGCTTCTTTATAACTCTAGGTGATAAGGGCCCTCTCCAGTATTTATTTGATAATTATTATGGCGAAACGTAGTTTGCGGGCACCTTAGACCAAATGGTCTAAGGCGGGCACAGCTCGCACGTCTAAGAAAATCACTTTCAAATGTCATTAACTTTTGATATGCAGATGCAGTCACATTTATTATGATTTTATTTAAAAGGTTACATAATGAACTTACAAAAAACATTACATTTCATTATCAAATAAAACCTAAAGCAACAAATATAGTGTCACAAAAATTTCTTGCAAATTTTCCTACCCCGGAGAGTCGTTAGTTGCGCTTCCTTTGTGGGTATAAAAGGGTCAACACGGGGTCAATGTGGGTCATTCGCTACTCAACCGTTGAAGAGGACACATCTGTACATTTTACTAAAGAAAAAACACCTGGAAGATGGATACCACAGCTGATGAGGCCGCTCAAGTGGTTGCACTACTGCAATCAGGGATGCGGCAGTGTGATGTCACCCGGCAACTGAATCTGAGCCGTTTATCAGTTCGAAGAGTATACTAGCGCTTTTTAGAGACCGGTGGCTATATCCGGAGACATGGGTCCGGTAGACGTCACTGCAATTCGGAAAGAGACGACTGGTTCGTTGTGTCGTACTCTTTGAGAAATCGCTTCTCAAACGCTGTTCAGTTGCAACAGCAACTGAACAGCGTTCAGTTGCTGTTGCAACTGCACCTCTGGGACCATCTTAAACGGAAGGTTCGATCTCGGGATCCAGCTCCTTCGACTCTACAGGAACTCCAAGACGTGGTAATTGAGGAATGGGATCTTGTCCCTCAAGAAGAGCTCCTGAAGTTGGTGAGGTCCATGAGGGACCGCATGGAAGTCATCATCAGGGCAAGGGGGGGTAACAGTAGATTTTAAGTTAATTTTAAGACACTTTTTGTAAATTTTTTTTGTAAATCATAGATTGTTATTTAGGACTTAATTAAGGATTTTTATTATTTTTTTCATTTTAATGTTTTTGTATCATTATAACCTTTCTAATGATTTCCAACACTATCCTCTAAATAAGGTTTAGGAATTTTTGAACAAGATTTCTAAAAGGTGCGATTTTTTTGACGCCGAGTGTATTACAAAAAATATCAGAAATTTTAGTTTAAGACATTTGGCTGCTGCACGTAGCATATCTACTGCTGCCTTAAGTAAATTCAATAAAAATGTCAATGTAATGTAATCGTTCAACACTCTCAATTATTTGTTAAAATATGAGATTTTTGACATTTATTGGTCTGTCATTTTGGCGTCATCTGGGTTTTGTTCTTTGCCACCTTTCCCCTCAGAGCACGTGCTGTAAACTGTTTTGTCATAAATGTTTAAAAGTTTCTGTGATGGAATTCATCCCTGTCTCACTTTATTGTTAACTGAAAACCTTGTTAATTAAGTCTTGGTGTTGCTGTCATCTTATCCACCTCAACAGAATCCTTTAATGTTTGAATTGAATCAATCTGACAGCTCTATAATGTTTGGAGATTCCCATCCTCTTCGGAACGCTTAACGAACTTGTATAGTCATCACAGTCGAAAGCTTGACTAAAGTCGACGAAGCACGTCAAAGCGGGCTGACAAATTATTGTCTAATTTTTGTGGTATTTCAAATCGAGGTAGGTAGGTACCTGCTGCGGTTGTTTATAGAAGAAACAAAATTATACATCGCCGTAGAACTGTTCTTTTTGCGTACTATGTAAAGAATAGAGCTCGGCAGGTTACTGCGATTTTCAGTTAAGGCCTTTTATTTTTTTACTAGCTTTCCGCTCGCAGCTTCGACCGCGTTATTATTGTTTTCCCGTGGGAATTTTATATTTTCCCGTAAAATAATTTTGTAGCCTATTATATTGAAGAATGTTATTTATATTTAAGAGCTCGAATAATAAATCTCATAGAAATTATAGCAGATTTTAAATAATAGAAACTTTCAACCCAACTATTTTGCACCCTAAAGGGGTGAATTCCAATAAACCATGAATCACGTATTCAATTAAAATATGTTTTAAGAGCATGAATCTCAAGTTTTATCAAAATCGTAGCTAATTTAAAGATTTTTCCACACAAACTTGCAACCCCTATTAAAAAAAAATTACCCTGAATGTTCATCCCTTCAGGGTAATTTTTTTTAAATCCCTTCTTAGTGGGTGTCCGTATTTTGAATTAAGATGCAAACAAACTGGGCTTATGTGATGCCACGTATGTGATGTTACGTACATCAGAAGACATCAGTATTAATAGAAAATGTATAAAAAATTTGTAACAAACTGGGCTTATGTGATGCCACGTATGTGATGTTACGTACATCAGAAGACATCGGTATTAATAGAAAATGTATAAAAAATTTGTAACAAACTGGGCTTATGTGATGCCACGTATGTGATGTTACGTACATCAGAAGACATCGGTATTAATAGAAAATGTATAAAAAATTTGTAACAAACTGGGCTTATGTGATGCCACGTATGTGATGTTACGTACATCAGAAGACATCGGTCTTAATAGAAAATGTATGAAAAATCATTATTTAGAACTACACTTAGCTTACGTGACGTCGTTAACGCGACCAATCACATAACGTGGAGTGGCATCACATAAGCCCAGTTTGTTTGCACCTTTAGAACAACTGTCCAAATTTCACGTTTCTACCATTAGCGGTTACAGTTGTGCGTGCGTCTATAAATGGGAACTTCTCCTTATATAGAAAGATTAATACTTGCAGTAGGTACATTTGTGTACAGAGGCGGACTTAATGCCAAAGGCATTTCCTACCAGTCAACCTTTGGGTGATACAGAGAAAAAGAATTAGATGTACTATAATAAAAATATACTGGTTTTGCATTAATTTAACTTTAAACGAAGATAAATTTTAATTTTACAGCAAATTTTAATGTAACGACAAACCAAGCAAGCTTTCTTTCTTTCTTTTCCGCATTATTTTCTACTTCACGTGAGCCTTGCACCAGCAACTGGTACAAGCAATCTTTCTTGTAACTTCTTTTTTTTAACTTCTTTCTTGTAAATTCTTTTTTTTAACCAAAAGTGGTTCATCAACTTCAACGCACAAGCATGTTCATTTAACGATCAATCTCAAAGAATCTTTTTTATTTTGACGCCGTATATTTCTACTTTCATATAATTATTCCGAAAATTTCTTTCATTAGTTTGAAACGACCTATCGTTTCAAACTGACCATCTGAGGTGTCCACCCGTTGTCCAACTAGTCCAACTTGGTTGGGCAGTAAGCAACCAAAGATACTAACCGCCCACCTGTGTATAGCTGTTTATACTAACTGCTTCTAGTCTCACTTTAACTTACTTTTTAGATAAAATAAACCTATCAATTCTAAAAATATTGTCGATAAATTCTTTAACTGAAGGCATTCGATCAAATCTTAAACTATTAGCTAACATGTCCAGAGCAATGAAAACATAACAGTGAGGTAGTGAAGTGGCTTCATTTTTCCATAATGTGTAAAATTTTGATTTTAGTAAATGGTTAAAATAATCAAGACAAAAAATCTCTGTAGCAGTGAAATTGTTTTGACATCTTCAATATCGAAATATATTATATGATATTCGTAAAAATATTTTCAATATGGTTGACTAACCTAAACACCCTAATTTAGGATAGGCGCGAGCCCCTCGGTGGGGACATATAAGAACAACTTTCACGTTCATTTCGGCATCAAAAATTAGAAAAGAAAAACTAATACACTGACTGACACACTTTAACTAAAATAAAACGATTACGTCATATTCTGACTAATGGACTTCCGTGACATTGCTCTCAAGGCGTTACATACGATATGTCATTTTTCAGGCGAAAAGCTCTCTCCGTGTTTGTGTTTGTCTGAATAATACTGAAATATTATTTTACCGTTGATTTAAATGTGCCTCCGAATTCATAATAAGATTTTGAAATATTTGAAAAAAACCACCAAATTGTTGAACTAGTTGATCAATAAGTAGGTAGCATCGGAATAGAGGCTTAGTTAGCCTCTATTCCGATGCTACCTACTCAATGTACCTAGTTCGTTTGAAATTATTCGTTAACAATAAAGGGCTATGTCGAAAATCGCCCCATGACCAACAAAGATTTGATTAACGTCATAATTACATGTATATGCATATTTTACAACGGTCATAACATATAGGTATAGTATTTTATTCAGTGACTGGTATTTCGCTTTTATATCTATACTATACTTACTAATATTATAAAGCTGAAGAGTTTGTTTGTTTGTTTGTTTGCTTGAACACGCTAATCTCAGGAACTACTGATTCAAATTGAAAAATTATTTTTGTGTTGGATAGTCCATTTATCGAGGAAAGCTTTAGGCTATATAACATCACGCTACGACTAATAGGAGCTGAGCATCAATGACAAATGTTGCAAAAACGGGTAAAAAATATACGGCGAAACGTAGTTCGCTGGCACAGCTAGTATTGTACACGGTTATTTTTTTATCACCCTAGAAATTTTAAGAGAGGCTTCACGATATGGTATTAGAATGTTTTAAATATGAATAAAAAAAAATAACTCGCTTACTTAATTTTATATTAATTTTCAAAAAAATACAAAAAATGCTGCACTATTTGAGAGCAGCATTTTTTGAGATTTTTTTTTTATTTCATTTTTTTTATATAATATTTGATGTGTCCTGAAGCGTCCCTAAAATTTTCCAGGGTGATAAAAAAATAACCGTGTATATATTGGTCCATTTGCATTTAATCTGTAAAAGAAAAAACTTAAAAAATGGGTGCCCCACGATGTCACTGATCTGCTAAGAGAAAGGATGCGTTCAAACTTGTCATACCTTGTTGAACCGGTAAAGATGCTCGTATAGGGACTACTCAGATTAGTCGAATTGTGCCGTGTGATGTTCCTTGTGGTAATTGCGAACGAACAACGCAATGGTTGACTCCAGGTCAAACAGAACACCGCAACAATGCCCTAGGCCAGGGGTCTCCAAACTTTGAAGCCTTAGGGCCATAATGTTTACTTCAGTATGTTCCAAGGGCCAAAACAGTTTTAATTTTTCTGCCTTTAACCATATTTCTAGATTTTCTAGACTAGTCGCAGACCTTAGCAAACATACGCTTTTTTGCATTTCAATTACTTAAGCTATCGCGGGCCAGATTTATGGCACTGGCGGGCTGGATTTGGCCCGCAGGCCGTAGTTTGGAGACCCCTGTCCTAGGCCGTAGAAAAGAGATGGTAAATGTTTGATGATCATTTTTTTCGTATAACTAGCTGTGCTCGCAGCTTATTTGCGTGAAATTCAGCTTGATCGTAGCATGGTGTTATATAGCCTTCCTCAATAAATGGACTATGCAGCACTAATAGAAAATTTCAATTCGAACCAGTTCTTCGGTGCGTACTTCGTTCCAAGTCAGTGGCGCTGTGGACTCGGTAGTTGGCTTCCAATCGAAATTTCGTTTCTCGTAGAAATAGAGTAGACCCCCTGACTCCAACCGATTACCATTTTTTCAGCCATTTGTATATTTTTATGTGGTAACAAATTTTCTCCTGTTAAGCTATACAAAATGCCATCACACAGTTTGTTGAGTCCAGGTCTCCTCAGCTATACAGCAGTTAGTAACGAATTTCCCCTGAGATGGCAGACAAGTATAGACAACGGCGGATTAATACTTTGATAAATTTTATATTTTGCTTTAAAAATATTGTTTAAATTTGTCAGTAAATGGAATACGATGCTTTAACACCTATTACTTACATAAGAGCCTTCATTAAAGAAATAAATACGTAATGTACCTAAATTATCAAGCTTAGGATAACATAATATCTCACTGGTTTTCGGGTTAACCACAAAATTCTGCTCTCGGAACTAAACTAACAGCGAATAGCAAGTACCTAACCTTCAATTCCATGAAACCAAAATAACCGACGGCTGAACGTACCGACTATTCATAGACGAATCATAGCAACAGAAGGCCTTAGCATAAATATTTTTCACACAAGATTATCACCTGTCCCCCTCGCACCCAAGCGTATCCATAACACTGTCTCTTTCGACGTGGCCAACCGCCAGCGAGTCGTCACTTCAGTTACGAAATATGAAATCTAATTATGAAGATTGTTATTATTAAAAATTGCATTAAAGTTAATACTTTTACTATTAAGTATATTTTTAAAGTGTATTGGTTCCTAGGTTATTAAGTGTAATTTTTATTGATACCTTATTTTATAATGCCTAATGGAATGTATATGACATGGGGCTTTTTTCTTATATTTGAATATAAGATTTTAGGGGTTCCTTGTTTTTTTCAACTAAGAAAGATTTATATATTACTAGCTGTGCCCGCGACTTCGTCCGCGTGGAATAGTAATAGTTTTAAGATCTTAATAAAAAGTAGCCTATGTTATACCTTATATAATTAGCTATCTATTAGCGAAAGTCCCGTCAAAATCGGTCCAGCCGTTCCGGAGATTAGCGGGATCAAACAGACAGACAGACAGACAGACAATTTTTTTTTAAATTGTGTTTTTCTTATTGGTACCCGATATACATTCATACCCATTTAGTAAAAACTAGTTATTTTGACATTACAAACGGACACTTCAATTTTATTTATTTGTATAGATACTCCATATCATATTAGATTTGTTTTTCATATGTGTTAATAACAGTGAAATATGGATATGGACATGGCTAAGTTCAATAAACTGTTACAGCACCTTAAAATAAATAATTTGCGCCCATGTTTTTATAGTCAACGCCTGCGGAACCTTTTTTTCTATACGTTAGTTATTTATGAGAATTATTTAACTGCAAATCAAACAGTCTTACTTTTGCATTTAAAATTCCCAATCATAATCAAAATAATTACTTCATAATATTATTATTTTAGATACAATTAAAGTTCAAAAACTTCGCATCGCCATTAATGTAAAGTGATTTATGAACGCTCATCTAATAATAATTATTGCGCACAATAACCCCATTACATATTTTTATTTAGTTATCGGTTGATTAGTAGATAAATACCCCTTAATTTCCATAAGTTCAACTTCAAATGTTGAGTTCACGAAACTAAAGGGAATGTCATTTTCATTTATTCAAATAAAGGGACTTTTTATGTTTGTTTGAAATAGAAAACTCTAACGGCCTTACAAATAAAAAACTTATTCCTAGGAATAACCTCGGAATAGTTATTCCGTGTTTTGTCTTATTTTGACATATTACATCTGACATGTGCTAAAATAAGACAAAACACAGAATAAACTATTCCGAGGATTATCCTCGGTATAAGTTTTTATTTGTAAGGCCGTAGGTCTAGAACCTCTTAATTAAATTTTTCTAGCTGTACCCCGGCATACGTTGCAATGCCACGCAAATGACAATTTTTTTGCTAGGAACCTTCACGGGCATCCACAGAACACCTTACCAAAGTTTCATTACAATCTGATGAGTGGTTTCGGACTGCATAGAGGACAAACATACATACATTGATTTTTATTTATATAGAAGATTTAATATTCAAGGAAACTTCTATGAATGGTGCCAAAGAAGGATAAAAAGATTTTTTATTATTGCAAGTAAGTTGGCAAACAAGCAAACTGCCCACCTGACGGTAAGTGGTAACAATCACCTATAATACATGTGGCCCCTGTGAGGTTCGCAGCAAAACTGCAACCCCCACAAGAACCACAGTGTACGCTGCCAACTTGTGACAGCAGATGTAAAGTCACGGTACCCAGTAAATTCACTGCCATATCTTACCCTTCGAACCGGAACACAGCAATGCAAGCACTGCTGCTTTGCGGTAGAAATAGGTAAGACGGAGGTACCCATGCAGACGACCCTGGTACAGAGAGCTTCATTTGGTTCCTCGGCAACCAAACTTGCAAAATTAGCGGGAAGAAAAGTCTCAAGCGTAAAGTTAAAGTTTAAAGAACTTAAAAAATAAAGTTTAAGGACTTAAAAATTAAAGTTTAAAGAACTTAAAAATTTAAGTTTAAAGAACTTAAAAATCTGACAGATTAGGTACCTACTTCACGTTTACGATCTCCCCGAAGAAGAAGTAATTGAATGCAAACTCGTTGAAATGCAGACGTAAAATGTTGAATTTCTTTGTTTCCCACAGTCAGTGAACACTAACGATACCTGTTTACTAATAAATCCTACTAACATTTCAGACTGAGAACATTTTTATAGAGGACCAGTTGATTTACTCGTGTGTTTGGCTTACAAAGCCGGCGTAGGTTCTAAGGCACAGGTGATGAATTGCGATTGGTATTATTGTCCGCTGCGACTATGCGTAAACAATCTATTTTGATCCTGTCTATTTTGAACCGTTACGAATTCAATGTTATGACAGTCAAATAGAAATTTTATGTGTAATGAAATAATGATTGTGGAGTCAAAGGAAATTGTTTTATATGATTGGATGTCCCAATTTTTTTGTCTGCAGTTCTTCTCGTACAGGCTCTCCCGATTTCCGAACAGTGGGCCTAAACAAAAGCTACACACTTAATTTTTCAGCAGTCGTTAAGCAGAGAAATTGTATTTTTTTTAAAAAACGTCGCCCTAGGATTTTCTCCTGTGTCGTGGGTGCAGTTACAAACATAGAATATCACATGCACATACGCCCAGACCGGAACAAATTTCTGTAGACCATACAATAGTTATTTGTTATACATGAGTGCAAAGTTACTTTTTAACCTCGTGCTCAATTTTGATGACCAAGCAAGCGAAGGATTCCAAAATTGAATCACGTGCGCAGCGAGTGATTCAAAATTTAGAATCCTGAGCGTTAGCGAGGGAATCAAAAGAGCACAAGGTCAAAAATCTTTGCACTCGAGTGCAACACGTAACTTTTCATCCCCCCTCAGCGAGGAAATGACTAAATGTAAATTAAGACATTTACAATCACAAGATACTTTTATTTCAGTTTAGGTACATATTTACTACAACATTATGATAAGTAAGTATTACAGAAAAATATTTATATTATGTATAACAAATAATAGGTTTTTTACTTATTTTCAAGTTTCATAATAATAATAATACGACGTCGAAACAAAAGTACACCAAGGAGGTTCAGAGTCTGAGTATTTAACAAATTTAAAAAAGTGGTATGATAAATTCGGCACAATGGAGATGGAAGTAAATAGGTTTAATGATGTTTTGAAATCACATACCTAGTTGCACGCGATGTTCTTAATTCAAATTTACTTTAACCTCAAGCGGATAAAAACGGCTTTGGCGGTCAGATATCGAATAGCAAAAATACTTTTTCCGAGATGGGGGGATAAAAAATATTTGTCCCGTACGGGAATCGAACCCGCGACCCGTCGCGCAGTAGGCGACTACTCGGCCTCTGCGCTAACCGTATGGAAATGACATTAGAATGTGGCATATTTTTTGCTATTTTTTCCGCTGCTAATGTCATCTCCATACATTTTTTCTGCGGAACGACGTGCGGAAAAATAAGCGTGTGGCTTTTGTCTAAGATGGCTGGTGAACACTCAACATTTTTGTTTTGCTTATATTTGCAGATATCTTTTGAATGTACAAGTACAATAGTGCGATAACAACAGGACTCTCTCCTGTAGATATATAAATCCATACGGGTTCTCTATGTGTCTTCGAATGTAATGTGTATCGAAGTCGAAAAGCGCGATTTTTCAGCATAGTAAAAGAAAAAAATTTAATCATGCTTCCTCTTGGCGGCTTTCTTTGACATTATGATCTCGCCAAAATGTCTACTAGTAAGCGAGCAATGTTCGCGATTTGAAAACTACCAAAGAATTAAATCATCGGAATAAAATCATCATTAATATCTAACATCAAGAGTAGATCGAGCAATACAGTGCAATTATATTTTATGGTATACGCTATCGCAAAGCAATGGCGTTTATTAATAATTGAAATACAAGTGACTTTGACACAAATAACAATGGGTCAGGGTCACTACCATGGATTTTGATTAATAAGTCCATGGTCACTACCAATTTTACAGATCATAAAAAAACGAAGTATTTCAATCAACAAACATAATGTTTCAGGTGGGTATTAAACTGTTTTCATTACCATACCAAATTACGATACTATACCTTTATGTAGATAAAAGCTGAACGCACATACTTGTATGCCTGTATGTTTACTGGAGGGAGACTCTGTACCAGGGTCGTCTGCTTAGGTACCTCCGTCTTACCTATTTCTACCGCAAAGCAGCAGTGCTTGCATTGCTGTGTTCCGGTTTGAAGGGTAAGATATGGCAGTGAAATTACTGGGTACTGTGACTTTATATCTTGTGTCACAAGTTGGCAACGTACACTGTGGTTCTTGTGGGGTTGCAGTTTTGCTACGAATCTCACAAGAGCCACATGTATTATAGGTGACTGTTACCACTTACCATCAGGTGGGCAGTTTGCTTGTTTGCCAACTTTCTGCAATAAAAAAAATGCCCGCGACGTACGCGCCGCTTTTTTTGAATTTGTTGCATGAAATTATATGAAACCTCGAAACACGTTGGACGTACCTATAACATTAATCAACTATTGTGGGTTAATATTAAGAGTTGCCCTTGATTTTCCTGCAATCCCATCATCATATCCTGATTTTAATGACAATGGGACCTATCAGGAACTATATCCTCTTTTAGGCAAAGAACTTTGTCAAAAAAGAGTTACCAAATCGGTTAATATATTACAGATTTATTATGTAACAATTATAAAAAAAGAACATATAATCGAAATAAGAACCTTCTTTGTAAAGTCTGTTAATAAATAAATTAATTCATCATCACAGCTCATATACGTCCTTACCCAGGGGCTCGAGCCTACATTAAGTTAAGCCGTTCAGGCCTTAGTCAACCACGTTGGCCCAGTGCGGATTGGTCGAATTAATTAACTGGTAGGACATAACTTAGAACAAGGCCGAGTTCGCCTCCATCCTCAGATTTTAGTCATTGACTGTTAGATGACTTCATATAGGTAACAGAATATAACCTTTGTCACTAGGCTATATAATTTTTCTATCCTATGTGTATTGTTGTAAGTATGAATTAGTATTATATGATTGGATTGAGAACCTTAAAAAACATAGGTAATACCGAATTTTCTATTATTGGTCACGTTTGGGCGTGACCAATAATAGAAAATTCGGTATTTTATTTAGAATGCAACACTTCCTGAAGTCCTCTCGACGCATAATGACCAATAATTTTTAATTTAAAAACGCATATTGATCAATACGCATTACGACCAATACGCATAATGACTAATACGCATAATGACCAATATTTCATTCGCAAAACAACCAATTCGCGTATTGACATACCTTCTACGCAAAATGACCAATATTTGGAGTTTGAAAAAGGAGTCAACTATTTGGAATAGAAGAATAGTGAAGAATTTATTTAGCACCGAGAGGAATAATAGAAGAATGAAATACATCAACTTTGATAGGTGTTATAGTAAATATTTGAAAGCGTTAAAAAACAAAAAAATTACAACCGTCTCTTTTCTACGAAGGATTATATTTAAGAAATTATTACTAAGTTAATAGTACATTTTACATGCATGTATTTTACAGGATCCCGTACCTGAAGTTTCTTTAAAGCTTGTATTTAATAAAAACACGAATCAAATATATTTTTCATTACTCATACTCTGAAAGTAGGTCTCAAGTTGCCTGAGGAGCGGGTTGAAAGTAATACTTTTCAGCCCTAGGGAGAATAACTTTCAACTGACAGCTGCTGTCAATTTTTAAAAAAGAAACTAGTTCTATTTTCACATTTCTATTAAACCATGTCCTGACGTTCTATTACAGCCACTCAATTATAGCGTAAAATTTCAATAACATAATGTTAAGTGTTAAAAGAACATATACAATATTTTTTATATGATTAATATAATTTACTTTCAACTATTTCTTTGAAATAACATGACTTGGGCAAAATATTTACCATTTTTTCAATGATGAAAATGAAAAATAATGGCAGAATAGCTGGCCGGCCACAGAAAAAAAACAAAATAAGCGGGAAAGCGGCAATCCGATCTTTATTTGTTTTTCGAGTTTTGTTTATTCTTCCGAATAGCAGAGATTTCATACACAAGAGAAGAGGCAAAAGCAGAAGTTGTTGATTTATTAAAATAAAATTCACTCATTTATGTTCTTTAGCTGATTCATGTTTTTATTTTAGTTTCCTTGTATTCGTAATGAAAAGCACAGTGTTTACCTCGGGTTCAAGACTTATTTAGTCCCTCAAACTATAGGCGCCCTCTCTACGCTCGGGCGCCAAACGCCGTCTCGGGACTAAATAAGTTACTTTCACACCTAGGGTAACAATGTACTATTAATTACTTAGTACATTTTTGTTTCTTTCCCCGCGATACGAGGCATTAGATAGTTCCAAAATCCTACTTAGTATATTATAAACTAGCTGATGTCCGCGGCTTCGCAATAAATCTACACCTGCCTTCAGATTTCAAACACAAAAACTGTGTATCAATCATATAGACACAGAAGACTGGGATGACGTCATTACTGCCAATGCAATTTCTACAGAAATTTTTGATAGCGAACATACGCATTCAAGAAATAGTAAAAATATTCAAAAGAATACTACAATCCGTTCAAATTACAGTTTCTTCTGCGTTGCAGTAAAAATAACTATAAATGAAATAAAACAAATATCAATTATTACCTTATTTTATTTTAAAATTGTAGGGTAGGAATTGCTTGTATGAACTTTATTCACTGTGGCCAACAGGTATTTTTCTTAATATCAATTGCATTTGTGCCTCCATTATCATCATCATCATCATCATCATCTCAGCCGCACGACGCCCACTGCTGGGCATAGGCCTCCCCCATGGAACTCCACAACGATCGGTCCTGTGCTGCCCGCATCCAGCGTCTTCCCGCGACCTTTACCAGATCGTCGGTCCACCTGGTCGGGGGCCTACCCACTGAGCGTCGTCCGGATCGTGGTCGCCATTCGAGAACCGTTCGGCCCCAGCGGCCATCGGTTCTTCTCGCTATGTGTCCCGCCCACTGCCACTTCAGCTGAGCAATCCTTCGAGCAATGTCGGTTGCTTTAGTTCTCCTGCGGATCTCCTCATTTCGGATCCGATCACGCAGGGAGACCCCAAGCATTGCTCTCTCCATTGCCCGCTGAGCGACCTTGAGCCTTCGGACGAGACCCATAGTGAATGGCCACGTTTCACTTCCGTAGGTCATCACTGGCAACACACACTGGTCAAAGACTTTCGTCTTGAGACACTGAGGTAATTTGGACGCGAAGACTTCTCGTAGCTTCCCGAAAGCTGCCCATCCGAGCTGGATTCGACGAGAGATCTCTTTCTCGAAGTTGGACTTACCTAACTGGACTATCTGTCCCAGGTATACATAACTGTCAACAACTTCAAGTGTAGTGTTCCCAATATTAACTGGAGTGGGTACAACATGGGCATTCGACATGATTTTTGTCTTATCCATGTTCATTTTAAGACCCACTCTTTGGGAAGCACTACTGAGATCTCCGAGCATGGTGTTCAGGTCTTCCAAGGTCTCAGCCATTAGAACTATATCATCGGCAAAACGGAGGTGTGTTAGGTACTCGCCATTAATGTTAATGCCGTGTCCTTTCCAATTCAGAAGCTTGAAAATATCCTCCAATGCAGCGGTAAAGAGTTTTGGAGAGATAACGTCTCCCTGTCTTACACCTCGCTGCAATTGGATGGGATTAGAGCTCTGGTTCTGGAGTCGGACCGACATAGTGGCATTTCCGTATAGGTACCTTAGCACCTCTATGTACCTATAGTCCACTTGGCACCTTTGGAGAGACTGCAGCACCGCCCATGTCTCGATCGAATCGAAGGCTTTCTCATAGTCCACAAACGCCAAGCAAAGTGGCAGATTATACTCCTCGGTCTTCTGTATAACCTGCCGCAGCGTATGGATGTGGTCTATGGTACTATAGCCTTTTCGGAAACCGGCTTGTTCGGGAGGTTGGAAGTCGTCGAACCTGCGAGCGAGACGATTCGTAATGACTCTCGAAAACAACTTATAAACATGACTCAAGAGTGAGATCGGCCTATAGTTCTTCAAGAGTGTTTTATCACCCTTTTTGAAGAACAGGATGACCTCACTCTCACTCCATGTTTTAGGCGTTCTGCCCTCGAGAATAACGGAATTAAAGAGCCTCTGGAGGACTTTAAGTATCGGCTTACCGCCCGCTCTCAGAAGCTCTGTAGTGATTCCATCATCACCCGCCGCCTTGTTGTTTTTTAGTTGTTTGAGAGCCATACTAATCTCGTACAGGCTGACGTCCGGGATATCATCAGTATAGTGTCGAGTAAGCCTGGCTCTGGGGTCTCTAGCCTCGCTTTCAACATTATCCGATGATCAGAATCCTCATGACGTATATACGCATAATATATATTATGTTGCTGAACTCGCTTTGGCTCGTATTCTGATATAAAGGGTTTTCCAATAAGAGGTGTTATTTTGATATTCTAAGAAAAATTGCATTTTCCGAGATAAATGATCGGATGTTTATTTCAATGTACAGAGGAAGGTATGCCATTAATAATGGAAAACAATATCAGCCAAAGCTACGCTTACAAGACCATATCCTTTTCATGAATTTTTCCATTATCAAATCGCAAAGTGGCTGTTGTATGCCCTCAATAGCTTCATAAATTCCATCTTTGATCTTTTCATACCTTCCTCTTTACAATGAAATAAATATCCGATTATTTATTTCAGAAAATGCCATTTTTCTTTGAATATCAAAATAACACCTCTTATTGAAAAACCCGTTATCTGCATACTCTTTATTTCCACAAAATGTGTCGTTATGCGTATACCTATGTTGTTTTGCGAGTAGTCATTTCACGTATTTTTGTATTTCCACAAAATTAAATGTGTCGTTATGCGTATATGTCGTTTTGCGAGTAGTCATTTCACGTATTTTTTAATTTTCACAAATGTGTCGTTATGCGTATACGTCATTATGCGTCGAGAGGCCTGAAGTGACTTAGCGCCTAATCTGAACGAAATTGGTTAGGATAACTTTTATAAAATGAGCACCAAAGAAAGAAATTTGGAAATTCCACTGTTTTTTATTTAAATGTTAGTCTATGTTTCATTAAATATTTTTATGAACATAAATGTGTTAACGTATTTACTAGCAACTTCCATGCCTCTGGCACAGATAATAAAATACTACAGTACCTTTGGTAACGGAGGCGTAAAGCATTGTTGATACCTAATGAGCTATTTTGGTATTGAAATTAGGATTAGCGCTCTCTTCTATAAATATCTGATTAACGGTTGCTTCACTATTTTCGTTTTTATATCTATTGACATTGTTGCATTCACATGCTCATGTTTTAATTTCAAGCTGAGTGCTCTCTACCTTTATGATAAACTTGAAATTAAGTTTATTATTTGTGCAATTTTTGTCGTTTGAGAGCGTAAACAAGATACGATTGTTATACTTTGTGACCTCTCGAAGGATTTTGACTGTGTTATTTACTAGTCTTTTAAATAAACCCAAGTATTATGACTAACACTTAAACTTTGAGTTTTTTTTAAATTAAAACACTAATTTCACAACTTCCACTTGAATATTTATAATCGATTTCGGTTTCGATACATCATCGTCAGGCAACCGGTATCGAAACCGGTCGCAATAACTTAAATATAATAAATATTCAAGTGGAACTTGTGAAATTAGTGTTTTAATAACAAGATACCATGGAGTTCTATCAAGAAATTACAACACAAAGCTTTAACTACTTTGAGTTTTGTTTTCTCCAGTACAATCTGAATACAAGAAATTAAATAAACTTGCTGTTCCCACGTACACGTAAAAAATTAGAGGCTCGTTAATAGGGAAATGTTTAACATTTTAACCGACTTCAAAAAAGGAGGAGGTTCTCAATTCGATGCGTATGTTTTTTTTTTGTGTGTATGTTACGCGATTACGCCGCCAATTGTGGACCGATTTTTAAAATTCTTTTTGTATTCGATAGAATATACTCCAAGGGTAGTTTCATGGTCAACAAAGTTAGGAGCTGATGATGGGATTCCATAAAAATCGAGGAAAACCCTTAAATTTTTAGGTGTGTCCAACGTGTTTTGTGTGTATGTTACGCGATTACACCGCCAATTGTGAACCAATTTTCAAAATTCTTTTTATATTCGATGGAGTATACTCCTGGAGTGGTCCCAAGGTCACTAAAGTCAGGATCCGATGATGAAACCCCATGAAAACCGAAGAGAAACCCTAATTTAATACCAGCTGGTATTATATTAGGGGTTCTATCACTAAAAAGTTAAAAATTAAAAATATTTTACAAAAAATAAAAACCGACCTCAAAAACACTTAAAAGTTAAAAATAATATAACAATAGGTACAGACAACATCACACTTCTATTGAAGTCGGTGACAAATTTTAAGACTTTTTTTTATTGCAGAAAGTTGGCAAACAAGCAAACTGCCCACCTGATGGTAAGTGGTAACAGTCACATGTGGCTCTTGTGAGATTCGCAGCAAAACTGCAACCCCCACAAGAGCCACAGTGTACGTTGCCAACTTGTGACATCAGGTGTAAAGTCACAGTACCCAGTAATTTCATTGCCATATCTTACCCTTCAAACCGAAACACAGCAATGCAAGCACTGCTGCTTTGCGGCAGAATTAGGTAAGACGGAGGTACCTAGACCCTGGTACAGAGTCTCCCTCCAGTTCTTCTACTTTCTAGGAAATCTTCGTTTGGCACCGACTTCAATATAGAAGTGGGATGTTGTCTGTACCTACGTATTCTTATATTATTTTTAACTTTTCAGTGTTTTTGAAGTCGGTTTTTATTTTTTGGAAAATATTTTTTTTTACAACAAAATTCCATAAAGTGTTATTAATTTGACTTTTAATAAATTTTAAGCGCATGTTAAAAATACACTTATGAGTAAGTAAAAATTATGACAAAGTCAACGATATTTGTAGGCATCATTCGTTACAATGAAAGAAATGTTATTGTGTTAACTATTTATGTTAACAAATATATTATTAATGTGTACGGTAATATCATCATCAACAGCTCATATACGTCCCCACCGAGGGGCTCGAGCCTACCCTAAACTATTGGGCCTTAGTCAAACCACGCTGGCCAAGTGCGGGTTGGTCGACTTCACACACAACCTGTATAAAAAATCTTTCTTCACAGGTGTGTGCAGGTTTCCTCACGATGTTTTCCTTCACCGTAAAAGCGTCGAATAAACGTACATATGAATTCAAAATTTGAAAACACATTGGTACGTGGCGGGGTTCGAACCGCTACCTCCCGATTGGAAGGCGACAGCCTTACGCACTACGCCATCGACGCTTTTAACATAATCTATTGTAAATGTCGGTATTTTTATGAATGTGATAAGTTTCTTGCCCATTTTTCTTATTCGGCTAAAAGACGTCCTGAATACCCAGGAGGTAAAAAAATGGGCGATAAAAAAAGCTCTATATACAACAGATCTCTTAAGTAATATTTGAATAGTCTTATTTTAAATAGTAACATTCAGATTCCGGATTGCATCATTATTGGTAAAAGATTTTAGTTTAATATCCGGTTTATGTTTCAAATCTTATACGAGTAATGCAGCCAACAAGTTCAATGTATAAAAATGTTGGTAAACTTCTTATACAGGGTGTCCCAAAAAATAGTGTCAAGCGAAAGTCCAGAGTTAGAGCACCTCTTGGAGTACCCGAATCACCCCCATGTATGTTCCGCGATTATTCGTAGTTTTCGAGTAATAATTTTTTTTCTGACTTTTTGAAAATTTTGATCCAAAGAAATTAAAAATTTTAAATAAAAAAAAGTAGAACATATTTTAATGTTTTTCTTTTTGCCACTGAATCATCTTTAGTGCTTCTTTTATGTCTAAAATAATCAGCTTCGTAACTTTAGTGGAAATTTAGAAAACAGTAGTGTAAAGTCAAAATTTGAATGTTAGTGAATAATTACTTAAAAATTCATCTTTAAATTAAAAATCTAAACAGGCGAATTCATGGTTTCTAAGTATATGTAAAAACTTCTCTAGACTCTCTGCTTTCATAATCATTTAAAAAAAGAAGTACTTAATAGGGCTACTTTGGCTTAAATCGGCCATCAAAGACAGCGAGGTGAAAATTTCATAAAATTTACCAAATTCCTATCAGATGATAAAAAAAAAAATCTGGTCTTTTTATAATTTCTAAGGTTCAGATTAATTACAATTTAGCAAAAATAACCTACATGAAACCCATATTTAAATATTTTTCTCGCGGATCACATCGGTTGTAGTGTTGGATGTAACGCAGTACTTACCTGCTAAAAAATTGCCCGAGTGAGAGGATATGAAAGAGACCGCATTATTGCTATCTCTCTCTCACTCTCATTGGCGAAATGGATAACTGTAACTGAGGAATGCTATTCTTTGTGACAAGGGGATGAGGCGGGGGGTGTAGTCCGAGCGCCTATTGTGTTCTGGCGCCAGTCGTTTGCCTGCTTTTGTTTGCGCCTTACGTACGATACGCTCATTTGTAATTATTTGACGAACTTTGCTTTCTTTACGGACCTTGAGTGCGATTACGATTTGGTTTTGTGTGAATACGGGATTTTGACAAATTTGGCATTCTTAACGGACTTTTCAAGCTCTTCATTTTGTGATGTCTTTTTCATCGCAAGAATATGCTCTTATGCATTACTTTTATGGATATGCAAGAGGAAATGCTTCTGAAGCAGCCAGGTTGTTCCGGCAGCAAGTACAAAATGGAGGTGGACCTCAGCCTAAAACTTGGCCTGATCATCGCATGATTTTAAGAGTACTCTTACATGGAAGGACGCCTACCAGGTAGAAGATCGGGGCGCCCATCTGAAATGAGTGACCCAGATACTGTCCAATCAGTGGTCGAAGAAGTGGTGAGAGATCCATCAGTTAGTGTAAGAACAATAGAACGTCGAATCGGAATTCCGAAATCACAAGCACATCGAATACTTCATCAAGAGCGTTTTCACCCATATCACATCCAGAAAGTTCAGCAGCTCAAGCCCGCAGACTACCCGAGAAGGGTGGCATTTTGTCAGGAAATGTTACGGAGACAAGCTGAAAACGAAAATTTCTTTAAAAATATTCTATGGACTGATGAATCACATTTTAAGCGATGTGGGGTGTTTAATGCGCATAACTACCATTCGTGGAGTATTGAAAATCCACACCTCACAAGGGAATCTAATTTCCAAGAACAATTTAGTATCAATTTGTGGTCAGGCATCCTAAACGGACAGCTGATTGGTCCGTTCGAACTACCGGACCGACTGAACAGCGAGGCCTACTTGCAATTTCTACGACGTGATTTCGGCATCTTATTAGAAGATGTAGACCTATTAACGCGGAGAAATTATGATTTTACAAAACGACGGCGCTCCATGCCATTTTGCTAGAAATGTTAGACAACATTTGTCTGAAACATTTCCAGGCAGATGGATCGGTCGTGGAGGGTCCATTGCGTGGCCGCCACGGTCCCCCGACTTGAACCCCATAGATTTTTTCGTCTGGCGATACTACAAGGAATTAGTATACGCCAAGGACATTACAAACGTCACAGTGTTAAGAACAAAATTAAGACAAGCGGAAGAAACAATAAAAAACAACAGAATTGCATTTATAAATTTAAAAGAAAACTTTTTTAGACGATGTAGAATATGTATTGAGCACGAAGGTCGTCATTTTGAAAACTTTCTTTAAGCGATCGAATAATAAATACTTTGAAAATAATGTTTTGTTTCATTTATTAAGTTATAATAAACCTTCAAAGGTTATTAAAGATGGCAGCAGGAACAGTTATTTTTGACCTTCAAATAATAAATTTTTAGCTTTTCTACAATCATTTTTGGTTTATTAATAAATAATTGGAATTTAAAAAAAAATTATTCAGAAGTCGAGTTTTATGAAATTTTCACCTTGCTGTCTTTGATGGCCGATTTAAGCCAAAGTAGCCCTATTAAGTACTTTTTTTTTAAATTATTATGAAAGCAGAGAGTCTAGAGAAGTTTTTACACATACTTAGAAACCATGAATTCGCCTGTTTAGATTTTTAATTTAAAGATGAATTTTGAAGTAATTATTCACTAACATTCAATTTTTGACTTTACACTACTGTTTTCTAAATTTCCACTAAAGTTACGAAGCTGATTATTTTACACATAAAAGAAGCACTAAAGATAATTCAGTGGTATAAAGAAAAACATTAAAATATGTTCAACTTTTTTTTATTAAAAATTTTTAAGTTCTTTAGATCGAAATTTTTAAAAAGTCAGAAAAAAAATTATTACTCTAAAACTACGAATAATCGCGGAGCATACATGGGGGTGATTCGGGTACTCCAAGAGATGCTCTAACTCTGGACTTTCGCTTGACACTATTTTTTGGGACACCCTGTATATAAAAATCTCGTGAAACAGTGTTTGTTATAACTCCTTCGAAACTGATTGACCGATTTTTATGATTTTTTTATAGGTATTTAGTAGGTCTGATAATAGGTCGTGGGCTATTTTTAATACTCCTAGGTATTAAGGGTGGCCCCTTTCCAGGATTTTTCTTTACCTAATTTTTATTTTCATTTCGCATCAAAATAAACTTAAAACCCTAAATTTTAACCCTTCTACCACCAACCCCAATTTTTAATAGTGATATGATTATTTTTGCTGGTGAAACGTTGTTCCCAGGCACAGCTAGTAATAAATAATTTCTTACATTGAATACTAATATTTAAGAGGCTGATAACTCTGAGCTGAGCTCATCGAGCACCACTTAAAACTTTTTTTTAGCAAAACATTTTTAATACCGCAGTAAAAAAATATAATGTTACTCTTGAAAATATTTCTGAGAATATCCATAGACCCAAAACAAATTTTATTCAAAACTCGTTTAAAAAATGCCAAATACAATCAAAAACAGCTTCCAGAAGAAAATCCGAGTTATTTAACAAAGATAATTAAATGATTTTCAGCTTTCAGATTAGCTCGTTACACTCAATTTGATAATATTGATGTTTCATATCTTCAAATAAGTTACTAGTTTCATTTTTAAAAAAATATTTTTATTTTTTCGCTCAATTTCAATAACGCACCGCGCCCGTAATCCAGTAGAAATCTCATGTCTCAAGGTCGTTGGCGTTACTCAGCCTCTTAAATGACAGCATTCGTTAATTTGTTCACTTCAATTATATTATAGTTCAATTATTTTCAATCTATAGTTGCATTCAATATGGTTTTTAAACGAGTTCCTAATTAAATAATTTCAAACTCTTAGTTAGGTAAGTATATCATTTGCAGTTTGTTCCATAATTTTAACTACAGCAGACTTTATTGTAGTCAAATTTTGGACAAGGTCTGCCAAAATCAATTAATTATCATAGTATTAATTACGAGAATAATATCGTTTTGAAAATAATCAAGAATAATCGTGGAATCAATTTTCACAATCAAAATTTTTATCAATTTCCGTTCAGCAAGGGAGCTTGCCAAATTTTTAGGTAGCGAAAATATCTCTACTCACATAGGTATCTATCGCGCCTTTATACTAGGTCAGTTTTCTATTTTTAATGTTGGTCTCTCCAATGGTCAACAATTAGTCACCTTATACAAAGAGCATGTGATGAGATAACCTCCCACTTACTAATATTTTTGGAACGTCTACTTACCGAACGTCTAGCAGCTATTTCAATATCGTCTTGGTTTTCCATCTCTTCAGTCTATGGGAAGTCTTCAATTTTCAAATCAGAAATTAAATGTTGCAATTCTGATAAAGCGCTTTTTCCCCTCGGTACAGTTGGATAGGATAGTTACTCGACCACCATTATAATAATCTAGCTGTGCCCGCAAACTACGTTTCGCCATAATTTTTCTTCCCGTTTTTGCAACATTTTTCATTGATGCTCAGCTCCTATTAGTTGCAACGTGATGTTATAGCCTAAAGTGTTCCTCGATAAATGGACTATCCAACACAATAAGAATTATCCGATTTGAACCAGTAGTTCCTGAGATTAGCGCGTTCAACCAAGCAAACAAACTCTTCAGCTTTATAATATTAGTGAGTAAGTATAGATTGACAGCGGTCTGTGCGGGTGAAAATGAGTTTCGTTCATGTTTCGTTTAAATCACAACTTTACTTATGAGTTCTTTATACACTTTTTTTAAAGATATAATATTAAATATCAATGTCTTCATTTTCGTTTAATATAGTTTGGTCCGTAGCAAATCAATTCCAATGACATGTGTTTCTATTTTATTACATGGACAATGAGAGTTTTATTAATCTCTACTTATAGCGTGGGCACATTATCTCATAATTTTTTTTGAATTGCGATAGGGAAGCAAACAATTCTTTCTTGGGTCTGCTTGGAAGAAACCTTAATATACATATTGCACACCATTTTCGTTTTTTACGTAATCAACATCTTGCAGCGATAAATTGATTTGTAATGTCGCATGACGTTATACATATTACTGCTATGGAGATGCTCGAGATGTTTTACATTTTTGGTCACCTCGAGCTCGAACATGGCCAATGATGCTTAGCTTTAGCACAGAATAAATAATAGTACTAAAGTAGCTTTAGCACCCGCAGGCGAGTGCACACGCCACTGCGACTTGGGTTGCCATCCGTCCGGATTTAGCCAGACATGTCCGGTTTTTTTCAGTCATGTCCGGCTAAATATTTACATGTTAGGCATGTCCGGCTTTTGGTAGGCTTTTTGGTCTACGACCATTGATTTACTACCAAACGTAGATAAGATAACGCATGAAGGTTCGAAAAGTGATGTCTACGACCCAACGCATAGCGCTTCGTTTGCTAAGCAAGGCGGTGAAGCGACCGTGCTGTTGTTAGTGTCTAACACCACCCGCGCTACGGTTTAACAGATAGACCGTAGCGCGGATAATACCCCGCCGCTTCCTTCCACCTTCAGTTCAGCTAGTCGACCGTTGAATGCGTAGCGTGTTTACGTTACGAGCGCGCGTCTTCTACGTTATTCAGTTAACGGTGACTATCATTTGCCTATACAAAAACCATTATGTCCGGCCTTGAGGGCGAAATATCCGGCTTTTTACTATGACGAGTGTTGCTTTTGTATTTCAGGAGATGGCAACCCTAACTGGGACGGGATACGCTGGTAGAGACAAGTAGGATTGCCCGAACTTTTTATACGAGTATGCACCATAATTTTCAATATATCTACAGTACTTTCGTAAGAGTGCAATACCGACACGACAGGACATGTTTCATATTTTCTTTAATATTAAAACTAACTTTGGTCAATTAATCACATAAATTAAGGCTTACGTTTTCGTAGTTTTTTAATTAGTTCACTGTTTCTGCTTCATTTATAGCTTTAACGTATGGTTGACTCGCAGTATGAAATGCCACATGACATTGAGTCCTCCCTTAGTACATTTATTTAAGTTGTACAAAAATAATTAAATTAATTAACTAATATATAAAGTACAGGATTTTCCAGGATACCTAATGGATAGAGATCTCTAATGGACACTCGATTAAGACAGCCGATTTTGTATGTTGGCCATTGTGAGTTTTAAAAATGATATCATCGTATGATGATAAATAAACAACACATTGCACAAGTGCAGTAAATCAATGGCAACCCAGATCAACGTTTAAACAAACATCGAGCCATACATTTGTCCTACATCATGATTTAGCGATCACCTGACCATACTCC
This sequence comes from Schoenobius gigantellus, assembly GCA_963935595.1. Classification (NCBI taxonomy): domain Eukaryota; kingdom Metazoa; phylum Arthropoda; class Insecta; order Lepidoptera; family Crambidae; genus Schoenobius; species Schoenobius gigantellus. The sequence continues at coordinate 54,640,368 of OZ012542.1, read as the reverse complement.
AGTTGGCAACAGGCGGCGCAGACATTTGGGAAAAATAAACAGCTCACACTGATTTACGACACCAATAAAACTGTGAACAGTCATTTTTTTTCTTAATTAATGTGCGAATTCACATCTTTGTAATTTTCAGAATAATCCAGGAATAAAACCATATACCACAGACGAGTACCTATTTATGTGCCTTCGATAATTAGGGGTCTCGCACCCACTTATAATCACTTCAATCTGTCCACATGGATGTTGTCAATAGCAATAAAATATGGATAACCCAAGGTTAATTTTGAGGTATCAGCAACCTTGCAGGATTCGATAGCTAACATCATTAACTACGAGTACGACGTTTGTTTTACGAGTTTTAAGATAACTCAATACATTGAACAAAAATCAATTTTCAAGTTCTAACTGCACTTCATTTATAAACTTTCATTTATATCTTTCATTTATAAACGAAGACGGAAGACGACGCTACGCTCACGCACTGTGCGCGTAGAGTTACAAACAATCTAGAGGTATATTAAATGAAAATGATGCTAGCTATCTAATCCTGCGAGGTTACCGGTACCTTAAAATTAACCCTGTAAGATGTACTAATACTTTAATTCCTTGAGATTATCTGTTAGTTACGCTCTTAAAATATCCCCTCAAGTTCGATACCGTAAGAATTTCGGCCTTTTTACCAACGTTAACACAACGCTAGCACCATTTTGCCATCAGGCAATGGACATGTTATCATTTTAAACAAGATATCTACCTTATGTCGCATATCATTTCGAGTTTTTTCAATTTTTAACGTCTTGAATATTTTTTCGGATTTTAAAAATAGTTGTTTGATGAAATAATGAAAAACAGGCTCGAGGTATCAAAATGTAGGATTTCCAACCAGCTACCTTTTTTATTGCTAATATCACTTTGAAACATTGACCTATTGCTTTGATATTAACTTCAACTCGTGATCTTGTGTCAAGTGCACAGATAAAAAAAGCCAATACCTAGTATATTTTTTATTCATTTAATTAGAGAAATAACAGGAGAAGGCATAACCATCGTGTTACGGACAACAAACGCTTCAAACGGCGCATAAGCTCTTTTAGATTAACCAACTTTTCAAAAAATGAAAGCTATGAAAAAATAAAAATACAATATGTTATGTTCCTTATTTTTATACCCTACTAGCTGCTGCCCGCGACTTCGTCTGCATCCCCAGGGAGCTCATTAAAATTCGGGATAAAAGTAGCTTATGTCTCTTCCCGAGACTAAAATTATATCTAGGTATACAAAATTTCATCTAAATCGGCTCAGCGGCTTAAGCGTGAAAGGGTAACAGAGGGAAAGACAGACACACTTTCGCATTTATAATATTAGTATGGAAGTATGGATTAGTATAATAATTTCAAAATATCAAATAAAATTTAGAACAATAATTATGAAATATTATCCATTAACATTTTATACGTTTTGCTTCATAGATTTAACCACTTAGAATGACGTTCTGATTAAAACTCAAAGTAGCACTAAACTTGTTGACTATTGCGTGTTACAGTCACAAACATCCTCACAAACTGTCCCATTTACATTATAATGTAGGTAGGTATGTTGAGTTATTAACACCAAATTGTTAAAATTTGTACCAAAACGTCTTTGCCCCTTAAATGTATACTTAATTCATTTTAAGATTGAACGTTGTCTATTAGATGGTAACTTAGAACTCTTTCCCAAGTACCTCATTCATTTTGAGATCTAATGTTGCCTTCTATATAATTTTATTAGAAGATCCAAAGCTGTCTATTTCGTTGATTATGTAAAATGATGAGATAATAACGTCGGCACTTTATTCATTTTAAGATCCAAAGTTGCTTATTTTGAGTCTCGTGGTCACATCACAACTTATGAGCCTTCATGTGAAATGTCTTATTTTGAAGCCAGGCGTGATTCGGATATTATTAGAGGTGCATTAGATCCAGTCTTGACACCAATCATGAATATTCATCTCAGTCAATTATAATAATATACTATTATTTATAAATAATAATTATTATTATTTCCTGATTCCATGTTGTAAGTAATTATTATTAGTTTTATTTACATGTATTAATTTTAAATCGTTATGATTCTCTTGTAAGTATGGAATCATATTGCAGATTATCAACACGACAGCTTGGGTAATATTTAAACATCAAATAGACTTTGCATCAACAGACCATTGACCATTTAATATAGAAATTACAAAAGATGTTGGTTATTGCAATTTCACGAATCTTTATTTGTCATTCGATTAGTTGCTGGCGTCTTTTCGTGAAATTCGCGAGTCGTAACAATTCTCCCATTAGATCAGACTCTATCTTCAGCGGAAAACACCTCTGCAGCAGCAACGTCACCGCATGACGACTCGATTATCCAACCGACGACGCCTGCAGCCACCCACACAAATTCCGTCCCGCCCGCCTCGGCGGCAAGCCAAAATTTTCATAGTTTAGTTACGATTTCGAAAACGACCCGACGCGTCCCGCCGCCGGCGATAAAACCGCCCGATTTCTCTAACGAATCCAGTTTCGGATAACCTTCGTCAAGTTCTCGATTTTCCGTACTTAACCGTTTCAAGTGAAGTGATATTTACTGACTCAATTGTGTCCCAATTATTGGATTTCCTTTCGTGTTCTCAATTGGGTACGTAAATCTAAAGCTTTTTACATTGTGCAATATGATTGATAAATAGTTTTCCAATTCTAAATTTTGAGGGTTAGTATAGACCCTTGTGCAATACCCATGCAAGTTCATGGCTACTTAAACAAAATTTTCTATCCCTCAGTGATAGATTTTTCATTTTTTCCTGCAATCAAAATTAAAAGTTAGGTAATCATGGGAAGTAAAAGACAGCACGGAATGAAAGCTGTGTGCCACCGAAAGCGGGAGCACGAGGCCTTCACAGGCTACAGAAATAGCTATACGACGTTTCGTTCACACTTCAGAAAATTTTAACACAGGACACCCACTCAGTTACACTTCACCTTGCCCGTCCAGATGGCGCTGACCGCGTATGTGACTCATTTCAGCGCTAAAATCATTCAGCTTATGTACTTAGTCTGAAAAATATGTTATATTATTACCTAGACATTAATTATTCATAATATGAACTTTATGATGATTGATTTTCAGCTAAAATTATGAGGAGCAAGGAAATTCAGTGATATGAGAAAGTTTGTTTAGTAGACCTGGAGGAAATTTTTAAAACTGCAAGTTTTTTTGACAACATATGTCTAAATCCGAATATTCACTTAATTGAAACAAACAGTTTTGTATAGGTGGGAAAAAAGTTATCGTTATAGCTTACAGTAAACTACTTATTATTGCGATTATTAGAGTATTATGAAACATTATTAACCTATCCTAATTATTATATTTTTTTTCACTTTTTAACAGAATTGAAAAAAACAAGTTGAAAATTCGATTTGTGTAACGTGTGCGAGTATAAATTTAACATTTTGGAATCTTCATAATGAGAATTTCGTATTTAATTTTGCCATATCCAATTTTAATTTACGTAAGTAATAAAAAAAAGATTTTATTCACAGTAGTCTACATACTCATACAGCTTTATAGGTAGTATAAGCACACAGATACATTATAATATTTGCGTTTAAGTATATAGCTTTTTAATATACCACAGCACCATTAAGTTTATTTATGATTATCTTAATCATTATTTCGACTGCCTGTTAATCCCAATACCCAGTTTCGATCCGATAGTCTATTAAGTATTTTCTGTTTGGGCAATCCTCAAATGCAGCTCGGAGTCTAAAATTAGTGCCCGGAAAATAATAATTACATGAGTAGGGTCATGTAATTATCACTTTTCAAGCGGCTGACTCCATTGCACCAAAATCAACCGATGTATCTTTGAGAACACAGTGCTTTATCTTATTCTATGAGATTTCCTTTCCTTTAATTTAGTATGTTTGTTAGAGATTTGATCCTTACGATTGTATGCTATTTTTTCGGATATAACTGGCTCGATTTCCGGATGGGTCAAGCGATTTTTCATAAATCATTTTTAAAAATAAAAGAATATTCCCTTTTATTAAAATTTGCTATCTTTATTATTTTCCTCCAGATGCCGTTGAAAATTTCCATCCTGTATGAATGTGGAATGGAACATGACGTGTGCTTGCGTGACTAAACCTGGGAGAGAGGAATGAAAGATAGATGGTTGGCAGGCGATGACACGAGATGTTTAAGACGGAGTGCTTGGTGAAATTCAAAAGAAAATAATATCAATACTGAATCGTACCGACCGTCATAAACACCTGAGAACAAAAATGTATCAGTTATTCTGAAATAGTTGAGAAGAATTATGTAATTAGTAGTCTAGTCTAAGAATGACGGTTCCCTTAACATTTATATTCCAAACATAAAAACTATGCTTTGATATTGTTAAAAACTGTTTTTGTTTTGTTATCCTGATAAAATCTCGGTTTCATTTATCTACGAAAATCTGCGATTAGTACAGGAGCTACTATGAAATATGTAATTTCTGACTTATACTGCTGATGATGCTATACTAGTGAATGATATTGGAGAATTTGGAGATCTAGAGTATTTGTCAATGGTGGATGGATATGACACGCATTAACCCAGTTGGCATCCTCTTGAGATCTCTACGACCTCTTCATAATCGCGCACGCCTTTTAATTTTAATAGGCATATTCATGTTAATTACAACATAAACGAAGAAGTCTGTACTGATGTCACTGTAAATTAAATGTTTGATTTGTTGAATGGTAACGTTGCTTTTGTGTGCACGAGTGTTACACTAACCATTTTAATATTGCATATATTATATTTAACAAGTTAATAATTACAATCCGTGCAAAAGAGAACTGCCAAAAAGGAATTAATGTTACGATTTTCACGCGTGCTTAACTGAAAGGTGAGGTAATGCCAACATTATAAACTCTTATATATAACTTGTCTGTCTAAAAAATAATAAGAATGATTCAAAAGAAAATTATCGATATTGTAAGAACAATTCCAATGGTGTGATAAAACTTTGACTTGCGAATGGCGATTGTTATACAGAAATTGTCGCTAACATGAGATGCTTGTTGCCTTGCACCGATCACTAATACTATTTCTCTATTCTTTTTATTTTTTCTTCGTGGCGTATCGCAAATTCTGAGATGAAAACGACCAAAATGTTTTATGAAGTATCTAAAGACTTTTTAGACCTCCAGTTCAGAACTCTCTTTCTACACAGACTTGTCTCATGCAAAGAATTGCCGAGCATAGTATCACATTCTCCCGCTATGCGACGACGTCGATTAAATCCCCTTAAATGAAACAACATTTATTGAACTCGTGGCTCAGTTATATTCTTATTGGTATTTATTGCATATGAAATTAAAAAATAAAAGTAAACAAATTGTAGCAAAGGTGAACTTAACCGGTAAAGGTGTATATATATCAATGGGTTGATAAGGAGCCACATTAGAGAAGTGACTCGTATCACTAAGAATGCCAATATACATAATAAGGAAAGATTTTTTCTTAATCTATCAAAGATTGTATAATGACAGATTTATTTATGTTTTTTTTCTAATATTGTGGTAACCTTTCATGGCTTCCAAATATCTTTTACATATGTTATGAAATGTATGCTAACACCTTAGACAAAGTTATAAATATTGCTCAATTTGGTAACTTCATTCAAACGAACAACAGAAGCTGACTGGTTAATAGAACTGTGCACCTTTTCGACACTTTATATAAATAATGACATTTACTAGCACTGCACATCTATTACCAAAATTACCAAGCAGCTTCGTATTTTGATAGATACTCGTAGCATCGTTGTCTTCATATCTTCTCAGTCAAAAATTAAAGAGTTCAAAAGCTCTGGTCTTAACCATAATCCTTTTTTCCAGTCTACCCATCCTCGCTTCGGAGGGGAACTTTCACCACCAGTGATGACCGGCTAGCGCGATGGGGGTGACCGACGACTTGGCACCGAGCTTCACTCAGAAGCCGCAGCTGCGACAGGAGGACGATGGCAACAAGCTCGTCTTCGAGTGCCAACTCCTGGCTTCCCCGAAGCCCGAAATCAGCTGGTACCGCAGCGATGAACTCCTCAAGGAGGACAATAGGACTAAATTTAAGTGAGTATGAAAAGTTACAAGTGTGTTTTTTGAACTTCTCAAGTGGGAGATGGTATGATATATAGTCCACCTACCTAGGTGTAGAATACTTATAGTCTATCGAGAGTCTATCGCTCGTAGCTAACTCGAAATGCCACGCCCGTCAACATAAGCACACTGGCAGCAGTGTGTCCCCACTGAGCCCAAGCGGGGCCCAATTTTTTTATCCTTCATCTGGTGTCAAGCGGCCGTCGATCGTAGTCTGCGGTCGTTTTTTTCTGATTTTTTCTATTTCGATAAATCAACAAAATATTGTGACGAAAATCACTATTTTTCTCGTAAGTGAAACGATTGTCAGATGATGTTAAGTGCAGGCGAAGCTCGTCGAGGTCGCCACATTTGATATCATTTGGTGCCAGGCGAATGATTCAAAAAATTTATCATTCGTCACGCGTCGTCGTCGTAGGCTCATATGGAGCGTAGGTGATGCTCGATGAGCGCTAGGTGCTAGAAAAAATTATTTCAAAAATACGTTAATTCTGAATCATACGTTGGGACCTAGCTCTTAATTTGTAATGATATTCATTACAGAAATTTCGATTTTTCAATGGATCGACTGCAAAGGGCGGGTTCAACCACTTGTCGCTTAAGCGAGTGATTATGGGCTAGCGCTCAGGATTATAGCAATTTAAATGTACATCAAAGAACTTTATCAACCATCAATTTATATTCATCAATGAAAATGTGCATCTCCTTACATAAATCATCACACCGCCAGCGGCCAGCGAGTGCCAGAACGGAATTCTACCTATTTCAATTGGTTAAGGCGTAGGTTATTTTCCCTTGGGCCAAACAATTTATCCACCCTAGTTTTGTGAAATCGCAATTCGCTTAGTTCGATTAACTGCAGTACGGTATACAAGAATAGATGCTTTGTTTTAAAAAAATATGTAATAAGTTCATTGCGCTAGTTATTATTATGCGTTCATAAAAGAGATTCACTTTAAATAATTTTTGCCAAACCAATAATATTTTGGGATAACCACAGAACACAGAAAGAGGTCTTTCTGTGTTCACATGTTTTCTGTGTTCAGAACACGTCTTTCTGTAGTCTGTGGGGGTAACCATTTTGCTGTGCAATCTGTATTTTTGATTAGGATTAGGATTTACAAAATGTAAAAGGTAGACTTTTTGATTTGCAGTTAAATACTGTCAAATAATACCTTTATAATAAAACACAACATTGCAATGATTACTTACTTTAATTTAAACTATGAAGGAATCAGTGAATTGGAGTTACTTTACCAACATTATGAACATTAACCAGTTTGACGGATTCGATAGATTATAAGATTTGATGGATTCCAACAAAATAAAAGAAATAATAATGTATCTGAATATTAGAATCAAAATCCTCTAAAATCGGATATTTACAGTAGAACAAATGGCCAAATTTACTTACCTTAAAAAAGAACATCAACAAATCTTTCCACTACTACCATACACCTTGATCAACGATGTTTCTATGTTAGTCGCGTCGTATCGTCGTGGGTCAACGATCGTAGTTACCTTGTAGTGTCGTCGCGTGAAGTCCGCTTGCTCCATTACTTCCTTTGATGTATGATGATCGACGCCAAACACTGTGGTCGGCTGACACACTTGGCACCATCTCCTACCGATGGGCACCTTAAACATAGAAGTTGTCTGTGTTAGTATCGATTTTACGCTGATTCAAGACGTAATTTGTGTTACTGCGAACATTTTACGTGAATGATTCCATAATTGAGTCATGCTTTGAAAATAATTGAGTCATTATTAAATTAATCGTTTTAATTACAGTTACAAACCTATCTGATCCTTTCTTTTCGGGCTGGCTTAGATTAATGTCAATGAAAACGAGGAATAAGTCTTATAACCATAACTTCGTGAAAATATGGCTATCTTTGAATCGTTACTAGATCAGAGAGTTTTGATTTTACAATTGCATTAAATTTTGGACAAAACAAATTTAAAGCTTGTGTAATGTGTATTTGGGACAAGATATTTTTTTGAGATGCGTGTGCTGCATCAGGTTAAAAAAATAAAGCAGTTATAACTGTATCTACAACTGAAAGGAGATGCCAAAAAAACATTTCGTCAGCGATTCGCTGTGACAGACAGCAACCTGTAACAATTTACACCCGCTAGGTACCTACCTACTCAAATATAACCCTGTTACAACACCACAATATTATCTATTTCTTTACATAAGAAATTGTTCGCTGGCGGTTTCGCCAAAAGATGTACCCGAGAAAAACTTGGTCATAATTTATTTATCATTATATTAAAAAAAATGGGAGTTTTACGGAATTAACAGAACAAGTTCTTACCAAAAAATGTAATTATCCACTGAAATACCCACAAAAACTCAATTTATAAGACATTTAATGAAAAATTAAGCACTGCATTGTTCCAGTCCGTGACCCAGAATATATTTTTTTAGCAAAAACACATTTTTAGCGAAATCTATGTTTATTTATCAGAATCAAGTCTATTATAGTCAGGTTAAGATCATGAAAGGCAATAATTGACATTAAAAATATTATTCAGGACATATTTTAGTTCAATTCCGTTACTCAATGGACATTTTGCAATCATATTTTTCCTTTGGTGTGCTGAAATATTGGTCAGTATCAGTCTTAATATTTTTATAACACAACAAACAATTACTAAACTTAAAACAAAATAAAACATTGGATATTTTTTTTATTAAATACATCAAAATAATTTAATTTCTTTCAATAGTTTTATAGGAATATTTTAATCGCAATATTTTAATCGAAACAGTTCCAAAACAATTTTCCCTGGAATTAACTAGCGTAATAATTTCAGACTACAAGTTTGTCCTGTTTCCCTGATAAGTTTCATTCTAAGATGATAACTTAGCATTCCACTGATTCACCGTACTGGTGCCGGGTCCATCGCGTTGCAGAGAAAAGAGCCAAGAGCAGTGCCTGGGGCTTACGACCCAGGTGCAGGTTTAAGTAGCTACTTTACAATGCATCAACATCCACCTTCACCACCTCGGCTCCTCTCTCTGCCTAAGCATATTTGATACGATTCCGTAAGTGCCGCCTTTGTTACGTGCATTAATATTGAACTCACGGACGTTCTCGATAAGCCTAAATCTTTCAGCAATGTGTATACTTAATGATTTTGCCGGAAATACCTCTCGCGCCTATAGCCGTTTTTAGTGAAATCATGGTAAGATCGCAGTACCTATTTAATTTAAATGTATAGTCTTTGGGGAATGTTATTTTCCCACGACACAGTGAGTACGATGAGTAGCACGCGCTTTAGTATCCGAGAGTAAAGCAAAATGTCCGGCCTGGATGAGTACGTCAGACGGAAATTTGTGTTGTTTGGATGGACTCTTGTGATGGATACGTATGCTAATACGTACTGTTTGGTGAATTGGATGAGGCTTGTGGTTGTTGTCAACCCTTTTCTGGGCTCTTGCGACCGCTTGACTGACTGCTTCCTGTATGATTTCCAAAACCTTAAATTATCATGACGTGGCGAGTAATGACCCTTTCCTAAAAGAACTCTGCATACCACCAGTATGTGCCTAGCTGTTCCAGGTGGTTCACCACACGTATAGCATGTATTTTCTGTGGCCATTCCCCACTTGTTAGATTACATTGGTCGGGGAGAGTCATCTGGAAGGCGTTAAAATACAATTTCAGAATTGCAGGCGACCAATCATAAAGTAGAGTTTGCCACTTCCGAGCCGGCGGAATGCAGAATACACCGTTAGTCATTTTGCTTCTCCAAGTTCATTGCATGTACCCTAATATTTGTCATTTTCATCTTGGTGAAGAAAGGATTTCAGTAGGTATTACTTTGTCTTCCGGTTTTTTGATCGAATCTATAAACCTAATCGATTTGATTGCGCGCCCTCTATCATGATTTTTTTATGGAATTGAAGCCTGGAGTCTAGTTTCGAGCTGTTATTGTCGTTCAGGAGATATTTAACCACATCATCTTTGGATTTGCTTAAGATATATGTTTTAGTGACTCTAAGGTGTTTATAGAGCTATGATGTTCGTTTAAGTTTTAAGCCGAAATTATTTATTAAAGTTTTTATACCGTATTTTTCGTTTATCAATTTTTTGTTATTTTGCTCACTCAATGTAAATATTAACAAAGTGATTATTGTAGAGCAATGCAGGTATTATGAATTTAAACACGATTTCTTTTCATTTTTACATCACCAAACTGTAACCAAACCAATTTCATGTACCTATGTATATAAGTTACAAAATCATTTGCATTGTATGTAGGTACCTAAATAAAATTCATGTTTTTAGGGTTGCGTACCTTAAAAGAAGTTAAATAACGGAACCTTTAGCAACCAACCAACTTCGTTGACCGTCTGTCTGTCTGTATGTCTGTCAAATCCATTTTTCTCAGGAATGCGTAGAGATATCAATTGAAATTTATTAAAAACTCGGGTTTGTTCCAGCTGTCAAAAATCGAACCTGTAAATCAACGTAATCAAAAACCTGGGGGCTTAGACAAGTGGCAACCGTTTCGTAGCGAAATGACGAAGACAAATTCCTATTAGCCTGAGATAACGAAAACAAACAAACACAGCGATCGCTGTGTCGAATTGTTTTTTCTGAAAGAAAACAACATATTGATTATCTAAGTACACAAAACTGAGAAATGGAAAATAAATAATTGAAATTAACATTTTCGTTTAATTATAATGAAAGTTGAGTTGTTTTGAGTAGAATATGAGAGTTACGAAAAAAATAATTCGCTATTTCACCGATTCGTTGCGAATCAGTTTGTCAACCAACTTACATATCGATGACTTTGATCGATTCGCCTCGTTATTTAGATATCACATCCAGTAAATCAATGATCGCATCTGTCAATCCCATACAAATTGTCTCTTTCTCCTGACCGTTTATTTTGCGTATTTACGCTTATTTTGCGATAAGCATTTACGCTTACAAGGGAATCAAAACCTATAGGGCACTCCCCGCTGACATAGAATTATGTAATTTGGCAAGAAGCAAGGTTTCACAGTACATACTTTTAAGAAAAATCAGATATTTATTTCGGGTGCCTGCGCATAGGAGGATTAATCAAATTTGAAAATTCAAATCTTGCATGTGAATTAACGCAAATTCAATTCCCAGGATCCAGAGCATCGCCAACAACAAGTTCCTGGTGGTGCTCGAGCTGGACGACGTAATCGAGACCGACGCGGGGCTGTACAAAGTGAAGGCCAAGAACAAGATGGGCGAGGTGGCCGCCTCCATCAACCTTAACTTCAGCCGTGAGTACTTGTCTCATACTGCCTTATGACAAACTAGTGGGCCCAGCAGACGTTGTCCTGCCCGATTACAGCGCCACCTACCGGTCCAATTAAATTACGTATAAACCTTCCTTGAACATATCTAAATACACACAGAAAATTTCGTAAGAATCTGTCGAGCCGTTTCAAATTTTTTGCGAGACAAACACACAGGCCCGGCAGACGTTGTCCTGCCCGATTACAGCGCCACCTATCGGGTTCAACTGTACTTTTAAACCTTCCCTGTACCTATTGAAGTACACACAGAAAATTTCGTAAAAATCTACCGGGCCGTTTCAGAGTTTTTGCGAGACTAACACACAGCGTTTCATTTTTATATATAAGAAAGAAGAAGACTAGTGGGCCCGGCAGACGTTGTCCTGCCCGATTTTCTTGGACCTATTCAAACACACACCGAAAATTTCGTAAGAATCTATAGAGCCGTTTTTGAGTTTTAGCGAGACAAACACACAGCGTTTCATTTTTATATATAAGAAGAAGAAAAAGAAGAAGATGACTAGCTGACCATATGCAACTTTGTTTGTATTATAACTAACTTTTCCCATAGGAAAATATTATCTATCCCTATACCAACTTTCATCAAAATCGGTTCAGTAGTTTCGAAGCCTATTTAATACAAACAAACAAACAATCAATTAATCTTTCATAATATTAGTATAGACATACTCCTATTTACACAAGGGAAAGAGCATTAGGTCTAGGGCTCTACTTTCCCTTTCAAGCAATTTCGATTTACTATACCGCCACAAATATAAAACATACAGTTCTTAAATTGACATAATACTCGTATATGATATTGTTGAACATTTTATCTAAGCATTGTTAAAGACGGAAACATGATTAATAATATTTTACTCGACAGAAAAAAAATCGAAAGATCACTCTGTTTAATATTTTAAAACAGGTGTAAATCAGAAAAAAAAACAATTATAAAGGACATAAAAGTTTTATCAATAGATGTGCATTTTTATTATGTAGAAAATTACAAAAATACATTATTTTTATTTTGTACAAAACTCGATTAAAACGTGTAAAAAGTAATGTTTTCGTTCGGTCAAAACGCGACATTAGAAGCTATGCAATTATCAACTATAATTATTTGCTTGCAATAAAGCAGTCGCCGTCCACGAGTAGATTTCTTGGGAAACCTCGCCTTAAACTAAGACTTAGTTTAGACCACGTTTTATTTAATTCATTTCATTATTTTTATACGATTATTATTTTATTATTATTGATCATATTATTTATTTGATCATAATATTATATTTTTAATGACTTAGGTCTTGTTGCAAAAGAATTGCATCGGCCACATATGCACTAAGTACTCTAAACTTCCTTATTATCTGAGAATGGAAGATATTCTGATTTGTGAAAACAAATAAGAATGTTAGTTATAAATATCACAAATAATATTATAGCTCCCTTAGTTTTATGTAAAAAAATATTTGAAAATTTAAAGTGTTCATATATTTTCTATGCGGTTTCACATTGCGATAGACTAATCTTCAACTTACTTTACTGTCCAAAATGAAAAGAAACCTTTGGACTTAAAGTTCGACAGAGAAAATCAATGAAGGTACTGTAGTATTATATTATCTGTGATAAGGAGTACATACTATACAGCGAAGCTACGCCACGAAAACAAAAGCTTCTCAAAGTAGAAACTCTACAAATATTTGTCTCTTCTTTCGAGTCCTCCTTTATCTAAAACTAAGGACAGACTTAGTTGTCTCCGGAGATAACGTTTCTCCCAAAAATGCTACCAATATACGCAAAAATATCATTTACGACTTGCCATATAACTACAGATGATAAAAAAAAACTAAAACAAAATGAGAAACTTGATAACGTAATAATATCACCACACGGTTGTGGTGATATTATGTCAGTTATATAATAACTGACATAAGTACTGTTTGTATTTCTGTAGAATGGCGGTGTCTCGATAAACATACAAATTTTTATTTGAAATGAACATGAAATAAGTGTTAATATTTTTTGTAGTTATTAAAAATTGTAAGTAGGTAATACTTTAAAATACTTCATTTATTTAAATTTTCCATTTATTTTACAAAAAACCCAAAAAAACAGACATCAAAAACAAAAAATAGAACAACAATAATATAACAATACACACACAACGTCATAAATTTTTATTTTGAAGTCGGCGGATAATCATGAGTTAAAAACCGGCCAAGTGCGTGTCGGGCCACGTGCAGTGTAGGGTTCCGTAGTTGCAAATGCTAACTTTGAGTTCACACTCACACCTCACAACACGTTGCCACAGATTACTAAATACGTTGCTATTAAATTAGGCATTATTATTGCTGCAATGATTTTATATTTCCTTAACTTCACGTGGTTCGTAAATTTATATTCAGTACTAATTTTCAATGAAATTTTACTTTTCCGAGTACATTTTATAAGTTAGTCGTCTATAACTTTTTAGTTTGTACTTAGTACTCAACTCTGATAGTTTTCCTTTAAACTTCGTTATATATACTACTGTTGTAATTTTTTTCACGTGTCCATATATAACCGTTTACTAGATAGAAGGGGGGGGGTCACTTACCTCTAACAAAAATTTGCTAACCAAATATTTCAGAAAGGGATCCCTAAATCGAAAAATGGTGTTCTGAACCTTACATTATTTTTTAGAGACCTATTCAACAATACCCCATACGATGGGTTAGTTGAGAAAAAAAATTACTCCCACTTTACTAGTATGGGAGCTACCCTAAAAAATTTTTTTTTCAATGTTTTTTCCACCAATTTTATGTCATGATTAATTACATACCCGTACCAAATCAACTTTCTAGTACTAATAGTCTCTGAGTAAAAGCGTGGACAGACAGACAGACACACACACAGACATGGCGAAACTATAAGTGTTCCTTGTTTACTACGGAACCCTAAAAATGTGATGTTGTGTATATTCTTATATTATTTTTGACTTTTCTATGTTTTCGAAGTCGGTTTTTTTGTAAAAGTTTTGTTTTTATTTAATATTTTTAGTGAATTTAATACAAACTCACCGAAGTAACTTAAAAGAATTCAACTACAATAGTACTGGTCAATACTCGTACGTGCCTATTGTATTTAAAAAACTAACCTCTCATGACTACCAAACATAAACACCTGAATAGCTTCAGAAATATGAAACACGTTGGACGTGCAAATAAATTCAAGGGGTTATAACTAGATCCTGACTTGGTAACAATGGGACCGAAGTATACCCTCTTAGACAAATTTTCCAATAGAATTTTCCAAATTAGTTATAAATAACGGAATTAGTTATCAGCACAGAGGTAAAAAACAAAAAAAACCGGCCAAGTGCGAGTTGAATTCGTGCACCGAGGGTTCCGTACAAACTTCTATAGCTCCCTAACTATGTATATCATCACCAGTTTTCAGATTTTTCCTATGTGTTTTGTCCTTATAAGAATGCTTGTTGCCAAATTTCATGATACTTAATTATGATTCCCTTGAGAGTGTCGAAATATAGTAGATTTTCTTCTTTAAACGTTGACTTAAAAGTTTGATTTCGTCACAGCTTCAAGGGACTGTAGACCAGGTGGGCTATTGTCTAAGAAAAAATCTATCACAATCGCCTATAATTTGACAACTATTGCGCCGTGAACACAAGACTCTGCGCCGACTTCCTCTTATAAAGGAGCGATGGGTGGACTGCGACTGTCAGATTGTAAGCGATCGCGATAGATTTTTTCTTAGACAATAAACCCCCCCTCCGAGTACATAGTTTTTAGTTTCAACTCGCTACCTCCACGCGTTCCCGAGGTAAAGAGCCTTGACAGACAGACGGGCGGAGGGACAACAAAGTGATCCTATAAGAGTTCCGTTTTCTCCTTTTGAGGTACGGAACCTTAAAAACATACAGTCGAATTGAGAACCTCCCCCTTTTTGTAAAGTCGGTTAAAAACAAAGGAAGCGGCATGTGGCCAAAGGAAGTAACTCCGTGGTCGCGTGTGTCAAGTTATACCTATTAGCTGTGATTATACGCAGCTCTACATCATTGAATTGTCTCTACCGAATGAAATTACGAGTATCTACATTCCATTCATCGTAAAAGGGCGTATATTCTATGTATACTCATGTTTCATTAAACCTAGTCCTTTATCTATTCTGGGACCTAGTTTTTAAACCGATTTTCAACAAGGAGGAGGTTCTTAATTCGATGTCGTATGTTTTTTTTGTGTGTATGTTACCTCATAACTACAACTCCATCATTTATTACTAACCAATTTACAAAATTCTTCTCGTATTCCAAAGAGTGTACCCACAAAGCAGTCTCATTGTTACTAAGATTATGAGATCCCAGGTAAATCGAGGGAAACCCTTAAATTTCATACGCCCGTCTAATGTGTTTCATAACTTTCCTGATGCTATTCAGGTATTTGCGTCTAGTATTCATCGTCTCATGTATTCTTCCGTCGTGTTGAGGAGATGATAGAATTTTAACGTTTAGGAATTAGAGGTTAGTTTTTTAAATTGAATAGGTGGGATTCTTGGTTATAATCTTCCAAGTTGCTTCGTTAAACTGTAAAATAAAAATTGGCTTCCAAAACACAAAATACCGATCACATTTTTATATATATATTTTTTAGATTTTCGTTGTTTTGAACACATAGAAAAGCAAAGTGTTAGAAGATAGCTACAAACGGTTCTCTTAAAGTTGGTGCCAAGCCATGACTTCCTGGAAAGTCCAAAAAATGTAAGAGCTAACAAACTTGGTGGCAGACAGTGATCCCTATCGTCGACTATCGGATCGCACTATCAAAGTTTTTTTTATTCCAATATTATAAAGTAAAAATTAAAATAACACTTGCACAATTATGTGATGGTTTTAGGATACTTATGTAACTTCATTTCATTCAAGTATTCGTTGAAAAATTTATTAAGATATTGAAACTTACTGCCATACTGTCGGGCACTATCATTAGCTTTTCGTTGTTCACATTTCAGAATTTTTATTCTGAACACTTAACCTAACTTGGATTTCACGTTCACTTATAATTTAATAATTGTACCATCCTCGTGACATTGTAATAAAGTATCTCTTATTCTCTCTAAGTGACTCTTGTCTTCACATCGATAGCTCAAAGATAATATCTCTGCGAAAAATGTTAAAAAGCGATATATTTCCATTGCTCTATATGGACGCGCTTTTAAGTTTTAGGAGAAAATTTGTAATCCTTATATCAAAAGATATTTAAGTTTTGTCCTTATAAGTCGTGCTAGTCCTGTAACGTAGACATGAATGGTGGAGAGCGAACCTCAATTCATTAATTAGGGTTACGTACTCAGTTAAGCCAGCACAAAAAAAGGTTTAAAAAATTAAAATAAAGATTTGAAGTTTGCACCAAGTCTCCAATTTATGTATTTTTTAGAAATGTAAAAAAGCATATGTGGCATCTTAAATAAAAAATATGCAGAAATATAAAGTATGTTTCGAGTTGTTAGTGGGAAAAGAAACCTCTTTATTTGAATCATATAAAATGACTGCTAAAGGCAAGCAAATGAATAATGTATATTTTGGCATTATAAAAAAACAAAGCATGATATATTTTTTCTTCTTTACCTGTTGTATTTGAATATACAGTGTGTAACAAAAACCTTGTAAACCCTTAAACGAGCGTATATTGCACACGAAGAGGTGAACAATCGATGTTATTTGTAAAATATTTATTTTATAACATATTTAAGAGTTTTATATTAAACCATTGTATATACACATAGTATATATATACACATAGTATATATATTATATAACCATACATAAAAACCATTGTAGGTATATCGATTTTAAACATCTTCATAAAAGAGTTCACAAGGTTTTTGCTCCACATTGTAGAGTTTATTTACCATTTCAGTATCAGTTCGTACTTTATTATATTTCTCTAGCAGCCCCACTAATCGTAACTCAAGACTGGATATTATTATGACAAAATTGACAAATTTAAAGATATTGAGAAATAGTTATGGCATTAGTCACGCATAAAAAATAAACTGGTTATGCACAAATACTGTAGAACAAGCCCACGCTTTCAGTGGCGAGCCAAGACGAACGCGTAAGAGACCACGTTGCTATTGGCACCTAACGATAAGCTATTTGACACATTCGGATTTTTTGGTTTGGTTATCTGCCCCCTAGATAAGATGCATTTCGATAATCGCTAACGCAATCGCTAGAAGGAACATGTATGGGATTTGACATATTATTAAGCCCTCGCTTAGCTTTCGAGCGCAATTGTCAAATCTCATACATCTCATACAATGTGTATTTAAATAATGTAAAATCCAGAACTGGCTGTAAGTCTAATTTATTATTGTTTATATATTAGTTAAATAAGTTAGAAAGCTGTGGATTTTAGTAAAAAAAAAATTGTCCATTTAGCGATTGCTTTGGCGATTATCGAAATACATCTTATCTAGGGGGGCTTTACCCCTAGCACGAACCACTCTCGTTATAGTAATCGTATTTACTCGCCATGAGGTATTAAATGGACAGCTAGAAACACTATCGTAAGACCGTTTGTTTTCCGTGGTACCATCGTGAGCTCGTAACGATAGTTCTCTCACTGTTGTACTCGGTGAGAGATATTACGATAGCTAAATGTCGAATAAAACGATGATTGCTCAACGTGCTGACGATTCTCATTCTTTCATCATCACAGCTCATACGTCCCCACCGAGCGAGACTACCCTCTGTAAGGGTGATTAGGCCTTAGTCTAACCACGCTGGCCCACTGCGGATTGGTTGACTTCACATTGACGTATACACCATTGAATTTCTTTGCAGATGTATGCAGGTTGCTTCACGATGTTTTCCTTCACCGTAGGTGCGTCAGACAAATGTACATATGAAATTCGAAAACGAAAAACACATTGGTACATGGCGGTCTCGAACCCGGACCTCCCGATTGGAAGGCAAATGCCGGGTCCACAGCGCCACCTCATACTTTAACTCTCGTTAACTATACCATAACCTTTACGATACCAACCAATTCCTTAACGACCGTAGCGGCGCTGCTATAGGTTTCATATAAATAATACGATTACGGTAACCAGAACTATAGAAGTTCGTGCTTGGGGAACTTTTTTTTTTCGCGGGGAAATGCGCAACCGCACTGTACCCACCGTTGGCTAGACGGCGAGCGTGTGTGGGGTTCACCCGGCAGAGTGCCAGGCCTACCCACTAAAACCCCTCGGCGTTCTCCCTGCCCTAATGGGCGCGCTAGGTAAGGTCCACACTGCGACTCCACTACCCACTCGTGCTTGGGGTACTGGCATAATTATACAGGATTACTTTTTAAGTAAGAGCCGAATTTTGTGTAAGTGTGTGTGTGTTAAGACAAGCATATTGAACAATTTGGGACCAATTTTGAAATCGCAAAAAAATATCAGCTGTTCAATACGTTTAGATTCAGTGAATGTTGGACATTTGTATGAACTGAACGAGCACACAAATTTTGATTTGGATGATGTATCTGAAATTAGACATTGTTTGGAGAGAAACACACTCAAATTCAAATTCAATATCTTTTATTCAAATTGGATTGTTACAATCTCTTTTGAACGTCAAAGCAGCTACGCCATAGGTTCACAAGTCTACGGCGGGAGACCTTGTACTGGAAAGAACCAGCAAGAAAACCAGCAAGGGCTATTTTTTTCTCCCTGTATTGTTACAGAGTCGTCAATTGAAAGCTGACCTCAAAGCAGAACACGTTGAAATAAATAAAATCCCTATGATGAAAGTAAGAAATTTGACGTGATGGAAGAACCCATCATTCCATACTTAGTACAACTTAGAAAAATAGTACTTAGTACAACTTTTTAACCTATTTTGATCTAAACTACTTATACAAAAAGTTTGCAAAAAGTAATATTATTTTTTATATTCATAATAACGGCTCACTGGTATACCGAAAAACTCGAAGGAGTTTATGTTGTACCTTTATAAACAAAATTGTATTGTACTTAAGTAAAGAATAATAAAAAAAAACACAAAACATCTACAATACCCACAGCTTTTTAAATTGGCAAAGTTTTAAATTGTTTTATAGTCTTTTTTTAATGAAATCATTCACGTTACAACATTTTTGGCGTGAAACAAAGGGTATAATTATCCGTTAATATAACATTGATGAAGCTATTTATCATTGAGGAAAAATATTAGACGTTATTGAAGATAGAGTTATAGAACATTTTATTACAAACGCTCTAAAGTAATGCGAAATCCTTGCTCTGAATCTAGAATTACCACTGAACCATAATTCTGAGTGCTCACGTCTGGTCAATGCAATGTACATTATAAACAAACGAAATAAACTGTTTATTCTATTCTCTATTTCAGCTACTATTTCAAGAGCTCTAAAAAATATCAGTGTTCTGTATGCCTCTTTGCATAGTATATAACAAAGTCGCTACCGCTGTCTATACGCCTAGATCTTATAAATTACGCAACGGATTTTAGCAGTTTTCAGCAATAGATAGATTGATTCAAGAGGAAGGTTTATAATAATGTATAACTAGGGATCCGCCTCGGCATAGTATCCACGGATAATAGCTTGTTGAAAACCTGTGCATAGAGGTACAGAATGGAATAATGAGCATTGATTAGTATCGCTATATAGATCGTAGAACAAGTTAATTTGACAAGTTAATTAAAATATCACAAAATGATAGAAAGTGATAATTCAAAATAATGAGTGATAGTGAGACAAAGCAAAAATGGAAACTTTTATCAAGGATGCCAGAGGGTTGAGCGAATTGGGACAAGCCACCTCCTAATATGTTAAAGAACATTGTTCTACATCTATACAAATAGTGTTCACCCCAATACACTTTTGTTTATTTAGGTTCTGCTAGACCGGAAGGGGGTATCAAAAACCTATGAACCGATCAAATCTATACTTAAGTATTTACTTACTAATATAATAAAGCTAAATAGTGATGGTTTGGTTAATCGCGCTTAAATTAATTACATTTTTGCGCTTTCGTAGTCGTGCAAGGGGGGATAAGGATGGGGAGAGGAGAGGAGCGGGCCCGTTTTCACGCGCAGGTCCACTTCTTGGAAATTTTGTTAACTTAAAATAATGACAATGGTGGCGTTAATGCAAAAAATCGTTTAATGTTTGTTGTTTTTTGATGGATAGCTAAATTATCGAGGATGTCTATAGGCTATGTAACATAAGGATTCCATTCGTATCGATTTAAGCGGGACAGTCCCGTTTTTAGAAATCAAGTCCCGCTGTCGCCCGGCACCCGAAAATGTCCCTCTTTAAAAATATTGAAGTTTTACCTACCAATAAAACTTTTATTGTGCTCCCTTCCTTATTATTATACTTAAGAGTGAAATTTCCTATCAATGATTAAAAGACCTTGAACTTTCTAAATAGCGAAGTTATTATATTAAGTTAGTAAGCGCTGTTACAAGGTATACATAAAAATTTAAATAAATCGAATTACATACCTTACTTGGTAGAATCGTTTCTGAAATATGAGGTAAGTAATGATCAGAGAGAATGGAGACTACTACTGTCTATACCCTGTGGTAATATTTTTTTTGGAAGTGTCCCGCTTTCGCATTTTAGAATTATGGGATCCCTAATGTAACATCACTCTACGACTAAGCTGAATGTCACGCAAGCAAAGCTGCTGGCATAGCTAATTTGGAGAAAAAGGCACCTAATTATTTTATACGTAGACTATAAACCTCGATAAATATTTTCATGCGGTGGGCTTTCGGTCTATTTATTCTAATGATTCTGTCCTATATAGAACAAAAATTGATGTGAAATCGGTCAATTATAAATATATAGATACTGTAAAAACGATACACTTCCCGATTATAATATGACATAATACATGAAACGTATAAATATCAAAAAGTTCATATAACTAATGATGTTCTTTTATTTTTCAGCCGCGGACGAGGAAAAACAGAAGTAAGTACCTAATTTTTTTTATTTGTTTTAACTAAATACTTAGATAAATAGACACTAACGAACTGCACTAAATAGTGGAAATGAATCAATCACTCATTAGACGAAATCCCTAATTATAATTGTTACATTTACTGAACATTTGGTTATCACGGTGACTAAACATTATGCTTATGCTACAATTTAGAATATACAATAGTGAAATATCGTTAAAAACAAACGTATTTATATACTTATGCCTTGGTTCAACGTATCCAGTTTACCTTTTCCTTTTGGCCTTATAGACATTATATACGTAACCCCAAAACGCTATAGGCATCAAAATTCTGCTTTTTTAGGTAGCATTACTCTGACTGAGCTCTTAGTATTGCATTGCATTTTTTATATTCTTGTCCTTCCAATCCTTATAACAATTTTTCTCCTAATGTGCCATGCCAACGTTTTATCTATCTATTTACTAAAACATATATCTGTTTACTTAAATGTCACATTATGGTTTTCAGACAAGTGGACGGTAAAGCACCTACGTTCGCGCGCAAGCCCGCCATCAGGCAAGAGGATGATGGCAAGCGGCTCATATTCGAGTGCCGCATCGAGGCCGAGCCTGTACCCACCGTCTCCTGGTTCCACAACACCATGGAAGTTAATCCTGGGGCGAGGCATAAGGTACTGTCTACATATATATGAAATAGCGTTTCAAAATCTTTCAAAAAAAGAGCGTATTCTCACCTCAAAGGCCGGCAACGCACTTGTAACTCCTCTGGGGTTGCGGGTGTCCATGGTCGACGGTAATTACTTACCATCAGGTGATACGTCTGCTCGCTTGCCGCCCTATCCCATAAAAGAAATATTTCATGTAAGGTACAAATTAAGTGCTGATTAGTGGTGTGTGCACTCGGTGTTAGAATCGCACGTCGAAAAATCACGAGTTGAGTGACCTCAAGCTCCGCAATGCTTCGAAAAACACGTCAACAATCTCTTGTGCGCATGTGTCAGCATCAGCAATTGAAATTACATAGACTGTAAATGTAATTCATAGTGAAAACAATACTTGGTTACTATCGTATTTCTTGCGCTTAATTGGGTTTTATTTTAAATTTCAGAAACTGTATTCTCTGTTTCCTATTAACAAATCAATAGTTAACTATACTACCGTTTAATTGGTGCTTCATCTGCACTTTGTGCATTTTGTTCATCCTAAATTGAATGTATAAAAAAATTCATAATCAGATAGTATTGGATCCTAAGTTTAACTCAATATCGTTTCCACATTTATTGTCAAAATCTCTGGGAACATACCTTATGTACATAGCTGATGCACAACATCTAAAATTAAAAGGTATAATTGTTAAAATGAAAATCAAATCCAAAAATAAAGATCGGAATGACTATTGTAGATGATCTTGTTTTAAAAGTGCTCAGAGATGGCCTTGACCCCAATTTTCTTGGCGAGAGCCGTCACCAGGTGCTAAGAGCATCGCACGACGACCTCTCGATCTAGATTTAGATTGGTACATATAAATATTGCTTACTACATGTTTTCTATTTTTGTTTTCGCTCTGAACGTTACATTCTTCAATTTTTTCTTTTTTCCTGGCTTAATGTCTTCATTTGACTTAGGCAAAGGTATTAATTACAGATTGACTAATTCGTTAAGTTTCTTAATTTTTCTTTCTCGTAGGGCAAACTTAATTAAACCTATTATCATCTTTACTAAAATAATAAATACTTTTATACTTTTTTTAGATATACACTTTAGTGTCCTTTTATAATTGCAGTATTAAAAAGCCTAGTTAAGGTAACTTTAATAACGGTCCCACTTATGATTCGACACTAATTCTTAAACACCAATCAAGTACTTTGTTGTCTGAGGCAGTTTCTATTCAACTAGATGAAATTTCTCATTGATATTATTATACTCGGTATTGAATTGCGTAGAGGTTGATCTTATTCGTAGTTTGCTATTTTAATATTTTTTGCTATTTTATTAAAAAGGATGAGGTTCCATTTGAACGTGAACTGAAATTGATTTTTTTGAAAGGGCATACTAGAAGATGTACGCATTGTCGTCAATTTAGAATCTGATTGCGCAACTTTAAGTAAATTAAGCGTAAACCTCATCAAATTCTATAAGCGCACACAACCACAAATCAGTACAATAATTTTACTCCAGACGTGTTCCCATCATCACTAACTTCGGTTCTGATAATGCGATTCTAGGTAAATAGGAGACACGGTAATAGTATATAATATTACCTGCCGTAGTATAGGACATCATCACATGTTAAAGGAGTTACATGATTAAGTTAGAGGAGAGAAAAGATAAAGTATAGTTCTTTTTATAACATGGGCATGGGCATGCATGTTACCTGTAGTTGTACATCTTTAAGTGATTTAAGTGAGTTTATATTGAAAGGTACAACTCCGTCACATTTAGAGAGTTACAGAGAATAATTATTTTAGGACCATTTATTACGAAAGTCACTTTATCTCATCATGTTTTTATATTAAAGTAAGAAAATATATTGAAACATGATCGCTAAATTTAAAAGTTTCTGTCTTTTACGGTTTCCTTTATCGTTTATATTCTTCTTGTCCTTTATATTCTTTGCCGAAAACTCACGATCAATTCCCACACAAAGTAAAATTTTAGACATGATTTCTATTTTTTGAATTTACTGGAGTGAACCATAATCGCCGATTGTATTCAATCGATCGATCAATCGATCAAAAAAGAAGAATGCTTTTTTTATAATGTTAAAATATCTGTCTTCGATTTACAGCTTACAGTTAGCAAAGATGGCAAATCATACCATGCTTCTCTTGAGATCAGCAACGTTACCGTGGAGGACGCTGGCAAGTACAGAGTCACGGCCAAGAACGAACTCGGCGAAAGTAACGCCACAATCAGCTTAAACTTCGACAGTAAGTATGAGTTGACTCATATTACCGTAATGAAAAATTTACTGTATCATGAAAACACAAAAACACATGTTTAAGCAAAAAGTATTCTTACTTAACAGATGTGTATATTAAAATTAGAAAACACGACTAACTTTCCATGTACCGTTTATTATTAGGTATGTGTATTACTAACGTCCATCGCAATATATTATAAGTAGCTATAGTTTAATGTATCGCTTCAATTATAACATTTGAGTCCAATTTTGTGTGATCCTAATCCATAATAATAATAAGAAACGTTGTTTAATTTTGTATTTTGTGAGTAGATTATGCAGCAAGGCTTACGTAATCATAGACTAATTCTTTCAAATAAAACAAATACTTTACATAATACACTTGCATTTTTTTTGTTTTATTAATTTAAGATGTTTTCTTAATGTCTTATGTCATTTCGTACAACAAATACAAACACATTAACATAAACTTTACGAACAACACAAATGTATGATCGTTTCAAATGCTGAATGATTTTATGGCCCAACACACCTTACACATTAATTAATTAATTTAATATTTTATTTATACTGCTCATTGTATTATCTTCTAGTTCAATTATGTTTATTATTTCACATGCTATCACTGCTTTTATTAACATTTAACTTCCTTTGCGTAATGTTGGTAGATAGATAATAATATTGCAATTGTGCTTTAGCAAACGCACATAACATAGTTAATATTAACAGGAGCGACTGTTATGCGTACTGTTTTTGAAATTAGTGAAAAGTTCACGTGTTACTTATATATCAAGATTGTATCTATATTTTATATTTAATATATTTATCAAATCACTATTATCTATATATTTCTTATAATATTCCTTGATTAACTTTATTAAACGCCAAAATTAATATTGGACTATTAATCATACACAAAGCAAAAAGAAAACATCTTAAATTTACTATCGAAGACCGGAATCCGCTGCAAAGCCTCAAAAGTTTCATACATTAGTATAATGTCTTCTTACTAATGAATGGGTTCATGATATAGGCGACGAAGCGCCCGTACCTGAAGACTCTATTAAACCGACATTTACGGAGAGACCAGTCATCAGGCAATCGGAAGATGGTACCAAAATTACATTTGAATGTAGATGCGTTGGAAAACCGAAACCAACCATTGCATGGTAAGACCTCGCATATAAAATCCAGTAATACATTAACAAAACTTCTGTATATTTAATTTGATATCCATAATTCAGGTATCATGGAAAAAAGTTAATCAAAGAAAGTAGTCGACATAAAATAACATTAGAAGAGGACCAAACATTATATCACATGGCGCGACTAGAAATCATAGGTGTAGAAAATTCTGACAAAGGAGAATACCGGGCATTGGCTAAAAATAAACATGGTGAAGGTGTAGCTAAAATTAATCTAAATTTCGAAAGTGGAGATAAACCAAAGTAAGGAATAAAAAAAATTACATATAGTTTAATAAGTATAAGATATAGTGATAGGGTTTTCATAAAATTTTATTTTTGAACAGAATTCCCGACGGAAAAGCACCGAGGTTTCCTAAGAAACCGACTATTAGGCAGGAAGGTGATGTACTGATCATGGAGTGTGTTTTAGAAGCGTATCCTTTACCAGACATTACTTGGTTTCATGGCGATAAGGAAATTAATGATGGAGCTAAAATGAAAATGTCTAGAAAAGCAATTGGCAAAGATACCTTTAATTTAACTTTAGAAATTTTAAGCCCCACCAGAGAGGATGGTGGTAATTATAGATGTAACGCCTTCAATTTATTTGGAGAAAGTAATGCGAATATTGCTCTCAATTTCCAAGGTAATTTCGAAAGTATACAATGATTAGTACGCATACAGTAGCGATAGCACGTAAGGCTTTGAGCTTTAAAAGCTGCATGAAACTTTTTGATTCATGACATTTTAGTGATTATTCAATGTTGTGTTTTTTATTAGGTGGGGATGACGAGAATGGTTTCGCACCTTCGTTCGTGGAGAAACCTCGAATCATTCCCAATGAAGATGGCTCACTTATCACAATGCGTTGTGTTTGTAAAGCCAAGCCGGCGGCTGAGGTCACATGGTACCGAGGCACGACTGTCGTAAAGGCTAGTAGTAAAATTGAACTGAAATCATCAGTGATTAGTGAAGATGTATATGAGTTAGTATTGCTTTTGGCAAACCCCACGGCAGCGGACGGTGGCGCCTACCGTTGCCATGTAAGGAATGAATATGGTGAAAGTAATGCTAATCTTAACTTAAATATTGAGGCCGAGCCAGAGCCAGAAGGTGAGGGACCAACATTTGTTGAAAAGCCCACAATCCAATCAAAAGATAATGGCAAGTTGGTTATTATGGGGTGTAAGGTTAAAGCTAGTCCAAAACCGACAATTGTCTGGTACCATGAAGGCAAAGAAATAAGGGACACGTCGAAGATAAAGACCAGGGTCGAAGTCAAAGATGACATTTACACAATAGTTTTGGAACTTGTTGATCCTGGTATTGAAGACTCCGGACTGTATAAATGCAATATTAAAAATGAACTTGGAGAGCTCAATGCGAATCTCACGCTCAATATAGAAAGTAAGCTTAATATTTATATATACATGCCTTAAATTTTATGAGTTAGTAGTCAAATAGTTCACTTTTATCTTTGTGTTTTATTACAGTCATTCCAGTTATCAAAGAGAAACCAAAGATCATTAAGATAGTTAAAAAGAAGACTGTTATTGTTGAATGTAAAGTATTAAGTAAATTTGCACCTTCGTGCACTTGGTTCAAAGAAGCTAATGCCGTTAAGGAGGACTCTAGACATACTGTGCTAATAGAGCCTCTAAGAGAAGTAAGTAAAACAGATTTATGGATTATTTTTTCAAATTGCAGCTAAAATCGTATTATTTACCGTACCGTGTTTTTGATTTTAGGGCGAATTCACAGTAAAATTGGAAATTTCAAACGTTTCACAAAACGATAAAGGGTCATATAAACTTGTCGCTAAGAATGAGAAGGGTGAAGCCACATCACAACAAGTCGAAATCACAGAAATACCCGAAGAAAAAGGAGACAAACCACAAATTATCAAACATTTCAGAAGCTTAGTAAGTTATCCAATACAATATTTGTGTCTTATTTTTATTTAAAATAGAAAGACAGTGATTACATATTTTTACTTAATTTAGCATATAAGTAATAGCGTATAAATGATCTAGAAGTTTTCTGATTCAAAAAGTTAATCGCATTATTTGAATTCTAGGCAAAGAAGGAAAATGAAGAAGCAGAATTCGTTGCTGTTCTTAAAACATCTGATCAATCGTGTAGATGCACCTGGTATAAAAACTCGACAGTTATTAGAGACTCATCTGATATAAGCACGTCATTTGACGGAACGAACGCTAGGCTAATAATTAGAAAAGTAACATCAAAATATGTCGCGAACTACAGGGTGGTGATTAAAAATGAGTTCGGTGAAGACGAATCTAGCGCTGATTTAACACTTGTAGAAGAAAAGGTAATTTATCCACAAAGAGTTAAAGTAAAATTGACTTGGCAATGTAAAACATATAAATAACACATAAATCCACATTTCAGAAAAAGAAGAAAGAGGAAGAAGAAGAGGAAACTACAGTAATTGAAGAGTCAGAAGAAGAAATGTCAGTAATGGAAGAAAAGTCAGTTATTGAAGAAAACCATGTTGATGAAAGAAAGAAGGTAATAGATAAAAAACTGAATAAAACAATGTATATTGCTACATTTCATGAGCTTAAGTTTTAAATGTATAAATTTTGATACAATGTGAAGGTATATTTATTTGCACCAATATTTTCATAGGAACAAGAAAAGAAAGTTGACTCAAAGAAGGTTGATAAAAAGGAGGAAGTAAGGATAGAGGAAAATGAAGAAGATATAGAAATGGAATCAAAGAGAACGGAATCTAAAAAAGAAGCTAAGAAGGTTGTCAAAAAACAAGAAATTACTTCGAAAAAAGAAGAGAAAGAAATCCAAGAGGCTAAAAAAGTCCTTGAAAAGAAAACTGCTAAAACAGAGGAGGAAAAGAAAGCTCTTTTAGAAAAAATTGACAAGAAAAAGCCAGAACCTGAACCAGAAGCTAAGATTGATGGCATTCCAAAACTCAAGCCTGTTAAACCAAAAGAAGAACCCGTCGAAGAAAAGAAAGAGGCAGCCAAAAAGACTGAAAAAACCGAAAAGAAGGTTGTCAAAAAGAAGGTCGTTTCAAAGAAAGAGGAGGTAAGTTACAAGAAACGTATTATACAAGTGATACATAGAGCAATGTATAAATGCTTACTTTCTAGGGCGTCTGTTCTATTGCTGTAAATAGTTAGGAAATTGTATTTTTTTATTAGACGTGAATATTTTTCTTAGATGTTAGTTGAATGTACCCACTGCTAGGAGATCAAATACTACCAAAACTACATTTGATCAATAAATCTGTGAGTAGTGTCGATATTGACCTTGTGATAATATTTATTTTCTGTTTTGTGTGTCTGTGTTAACAATAGATGTGCTAAAATTTATATGCAAATAGGATGAAATCGAGTTCGTCGACGATTACGAGCGTCCTGTTTTGGAGAAATATGAAAAAATCACACCAACGCCACTCGATAAAAAACCCAAAGAGGAAATCACACCAAAGGTAATCAATTGACACTACAATTACACTGCACATTTTACACACTAATCAATAATTAAAAAAATACATTTGTGATAATCAAACTAAATTATTAGGGAAAACGCGCATCCGTATCGGAAAGTGTTAAAAGTTACCAAGAAAGTGAGGAAGAACCATCAATAGCTGAACCAGTGCCAGAGAAAAAGTCGAAAATTGAAAATGAGAAGGTAATAAGTGAATTTTTACCAGCACGATATTGGTTTTTTACGTATATGAATAATATTATTTAAAACTCATCGCCTAATAAAACGGTTTAGGTTACGGAGGAAAAGCCGGAACCGAAACGCCCTAGTATTAAAAAAGGTGTACCAAAGCCGGAAGAACCTGTTGATGAAATATCACAAGTTAAATTATCTAAAGCTCCAATAAAGCCTATCGAAGAAGCACCTGAAGAACCACAGGTTGCTAAATCTAAAAAGCCAATTAAAAAGGTAACGTTTGCATGTAAGCTAGTACTGAAAACAAATTCTTTCAAAATAATAAATTTTATAACATTTTGTTACATTGCCTTAATATAGCCGGAGGAACACGATGAATATATCGATGATTATGAAAGGCCTGACCTAGAAAAGTACGACAAAATGACACCGACTCCAACCGATAAGACTAAAAAACAAAACGGGATGCCAGAGGTACGAGACAAAATATTATCTTATGTCAGCCTACATCGCTGTGTAGACGTGTATGTAGATTAAAATACTGACATAGGCATTTTAATGAAAAAAAAACAATTAATAATAATATTTTATCACTTTATAAGAATTTAATTTTAAAAATACTTACATTGCTTCCATGTAATATTAGGTATACAATAAAACAATGTGAAAAACTATTCTCGAAATCTAATTCAGTAAAAAATAATTTAATAAAAAGTTATTAATATTCTATTTTTTTATATTTAACTATATAGGCTGAAACGGAATTTATCGATGATTATGAAAAACCTGAACTCGAAAAGTATGAGAAATTTACTCCAACACCCAAAGATAAACGTCGTCCTAGTGATACTAAGGTAACATTTAACGGTTTTACGTCACATAATAATTAAAGGAAATAAATTCCGTAAATATTTTTCAAAATATTATCATGAAATTACGGGTTTTTGTTTAGGATGAAACTGACATGATGAAGGGTAAAATAAAACCAAAAGAGAAGGAACCAGAACCAGAGAAGCCAACATTGCGGAAGCGTTCGGTTCCAAAGGATAAGGTATCTCAAATATTTTATGCTGTTAATATTAACGGTTTTATGTTACTTCAACTAAATTAAAAACAAAGACTTAAAATAACCGTTAAATATTTTGATAGGATGAAGAGAAAAAGCCAGATGAGAAACCAAAACCCAAAACTAAAAAGACTGATGAGCCTCAAGTTAAAAAACGACCATCACTAAAAGAAAAAGAGGTACAATCAAATAATACACTTTCACAACATATAATCCACACAATATGCATTTGTGATGACAATCTTTTATGAATCTATATTTTTTTATCTATACTCTTCCTAATACTCTAAGTACATTTCACTGACCCAAGCACTACATAATCGCCACGCCACGAATGAATAACTCTTTTTCGCGGCATCATTATTTAAAATAACACAAACGTAAGTAGCAAACTCGCATTGAATATGCGTAGCATGGCTGTAAAATGCTTTGCTTAATCTTTTTCAGCGTCGCAGATGTATTCGAGATTTTTGACAACTATACTCGTACATAAATTTATTTTTAAAAATCCTTTAAACAGGGTGACAGGGAAATTCGACCTATTCCTTACAAGGGGTTATACCAGAGGTCATTAGCAACAAATTTACTCCAGTGAACTAGGGGTCAAAACTGGATGGTTACCGAGTTGTGACGGTTCTTCAATTTTTTAGAAATTTTCTGACTTGTTATCAAAAACCTTTAATTGTGAATAAACTACTCCACTCCAAACATTAAATTGATACGTTTCGTAAAGCTGAAAAACTAGTGATCATTTAAAAAAGCACTAGTCCAAAACTTACATAATCTCAGAAATAAAAGGGGTTTAGTAACTACAATTTTTATTTTTTGTATTTTTCCCCAACTTCAAAACAAACATTGTTTAACTACGTTACTGTTGACTTTTCAGGCTAAATTCAATTTACAAATCAAAATGAAAAGTTTGCCTTACAGCGCCCTTTCGCTGATTTTTAGGGTTTCGTAGCCAAATGGCAAAAAACGGAACCCTTATAGATGCGTCATGTCTGTCTGTCTGTCTGTCCGTCCGTATGTCACAGCCACTTTTCTCCGAAACTATAAGAACTACACTGTTGAAACTTGGTAAGTAGATGTATTCTGTGAACCGCATTAAGATTTTCACACAAAAATAGAAAAAAGCAATAAATTTTGGGGGTACCCCGAAATTTATTGCTTCAGTTTCAGTTCTATGCATAATTAAAATACATAGAACTGAAACTCAATTTTTTTTTTCATCATACCCATACGTGTGGGCTATCTATGGATAGGTCTTCAAAAATCATATTGAGGTTTCTAATATCATTTTTTTCTAAACTGAATAATTTGCGCGAGAGACACGTCCAAATGAGTGTCACCCCCCCCCCCCCCTGTAACTTCTAAAATAAGATAATGATAAAACTAAGAACGAGATCTAGTAAGTAGTTTTTTTAATACGTCATAAATCCTACGGTACCCTTCATGGGCGAGTCCGACGCGCGCTGGGCCGGTTTTTTTTAAAAACAGCTGGGTAAGTTAATAACTTTTGTACCTTTTTGGAAAGCTTATGAAACTAATTAGTTATTTTACTAATTTGTACGCCAAATTCCATATAGTTTTTTTCCAATAATTTACGGTAAGTTCGGGTAAAATACAAAAAATAAAAATTATTGTTACTAAAAACCTTTTATTTTTGAGGTTATGTAAGATTTGGGCAAGCGCTTTTTTTAAATGATCACCAATTTTTCAGCTTTCAGAAAAGTATCAATTTAATGTTTAGAGTAGAGTAGTTTATTCACAATTAATGGTTTTTGGTAGCCAGTCGGAAAAATTCTAAAGTATTGAAGAACCGTCACAACTCAGTAACCATCCAGTTCTGGCCCCTTGTTCACGGGACATAATTTGTTGCTTATGACCTCTAGTATAACCCCTTGCAAGGAATAGGTCGAGTTTCCCAGTCACCCTGTATAGGCATTCGCTTCTAGTACCTATTCGTATTTACCATACTTATTACTTCTACTAACTTCTAATTCATGGTAGGTTGCAGAGGAAGAGTTTATTGATGATTATGAGAGGCCCGTTCTCGAAAAATATGAAAAAATCTCACCAACACCCACAGAGAAAAAGAAAAAGGTACACACAACATAAATTACTTTTTCGCTTGCTCACAAAAATTGCTTTTAAACTGTTACAATAGTTACATAATCACCAATCTATATTTATTAGGATGATAAAAAGCCAGAAGAAGAAACACCTACAGCTACAGCAACAGCTAGACGTCGTTCTGTTAAAGATACAAACAAACAAGAGGTATAAATAACATTGATACTTCTTATACATTTTAAGCCAAATAATCTAAATATGCAACTTATACAAATTTATTAAAGAGCCTTCAAATTATCTGAAATATCATTGTCAAATTTTTACTTTAGCCGATGGACGTGGATGAGGAAGTTAGTCTCACAAAACCGAAATCACCCGCAAAACCAGGCAAAGAACCAGAAGATGTCTCTCTAACACACAAAACGCCAGCCGAAATAAAACCAACGGTTTGTACACTTTGTGAAAGCTTGTGCAATAGGTTACTCTATCAATTTGCTATACTGCAAGTACTAAGCTTATTATCAAACATCAAATAAAAATATGTTCTTGAATTTAGGAAGGCGAAGCTGAAGCTAAGCTTAGTGTTAAGAAACCAGAAATTATTGAAGAAAAAACACTTAAAAGACCTACTCCGAAAGGAAAAGATGATAAGGTACGATGTAACGTTCAACAGAATAATGTAAAGCTACTAAAAGTAATATTTATTAAGTTTCATGATTAGAGTTATATTCCCAATTTCTCTAGGTGTAGTATTTCATTGAAGTGTTACACTTCAAATTATTCGCAGATAGAAGTGGCGTCAGTCGCAAATAAATTATCTTCATTAGAGGCGCCACCTGTTGTAAAGAGATTATTATATCTTGTTAAGGTATAATATTTACGTTAGAAAAATAGAAAGTAGCTTAGAAAAGTAATCAATCACAAAATTACACTTTTTAGATGACTTTGACACTGCACATTTTGTCGACACAGTGTAATATACATAATGGAATTTTACCCATATTTACCTCTACTAATTTCTTTATCTTATCTCCCATTTTGACTGCGAAATTGTTAAATTTCAAATTTATTTCACTAACTTTCCATGAACAGGGTGAGGACACCGAGGAGGCTGTCAGCCTCACCAAACCTAAGCAAAAGACGAGCACTACAGCTCCGGAGGAAGCTTCTCTTACACAAAAGACACCTACCAAGATTAAATTAACGGTATAAACAATTCTTTATTCTTACTTTACCAGAAATTATATTTTTTTTATCTCGAAATATAGAGAAAAGCATTTATTTGTAACGATACATATAAATAGAAACAAATATTTTCTGTTTATATTCAAAATATGTTGTGACAGTACCTACAGGTGGTACAAACGTGGCTTTGTAATTGACTTTTAAAGTAAAATATAAACAACTATTTTCTGTAGGAGGGATCTGAAGCAGCTCAACTTAAAGTCAAAAAACCAGCTGTTGTCAAAAAAGGAGATGGAGATGAGGTAGTGAAACACAGAGTGCTATGATGCACACACAATTTGGCCTTTTAGTGTATTCGGCACAGACACAATACACTGCTGATAATTAAACTTATGAGATTATTAAACTATTTTGACTAATATGTGTTCTAGATTAGTCTAATTTTAACTAAATGTAGTTAGATATAATTATGTTCACCCTGATCACTGAATTTTCACAGCGCACAAAACTAACAACTCTGTAAGCGTCTAAAAATCGCTTATAGAAAATCCATTAATGCTTTTTGTGTCATTTCCTAGGCGCCTCTGGTGGTTCAAGGTGGTAAATTTGAAAAACCACAGCTCAAGAAAACTGAGATTAGGAAACCAGTACAAAAAGCTAAAAATGCAGAAATATCTTTAAAAGAAGTAGATTTAAAAGAAGTAGACCATACGAGGGTAAACATTGTTACAATTTTTGAACAACTTTTCGTGAACGTCCAGTTTTCTCTGTCTTTTGTTGTCTTATCTATCCTTCTGTCACTCTTTGTATTCACAGTTTTATATAAATACACACAACTCCACTTTCTCTTGGCTTGTATTTATTCTTTACAAATACTTTAATTTTGGCTAAGAAACATACTTATTTATTATATGTTTTAAATTTTCTTTCTTCTCGACTCAACATACATATAAAGGGTTGTAAGTCGCATGCTGCTTGATTTCTCGTGTAAGATTTTTTTCATGTTCTTTGTACCGGGATCATAATTGATGCACCCTTGTAAGTATTAGATTGAGATTAAAATACTGAATAAAGTGAAAAAATTAAACTATGAAACATAATACAGGTAGATAAATAAGTAATTCGCCTTGCAGTTAACTGATTCTGGTTTTATGCTCTTGAATGTAGCTAAATTGAATGGTAAATTGTAAATATGAATTGACTATCTTGAGTGTGTCCAACGAATTAGCGCTAGATCTAAAATTGTAGTCTATGCCAAAGTCAGATTAGGTCAACTAATGATTTTCAAATTTGTGCCGCATTACAATACTTCATAATAATGTTGTTTGTGTATTATAGGCTGAAGAAGAAATGGACTTTGTTGATGATTATGAGAGGCCAGTGCTTGAAAAATATGAAAAAATTACTCCAACTCCAACGTTGCGAGAGAAGAAAGAATCTACTACAAAAGTAAGCATCATTACGATGAAATATATGTTTCGAATTACATTTTCGTACCTATTTGAAATTTTTATAATTTTGTGTTTTATGAAATTGAACTTTTTCGATTTCGTAAAGTCGCTAGTAGCAACGTTATTTAAAACTGTGTCAAAAAAACAGGTATCGATGACTGCTCAACAACAACGTTTAGAAATAAAGGTAGAGTTGGATTGTTATAGCATGGAATCCCCCAGAAAATGGTTTTATCCCAACACATACATAAAAGTATGCTATATGGAACACATGTTTTATTCCTCATTTGAATTATACAAAATAATTTAATTCTAGAATGTCATTTTTAATAATCTATTTTTATATAATTCAGAGGTTTAAAGAATCGACAATGCTCTACATAATATCAACACGAATTATACACTGACGGAAAAAATAAACAGTGACTTGTTGTATAACTTGTAGTCAAAAAAGAGGTTAAAATGAGTATACAATTGGTTTTTAATTTTTTTAGAAATCACTTCAAAGAAGCAAATAAATTTCATTATGTCAAGACCGTCGGTGGCGCTGTGGACTCGGCACTCGCCTTCTAATCGGGAGGTCTGGGTTCGAGACCCGCCATGTACCAATGTGTTTTTCGTTTCGAATTTCATATGTGCATTTGTCTGACGCTCCTACGGTGAAGGAAAACATCGTGAGGCAACCTGCATACATCTGCGAAGAAATTCAATGATGTATGTGAAGTCGACCAATCCGCACTGGGCCAGCGTGGTTGACTAAGGCCTAATCACCCTAACATAGGGTAGGCTCGAACCCCTCGGTGGGGACGTATATGAGCTGTGATGATGATGTCAAGACCACGTTAAGACTTTTGAAACGTTTTTCCATATTAAAGGCTGAATCATTTTTCCGTGTAATTTTCGATTTATGAAAGCATGTTTTAAACTGATCACTTATTTTTATTTCTCAGTGTATTATTACATAACATGTAAATAATTATTAGTTAGTCCTTAATTGTATACCTAATTAAGTAATAACGAATTCCTCGTCTTTTTCTTTAGGCTGAAAGTCGCAGAACATCCGTCCAATCAGAGGTAAGGAATAAAAAAATATAATATACGAGAATATAATTTTATTAATGTCGTTCAATAAGTTAGTGTTCAAAAAAAGATAGTTTTACGTTTGACTTTCTTTTCCTTAATATTGTAAGGAAAAGAAAGGAGAGAAAATAATTGAAACAAATAGCTTTTCCCTCGATCGCTTGACAATTATGTATTTTCAAAATCATATTATATTTAACAATTATATTTTCGTTGATCATTATAATAATAATATTCATCGTGTTAATAGATTATGTTTGTTTAGGCTGCAAGTCGCAGAACATCTATGCAAACTGAGGTAAGTAATTAAATTAAAAAAAATATCAGTCAGTTCAAATCAGAATTATAAGATGCAAAAACAATTGCATGATAAGTTTTATTTTTACCTTTCATATATAAAAATAAAAAAATAGTTAAAATATTTATTATTTTTAAAATAATTTCTATAACTATATTAATTATTTCCGGGACATTCATTCACTTAATTTTTTTTTTATAGGAAGTCAAGACTGGTAGCCGAAAAACTTCTTTTGCTGAGGACAAATCTCTTAAGGTATGTAGAATATGTGAAGGTGATATTTAAACATATGTAAGTTGCATAAGAATACCTACTATTAACCTATTTGTTGATGTTAGTTTACAAAGGAAACGGCTGAAAGTAGAAAGTCGTCTATTTCTGTTGCCGAAAAACAGCAGGAATCTACTGTTAAGAAAACAACGGCGCAAAGGGTAATTATATCAACTTTTATTAATATAAAAAATATCTTTGAATAGTAGATACTTAGACTGTAGATATAATTGCAAATTCCTTGCGAATGGCATTCAAACGTCAAAACCTTTCCATAATTATACACGGTAATTTTTTTTATTACCCTGGAAAATTTTAGGGACGCTTCAGGACACATCCATTATTATATAAAAAATTTAAAAAATTAAATAAAAAATTTAAAAAATCTCTAAAATGCTGCTTTCAACTAGTCTCAACTAGTGCAGCATTTTTGTTTTTTTTTTTTAATTAATATAAAATTAAGCGAGTTATTTTTTTTATCTAAATTTAAATCATTCTAATACCATGTCGTGAAGCGTCCCTTAAATTTTCCAGGGTGATAAAAAATAACCGTGTATAGTCATTATCAAATTCATATAGTTCGCGCTGCCCTATTTTAAAACTACATCTATCCACAAAAGTTTTTTTACGTTACATTGCTTTCTTCATAACAATGTAGGTACCTACTATTATTGTACTGTTACAGCGAGAACCATATGATTCACACGATTAATTATTTACTTTGAGATGGATATGAAACCCTCATCATTAGAATATTTGTCCCTTAGTTTGATATTATTACCTAAGCTTTGTTATGCACCTACCCGTGATAGTTATTTACGCACCTTTCAGCTTAAGATAGTATGTATGTACCTGATAAATGATTACAAGAAGGTTCAATTTCGTCTACGAAATATTTCAAAAACAAACAAAATGTGTAAGCTATGAGCATTGGCGTAAGTATAGGGGGGGGGTCCAGTTTTAATCAGGAGCCCCCCCCCCCCCCCCATCGAATAGTTCTACCTACGCCTATGGCTATGAGTAGCATTATCGATATTTTTAATTTTTGTAATATACCTACACATACAAATTGTAAAAGGATATTAGACATTGCTCAAATGTAATGTAAGAACCTTCTTGGGATCATGTTAAATTTGTTATTCGCATATCCCAATTACGCTTATTACGTCCCAAATAACTTATGTTTTAGCCGTCAATAAAGGAACCGGAAAAGAATGAGCTTGATCAAATCAAATTAAAGGTAAGCATTCTCGTAAACGTGTGCATGTACACATTACTCTTTTAAAATACATTATATTTCAACAATATAATTCTTGAATTTTCTATCTTTGTTTTTTCTACTTTTATAAATCTATCAGTTTCTTTTGTATATAATTTATTGTTTCCGAGAATTTAGAACAAACAAACTTTATCGAGTTTGGTTACTATTTTGTGTGTTCAGTAAATAACTACTTTTTTAATAATAATATGAAGAAAAAATCAAAATAGTTGCAGCTATTAGGAACATCAACTCTGAAGGTATTTCACTCGAATATAACAATATATTTTTGTAATAGGATGACACTATACTGAAGGTAGAAGAAACGGTAACAAGTGAAACTGTAAATAAACCGTCCGATAAAGCCTATCCTTGGCGACCTGCGAACACACATACACAGGTATACACACAACTCGTACACTCATTTCATCACACAAATTTTATTCGCAAATTGTTTAAATAAAATCAAATTGCTACCAATTATTATTACCCTATATTGTTAAATTATGTAGGAAGCTACAGAAAACGTGAAGTCAATACATAAAGCTAGTTTAGAAAAACCGGATTCAAAATACCCGTGGCGTCGTTCTAGCAAAACACAGGTAGGCCATTATTGTTAAACATTTAGAATCTACTATTATATAGTTTACTTAATTCTTATTATCAACAACATACTGATTCTTTGATAATAAATTAGGTGGAAGAGATTGAGGAAACTGACACTGAAGAGACGAGCGAAGTTAAACGTAGAGTTTCAATAGATAAACCCAAAGACAACCTTCAACCTTTACGTCAACCAAGTAAACCAAGTGAGGTACTACTGTGCATAATATATTAATATCATACGATATGAATATTTTGAGAATATGGCATTTATAATAATTATTATCTTCGACAAAAATGAGAAAAGTCATAGATATGTTAAAAAAAGGTTATGCTAATGAGGTTTTTATCTTAATGCAGGATAATGCAAACATAGTGAAAGACAAACAAAATACTCTGCAAGCGTCAGTTGATAATAAGCCTGAAATTAACTACCCTTGGCGCCGTCCTAATAAAACTTTGGAGGTATCATTTAATTTGTATTTGACCATATCAATCAATTTAATAATTTGATTCTTTTTATGTGAAAAGTCGTTCAATTTCTTTTAAACATTTTAGGAACCCGATAAAATATTAGATTTACCAATAATGGAAACTGAGAAATCAAAGGTATTTAGCCTTAGATTCTATTATTGAAATGATTTGCGTGTTTTCAATTTGATTCATGTATATCTTTTTAATAGGACCTCGAAATCCCAAAAACT
The DNA here is from genome assembly GCA_963935595.1 of Schoenobius gigantellus. Taxonomy (NCBI): domain Eukaryota; kingdom Metazoa; phylum Arthropoda; class Insecta; order Lepidoptera; family Crambidae; genus Schoenobius; species Schoenobius gigantellus. The sequence continues at coordinate 54,601,145 of OZ012542.1, read as the reverse complement.
CCAACTCAATCTCCATATTACGGCTGGAGACGAAGCTCATATACTAGTATGGAGGTATGTCTACATTCATTTACATGACAAAATATTTTTTGTTCGCGTTTAAAATATACGAACCTTTTAATTTAAAATTACTGTTTAGGAACCTAACGAAGATGAAAATATGCTAGATGTGCCTGACAAAGAAATTAAAGACAATCTAAAGGTAGTAAATGATTAATACAATGCTTTGATTTAATAAATTATTGTATTCAAATTAAGATTAACGACAACACGTCAGACTAAATACGAGTGCATATTAACCTTGAGATCGGCTTTATGTTGCTCGTAACATTAGCTGCGCTTTTCGTAGTGATAATGTATAGTTTGACGCGTTGTTGACTGTACTTATCATGAATTTATTTATATTAGGAACCCCACACTGAAACATCTCACGATTCACTTTATCCATGGAGAAAGCCATCAAACCAAAAGGTACACCCTCAAAGTAGTTTTCAAATAAAGACAATGAATTTCAAGACCTAACACAATATACACGCTCAATTTTGCACATACGCATGACTACACCGCACCAAACACGTTTGGAACTTACAACTGATCAAATAGGGCTGAAACTGAAAATTGAAAATCATACAGTTATAATTGACTGCCTTCCTTATACGAGTATGTTGTCATATTCAGCCATTATTGTTTTTAAGGCTTTAGTATTTTTTATGATACACGGTAATAAAATAAATATCATTAAGCATTAATTAATCAAGCTGTTGATTTTTCTAGCGCAACCTATCCTCCAAAATATTATAAAGTGACTCAGAGAGAAATTAGTAAATAGGTACTACTCACATACATCAATCAAGTACAAATATCTATATTCATAACATAAAACTTAAGAAAATGTCCACGGGTCTGGGATATTTTCTGAGTTTTACTAACACTTCGCATGGTCGCCAAAAATAATTTTATCCTTAGGCTGAATTGACGGTGGATACATCCAAATCGAGATCATTAGAATTACCACAACCCACTTTTAGCAGCAAGCTTGATGAGGTACAATTAGCACTGAACCCAAAGCACTTTGCACCAAGTCCCTCACAGTATTATCACCGGAGCACATGACTGCACAAATTTAGCGCTGGCACCCAATTTTAATTATACTTTTAAGTAGACTAATGAAATCTATTATTGGCTATTATTGACAATTTTATTTATAGCTGTTAATAGATACGTTCATACGTAACAATAATATTGGGCATGTTACATATCGTACATATATTTTGGTGTATGAAAAGGCTGTTAAAAATGTTTTGTAGCACCAAATTTTATTTTAAAATTGTGTATATTTATTACTGCACTACTAATTCCTAAATGTTCTGTGATTGTAAACTTTGTATTCTTTTTTAACATCTTTCCTGCTTTGCTTTGCTTATTAAAACATCACTATTTGTCTGTGTGTCTATTATGACGTATTTTTATTAAACTACACTAAAGTAAATTATTGATAAGTTATTTTGAAAATCAATACGTATAAAGGTAAGTCATCTTAATGTATGATTATTAATTTATTTATGCTTTAATGTTACAAGCGGGTTGCACATATGGCGGACTTAGCGATAAACATCGTTCTCTACTAGTCAACTATTGGGCCAAGCAGAGAAAGTAAATGACGGCATAAGACGGCATTTAAAATATTAATTTTCATTTTACAATATAAAATGTAATGGATGTTACAAGGATTAGAAACTAAACAAGAGGGAATCAAATTTCATATAGTAAACAGAAGATCAATATTGATACATATCAATTTTACAGAAAATAGCAGTTAAGGAGGAAAAAGTTGAAGAAGAAGTCAAAAAGGCAAAGGTCACTTCCGTAAAGAAGAAGGCTGAGGACTTGCCAGAAATAGCTGACTATGATAGACCAGAATTGGAGAAATATGAAAAGATATCACCGACACCTACAACAAGAGACAAACCAGAAAAGGATAAGGTATTTAAGTGTAAAGTTAACGGATTGGGATAATTAGTTGGATATATCATTAATTTAAATGTTATTATTATTGCCTTTCTTTCTCTGCAGCCAGTACCTAAAGTACCAGAAATTAAAGCACCAGAGGAAAAACCAGCTGCACCAAAAATTGAGGTTATTCGTGAAAAATCACCCAAACCAGAAATGCCAAGGAAGCAATCCTTGGTACCTGGTGCTCCTGTAGGCAGACGCGGCTCCCTTATCCCTCCGCCAGAGGAAATGGGACGGCGTCCATCGCTTATTATCAGCGACGAGGTATGTATAACAACAAATAAATTATTCGTACCTATAATGAAATCAGAATATTATATTTTCAAGATATTATTTCTTAAATTTCAATTTTCATCAATTTGAACACAGGTATGATTATCAATAGATTTTTAATTGTGTTATCCAATGAAGTAGTGTAGTACCTACCCACATTTTTATATCAAGTCTTTAAAACATGAGTAAGCATTAGTATGAAAGGAAATAGAAAAATATAAAGTGACAAAATTGAAAAAAAAAACCAAAATCAAATGCCTACTCAAGTTTGTACTTACACAAGTTATTCCTCTGAGTAGTTTAGATACCTACATAATTCTCTTAAGCCGAACCCTATACATTTAACATTTCCATTATTACTATTTTCCTTGCAAGATACATGCCCATAATCATCTGTAAAGCGATGAAGCTTTTACGCCCTGAGTGCTTTGGTAGTACATTTTATAGGAGTTATACTTGGTTCCTGTACTCCTCGCTTTTAGAATATTAGAATTAGCAAACACACATTAGATACATTTCACACTTTAAGCAACTTCGTCTATGTAGTTAATTTAAATATCGTACAAAACAATCCACAGGAGAATAGAAAACTAAGACCTGGTGAGGTGGTCGAAGACAAGAAGGTAAAAACAAAAAACGCTACCGAATATTACGTGAATGCTGTCCGTTATATTGCCGTGATAAGTCTTAACTGTTTCTCTAAGGAGTCGCATTAATGCGTTTTGCATCCGACGCGGTTCACAAAGCCTATAAAACTGGATAATCACATAATCCAAGGACATGCGCAGTCATGAATATAAGCGATCTGAGGGTATGTGATTATCCAACTCTTTTATCAAACAATCGTCAGACGCTCTTTAAATTGCACACACTTGTGAAGTCCGCGCACCAAATTTGCACAGCTTGTCAGCACGTATTGCACACAGTAATAGTCACAAAGATTGTTCTTGTTTAAAAACAGACTCTCTTAGCAGGTATTAACTTGGGTATATGGTGTGTATAAAGAAGCTTTTCTGACACATCATAGTCGTGAGACGGACACTAACCCGATGGATTAACACAAATATAATGCAATATGTAACGAAATAACTCATGCACTTGCTGTTACGTATTTGCACCAAATAATACACGTGATATCTCGTTAGGAAGTAGGTTCGGCAAAGGAGATGTTAGGTAGGCAGAATGGTTTTCATCGGGTTATTATCAATATTTTTTAACAACAGGTCACCAAATTACGCCCTGGAGAAGTTTTAGACGAGAAAAAGGTGAGATCGTCAGGGTCTGGTCAGTTTTAGGTGGACGCTGCTCGCTTTTGCAAAGCATTTTGACTTAGATGTTTTTTTTATAATTTTTGATACACTCACGACATCAAGGGACAGCTTTATTTCGGATCTCAAATATTAGATGAATTACAATTTAATTCACAAAACATTCCCCCTCCCTCCTATATTACAGAATACATTGTGTATTATACTACACTGAGTCAATTACTAGTGTATATCACCTAATCAAGAGCTTTTGCATTTGCAGTCATAAAATTGCTGACTTTTAAGTTATTCATTGTAGTCCTCAATGGCAAATCCATGTACTAGACGATCTATCTGTATTAGACGATCTTATGACAATTTCCATAATTTTTTCATAAAACATGGATTACACTTTGACACTAGTCCCTATTCTTTTTACTTTTTATAGAAGTGCAAATCTCTTTAGAGGTCATTTAGCAAAAGTGCTTTGCTGTCCAGCGAAAAATTTTACGATAGCTGGAGCAAATAGTTTGACTTTTTTAGCCGATGAAAGAACCAATACAACTAAAAAGTATTGACCACTAAATTGATTGCGAAATTCTATTAACATAATTTGTATTGTTTCTTTTACCAATGGAGCTTAGTAGTTCATTATTAGAATGGCTTTAGTTTTCCGAATTTCCATTAACAGGTTTTAGATTTTCACTAATCATACTGCACAATGCTTTTATTTTTCTTTTCTTTTCCTTAAGTCTTTGATACTCACATTCGTTTCTTCAATAAACATTTATTTATAATTTATGACAAATAAGTATCATTACTTTGGCACAAACACAAACAAAACGACAAGACAATAATCATAACTTACACCCACACGTAAATACATTGAATCTACATTAGTAACCAACCACATACACTATAATACATTGTAACTCATTTAATATTAAGTGCACAATCATAAATAAACAGGTTTATGTATAGTTATAAATTTGTAAATCAATGCACAAATTAACAGAGAATGTTATTACTAAACGTTGTATTTTTTTCCAAAAAAGAAACGCAGCAGGCCCGGTGAACTCACGGAAGAGGTACATACTGTGTGAAACATCTATGTCTAGATTACATGTTTTAGATAAAGAAACATTAGATACGTGGCTAACATAGAATTTTTCAAAGTGATTAATGAACGTATCGTGACTATAAAATTCAGCAGTATTTACTAAGTGGGAAGTCAGTTGAACACATTTCTTGACTAGACTTCAATTGATACTATGATCAACATTTTTGATCAAACAAATGTTATCATTGATGTAAATACAGAAACATAACAATAGTGCTCCTAATATCTTGTCACACTAACAATATTCGTAACAATAAAATTTGTAGACCCAATAGGTACTATAATTCGAACCCTTAATTGAAGCAAAGCATGAAAATAAAAATATCCATAAAGCTATAAGTTTACTGTATACAAGCCACAATAATTTTCGAATACAATTAGTCTCTATATTAATCTAGAGAAGAACAATAATACAGTAAACTTATTATTAATGAAACCGCATGCCCAAGCACCACCATTAAATGTATACTTAATAATTATTGTAAGCTGCTTGTGATCACTTTTGAACGCACGATATTTTTTTCATTTTACCCCATACAAGTTACTACAGTAAAGACCTATATATCTACAACATCATCATATCAAATTCTATAAGTGATAACAAGCGACAACCTTCACAAAGATGCTACGATACACCCAAAGGCGCAAGTACGAACAGTAAATCGATGTCACATCTAATTTTGATCCACACAATTAATATAAATCAAATGCTTTGAATATAGAAACGGAAGCTAAATAAAGATTCTATAATTAACTTTTAAATTTAATGGGCATTGAAGTCAACGTTTAGTTATTTATCACGAACAAATAGTAAATACGGTTGAAATAAGGGTATTTGTGTAAAATAGGAATGCCGTAATGTTGGTGGACAGGTATTTTTTACGTTACATGCGACGACATAAATATTATTTGATTTGAAATATCGTATGACATCATAGGTAGGTAAGTTTGGTATTAACTAGTGACGTAGCAAGCTCCCACTCAACTCACTTTTTAATTATTTCGAATAACAAAAACCTCTACTATTTTTTAAATTATCTAACTTCCGCACTAAATAAATTTTACTTTCATACCCAGTCCGATTTAGTCAATGCTTTCTTTTCAAAATTATTTATGTAATGTGCGTCTTAACTAGTCCTATCATACTTTAATAATTAGTTTAGTTCCTATATTGCAAGTATCAATTATGAAGATAAGAAATTTCGTAAACAATTTATACGTTACAAAAACAAATTCTAAGTAGTTTTATTACTGTAGGCATAAATTTATGAAATGAAAAAGATACATAAATAAAAACTATAAAAGTCATTCACTTACTTTGACCAGTGATGTTATTATTTGCTATACAATAAATCTCATAAGGTACTAGTTGTTTACAATACTGTGGTTGAATAACAACTTAAATCGATGTGACCGATGACAAGTACCTCGATATCGTTCTTGAAAAGTCAATTGCAATCACGAAACTCTCAGATCGCTATAAATGTCACAGTGAAAAATTACTTAATAAAGGGCTTGTCATTAATCCACGTGACAGTAGTGAGGGTATTATTAGAAACTATTTGAAAAAATTATCTCGGGACGTTGAAATGACTATTAAAAATGAAGAAGTGCATGCACCTGCCCGCTGTGAACGGTGCGTACGTAAAAGTGACGTGATTGTTAAATGAACCAAACGTATGTACGATCACGCCTGCGCCCGCGCCAGCGTCGCACTGATGAACGCGTTATGATTGATTGTTATTCTTATTAATATGACTGAAGGAATTAGGCCAAGTTCGCGCCCTTAACTACCGTATGCTGCCAGATCTGTTGAATTATGGGTATGCGAGCTGATATTGTTAAAAACATATAACTCTTCGACGATGCTATCTTGTCACGACGTGTATTGATGTTTGAGATGAATATATTATGATTATTATATGCAAACGTATTATTACTATATAGAATGCCTATGACTGGATAGAAAAATATCGTCAATTTTCATTCTTTACAATTTGTTTAAGATAGTTTTGCTTTAACAATAATTTTCTGGTGTTCATTTTGTAACTATTTACGAAATAGTCTAGTTTCTGGATACCAATAAAATTTTCTATGTACCTATGTGAGTCTTTTATACTCTAAGAAATATTATAATACTTTAAATAATTAATGGTCTATATGAGAAAGTAATTATTTTGTTCTATTATAATCCAGAATCTATTAAGTATGAGTGTAAAAGTAGTAAATGACAAGTTGTCCATTGCATATTTTCAAATACTAAAGAGTTCCATTTCACTATTTACAATTTTATTTATTTACGTTCCATTGATTAATAGCCAGACTATGAATAAGATTCGCTCATGACAAGAAATGATATCATATTTTTTTCTAGTTGTGCCCGCAACCTACGTTTCGCCACAATATTTGTTAAAAAAAATATAGGGATATAATACGTACGACCTATTCTCAGACCTACCAAATATACACAAAAAATGTCATAAAAATGGGTAAAGCCGTTTCGAAGGAGTTACAAACACTGTGACACGAGAATTTTATATATTAAGATTTCGCAAAAGAAATAATCATAGAAACAATAATCAAATTCTGGTCGTAACAGTTTCTCTTCACAAGCCCCAGAGTTTATATTTTCATAGGTACTTGCAAAATGAATAAACAATATTTACAACCAAAATTTAGCTAAAGGGAAATACTTAATCAAAGTTTCACTTTAATCTACGTACTTATGACTTAAGCTCTAATAAAATTACTTAAGCTCTAACGATTTTAACAAATTCAAAAAATCAATCGCAAATTGCAGTCACTCAATTAGGTATGAAATATGAGATTATAGAAAATGATAGAATAAATAATGTGTTATTAAATTTGTAGAGATTTGATTGACTGATTGATTATGAAGTATCTGAAATACCTCAAAGACGCGCGTGGGCCACGCTACGATCGCAGCAGTTGTGGGAGGAACAAACACCACATTGATAACTTTTGGCGAAGTAGCCAAAAGTTCACGCTTTCGATGACTGCTTATTGGCACTCACGTTACACGATTAATCAGCTCATCGACAGGTGTGACTTTTTAAGTGCTTTTCAAACTTTTTCGAACAATAAAACGGTAACATTATTCTAAGATGATGACGTTATTGATATACAATTGAGAAACTATATCTATTTTTCCACTCTCAGTTACGCCGGTTCTCTTACATTGAGAGCAATATTGACAATGAAGAATTCCTCTTATTTGTCGCCTTGTTAGTAATTTGTGTATCTATTTGAAGATCCGAGTTCCTTGCCAGCGATGACAATCGTTTGAATAATTAGCATTTGTATAAGTTGCCAATCAATCTCTCGATGGCTACTCTTGCGCAAGACTTCAATCTCATCTAATTTATTGTTATAGACAATTGCATACATCCCCATGGCTAGTTAGGTATAGCAATTTAATTGAACGTGACAAGAAGCGGTACAGCACTCGAAATACATGCATTGGAAACTACTATACATTTTCATAGTTTTATTATTGAATTCAAGGAAAATACAGATGGTGCATTGTAAGAACCTTGTGTTAGCTACGATACAAATTAGCTGGAGGCGCTATGAGCACTTATTAGTTCGAATCTCATAGTATCAATGCCAATGATACAGTCTCCAAAAACATAGCCGATACCCAGCGGTGACAACTTCGCACATTTATTATCACTTGCGTCCGAGATCGGGGTGCACGCATGGCTCACCTTAATCTGATAATTAATTGAAATGGTCTGCTGATTTGTGCTGTGCACAAATAGATACGTGCACTCCCCGCTCCCCCCGACATCGAGACCAGTTCGCCTAGCGCGACCCCTTCTTCAGTCTTTTGACATTCGCGCCCATTTTTAGATGGAACGACACTAAAACGAACTGTCCCAATTCGAAGATTAACCGATTCAACTTATACCATAAGTAACGAAACTTTAAAAAAAATACGAAATAAAATTAGTTTCTAGTACTGAGCATTTGCATACAAGCTTTTTATGTGGTGATGGATCATTATAGTTTAGGATACCGGAAATTGTATTTTACTTTTAAAATTGTTGTCAACGTTTGAAAAATTATGTAGAGTTCGTAGAACTGTGATATGTTTTTTTTTAATTAAGTGACTTCTCATTTGAGTGTTTTGTGGCATCTTAATAGGTGTATGTTATTAACACTATGGCAGCAGTGGCCAAAAAACCACTTGCTATGCCTAAAAAGCCTAAGGCCGATCCGGTAAGTACGCGAACCGCTGAATATATTATTTACTTCCCCAAATAGTAAAGGTCATTAAAATATTTTATATAGTCGTCTTTCTTTTTTTTTCAAATTCGATATAACAGTTTTGCAAAACATAAGAGAGAGAAAGAGAAGTAAATTAGATGTTTTATCTATTTTCACTATATGTTTTTACGATAATAATCAGCCTCTACTTCTAAATTTTTAACTTAAATTTTACATACCTATAGATTTATTAAGTTTTTTCTTCAATAACACTTTTTCCCTGTGACCTTGTGTTGATAGTAGTTAACATTATACGACGATATGAATAATGCTCGAGTGGTATCATCCTTTCAGAATAATATCATAGTTGAACTTCTGAAATAGATTGTAACATTATTTGCCAAGATATTTTATGAAAATAAATTGTATATTATGAGAACTAAATAAAGTTAATTCAAAATAGACATTTGATTGAAAATGACACAGGCTTATTAATTTGAAAGGCATGCATTTTGCAATATCCTATGGGATAATAACTGTGATGCGGTGTCTTATCTTGAAATATTGTAACAAAAATTATCAATATCAAAGAATATCATAAAAAAGGAAACAATGTCGACAGTGCTCATTACAAGCATTTTTCTAACATCGAAAATAAAATAAATTTTAGTTACATTGGGTAAAACAAGTAAAAAACAAAATAAATATTAATGTGATGAAATTTAAATAATTATTTTCTTTAAAATAATGCAAGTAAATGTTGTTTAGGATTTGAGTATCTATAACTTAAATTCACAACTATTTTAAACAAACTACAAAATAAAATAAAAAATGTCTGACAGGGAGTAATAAAAAAAATTCCTGCGCGAATTTAATCGCAACCTACAGTTACTTATTCTCTGATATAACGATTAGATTTAGTTTTTATTTTTTTACTTCTACGGCATTTTTGAATTCATCATATAATTTTAACTATTATGAATAGGTATATGATATTTTAATGACCTAGAATTTCAATATACATTCTTGTTAATGTTTTCCGCTTGCCAAGTAAAAAACACTTTTCTATTATCAATTAGTTACATGAATAAAAAGTATACACATTTTAAATTGCATACAGTCGTTAATAATTTATGTTGATTTAATGTCAATAACCACTGTTTATTATTGAAAACTCAAACCCGATGTTAATGTGGATTTAATAATATAGAGACGTAAGTCCGGTGACGCCAGAAGACCATCAATCCAAGATTTGGAAGATCTCATAAACAAACCCTCTGTACCACTCAAGCCTTTAGGCAATGAGGGCCCACCAGTTATCGTGGATGTACAAGAAAGCTACTCGGCTGTTGAAGGTACTTATTTGAGGCAATGACAAAATATATAATAATTTGTTTTTTGCTTAGGCACTAACTTTGCAACTTTTTGAACAGATCAAACTGGATACCTCACGGTACAGGTTGAGGGTAATCCCCCGCCGACTTTCAAATTCTACAAAGGTGTTACTGAAATTATTGAAGGCGGTAGATTCAAATACGTCACGGATGGTGACACAGGACTTATTACACTTTGCATGAGAAAAGTGAAACCTAATGATGAAGGGAAATACAAAGTTGTTGTCAGCAACATCCATGGGGAAGACTCAGCTGAGATGCAGCTTTACGTATCAGGTAATGATATTACAGCAATTTTAATGTCATGCAAATTCTAATCTTCTTTAAAAGAAGTACGTAGTATACATTAGACATTTTTGGTATATCTACTCTACATAGTAGAACACAAGACTTAGTAACAAACATCACTTTCTATCTATCTAACTAGTCTACAATATTTTTAATCATTTAAATTTCTTATTGTCAGCTTAAGAAATTTTTACTTAAACGCATCTATTAAAACCAAAGACATTAAAACTAAATACCTGCAATACAGTAAATTAAAATGTTTTCTTTAATCAGACTCTAGTGGTATGGACTTCCGTGCTATGCTCAAAAAGAGAAAGTACGCTAAGTGGGGTGAAAAGAAAGAGGACCCCGACTGGGGAGATCTCAAGGAAGTTGACAAACCTATTCCGCCGCTGAAGAAAGTGGAAAAGGTAAGTCGTTTTTAAATATATATATATAATCATAGTGTTGTTATTTTATTATCCTTATTTCGAAGAAAAAAGTTATGAAACATTGAAGATAGTGGTGATATGAATATTCAACGTTAAAGTAATATAAATTTAAAATAATGCAGATATTGTTTCGCATTTATTACATCTGATTGGAATAATAACTTTAATACGTTGAAACAATGTCTGCTTTTGCATGTACTTAAATAAAAATATTAAATAAATTTTAATATAACAATAAAATTAAACATTTAAACATCTCCTCCATCAAGCTGATCTGTACATAAGTATCCCGCGTTGAATTCCAGAATCCAGATAACAAATGATTAGGTATAGGTATTTCAACTTTTGTTAGTTTTTCGTAATATCAATAGAGATGAGCATATACACTTATAATATTTACACGTTGTTTACATTGAATGCATCATAGGGTCTAGAGACTGGATATTTCGAGGAAGAAGGCTTCATAGTCGTTGTATCAGAAGGCAAAGAAATGGGTAGATTTCCAGCAGACAGACGAAGATGTTCCTCAAACTGGTCATGGATTAAGGTCCTCAGTATCACAGAATTTTAGTTTTTCATAAATTCCTTATCACTCATTCTATTTCATCAAACATATATGATTCCCTCTCCGATATTTTTTCTAAAGGAGTTAAGATTACATGGATCTATGTGATAACTTGTTAATAAGTAGCATGGACCTACAAAAGAATAAAAGCTACCAGCCGAGTTATTTATAGGATCTGAATTGTTTTGTAACTTGCACCCGCCCATAGATGTTGGGACACTGTTTTAATAGGAGGTATTACATTATTGTCGGTTTTCGGCACAAACATTTATTAATAAGTGCATTTAGTAACAAGTTAAAGATACGCGCAAAGAGAAGATAATCACTACTAAACCTTGCAAACTTGCTTTACATCGAAAAAATAAATTGGATTGTCATATTGAAATTTCAATTGAAAAGGTTTTATCAATGACGAGTATCTTCTTAGTACCTAGTCTGTGATCAATGGCGTGTTTTTATTAATAATAATCTTATGAACTTATTTGAAAACCTCTTCTTATACTAAACTTTTAATAAAGCTTTAGATAATTTTCGTAATTTAATTATATATCTTATTGATACAACTATGAAATTTATTCGATTTTGTTGTAGAAACTATGAAAATATTTAAAAAATTAAAACAAATAAATAAAGATTATCTATTGGGTTGCTCGTGTCATTATGACAATGTTCCACTTTGATTGGGTTGATCGGTACATTTTATTTGGTTTAATTAGAAAACTTGGCACCTTGTATAATTATATTAATTGTAAGAAACATTGATAATGGCGGGGTCATTTTTCCGGAAATTGGGCAATGTATTAAAAGTATTTACTGTTTCTGTAAGTAACTAGTTATCCAAAATAATTGTTTTAAAAAATTGTATCGCCTGAGCAGATTCGTAGCTCCTGAGTTCATGTTCCATTCATAGCCACACCATACGCTTCTAATACGTAGCTATAGATATCATGAGCATTTGATCATCTTCGTACACTTCTGTTTAACTTGTGATGTAATTTTAGGGTATTTATGAAATAAGGAGACGTATGTCTTTACCTGAAATTATTCCTGATTGGCCAGCTTTGATGGAGGCTGTAAAAGTAAAGGTTCGATAAACAGGAGAAATAAAACAAGGAACTAAACTATTAAATCGTGTCTTTCAAAAATTAAAGTCAATACTTCTTAAGCTATAGCGTGTTAAATCTACTTGAGTGCATTTCCTTGAAAAATGATACATTTTGCCGCACTTGCAAAACGATTATGAAAGGTGAACATTTCTTATTAAGTAGAAAATTATTATAACTATACCTATGCTATTTCATTTTTGAAAGACACAAGAACTCTCTTAAACCTGATGAATTAAAAATGTATGTTAATTTAATATAAACTAAAATTACTTAACCCTTGAAAGTAATGATTTCAAAGACATCATCTCCTTTTATATCTAGTAATTGCTTGAAAGTTCATAATATTGTTTTAAGTGCTACCGATAAAGATGTCTTTGGAGGTATTATTTTCAGCAGAATTAAACAGAACGAAATTTAAATAACTTGCACAGAAGATTTTATATCACCACTACTTGTTTCCTTAACTTGATTGAGAATTTCAGGGAATGTAAGTGGAATGAACTTGGCTACATCATTTTATTTGGACATCCATTGTTGTTTGTAATTCCAGGTTTCTTTTGACATCGGATTATTTTATGTAATTCATATGGAAATTGTCTCTTGTCCTCATTTCATATTGATTTCAGCTGTTGCACCCATTATTTGCAGTTGTTGGAATTTGTTTATTCATTAGTAACATATATCGATTATCTTCGAATCTGACATTACCTACAGTTATAAACTGTTACCTTTAGCTATATTCCATAAATGTGCTAGCCTATTCCATTTTTGGCTTCATTTATATATTGATTATGCGACTAAGGATTATTGAATATTTTATAGAGAACCCATAACAGAAGACCATCACTTGCCGAACTGATACCAGACTGGCCTATTCTGCACTCGTTCAAAAAAGACGAGGTTTGATTGTGAACAAAAGTATGAAACTATAGTCGGCACAGTGCACTATCTACTTAATTTCACCAAAAGCAAATATTTGGCAATTCGCTACTGATTATGGGCAAATTAAAAGTACTCCAAAGATCGATGGGACATTTCTTTTTAGATAAAGATTCTGATAGCAAATTTTCTTGGCTTTTAAAAATCATACCGCAAACATTCTTAATGAAAACAAAAATAGTTCTTTTATTCCCAAACAATCGTACAAAATATTGGGATAAAAATTGTTCTACTAAATAATATGTGCGCGTGAGTACGTCCGGATAAAAGAGATGAGTGTACGTACGTACGTAGAGACAATGGAGCCGTGGTCGTCCGACACTAATATCTTTGTCAAGAAGGTCTCCACTAGATTGGTGCTCGTCTCGGGTGGCTCCTATTTAGTTCAAAACAATGGGACAATGCCGCCAGCATACGGGGGAGACATACAGCATACACTACGCCGCGGGATAGGGAGTTGGTGTGTTCTTTTATAGGTTCTACCTTTATTAATGTAGGATTCTGTGAAAGAATTTTTCAAATTGATTCAGTAGCTTCGGAGCCTATTCAATGCAAACAAACAAACAAATCTTTCCTCGTTATAATATTAGTATGGATTAGCTCGCAGCTTCGCCCACGTTATTTTTGTTTTCCCGTGGGAATTTTATATTACCCCGTAGAAAAAATAATTTTGTAACCTATGTTACTCAAATACTAAGTAATAATGTAGCATCTTATCTTAGAAATGGGGTGGCCCTAGTAGTGAGCCTTTGCACTTCGACCCACTCTGGATCTATTGTGCATGAATAATGTAGCATTCTATCATTGAAAGAATTTCTTAAAATGGGATCAGCAGGGCAATTATGGATCTTTCATCGTATGACATGGTATAAATTTGAGAAAAAGAAATCATGAAATGCTGCATTTCGTATTACCGATCTCCAATGATATCATCACTATGGCATAATTTCAATGATGTCATCATTAAATAATGATCAAATGATCAAAAATTTGACCGGAAATCGTATTTTTCGTCTTGCACTATGATTTCATATGATATCATTTGCAAAACCATGAGATCGGTAATAGGGGCCCAGTAGTATCGGAGGATTATTTCGAACATCCAAACTCACAAGCTTTACTTCTTTAAAGTATTAGTTTAGTCAAGTAGATCCGCCAGGTAAAATAAGTAAAAAAATGCGACAAAAAAAATGTTTTAATGGAAATTTTTCTTTTGTTTTCATTAAGTAACATAGATGTATGACTTACAAAGCATTAATAATGAAAAAAGGTATTTCCAATATATGTATTCGATAATTTATATAAAAGAACTGAGGCAATGTACACTAATTGTTTTTTTTTACTTTTTCATATTTTATCTGGAATTCCCGTTGTATTTTTGGAGCTTTGCCTTTTTCAGTCAGGCCACAATATTTAATGTAACTATAGTTAGCACATCTATATCACAATCTTTTAATTCAACACCTCTTCTGTTTATATTGGCATATCATAGCTGCATATCTACCTATACACACTTCTTTATAAATATCTTCTATTAGTAGCACAAAGTATCGCAAAATTTTATGCACATATTGATGTTTCTATATTGGTGTCAGTGTTCTACATGAAAACGATAATTTTAATGAGGATTTTTTTTGATTTCAAACGGTTTTTGTATCATAAAATTATAAGTCGACTGTTCTGAAATCAAAAAATCGACTTAATTAAAAATGAAGGAAAAAATAAGTAGGCATCAGAATAGGAAATACAATTTATGTAAGCGGTAAAATAAAATTCCAATTTCTGTACAAAAGCATGTAGTTTGCGCGTGACGATGATGAAAAAATGGCTGACGATCTAACGCCTCGACTGATGTTCGAAGGTTTTGTACATGTGAAATGCCCGGACATGTGCGCGGAGTATTGTTGTCAATGATGAGATGCATTCGAGGGATCCTCTAGCACCTCTACTGCTTTTTTCGAGCACCTTTTTGTGACTGCACTTTTCCATTTATCCAATAATGGATCCATTAATATACACTTTACTTTTAGAAACAAGAGTCATTCCTTAAACCGCTTGTGGACCAAAACGCTAAAGAGGGTAAAGATAAGAAAGTTGTGTTCGAAGCTATCTTCACAAAGCCGAACTCCAAGCCTAAATGGTTATTCCGTAAAGATGTAAGTATTTGTTTAATTTTGTTGGAACTTAGTAAACAACCCTACATTTTGCCCAATAACGAGCCAGTAATTTTATGTCATTGCTGTGTTTTTTCAGAAGTATTATCGTATTTGCATACCTAAATAAACTAAATTGTCATAAATTGACCATTTTAGCAAATTTTAATTTCTTTGAACAATTCTCTGAACGAGTCCCTAGCCCGTAAATTATAGACTGTGCAAATCGCTCTCCTCTGTAACAGAAAAATACTTTCAAGGTTAGCCAGCAATCCCCATAACAACAATCCAAAACTATGACAAAAACGTGAAATAACTTTGCCGATTAAACATAAGTTAAAATTATAAAAAACTAGTCATTTACCTACTCATAGTTACACTGCGTAGTTTTTTAGCTCTGGCTTTGCTTTTAGTGTAAAAAAAAAACATTTTAATAAAAAAATATCTTTCGATTTTGATAACATACATTTTTGTACAGTAAGTAATAAATTAAAAACTTATAAATCGTAGGAACTATTCGCGGGCTCTAAGTACAAGATGACAAACGAAGGAGATTCATACAAATTGATTATCATGAACCCGAAAGTAGAAGATACTGGAAAAATTACAATCGAGATCGGTGGAATTTCTTGCACTGCTTTCTTGCAAGTAGATGAGCCTGACCCTACATATACTTTCACTAAACAACTGAAGAAAACTACAAGTGGATACACGAAACATGAAACAGTTCTAGAATGCGCTGTCTCTAACAGCTTGGCAATTGTGTCTTGGTGGAAAGGCGAACAAAAACTGGAGGATGGTGAAGAATTCCAAATCTCTAAAGATTTGTCTGGTGTATGTAAGCTTGTGATAAAGAACTCCAAGCTGGAAGATGCCGGCAAATACGCTTGTAAAATTGAAAAACAAACTGATAAGACTGAAACTGACGTTAAGATTGTAGGTAAGTAACTAAGGGCTATAAAAATAAAAAAATATAAATCTATGTAAAAATGTAAACGATTATTTATTATCTTTTCTTTTAGAATATCCATACAAGTTCACAAAAGTCCTCAAGTCGCAACAAGCGATTGAAAAGGACACAATCACGTTGCTTTGCGAGCTTGACGATGCGGCTGGTGATGTCAAGTGGTTTAAAAATGATGAACCACTTAAAGCAGACAAACGAATCTCTATTGTTAAGGAAGGTCGTAAGCGCAAGATAGTTATCAAGGATGCCAAAGTCACAGATGCCGGCAACTTCAAGTGTGTCAGTAATGCTGACGAGACGAAGTGCGAGTTGATTGTCAATTGTAAGTAATGTAATTAATGGCAATCTTTTGACTGTCACACAGTTTTTATTTATTACATAGAGACTGATGATGTGATTTGATGACGGTTTATTACAATAATTATTACCAATTTTACAGACTCGAATCGCTTCAACAAAAAGTTGAAGGACACCGAAGCAATTGAGCGAGATAAGGTTGTATTAGAAGTTGAACTTCAGGACCAGACTGCTGAGGCCGTCTGGTCGTTCAATGGTCAGCCCATTGTACCAAATGAAAGGTATCGTTTGATAATGATCAGTTTATGATTTATATAATTTCATTTTTCTTATTTTTATTACTCTTAATTAATTGTTACACATTTAGGATTGAAATTAAAAACCTGGGCGGTGGTAAACATCAACTTATCTTTAATAAACTTGAGATGGAAGATGATGGCGAGATTCTTTGTGAATCTGGCAAATTAAGCTCGTCATGTAAGCTGTCAGTCAAGAAAGGAGAATCGAAACCAACAATTGAATGTCCCGAAGATTTCTATGGACCTGCTGGACAGCCGTTCGTCATTGAGGTGCCTTATAAAGGTATTGTGATGATACATTTTGTAATTCTAATATAATCGTATTATTCGTAGAAATCTGCGTCATGCCTTGATATTATAATTTCAGTTACTGGTACCCGGCAGACGCCAATTGAGGCCAAATTATGGAAAGACGGCAAAGCTTTACCTATCAAGGAAGTTGAGGCAGTAGTTGAACAGGAAAAAGTACTTTTCAAAATCAAGAAGCCAACCAGAGAAGCCTCTGGTAAATACCAGATTAAGCTTTCAAACGCCCAAGGTGAAGACTCCAAGGATGTTACGATCACTATGCAAAGTGTACCAACTCCACCTCAAGACGTACAGGTTGCCGATGTATTTCAGACATCTTGCGTCGTATCTTGGAAAGCACCACAGGATGATGGAGGCAGTCCTATTGCTAAATATATTATTGAAAGACAAGTAAGATTTATACAACATAACTTAAATCAATGGCTTGAAGATAAATTATGATGTATATGCTGCATGATTTGCAACTTATACAGTTAAGTATAATCACGTAATTTTAAAATCAAACTTCTTTCACTATAGGATCTCTCTCTTAAAGCCGGATGGGATAATGTAGCTGAAGTTCCAATTGGAGAACCAACAAAGTTCAAAGTTGATGATCTCATTGCTAAAAAGACTTACAAATTCAGGATTCGTGCTGTCAACAAAATTGGTTCTAGTGAACCTGGACTATTTGCCAAACCTGTTCTTGCAAAGGATCCATGGGGTATGTAAACATTGGGATTATAAATTCCTATTTTTCGAACATAATGTTTCCAATTGATATATAAAACTTTTACATTTGATTTATAAAAAAACTTAAAATATATATTTTAGATGAACCGTCAAAACCAAAGAATGTGGAGCTCGTAGACTGGGATAAAGATCATGCTGACCTTAAATGGCAAAAGCCTGATAACGATGGCGGTGCACCAATCACAGGCTACGTTATCGAATATAAGGTACCTAAGTGTTAGTTTTGCAGAGAGTGTCGAAAGAAATTCATATATAACCACACATTTCAATTTAAAAAAAAATGTATTTCAGGAGAAATTCGGCAAAGACTGGGTGACTGGCAAAGAAGTTCCTGGTGACTGTTTAGCTGCAACCCAGGATGGACTTAAAGAAGGTTGCACTTACGAATTCAGGATACGAGCTATCAACAAAGCTGGTCCCGGTGAACCAAGCGACAGCACGAAACCGATTATCGCTAAGTGCAGATTTGGTAAGAAATCTCTGTACTGTTAAATATTTAAAAGGAAGGCTAACCGTGAAAGTTGGCAATGGGTCCAGAGATAGAAATTTAAAATGAATCAATATAATAACCACGGTGCCCGTAATGGTAGTCTATACTTGAGTATTTTTAATTCTTTTACAGTCAAGCCGTACATTATTGGCGAAGGTCTTCAGAATATGATCATCAAAAAGGGCCAAGTCATCACCTTCGATATTAAATACGGTGGTGAGCCTGAGCCAGAAGTGAAATGGATGAAGGGAGAAGAGGTAATTTGCAACATAATATTTATTATTTTATTTCTTTCTATATTTTGGAACAGTTTCCACTGTCTAATAATTTTAGCAAAGTTGAAAATATTCATAAGTACTATGTTGTATGTAGTGGCAGAAAATTAGTATTAATCACATATATTTTTACTTTTTCCCAAAAAAAGAAACGAGGAAAGCCGTATACGGAGAAGGTCAGAGGGTGACACTTAATGTTGTTTTATGTTTATTATTCAATGTTCTAAACTTTACTGATATTACACTCAACATAAATGTGTCTAACATAACTACACTTTAAACATTCATACCTACATGTAAAATCAATGAAATTTCTGGTTCAATGAATAATTCGGAAACAAAGATAATTTCCATTGTAGCTATTTTCAATTCAGCAATCATATTTGTTAGTTTTCTTTTAAACAAATTGTCATTGGTGCAAAACTTTCCTTAGACATAATTATATCGAGTCACTTAAAAAACTTAAACTTTTTTTTTAACTTAAATTAAAGACTCATCACAGATTTACTGAAATAGCGTAAAGTTTGTTTTCTCACTTCAACCTTTCCAATTTGCCTTTCTAGTCTGACTCTGACCATATACAAAAAAAAATAATATAATTTCAGCAGCTACAAATATAATAACGTAACCAGAAGTTTCACGAGATTACAAATCAATAAGCGAGATATACACATCATGCGAACATACAGGGGTCGATATAAATTGCCAATTTATGCCTTGGCAATTCCTGCTTTAAATATTTATCATTACTATCATTGGTGTATTCAGTTTCTGGAATATCAGAAATTGTACATATATACATACCTACCTGTCAATGTATGCACATCACATGTGTAATTAATAATTCATCACTGATACATATTTCACTATAGTTACGGATAAAAATCTCCGATTACAGATTACATAACCTTAACATGATTTGTTGTAATTCCTAACTTGGCAGTGCGTAGACACATTAAACTCGTGATACGAACAGACTGTCAAAACTCAAATATTCTAACATAAAGACTTACAGATAAATTACTGTCGATAACAATCATTAATACATAACTATGTTTTCTTTATTGTAAGAGGATTGGATCTGGTCTGCTATCATAAGCACAATTCATTATTATTGACAGAATACACATCTTGTTATTTACCTAAACATCTACAGACTTTAAAATTTAAAGCTCACATCACGCAATTATTAAAAATCATTCATTAGTATGACACAAAGGGTCATAGTGATAGCGGATCAGGTGCAATCCAAAACATCGTCTCTTATACAATCATCATTCCAAAATAGGAGATCCACGATGATGGTGACCGCATCACCATCGACAAGTATGAGAGGAACACTGTGCTCACGGTGAGGAAGACCACCAGGCCAGACAGCGGGAAGTATAAGTTGGTGCTCACCAACTCGTCGGGAACTTGTGAGAGTATAGCCGACGTTGTTGTGTTGGGTAAGTGTGAATGCCAAAGTGTATTTTTGAGACAAGTGATTATTCCTGTCCATATTTTATTCTAGAGCAGTTTCCAACCCAGTCGAAACAGTTTCATTAGTAATATTGTGTCTGTTTTGTGGATAATTATGTTCAATGATAGACAAAGTGATAAGGATTGACATTATTTGCAAATATAATATTTAAAAAAAAACAGTAGCAGAGTTAACATATTTCTGGATGTTCTTTATTCATAAATAGCTGCAAATCGGGGTAGCTTAACCCGTCCGTCCCTCTATCTATTTTGAATTTTGCTTTAATTTGTGTACCTAATATTTCACAGACAAACCAAACAGGCCAAATGGACCGATCGAAGTCACGGACATCCGTGCCGAAAAAGCGACGGTCAAATGGCAGAAACCAGACGACTGGAAGGGTTCAGACATCACAGGATACACCCTGGAGAAGATGGACATGGTACGTCTATGTTAATTTTCAAACCATAATAAGTTGAAATGTTCATTTTTAACAACTTAAGCCATAATCAGATTCATGCCTCCGCAGTTGTTAAATGTTGGTATAGGTACATAATATGTTTTTTAACTTGACGGCAGTGCTGACCCGATACTGGCAACGTGTAAATTGGTTGTAAGTCGATTACCTACCCTTATCAAGGAAATGAATGTCCCGTGCCAGCTGTGGGATTAAAATAGATTGAACTGAGGACTGGTGCTGTAGCAACAGCGCTAATTCGACTCGTGCAATTCAGTTTTCGTTACCAGTCAGCACTTACCTATCATATACTTGGATACCTACTTAAGACACCTTTATAGAGTGGTTAACAAACAGTCATGTTTGTGATATACTTAAATAACGGACGTGAATGTCAATGCAAACAATGAAATATTGTGCTTTAGATTAATTAAAATTATGTGGTTTTCTTTAACAGGATACCGGCAACTGGGTGCCGTGTGGTGAAACCGGTCCGGACCCCACAGAGTTTACAGTGAAAGGCCTCACTCCGAACCACAAGTACAAGTTCAGAGTACGCGCTGTCAACAAGGAGGGTGAATCCGAACCATTGGAAACGGACGGCTTTATCGTTGCTAAAAACCCATATGGTAAGCGATCTATTTTCGTTGGTTGAAAAAACCGAGGGTCTTATTGTGGTCTTATGCGACGTCTTATTTGACGACACGGTTAGCGCAGAGGTCGAGTGAGCGCCTACTGTGCAATGTGTCGCGGGTTCGATTCCCGTACGGGACAAATATTTTGTATGGCCAACAGAAATTTGTTCCGGCCTGGGCGTATGTGCATATGTGATATTCTATATTTATAACTGCACCCACGATACAGGAGATAATCCTAGGCGACGTTTTTTTTTGAAATGCAAAACAAGAAAAATAAACATAATTCAGCTACACTCAATTGTAGAAAATAGTTTGATTTTCCCGCTATTTAGCTGTTTTTGATAACAGCTGACTTCTGTCATCATGTCCGATTACTGTGATTGGCTGCTAATGAGACGTTTCTGTTAAGCCATACGCCAACGATGTCGTGGTTACAACTGAAAATATGTAATGTTTAGTAAAATGAAAATCTAAATATGTTTGCAAATTTACTTCCACATTTTCATAAACTCTATAAACATTTTATTGTAAATAACTGTGTTTGCATCGTTGATAGCTTATATTTACATGTAATGTTGTTTTAGAATTTTGCGCAGAACGAAACGAACTATTGCCAAATGTCATATTGACAACAAACGTCAAACAGAAACCGAACCTTGACCGAATTTATTTTGTTTGTTTGTAAACAAAAAGTTTTGAAATGAACGAAGTTTTCGGAAACATGAAACGCGAATATTTTTTCAGATCCTCCAAAGGCACCTGGCAAACCAAATATTATCGATTACGACAACATGTCTGTAACGCTGCAATGGGAACCTCCTACTGACGATGGTGGTCGTCCTGTACTGGGATATGTCGTGGAAATAAAAGACAAATTCTCGGCTGATTGGACAGAGGTGAGCTAAACTTATCAAATAATGGAAGATTTAAAAATTTGGTTATATTACCTAAACCTTACATGAATACCTACATATAATTCACACTACTACCTACCAAGGATGATATTCGTCTATGCTCATACCAAAGAAATTAAAGTTATTGAATATACTTACTTGTTATTAAAGTAAATGTTTTTTAAACAGGTGCTTATTGATTTTTAGACATGTAGCATACTGTTGAATTTTAGTTCATCCAAATGATTTGTAAAATCCTATTTCACTCATTAGTTTTAACACACTGGCTCCATTTCGTTCCATCCTACTATATAGCATTTAGACAATGACATAATAGTCAGGGCTGGTCATACTATTATTCAAATAAATCCTGTTTATAAGTACTGACATATATTTCTTCTCATTAGGTGGTCAAAACACAAGACACAAAGACAGAATACAAGGTAGAAGGTCTGAAAGAGAAAATGGTATACCAGTTCCGCGTAAAGGCTTACAATAAGGCAGGTGTCGGTGATGCCTCTCAGCCCACGGACAACCATCTATGCAAACATAAGAACTGTAAGTTTGTCACAAATTTCGCTTTCACAAATGATTAACCCCTTAGCTTAAGCAAAGTATTTTGTTTTTAACGTTTTAATCATTTGATCAGGTATTTATTTACTACATTTTTGGTTTTATTCGTTTTTTTCTTAACTAATCTTTCAAAAGTAAAAGTACAGTCACAATGAAAATCTTGTGGCAGTCATTTGATTAATATATTTTTAATAAACAGTGAAACCTCGCATCGAGCGCAGCACATTCAAATCTGTCATCATCAAGGCAGGCCGCACGCACAAATGGTCTGTGGATGTTATTGGAGAACCACCACCAGAAATGTCATGGTAAGAAAAAAGATAAAGTGCTGTCTTAGTCTTAACCCTTAACTGGATTCGCCTAAAAGGGCAACTTAGTTGGTATCGCGGGTGAAATGTGACCCCTGTGATGAATTAAGTTATTAAAATATGAATAGTTAATTTTTTTTTGTTAATTATAACTTTATTTAATTAAACAACTATTAATCTATGTATCAAACAACTTTTATTACACTTTTCAACACAAAAAGGAACTTATTTTTAAACCTTTCTTAACCTCTCATTTTTTAACAATATTTTTAAGATTCGGGTTTAGTAGACTCAAGTTTTATAAAAATCTAACAATTATGAATAAATAACTCTTGGTACTATTTTCTTATATAATCATTATAACAAATATAGGAACATTATATAAGATCAATGAAATAAAAAAAAATGAGAACCAAAATGTCTTGGTGTCGGGGGTGATTTTTGTACGTATCTCTGTTCCCAGTAATATTAGAACGACCAACGCCCGTCGCCCGCCGCACCCGGCGACGTAATGAGATTAGCTTGATGCGCCGGGGTGTAGGTTATAAAACTGCAAATTTATGTTAAAAAATATGTTGCACTGGGGTGTATTTTGATCCCCGATACCAGTTAAGGGTTAAGTTTGCCAAAATGTTGAGAAAATTTGAGTAGTACTTAAAGTGCATGTTCATATAGCTACTCGTATATACAGATGAAGGGATTGGGGCATTATCTAGTTAGATTAATGTCTGTGACAGCGATAGATGTCGCAATACGATCGATATTTAGTTACACTACAAGAGCCTCCACTCTTTAATTATTCATGATGAATGTTTAATACACCGTCTAATCTCTCGACGAGAACATGCGTGGTGATTTGTATGAGTGTGTATGCTGTATGCACATATTCTGGCGCAGGTCGTGGCGTGAAAACATCAAACTGGTGAACACAGAACGCATCAAGATCGAGAACAAGGACTACCACACCGACTTCACCATCGTGAACGCGGTGCGCCGCGACACCGGCATGTACAAGCTGCGCGCGGAGAACTGCAACGGCTTCGACGAGGAGACCGTCGAGCTGACAGTGCTGAGCAAGCCTGGCTCGCCTAAAGGTGCGTTCGAACATTTTATTTGCTATAGTTACAGGGCTCGTTTGTGTCGTAGGATAGATAGAGTTTGACATGACATATTATAGCTGAACGCACATATTATGTCAGCATCAGCATCGCACGAGCTGCACTCACCGCATTTGGGAGTTCATTGTTTATACATGGTTATTTTTTATCACACTGGAACATTTTAGGGACGCTTCAGGACACATCCATTATTATATTTTTTTTTTCCTTTTTGTATCTGCAATCGACTAAGTCATAATCAAATATTTTTGCTTTTTCATTGTTGTTAGAGGGGAATTTCTGTAAATCCTCTCCCTCTGTCTTCGCATAATGGTGTTTGGCTTCTAGACTTCTAGTATCTTTGGTCCAACTCTAGTATTTACCATCTTTTCATTCTTGTGGTGTCCTTATTGGTATGAATAAGATCTCTAGCCAGTTGGTTTGTGTGGTTTTGCAGTCGCTCCTTGTATTTAGCACAATATTTGCTTACCTCCTCCTTGACTGTTGGCATTTCCAAGTATTTGTGTATCTCCACATTTCTAGTAAACCATGGTGAATTTGAAATTGCTCTCAAAGCTTTGTTTTGAAACCTTTGTAGGATTTCAAGGTTGGAGTTACTAGCTGATCCCCAGAGCTGGATTCCATATGTCCATATGGGTTTTATTATGCATTTATAGACAAGCATTTTGTTGTTCAAAGAAAGTGGTGATTATCTCCCAATCAGCAAATAGAGTTTCTTAAATATTAGATCTGCTTCTTTCCTTTTTGTTTTTATGTGATTAACCCATGTTAACCTTCGATCTAAATGTAGTCCTAGGTATCTTACACACTTTTCAGTTGCTCAACTCAGTTGCTCAACTCGCAATGTAACGGCTGGACAGTCTCCTTTGCGGAGCGTGAACGTTATTTGTATTAATTTGGTGGCATTCGGCTTTATTCTCCACTTTTCCAACCACTTGTCAATTTCAGTCAGGTGTGTTTGTAGTTTGGCTGAAGCTACAGCCGGATCTGTATGACTTGCAAGGCACGCGGTGTCATCTGCGTATGTTGCTGTTACTACATCTGTTCCACACGGTAGATCAGCTGTATACAATGAGTACAGCACTGGCCCAAGCACAGAACCCTGTGGTACAGACGCCCTCATGTCATACAGAGCGGATACTTCTTCGCCCACTTTAACCTGAAATTTTCTGTCTTGCAGCTGAGACTTAAGAACCATGTAATACGAATTGGGTAATAGACTTTTTAGCTTGTATAGAAGGCCCATGTGCCAGACCCTATCAAATGCCTGCTGGATATCCAGGAAGACTGCAGCACAGTATTCCTTCTGCTCCAAAGATTGTCTTATCTTGTTCACTACACGATGAACCTGTTCTATATTGCTCCCGGAACCCAAATTGATGATTTGGTATAATGGCTTCTTCTTCAAGAATTGGCATTAGTCTTCGCAAGAAAATCTTTTCAAATAGCAATGGTAGTAAACTTATTGGCCTGTAAGATCATGGATCCGTGGTTTCAGTAGCATGCATATTTGAGAGATACGCCACAATTTAGGACAGTAATGTAGTCTCATTATGGCAGAAAGACAACAGGTTTTCTGGGAAGATGTTTTAGTACTTCACCAGTGATTAAATCAAAGCCTGGAGCTTTTTTATTGCTTAGCATTCTTATTGATTTTTGTAATTCCCTAGGCGTTACAGGTTTTATAGGTGGTGACAGCTGCTGGTCACTGCCAAGATAAGAATTTACTTCCCGTTCAAATTAAGTACTTAAGTGAGTTATATTTTTTATTCCTATTTAAATCATTCTAATACCATGTCGTGAAGCGTCCCTTAAATTTTCCAGGGTGATAAAAAAATAACCGTGTATATGTGCGAGGTTTCATATAAATTATATGAACGCGTACGTTGCGGGTCATATGTGGGAGGTCCACATTTGACCCGCAACGTACGCGCTTAATTTCAAAAATGTATCCGGCGGTATGTAGCCGGGTAGTAAAAAACGCATGCTGATGACGTCATATCATCGTACGGTGCGTGCCGATATGTGCGTTCACCTTATAGTCAGAATTGATTTTTGAGTTTACTTCGGAAAACGACAATAAATAATTTGTGACAAAATTTTAATCCTGAACTTATTAAATAAATACTGCACCCTATAACATAAATATGCGTGCTACTTACTAGCTATCTTTGCATTTTGCCTATCGCAATTGGCAACACCATGGACTTCACGAACGTAAGTGTATGGAGAAATGGAGGTGTTGCCATTTGAATTGCCAGTTGCCGTAATTTCAGTTCCGTTGGTAGACTTTTTGCCCAGATTTTTCTACAACTAATTTGGCAAACAAGCAGGCTGCCTACCCGATGGTAAGTAGCTTCAGTCGTCTATAGTCGCATTGGGTTCCTTAGAGATTAGCACATCTACAACTACCCTACAAGGATCTCAGTAACTAGTAATTTAACCGCTTGTCTTATCCTTCAAACCGGAACACAGCGAAGCAAGTACTGCTTATTTTTCCGAGACCGCATCTGGACATTTATAGTAAACTAGCTTTCCCCACGAGTACGTCCGCGTGGGATTCAGTTATATCGCGTTCAGAAATGATTGATTTACCATACAAACCTTCATCCCCTGTTTCGACCCCTTCAAGCCTTTTTTCGCGAACATCTGTATGGTGTAATCTGTTTCTGTACGTAATGTCATCAGAATCGCTTCTGCGGCTTAGGCCTAAATGCAACAATGGTACATTTGTTTAAATTTTGTTCCTTCCCGCAGGTCCTTTGGAAGTATCAGACGTGCACGCCAATGGCTGCAAAGTCAAATGGGAGAAGCCTGAAGACGATGGTGGCTCGCCAGTCAAGGAGTACGAGATCGAGAAGATGGACCTCGCCACCGGCAAGTGGGTGCGCGTGGGCAGGTACGCAGCGTTTTTATCAACACTATCCCAGTCAAAATACGACTATTACTAGGCATGCCCCCCTCCCGCTAAAAAATGGATTTGACATATCTACCACTACCTGGCGGTGGGTAGCGCCAGAGCCTTGACCGTAAGTTAACAAGGTGTACCGTGACTACTGGTTTAGATCTGATAGAGGGGTCTTCGCCTTCCGACCTCCTCTAAAGCTGAAAGTTGGCCTCTTAAGTTGAAAATAAGCAGACTGCCCACCTGATGGTAAGTGGCTAAAATGTTGGATAAAAATTTTTCAGAAAATGAAATATATTTCACAACCAAAGCATATTTTTCATTCTGTAAAAAGTAATGTATTAATTTATAAATTTTCTTTCGTGAGGGTATTTTTTAATTATTACAAAGCGTAAAAACACACCGGTCTCATGGGACCGGTTCATCTCAGCAGTTCTTTTTTTGTTATTTCGATGTAGCGAAAAATACGTCTTTGATATTTTTTTCATATCTAACTGACTGACTGTGTTCGTTTTAATCCCACCCTTTTTCCCATGGATAAAGCATTGGGGTTTTAGCCCATCGTTACGTTTCAATAACGTGACTACTGTGTTATGCAGGGTTGCTGGCGACAAGAAGCCACTGGAAATGGAGATCACCGGCCTGGAGCCTGGCCACCAGTACAAGTTCAGGGTGACCGCTTGCAATGACGAGGGAGACTCTGAGCCCCTTGAGACTGAACGCGCCACGCTCGCAAAGAATCCGTTTGGTAAGAAAAAAAATTGATCGCCTGTCACCTTTTTCGAATAAACAATTCCTTTCTGAATGCAAGTCATCTAGAAATTCAGAAAGTACGTTTTTTAAAAGATGTAGTAAAAAATTTTTTTTTCTTATTTTTGACAGCATCAATTGCTGCCATGGTTTGTCACAGTTAACATTTTTATTTATTTCTTCAGATATATCTTTCAAAATTGGCTATTAGTTTTAGTTCAATATGGCATAGTCCACCTAAGCAAACTTCCTTTACAAAACTGACGTGCTGCATTTTCTTTTTTAAATTCACAAGTGAATCGTTTTTTTAAGACGTATCCGACAAACCCGGCAATGTCGAGGTCGCCGACCACGATAACCAAAGCGCCGAGATCAAATGGGAGCCGCCCAAGTCGGACGGAGGCGCTCCCATCCAGAAATACATTATCCAGAAGAAGCCGAAGGGCGGTGATTGGGAGAACGCTTTGGAGGTAAGTGTTCACAGCTTAAACACTATTTGCATTAGTATTATTGTAAGCATGTCTTTATACCTATTATAGTGTAACTGTCGCGTCCGATTATGGGCAACATTACATATTGCATACAGGGTGACTTTAAATAGGTGTAATTGTTTTAAGGGGGTAAGAGTACAGCCCATGGGATGTTCAAAAATGTGTGGAACACCTGGTCGAAATCGACTGGTTTCGGAAATACACGATACTTTAACTTTTTTAGGAAAATTACCAAAATTCAAGAGAAACCCTTAAAAATAAAAATAAATACTGGATGCATGGATTTTATTTTTATTTTATCTGATTGCTGGATAAATTATCCATAAAATAAAAACATCAAATGTTATGAATCAGTTAAAATTTTAGAGTTATGAGAGCTAAAACTTGTAACAATAAAAAAAAAATTGCTTTATCGAAATTTCAATTGATTTTAGTGAAAAATATCCACTCCGAACTGGTCGTACAAACGATGTCATTAAATTTCTTGTTTCCTTAGCTTTCTAAAAAGGTATAATAAGTGTACAAAATTCTCAGATAGCGCCCAACATACTCAGTTAGTCCCGAGCAGGTAGTTATGATCCCTATTGTTAATGTATTGCAAGCCGAGCCGATACCTGGAATTCTTAAAACCTTTCTCACGGTTTCACTATGCGAGAGTGAGAGAATCGATAAATAGCACAACGTGTGTGAGTGAGATAGCAATTGTTGACGGTTGGCCGTTGCCTTGCGCTTGGGCCCCAAGTAACGCGACCTCTGTCTAGTACTACTTAGATACTTACGCGTGCCGGACGTACCTATTATTCGTACTAGTTATTTCATCCATCTGTTTCTTTGCTTTATTTCAATGGCAAGCTACAGTAGCGAAGAGTACGCAGACATTGTGTTTGTGTACGGATTCTGTGACGGTAATGCTGCAGCGGCCAGAAGGGAGTACATACACCGATTCCCAAATCGTCGCGCACCTAGTGTACGTGTCTTTTCTGCGGCGTTTCAACGGCTTAGAGAAAGTGGAAGTGTTCATGAGCGGCGTCACGATGCTGGTAGACCTCGTCAAGTGGATGCAGAGCACGAAGAAGAAATACTGGATCGTTTTACGAGAGATCCCACTACATCTACACACGCATAGTAGCCAGGCAAATGGGATTATCTCAATGCAAAGTATGGTTTACTTTACATGCAGCGCGACAGTACCCATACCACTACACACCTGTTCAAGCGCTAGAGGAGGGAGACCCTGCAAGACGAGTAGATTTCTGTCGCTTCATGCAGCATATGGACGCTGAAGACGCAATGTTTTTAAGTAAAATCTTATGGACGGATGAGTCCAAGTTTGACCGAGACGGCATAACGAATTATCATAATCTCCACTACTGGACTACACGGGGAGAAAATCCAAGAAAGTCCAAGGAAGGAGCTCATCAAAGAAGATTCTCTGTAAACGTATGGATGGGCGTTATTGACAGATACTTGGTGGGGCCATATTTCTTACCAAACAACTTAAATGGCGAAGCTTACGAGGATTTTCTTCGAAACCATTTATTCAACCTTCTCGAAGATGTTCCTGTTCGGGAAGATTTTCCACTAACTAACCGGGAAGAAATGATCTTCCAGCACGATGGCTGCCCAGCCCATTACCGGGCTAGTGTTAGACAATGGCTGGATGAAACGTTTCCACTTCGTTGGATTGGCAGAGGAGGCCCGACGCCGTGGCCAGCGAGGTGTCCAGATTTGACCCCCTGTGATTATTACCTATGGGGTCACATGAAGACATTAGTGTATACAACTCCCGTCAATAATGTTGAAGAATTGAAAGCTAGAATCATAGCAGCTGCTAATCAAATACAGCAAGATCTTACGGGAGTTGTTACTAGGTCCAATTTTAGAAAACGACTACGGGCGTGTATTAGGAAACAAGGAGGTCAATTTGAGCAAGATTTAAAATAATAAGGTGTTTTAATTAAATCAAGTGTTATAAAACGTGTTTTTCCTACTGTGTTTTTGTTATTTCTTTATGTAAATAACTTGAGTATTTTAATTGTAAAGATAACTTGCGTTTTTTCTTATTAAATCTTATTATTTTGTATCAGTATGAGTATTATTTCATCTACATTAGATATTTTTTTCATACTACTCTTAGTAAAATTAACCATAGTCATCCTTACTTGCTTGGAGAACCAAATGGGCAACAATACACAATGCATTCATAAAGTCCACTAAAGCAAATCAATGAGACGTCTTACGAGGTAAATTAATGACACTTAAAGAAAAAACCTTAGCAGGGTAGTATGGTAAAGTGCTAATAATGTTATTAATGTGCAGTTTACGTATTACCTACTCGGCAATAACTGAGTTTGTTGGGCGGTATCTTAGAATTTTGTACACTTATTATACCTTTTTAGAAAGCTAAGGAAACAAGAAATTTAATGACATCGTTTGTACGACCAGTTCGGAGTGGATATTTTTCACTAAAATCAATTGAAATTTCGATAAAGCAATTTTTTTTTTATTGTTACAAGTTTTAGCTCTCATAACTCTAAAATTTTAACTGATTCATAACATTTGATGTTTTTATTTTATGGATAATTTATCCAGCAATCAGATAAAATAAAAATAAAATCCATGCATCCAGTATTTATTTTTATGGGTTTCTCTTGAATTTTGGTAATTTTCCTAAAAAAGTTAAAGTATCGTGTATTTCCGAAACCAGTCGATTTCGACCAGGTGTTCCACACATTTTTGAACATCCCATGGGCTGTACTCTTACCCCCTTAAAACAATTACACCTATTTAAAGTCACCCTGTATACAAGAATATACGTTTAGAGAAATAAATTATGTATTTGCAATTTGAAATTGAGTTTCACATAAATTACGTTAGCTTTTTAGCCTCAATGGTCTCACAAGAGAAGATGATGACAATGTCACGAGAAATTACTTAATCTATAGAAATAATCAAAACACTGCGTTTCTTTAGCGCGCAAATGAGTGAACACCAATGAATTCGAGTCGCGTGACGTCACATGCTGAGCCGTCGCATGGACCGAAATTATTTTTGCAAGCGCAACCTTAATGTCCTTTTAACTTCTTTATTTTTGGAGATATTTTCATGATTCTTACACACTTTTGTTACATTTGACTTTAACCTTAATATTGGTGAATAAAATAAAAAAATTGAAAGCGTATCCAGTGCTATGCGTCATTGATTGGCGCTACACGTTTAAACTCCGCAAATGGAGCCACTGTGTTTAGACGTTATTTTTTACGTATTCAATAAGGCGTTAAATCTAATATTAATGCAGGTGGGCTCTTAGCATAAGAAGTACAATTTAAGTGTAAAAATACTCAGTATCTATTAGAATGGTTACACAAAACATACCCTTTCCTATGTAAGGTACCAGGAACTCAGACCTCTGGTAAGGTGGAGGGTCTGCCCGAAGGCAGCGAGTACCAGTTCCGCGTGATAGCCGTTAACAAGGCCGGCCCCTCGGAGGCCTCGGAGCCTACCAAGATGACCACCATCAGACACAAGGCCTGTGAGTATATTGATTCATCCCTTTTACATTCTTCTATAGAATGACGATTAAAGTGATGCTATTGTTAGAGAGATGTAACTTTTTTCGATAGGTCATCGATTCAGAAATAAATTCTTGTATTGAAATTTTGAATCAATTAAAACGCACACTAAGAAATGATTTTTAAAAATTTTAACCCTAAAGGGATGAAATAGGGGTTGCAAGTTAGTTTGGATTTTTTTTTAAATTAGCAAAGAATTTGATAAAACTTAAGATTCATACTCTTAAAAACATTTAATTGAACACGTGTTTCATGGTTTATTGTAAGTATAAGGGTTGAAAGTTTCTATGAAAACTATTTAAAATCTGCTCCAATTTCTATAAAATTTATTATCCGAGCTCCTAAATATAAATAAAAGTCTTCTATATAATAGGCTACAAAATTATTTTACCTACGGGAAAATATAAAATTCCCACGGGAAAACAACAATAACGCGGGCGATGCCGCGAGCGGAAAGCTAGTCGTGATATAAACCAATAAGGTCCGTAATGTGATATTCCGTGCGTCTAGTGAAACCGCGCATCGACCGCACCAACCTGAAGGCGCTGGCGGTGCGCGCCGGAAAGCCGATCTTCTTCGACGTCAATGTCAAGGGTGAACCCGCGCCGAAGGTGCAGTGGTTCCAGAAATGGAAGGGCGAAGAGAAGGAGGTAAAGGTTTTCTCACGCAATGACAATAATCTAAAATAGTGACCGATTTATCTCAACGTTTGCATATAATTATATTAAGTGCTAAGGCTAACTAGTTACTGTAATCTTCCAGTTTTACAATTTTTGTGGTGACACTAAAATCGCTCTTGAACATGTGTAATTATAAAATGAAGTCCAATAGGAAATTCCTAATTTGCATTCTTATTGGCATATATTCTGTTGTTCTAATAACAAAAATACATATATTTTTCAAAAAATATTCAATAGATAAAAGAAACAAATTCTTATCAACAGCACAGATAATATAATACTACAGTAAACAGTAAAGCTACCTAATTAGTGATTATATAAATTATTATCAGTCAAGTAGTTTTTCTTGTGGAAATGAATTAATTTTTCAAAATGTCTTATTTAAAACTTTTATCACACCAGATAGTTGATCCACTAATCATTCGAACAACTAGAAAAACACCAGATATCCATCTTAGATAGCTAATTTTTTTAGTAATAGTCTTACACCATTCCAACCACTTCGCGCAGGTCACAGAACACGTGATCAATGTAGACTACAACACCAAGCTGGACATCAAAGAGGCAGTCCGTGCGATGACTGGCACCTACCGCATCCTGGCTACCAACCAGCACGGGTCTGACGAAGCTGATGTCGAGATCACCGTCTTATCGGCGCCGGGCAAACCAGGAGGCCCGCTTAAAGTGTCTGACGTCACTAAATCTGGCTGCAAGCTCGCGTGGAAGAAGCCGGAAGATGATGGAGGTAAGAATTTAATCAGGTGCTGCGAGGATGTTTCGACCATCGCCTTTGGGTTGACTTGTTAATAAAAAAGCTTTAAGCTTAGGGGAGAATGGAACCACGTCTCGGTTAAACATCTCCCTACCCACTCTTTACAAAGATCGTTTATTTCTATTAAAATCTGAACTTTTATCTTTCACAACAATCACCGTTTGTCCTTTTTTGAGACAGGGTTTAAATTGCTTGAAACATTAGAAAATCTTTAATGGATATAAATCGAAATTAATACTTTTAAAGTTACGTCAATTAGTTACGGCTTTTATTATTGCATAATTATGAAAGAACAAAACACAATATTCATCTAACTCAATAGACCTAATAATGACGTAATTAACTGGACACGTGATTCTCGATAATTTTCCAAATTGGCCCTGACACATTTCGCTAGTTTACCGGAAGCTTTGAAGATGTGACGGTCCAGCTGAAACGATTCGCGCATTGTTCGAAGGCAAACCGGTGACCGGTTACGTGGTGGAGAAACTGAACAAGGCCACCGGGCGCTGGGTGCCGGTGGGCAAGACGGACGACACGGAGATGGAGATCAAGGGGCTGCAGGAGGGCGAGGAGTACGAGTTCAGGGTGCGCGCCGTCAACGAGGAGGGCGAGTCGGAGCCGCTCAAGACGGACCACTCGATCGTCGCCAAGAACCCGTATGGTAAGATTTTTTTCATCCCCCCATCTCGGAATAGTTATTTTCACTACAAGTGCGGGAAGCCTGTCGTTGCAACGAGTTCCGACAAAGGTCGTCTCGAGCCGAAGACGAGGGTTGACATTCGGAACGAGTAATGAAACAATAAATACGTAGCAACCATATGTAGCAATGTACCTGCTTTTGGGCTTTACAGGTAAAATACTCACATTCGCATTTTCAGCAATTAAACTAATTCCGGTGGTGTTAAATTAATTAATATGTTATCAGAGTCACTCATTTTGTAGAATTATTAAACTTTTAAGCAAATAACAACAATCAATAATCACGCAGAGAAAATTTTAGAAAAATGGCGCCAAAAATGTCGTCGTACGTACACAGCAGTGACAAAGTAAATGCGTGCTATGCTTTGCTTGCCGTGTTTTTAAAAGCAAGGTTCGGCCGTGCTTTTTGTTATGCTTTGCTTTTAGGCATGCTTTTACAATACAAAATCTGGTAGACTAGTCAGATTATTTAGCGAAATCTTAACTTAGCATGCTAGAAAAAAGCAGGAAAAAAGCAAAATGTGTGTCAGATTCTAGACATTTGACATTTGGTAAAGAAAAAGCACTAGTGCGTAATGGTGGTCATTCCGCACGCTAAACAGCCCTGCAATATACTACTTTTTGAGCAACTGTATTAAAAAGAGTATTTTTGCTATTCGATTTCTGACCGCCAAAGCCGTTTTTATCCGCTTGAGGTTAAAGTAAATTTGAATTTAGAACATCGCGTACACTAGGTATGTGATTTCAAAACATAATTAAACCTATTTACTCCCATCAAGTCCCATCTCTATGGTGGCGAATTTATCATACAACTTTTTTGAAATTTAATTAAATACCTAAACTTAAATAAAAGCATCTCGTGATTGTAAATGTTTTATTTTGCATTTAGTCATTTCCTCGCTGATGAAAAGTTACGTGTTGCACACGAGTGCAAAGGTTTTTCACCTTGTGCTCTTTTGATTCCCTCGCTAACGCTCAGGGTTCTAATTTTTTAATCTCTCGCTCCAAGTTGAGCACGCGGTTAAAAAGCAACTTTGCACTCATGTATAACAAATAACTATTATTATTCATTGTTCAGTACGCAGCCGGTCGTATGTAGGGCGGAAACCACGTTGCCCTAACTTCTAGCAAACACGCCAGGGCAAACTTATGTCCGGGATATCCGGCTCTTAGGATGGCACTATGAATATGCCTAAACCTACGTAAAGATCTTAAAACTTACTGGTAAGTGTCCCATCAGCAGCTTCTACCCAACGGCGACGGGAGGAGCGCCCCGCCCCCGCCTTTTCTGCAGACCAGGCCGTTCAAAGCCCAGCAATGGAGCGTTGGTCCTCTTGAGTGGGGAACACTTACACAGAACTATATACACTATCACATTCATGTTTCCCTCTTTATTTAATTTACTAGCTGTGCCCGTGAACTATGTTTTGCCTTAAAAGTTCAAAGAAAAAACTGTAAATCTACTTTCCCGCGGGAACTACTTACTTTTCCGGAATAAAAAGTAGCCTATATGTTAATCCATATCGTAATACGTATAATTACAAAATTTCATTCAAATGCATTCAGTAGTTTTTGCGTCAAAGAGTAACGAACATCCATACATTAAATCTTTTGCGTTTGTAATATTAGTAAGGATTCATAGTCGGGCAACTCGGGCAACTTCAGCTTGTACCCATCAGATATGTAGGTCTATAGGAATAATATTGGGAAGCTTCTTTTTTTCATACGAATTAATTTTTTTTTCGGTCATAAGTGTCTACGTATGTACATTGTTTCTTCATTCAGTGTTTGCATTTCTTTTGTGTTAATTCCATAGTCAGCTGGACTGTGGATGTTACTTGAAAGTTTTTGCTCTCAGTTTAAAGTCGATTTACTCGGAAAGGATTAGATTTCCAGATCATCGACAAGCACCTACAGTCCATCTAATATGTAATCTTTAACTATAAGTCCCTTAAATATTATTTCGGCATTCAGTTACACACGGTTAACGTGTATGATAACAAGCTACGTTGGTAAAACTAATTATTAGCTGTGTTCTGCAATATTATTAGGGGATCTATTAAGCTTCCCTTATAAATATCTCCGAGAAATACATCGGGGACCGTGGCTGGATTAAGTAAATTGACCTTCCGCACTAGACGGAGGGGGATAGTCCCATACACGTCTCTGCGTTGTTCGCCGTCGGTGGGTAGATGCGCAAATACATTCTAATCTCGTCGTAAAAAGGAGGGAACATAATACAGTTATTAGCTGTAAAAAACTTCCAAAGGCACATGTTTAATTGCTTTTGACTCCCCCTTTGACCAATTAGTTTCTGTCCGCGAATTATCCTCGTCAACTTAAGATCAATTACATTTACCATAGCTTTAAAGTCTTCGAACCTAATATTGAGATATATTTTCACATGGGGTACGTTTTAACGGAATTTCATTATGTTGGAATTACGCGTTATCTTAATGACACCGGAATCATACATTTCCACGGGAGATCTTGACCTTGGGAATGCAATCTGGATTAAATCTGTATAGGAAATCAAGGTTGCTATGTACGATATAAAGGCACTTTAGTAGTGTAATTATTGTGACCATTGACCATCAACGTGAGAATTGAGAGCTAATTCTTTGACACAGACATTCCCGGCAAGCCATCGGTACCGACTATCGAGGACTGGGACGTTGACCGCGTGGACCTCAAATGGGAGGCGCCCAAGAACACCGGCGGCGCTCCCATCACCGGCTACGTCATCGAGAAGAAGGAGAAATTCGGACAGTGGCAAGAGGCACTCGTCACTACGGTAAGTAGACAATATTTCATATCATCTATTTATTAATGCGAGTTTCCTTTCACAATTGAAATGAAATTAAACACAATGGCAGATCAAATGCGTTAAAACAATTGCAAATAGCTGAGCATAGATGTTGTTGCTGTTTCTATGTTGAAAAAACGATAAATATACTCAAAAATCCTTACTCAATACACTCATGCCAGAATTAATCGCAGTTAAAAATACAAATACATCAAAATACATACAAGGAACACTCGTTGAAGAGTGTGTGTTAAATGAAGATTATATTTATTTCTAGTGTTAATATAAGGTATTTACCCATGAAATTGCCGTTTGAGTTTTAAAAGGTGAGAAGGCATCAAAGCATGCACACATGCTATTTTAATGCATCTTTGCCAGCGCAGTGATAATTTTTTTCAATTAAGGAAATTTGTCTGTCTGGAAAAATCAGGTGTACGGGACGCAACAAATACTTTAAAGGCATTTTGTGTGAAAAGTAGTGTTTAATTTTATGCATACTATACAAAACCTGAAATTAGTTTGTTCATAATCGAGAGTACAATCGATTCCACAAATAAACAACATGGGCCAATCATCATCTCAGCCGCACGACGCCCACTGCTGGGCATAGGCCTCCCCCATGGATCTCCACAACGATCGGTCCTGTGCTGCCCGCATCCAGCGGGCATGGCCAAATTTAATAAAAAAAAAATCAACCAATAATGAAATATAAAGCTTTAAAGAAATATAGGAAGTATTTTCGTGAACAGTCCGCGATTTTTTTTATTTACATACATAATTTACGTTTATGCAACAGACGCCAGAGTGCAAGGCTCGCGTGCCGGATCTGAAGGAGGGCAACACGTATCAGTTCCGCGTGCGCGCCGTCAACAAAGCGGGCCCCGGAGAACCTGGCGAACCCACGCAACCGCATGTGGCCAAGGCCAGATTCTGTAAGTAAAATTTGTTGAGACAGTTTTATTATTTCAGTATTGAGAGTAATGTGTGAATCATCGTTCAATTTCCATTTTAATCTGTTCGTCTTTACTCATATTTACAAACTAGCTGTGCCCGCGAACTACGTTTCGCCCTAAAAGACTTCAACGCGTTCTTAGTTTCGTATCTTTTATATTTTTCCTGTTTTAGCAACATTTTTCATTGATTCTCCTCTGTAATTGGTCGTAGCGTGATATTACATAGCCTAAAGTCTTCCTTGATAAATGGACTATACAACACAAAAATAAATGTTCAATTCGGACCAGTAGTTCCAGAGATAAGCGTGTTCAACCAAATAAACAAACTCTAGCTGTGCCCGCGAACTACGTTTCGCCATATATTTTTTCCCGTTTTTGCAACATTTTTCATTGATGCTCAGCACCTACACTTGCGTGCAAAAAAATCGGCCCACCTCTCTCCCTACGATTTAAACGGTAATAACTCAAAAAATATAATTAGTATTAAATAACTTTTAGTATCGTTTGAAAGGTAGCACAGTAAGGATTAAATTAATGCTATGGTTATTGTAACTGTAAATTGTTTACTAATTCTACAGCCATAAAACAAAAAACGGTGCGATTGGCGTAAAATTTTAATTGCTGATTAATGACATTTTTCTTGTAAAAACACTAACAAATTGGTTTCAATAGCTCGTATTGCCACCCCTTGCCCTAATTGTGGCTTCCATCCGGTTTTTCATTGACCTTATCAAAGTTATGATGAACTCCTGAGGGATACCATCCCACTCTTCTTGTATAGCCACCCGGAGGTCCTGAAGGGTATCTGCGGCAGGAGTCCTGGCCCTGACCCTCCTTCTGAGTTCGTCCCATAGGTGCTCTATAGGATTAAGGTCAGGGCTCTTTGCTGGCCAGTCCATAACCGAAATCCCGACCTCGGAGAGATACTGACGAACTATCGCAGCAACGTGCGGTCGAGCATTGTCCTGCATCAGTATGAAACGTTCACCAACAAACCCATCGTATGGCACCACATGTTGTTCTAGCACGTCCTGGATGTAGCGATGGGCAGTCAAAGTGCCAAGGCGCGGCCCGGTTACAAACTCAAGATCGGTTTTTGCATCCAAAGAAATACCGACCCAAACAGTCCACGAACCCCCACCAAATGGAATCCTTTCGTCATTGCACGCCCGCGCAAATCGTTCTCCTTATCTACGGTATACTTTTCTGCGACCACCATTACCATAAAGATTGATTTTGCATTCATCAGAGAAGAGTACGACCCGCCATTATTCCAGTGAGCAATCAACATGGGAACGAGCGAAACTAACTCGCGCTTGATGGTGTGCCTGGGGTTAATTTTGGACCGTTAGCGGGGTTTATGTGGAGTCAAACCGCTGTCTGCAAGTCTTTTTCGTACAGTCCACTCACTTACTGTAACTCCTCGGACTTCTCTAAGTCGTCGTTGCACCTGAACTCCAGTAAGATGTCAATTCCGCAAGGACGTTGACGCCATAAAACGGTCATCACGTTCAGATGTAGCCTGATGTCTTCCTGAACCTGGTCGCCTGGTAAAGTTTCCAGTCTCTAGAAATCTTCGGTATACTTTTCTAACCGAAGATCGACTTAAATTAAGACGTCTAGTCACAACTCGTTGGCTAAATCCAGCTCTTAGCAAAGCCACTACTTGAGCGGCTTTATTTGGAGTGGTATTCATTTTATCACAATGAAATAACGTCCAAAATTCAAATTAAAAGAACAATAAATCAATGAAAATCAAAACAAAACAGGAACAATGAGATTTGACCAATTTCACCCACAGAACAAAACCGTTCAATTACTGAGTCATGAGGGTGCTTAGAGATTTGTATCGTTTGTAGTCAAGCACATTGCTGTTAAATAATGTAGGGTATATGTACACATACCTTATATCTACCCACATTATTAGTAAAAAAAAAAATTAGTAATTATATTTTTTTTAAGATATAGCGAATTGAACACAAACGGGTGGGGTGGGCCGATTTTTTTGCACGCAAGTGTATTAGTCGTAGCGTGATGGCCATAAAAAAATAAGGATTGCTTTAACCATATCTTAATTCTTCAAAGTAAATTTTTCGCTCGGATGTAGTTTTTGTGCTGGCAATACATTTTTACTTCCTAAAAATATCATATTTCCTAAAAATATTTTATAATGCCAACTTTAACTTTGTTTTGTTTTATCGCAGTGAAACCGCACATCAACCGCGACAAGATGGTGGCGGTGCGCGTTCGCGCGGGCACTACTATCAGACTGGACGTGGACATCAAGGGTGAACCTCCACCAACCAAGACCTGGACGTTCGCCAATAAGGTACAGTCTACCACACGTCAAACTTATATTTGCACAACGAAAACCGCCGCTATTACGAGCGACATAAGGGTGGTGTCAAAGTCAAACATGTACGGTGTTACTACAAAAAAAATAATTAAACTGTCTAAAGTTAGACACTGTTTAAACATGATGCTGTTTCAGTTTTTCGTAAAGAATAGATAGTGATAGCATCATGTTTAAACAGTGTCTAACTTAAGACAGTGTTTAAAAACTTTTTGTAGTAACACCGCTAAAGTCTGCCTTGTTGCCGTGTGTACATTCCATTTGCCATATTCTATCAGACTACCGAGAATTCATATCCGTGAACTTTATTCTAACTGCCGTATTCAGAGATGTTCAATTTTTTATCCTTTATTGAAGTTAATCTGTCTTTTTCTATTCCATAATAATGGTATAAGGTGACAAGTCACCTAATGATGCATTGAAACTAATTGAAGATTCTAAGTGCGTGCGTATAGTTGTTAGACGCTATTCCTGTTAGCTAGTAGTTATTTTTGTTGTAACTTACAAACAAAATTATGTCACTGACAAGAATGAACGTACAAAGACTGCCTATAGCACTGAATCATTCACGATTGTGACATGAGAAACATCTTTCCTACATTCCTTATGCTTTACTGTGGTAGCCTGGAACGGGAATTCTCAAATCAGTGAGTCAATCCTCTTGGATGGATAATAAGATAATAAGCTGTAGTGCCCGAGGCGTTGAGGAGTCGCACAAAATTTATGGAACGTCTTCGCTACTTACAACCTATTATTGGGATAATCCAGTACAGTAATGATTCACTGAACTCGATGTGTCCAGAATGGACATAATAAGGCGAAAATTTCAGACGTGCCTTCTTCCTCAGGTCCTGGAGACAGGGCCCGGCGTCAAGCTGGAGAACGAGGACTACAACACCCGTCTGCAGATCTTCGAGTCCTCGTGGAAGAACTCTGGCGTCTACACGCTCAAGGCGGAGAACGACTCGGGCGTCGACGAGGCCACGGTGGAAATCACTGTGCTGGGTATGGATCTGTTTCTGTTTGGAGCTTATCAACTAGCAATTCGTATGAATCATTCATAAGAATCTGGTTTGTCAGTATAGTCTAGGTTGATCCACAGATAAATTGACATTGCTAGCATATCCTGAGTACGTCACAATATGTTGAATTATTACAGTAATAAATAATATTATTAATATTTAAGTATGTATATAGCGCAATTAAGAACATATTATGGGGTAGATAGTGAAGT
This sequence comes from Schoenobius gigantellus, assembly GCA_963935595.1. Taxonomy (NCBI): domain Eukaryota; kingdom Metazoa; phylum Arthropoda; class Insecta; order Lepidoptera; family Crambidae; genus Schoenobius; species Schoenobius gigantellus. The sequence continues at coordinate 54,559,350 of OZ012542.1, read as the reverse complement.
ATATAATACCAATAGGCATTTTTCTGTTCGTTCCGTTCTCGAGCGAGAGTTCTCTTGAACTCTGTGTAAGATGATGTCATTGCTTATCCTGGCGATTTGAGATCGGTGACGCGAAAGGGTCTTTTACTGTAGTTGCAAAGGACATGCCATTGACAGGTTTATTATTATTTACAGTACTCTTAGCTTATCTGTCAGTTTTGACAGATAAACTATGAGGATGACAGCTGTTAAAACGGGCTTAGGGTACGTTCGAGAACGAGTTATTTTTATTCGGGCTAGAGTGAATTTTACCCGATAGCGTTCCGGAACCACCCGAGTGAAACCAAGGGTAATCGATCTATTATTTTGCTCGTATTTCTGTATGCTTTCGTAAATTAAACGCAGAGTACGCGGCCTCCAGTCAGCGTTAAATTTTATGTGACATTGACAGTTGATTGTTCTGTGATCTGTGGCTACATTTCGTTTTTAAGTCGAAGTTAAAGTTTGCAAATGATAAGTAAAGCTTTGTGCAGTCGTAAAATTAAGCAAGTTCACGTTGCAGAACACAAGAACCTTTCTTCTCGTTTTTAACTGTATGAAAATATCTGAATTGCGAAAATCACTCAAAACCAATTAAACTTCTCTGTCACGCAATATATCTATTCTGTTCTTTTTTATCGAGTGAAATCCTAGCGATTTTTCGATCGATTCCTTAGAACGTGGGGACTGTAAGAGACTTAAAAATTAATGAGTGCTTACATAATTTTTTTTACCCGCAGACAAACCAGGCAAGCCGGAGGGCCCGCTGGAAGTGTCAGACGTTCACGCCGACCACGTCAAGCTGAAGTGGAACAAGCCGAAGCACACTGGAGGGCTGCCGCTATCGGCCTTCGTGGTGGAGAAGATGGACACCGCCACTGGCAAGTGGGTACCGGCTGGTACTGTGGACCCGGATAAGACGGAGGCCACTGTTACAGGTACCGACGATATTTTGTTTATTGAATATTGATTATATAGCTCATCCAGTAATGATAATAACTGTATATGTACGAATGTATACGTCACTATGTAGACGTCACTACGTCAATGACACGGTCCGTGATTAGTTTATGGTAGTGATTTGAAAGGATTAAAAGAGACTTGTCAACAAAATTATAAGTAAAAAATAGGTATATATAACTATATATATAACGAAATAAGAGTAACCTTTTAATGTGTTTCTCTGTTCTAATAGCTAACATATCTGTTAGCGATTTCTAAGATGTGAACAAAATGATTTTCTGTACACGAGCTTTGTATCAATGTCTTCGTAAAAGGGGTAAAAATAAGGGTAAAAAGCTTCATATGAATAAACTGCATACGTTGGATAATGTTTGTTAATCGTTGCCTTAGCTGTTGTAGAAACCCATACAGAGATCCTCTAAAAAGGGTTCCTGTTTTCATAAGTAAGGAATTCCTTAAGACGCAACATGTTGCAGAATATCTCAGCTTAACTCTGTGTTTCTTCATTTTCAATTGATCGATGGTCAATTTATTAATAAATAAACCGACTATCGATCAATTGAATATTGCAGATAAAATCACTATCGAATCGTTAAGAAACAGTTGTTGATCGCTGTCTCTCGTTGGAGGAGCGCACGTCCCTTTGTGATCCGGTTTGCGCCGGTTCTAAACACAATATGTAGATTAAAAATGAAGCTGTAGACGGGTTTTATTTCTAATAATTCTATTACAGGCCTGGAGCAAGGACACAACTACCAGTTCCGCGTGAAGGCACTGAACGAGGAAGGCGAGTCGGAACCCCTGGAGACCGACCACGCCACCCTCGCGAAGAACCCATACGACGTGCCCGCACCGCCGGGCCTGCCCGACATCGTCGACTGGGACGAGAAGTCGGTCAAGCTGAAGTGGGAGCCGCCCATCAGGGACAACGGGGCGCCCATCACGGGATACGTCATCGAGCTCATGGACAGGGATAGAGGAGAGTTCGTCAAGGTGAGAGGCCAACTGGATTTATTTTGTAATCTATACCCTAAAGAGAACTTCTACGTTTCACGAAAGAAGTCCCCCAGACGCGGCGCTATTATACGTCAAGACAGGCTTGTTACAGATTGATGCTAGCCTTACCTAACTTATGACATTCAGCAGTGTTCCGTCCCTTTTTACAAGTTAGTTCCATTTATTTCCGCGGGACTTTTTCGTGAAATGGTCTCTAGATATAAGTTCTTGTCATTTTAGTTATCTTTACGTTTAATTAAATTAGTTTGTTGACAACTGAAGTGATTTACATGTGGTCCATTTTCTCCAAAAAGATATAGACCTGTTTAGACCCGTCTTCATATGTCGTCATCATTATACAGAAGTTTATTGAAAAATTATAAAAGCAGTGGACGAAGTTTGAAAACATGAGACCTACAACTGAGTGGTCAAACTTGTTTCGCTAAAATCGTAAATAATGTTCGTTCATAAATATTTTATGTACGTTTGAACATTGTATAAGCTAAAAGTTGTCTCGAAATTAAATCGACTTATATTTCAAAGAGATCTTAAAATGCTTTATATGCCTTACATGCTGCTATGGAATAGCTTGAATAAGACATCAAGGTAAATAACACAGTTCAATTAAAATACCTGCTTTGTTTAATTGACTTCTGATTACCTCATAATTCCTCCGTAGGCTGCCGAGATCCAGGGTAACGTCTGCCAAGGCACGGTGCCCAAGCTGGAGGAGGGCAACCAGTACCAGTTCCGCGTGAGAGCCCTCAACAAGGCTGGACAGTCGGAACCTTCCGAGAACACCAATTGGCACACAGCTAAAGCCAGATTCTGTAAGTAAAGAATCACAGTATTTCATGTCTCTTAAACATGCGTTTTTCCAGTGATTTGTGAATATAATCTCAACTCTTAACAAACAGTGAGCAACTGGGCAAGGGATTATGCAACCAGTACATAAAAGAAAAGGTGTTTTGTCCAATCTTGGTGTTTCAGATTATGACACCGCGATACCCATTGTTTACATTCTAGAAATCGACGTTGTGATTTACAAAAACCCTTCTTGGGTATCTTGTCTCTCCGTTGGAATTTTAAAGATAACATATGGAGACTATTTTTAATCTGCGCCGATATCTCTATCTTAGCTACTTCTGCTGCCAAACAGCGTGCTTGCATTGCTGTGTTCCGGTTTGAATGGTAAGACAGACTGTGGAATTACTGGATATTGAGTCTTGATATCTTGTGTCACAATTTGGCGACGTACATTGGGTCATAGTAGGAATTTCTATATTTTCAAATCTTACAGGAGTTGCGTGCATGACTGTAGTCACCTACCATTAGATCAGCAGCCTCCTTTTTGATAACTTTTTTGAATAAAAAAAGATAAACGCCAGAACTGTTTTATCTCGAAGGTGTAGCCTGGTGATTAGCAAATGACTTTGGTGACAAGCGTTTATAAGCTTGATTGTACAAAAATTAAACTAGCCCTATTGTCTCCACAGTGAAACCAAGAATCGACCGCACCAACCTCAACCCAGTCACCGTGAAGGCTGGCCTACCAGTCTCGCTAGACGTGAAGGTGTTCGGCGAACCACCAGCCACTGTGACCTGGTACTTCAAGGGCGCCGAGATCAAGACCGGAGACAACCTCGAGATCGTCAATGTGGACTACAACACCAAGTTCCTCATGACCAAGAGCAAGAGGGCCAACACGGGCAAATACGTCATCAAGGCTAAGAACGAGGTCGGAGAGGACGAGGCCGAAGTGGAAATTACTGTTCTTGGTAAGTTTTTATTTTTTAATATACCGTCAAAATTTGTTCGTTGTTTATAGGTGATTTAAAAAGTGCAATCTTGAACGAATGTTTTTTTTTTGTGTTTAGGCAAGCCATCCAAACCGAAGGGCCCACTCGAGGTATCGGACGTGACGAAGAGCGGATGCACCCTCACTTGGCAGAAACCAGAAGACGACGGCGGCTCGCCGGTTGAATACTATGAGATTGAGAAGCTCGACCCGCTCACAGGTAATTAAAATCTAGATGTAGAATATAATGTGCTTATTTTATTATTGTTTGTGGAGATTGAGATAAATGTGTCACTCAAATTGTTGGCACCCATTGGTTCAAAAATTACATTATTGCATAAATCGCCTCGATCAAGTTTTAGTACATTAGATATTTAGTTTTAACCTTCGGGTAAAATGATTTTTAAAACTCCAAAAGTTTGCTAGTTTTATCAAGTGGGATTTATTTTTAAGTTTGGATTTATGAGATCGGTTTAATTCATTGGATACCCATATTGCTTATAATAATCCATAATATGTTTGATCCAACGGGTTTCTTTTGCCTTGGCCAATGGAAAGCTATGTTGCTTATAACAATCCATAATATGTTTGATCCAACGGATTTCTTTTGCCTAGGCCAATGGATCCCTTGCGGCACTGCCAAGGACTGCAAGGCCAACATCACCGGGTTGCAAGAAGGCAAACCGTACAAGTTCAGGGTCAAGGCCGTCAACAAGGAGGGCGAGTCGGAGGAACTGGAGACAGAGAAACCGATCATCGCCAAGAATCCTTTCGGTGAGTGAAAAATTATTACTCGTGGGTCTGCTGGCAGAAATTTCTTTAGAAATAAGCAGCACCCTATTGTACTCGTTTTTTTTATATTTTATTATTGCTCTGCTATTTTTGTGTAAATACATTATACATAAATAAATAAATAAAAAATAGTAAAGAAGTCTATAGATAATTTTAGTGAATTAATTTTGCATTACACAAAGATATGATGGCAATACATCTCTGTCTGATCAACTAAACAGCCAAAAATATTTCATTTATTTGGGTTCCATGTAGGCAAACTTGGTGACTTAGTGGCGTATGTATATTTCTGTCTTATGTCGCCATGGTCAGCAGCATGAGGTGTAGCTAAAAGTGTAAAACATCTTGAACTTTTCTAGCCTTTCAAAGGTACAATAAACTTCCCCAGCGAACCGATCGAGTCGCATAAGGCTTCCCGTCCATGTCAGACTTTTTGTACGCCCGATAATGGGGCCGATTGTTAGCTTATTATGGATCCAGGTGACTATTAATCATGATTGTTTTGTCCCCGCACAGACGAGCCCGGAAAACCGGGACGCCCCGAGCCCCGCAACTGGGACAAAGACTTTGTGGAGCTGGAATGGAGTCCGCCCAAGAACGACGGCGGCGCCCCCATCACTGGCTACATCATACAGAAGAGGGAGAAGGGGGGCAGGTCGGTACTCTGATGTGTGATTTGTCCAAATAAACTCGGCATATTGTGAAACTTTAAGGCGCTAGTCCACTACGGGGCACGTGGTGCACGACGTCCATACTCACGTTAGTTGCACGTGTCCACTTGTTAGCCCATTTGGATCGACGTTTCCATTACTTACTAAATTCGTGGCCACCCACGGCTCCACTATACTCGGAAGCGGAGCTTGATGACGTCACGAACACATGCATAGACTGACCCACGCAGTTGTACTGCTGGAGAAAGATTGTCACGCGTAGCCAATGGACCCACGTTGCTGACGTGAATAGCCTCTGCGTGCATATCCTATGCAGTAACCGTGTATAGCGAGTGCAGCATTGAGCTGCGTAAGTGACATATTCGTAGGGCTAGCACGAACATATTTTGTGTCAAAGTATTCGTATCGTCTCCGTGAAATATTTGTAGGAGAACCTTTTGTGTAAAGTTTCGTAGCGTAACGTAAGCGTAACCTTGTACATTTGTATGAAGATTGCGAGCACGGACAAGGTTTTGACGTATAGTATCGTTAAATTTGAAGATTGACTATGAAAAACCTACGAATCTTTTACGATTGCGAAGGTGCTTCATCGTCACGTCATCGTATCGTGAACTCAATACGTTAACGTTACGAATGTTACAAATATTCGTGCTTGGCCTACCCATCAGTCATTTGTATCGTTATAACTACTATTTTCATACATGGCTAACTAAAGACAACGTGCGTAGCATTGCCGTGCGCTGCAGTGGAGCAGCACCTTTATCACAATAAAAAATTTAATTATCAATGAAAATGTCAAACAGTAACAATATCACTGTAATGTGACGTAGCAATAATGGTAAAATTCGATTGAAATTGAATTTGACATAGATATTTTTTTTAAGAAACATGCATACACAGCATACATCACAAATAAATTCACAATACAGTCTAGTGGTTTATTGTACGTCGATGTAAATTGTTTTATTGTCAGGTCTTGGCAAGACTGCCTCAAGACGAGCGGCGACCGGCCCACGGGCCGCGTGACGGACGTAGAGGAGGGTCACGAGTACGAGTTCCGCGTGATGGCCGTCAACAAGGCGGGCCCCGGCGAGCCCTCCGACCCCAGCAAGTCCGTCATCGCCAAGCCGCGCTTCTGTAAGTCCACCCGCATTGACGTTCATGTAATTATCTACACAGATAATATAATACTACAGTACAGATGCCTCATCCCATACAACGAAATGGGTCCTACATAAGTCGGGCTATTCTTCGGGCTATTTTATTTCACCATTTCACCACGAGACGATGCAACTAACGCCACTGACAATTCTGAGCAAGCTCGGGCCATCGAGCCACTACATTGGGCTTAGTAGTTCTCGCACGCACTCAACTGATGGCACTTTAAACTCCTGCTATGCTTATGATTTTATTTTATGCTTTGTTTAGTTCATTGCAATGACTTATGCGTAAATACGGCACAGCCGGTCCTAAGCATATGATGTTTTGCAAGACCTGTAAAACATCATACGCTTACAGCCGGCTGCACCAAGCTAAATGTGTTACAATTTAGTAAAAAAGTGACGTATAAATCAATGTTATACCTGGTTATACGCCATGGACTATACGATTTATGCCATACGTTTTATATACCTTCGTTTGACATTTACGATGTAAAGTAAATTTGATATCATTAGAGGTAAGTTATTTTGGTAGTGGCACGGGGACCCATCTATTACTTTTGTTCCACGGAACAGAAAACAATGGGAGTGCGATACGACTTTCTTATAGGGAACGCTGTCGCCAAATTGTCATACAAAAAAATTCAACGCATTTTACATTACTAGAAGACACTTTTGTCTATCAATTGTATACTGTCAATGAATCACGAGTGTACAGTAATCTCCCATTCAAGCTTTACATTTACACCACGAAATCCGCCACTATTACGAGCGACATAACATAAAAACGGTCCAAAGGTACATTGCCAGACAATGAGAAGCAATTTATTTTGATACAGTTTGGAGAAAAAGAGTTTAGAAAAAATGATGGCGTCACTAGTATAGTTTCGCATAAAAGACACGAAAGTGTGATACTAATTAAAAAAAATATATAACTGTTTTGCATTACAACAAAACAGATATTATGTGTGTGAGAAAACACACAGCGTTGGTTGAAGAAGCATCCATAGATTTTACCGTCTTAAGTATTAAATTAAGGAACTTACCAGAATTATTCCTATGTATCAAGAATTTTTCTTTCACTCACCAAGGCTGCATGTACTCCATTCCCTTTTACATGTAGCTCAGTAGTGACATATACCAGCTGTCACTGTCATAGTCTTCAATAAACACCTGCAAGCCCTTGCTCAACGCTGTGTGTTTTCTCACACACATAATATCTGTTTTGTTGTAATGCAAAACAGTTATATTATATGTGTATCTAAAACACACAGCGTTGGTTGAAGATCTGTTTGATATCTGCTGGTGAAAGAAATTCTACAAATGCTATGTGAAATCTCAATAATAAATAATATAGACATCATAACTTGAAATCAAATCAATTATATTCCTTTACAAATCAACAAAAATGATTAAATTAGGAAATATATAAAAAGTATAGGGTCAACAAATTTTGGTTATATACACTATTGTCTTTCCTTTTTACTTCCTTATAATAAATTTATAAAAGGTCTAGGCATTCTTCTAGATAGATCTGTTCATAATATCCTCAATAATAGCTCTATTTTCTATCCAACCTTTAGATACTACTACAGAACAGTTACTGGCCATTCAAATCAGATTCTTATTTGATCCAGCCACCAATTATTGTTCTAATGACTGGTTTAACTACTCCAGCAATAGATATAAGTATCCAAGATCTGTTCACATTCCCTGTACTCTCAGTTAATGCATTATTTTTCTCACATGATGAAATGGACAATTGGACATATTTGATGGATCAGGTACTGTTTCATTAGCCACCCTGATTGTCTATTAGTAGCAATATCAGCCCTTGAGCCAAACTTGGACCAAAAACATATTTCTTCTTAGGTTATCTATTCAGGTAGTTCTAAAAGAGTGAATACCCTTCTGCCAGGGGCCAAAAGTAATATTATCGCTGTTCTGATTCCACAATTCTACTTCTATCTGAGTTTACAATTGGTGTCTCAATTTATTAATAATTAATTCTCAATTAACCAATCAAAAAGTATCTTGGTATCCTAAATTGAGCTTTTATTGTCTGTAGTCTAGCTAGCGGACCAATTTATTTATTTTTTATCTTGTCAATGTTAGTTGCACAGTAATATTATATGTATATAGCTGACTTGTGTAAAAGTCTGATATGATATGACAGCTTGTCCTCTAAATAAAATTTTGCTAAAAATCTAGCTACATCTTGACCCTGAGGTGATTTATGGTCAATATCTGTATGTTGCACCAATCAGTCCACCTCCTGCTTGGGGCCTTGTAAGTTGCCACTGTTGAGTCACGGCAACTATTTGTAAGCAGTTTCCTTTCCTGCGTTGACCTGTGAGCTATCTATACTAAATAGCCTCAATTTTCTAAGCAAACAAAACTTCTGTGTCTGTGGTGTTCGTTCTTGTTCATTGTGAAATCTATTTCAGCAGATTTTTTTTTTTTTATCAGTTCCTCTAGAGCTCTTGTCTCCAGTTCTGCCAGCCAAAAAACACTGAAACCACTGAGGTGCTATCAGACTGAAGGTTACCTGAGCTGTGTTGTGGTGCCTCAGTACTCTGGGATTTAAGTTGGGCATTGAAACCTCCAGGCCAAGCTGAACCGCTAAAGACGACTTAATGGGTCGCAAAATAGCGCGGAGTCTCTGCAATCCCAGGTTATGCAGGCTCAGGTTACGTGGCACAACTGCGCGACGTGATACGAACAAGTCAACATCTGGCTTGCCCCACTTTTTAAATATAGGCTCCAAGGCCTGGGGCAACAAATGCCATTCCTGCGCCGCTGGTCAGGCTGCGCTTTTTCGAGACGCGAACAATTTGACATGTGGCACACCCCATCTTTCGAATAAAGCCTCCGAGGCCTGGGGCAACAAGTACCATTCCCACACTGGTTGGACTGCGCTTCTTCGAGACGCAAACAAGTCGACATCTGCCATGCCCCACTTTTTGAATATAGCCTCCGAGGCCTGGGCCAACAAGTACCATTCCGGCACTGGTTGGACTGCGCTTCTTCAAGACGCAAATAAGTCGACATCTGCCCTACCCCACATTTTGAATATAGCCTCCGAGGCTTGGGGCAACAAGTGCTATTCCAGCACTGGTTAGTTTCTGGACAAGCGGCCGGCAATGCCTGTACCTCCCCGAGAGATACGCCGCTAAGTGTGGTGTTAAATTTGTTTGATCATCCCTAACAATTTCATTGCTAATTCAAGCAAGGTGAGCAATAGCTTGGAATGTGTGCTACAAACGTTCTGTTGTACAACTGTACAAGTTTTGGTAGCTGACTGCTTATAACATGTGTACACAGCAAATATCCCTTTTAGGTTTGGGTGCCAACACTTTGTCTTTGAAACCATGTTTCTGATAAATCCGACTCGCCGTTGAGTTTTGTGACTCAGACCGCGACTAACTTTTTTTTTTTTTTTAACATAAGTTACAACTCCCCTGTACAGTGGGGTGGGATTATACTGTGATCAACTGACTGATCTTAGTCATCAGCTCAGAACCTGGTACCTACCTCCCTAGGTAAGATTTATTTCATTCTGAGGTGGTGCTGCCTGAAACGTCTCTATGTATGACGACAATAGGCGCCCTTTCAGAGTTGTTAAGCTTGAAAAATTCAGTAAACTTAATTTGCTTTATATCTGTTGTAAGATAGCTTGTCTTTTGTTGAGAATCTAGGTTATTGCTAGCTTTATTCTTGTGGCTTTGTTTATATAGCAAGGCCATTGTTCTTTCCTGAGTATTTCAGAGGAGACCCAGGTACTCTATTGATTGGTAAGGTTCTTATACTGACTTTTTGTAACTTATATGTCAACCTAGCATCTCCAGTATATTTAATGTCGCAGATATTCTGCTATCCAATCTGATACCGCAACAAAAATCCGGCAGCTGAAGCTGGCCAAATGGAAAGGATGTTCATTCCTGTAAATCCATTTTAACCAACCAGTGATTGTCCTGCAGAAAGTCTACAATATCTCTCTGAGAAATTAGTTGAAAAGGTATTGTTGTAACATTCCTGTTCAATACCCCTAAATCAAAAATTGGCCATATTCCTCCATCTGGCTTTTTTTTTTTTTTTAATATATATATTTTATATATAATTTTTTAAAGATATCCCATTCTTACTTTTGTCAGTACTTCTGAAATGCCCTTCTCCTTTAGACTGTAAATTACCAGATTCATATGCGAAGAAGTTTTTATACAATATTTGTGAAAACTGAATCTGCTTAGATGACAAGAAGTAGTTTCTGTTTGCCTGGAATTTGGCTGTTGGTTATTATTTTCTTGTTAAAAGAATTTGCACCTAACTGCTTCCAAGCATTAACTAAAAATTATTTTTCTCTGATGTGAGATTAGAAATGTCTTGTGCTTGGTTGCTAAATGGGCTAAAATTACTGGTTCTCAGGAGAATATCTACCCTTCTTGACAACTCTTTATCTTTCTTTGTTCAGTCGTATTTTCTGATTCATGAGCATGACATAGCTGAAAGCTCTTGGAACCTGCCCGAGTCTTGTTTCTCAATTATGTGGGAGTATATAACCACATGTGGAAACCATCTAATGATTGGATTATAGGCTGTAAAGCCGCCCAACTAAACAAGTGTTCATGCCTTAATGAAATAGAATAGAAAACATTTATGTTGAATAAACATGTTTTGAGGGATAACTTTAAATTCATCTCTCTTTTAAAATTCTTTCTCTTCTTATTTCAATACATTCACTACAACTCCCACCTATTATCTGAAACTTTATGCAAAGGAGAGCCTGGACCAAGCAAGGTCCATTTGATCAAATAAGGATTTAACTCACATGGATTAACTGCTGCCCAGTTTACTAGAACTTGTAAAAACTGTCTTAGTGATTTACATTGCTCTAAATCAGCATTTGTTAGGCCGGTTTACATATTTTCTGCAGAAGCTAAATAGTCCCTAATTTATTAAAATAACATCTCATTAACTTTAAACAGTAGACACCTGAGGTGTTTTCAGAATAACCTCTTAATGAACATTATCAACAAATGCCTTTCAATGACTGTTATTCAAAATGCTGTAACTTATTAACCTTTAAATCTCGCTTCTCTCTGGCAGAACGGATAACCTTTTTATCATCCTACTCATTGTATATCTCGCCTGTTTTTTTTTTTTTTATGGTGTACCCTGATCTCACTTTGAGTATTAGGTATTAATGAAGAACTGGGCAGTAGGCAAGATATTGATGGTATGTTGGGGATAGAACTAACGTACTGCGGTAATCTTTTTAGATACTTATTTCGAAATGTAAGTAGGTACCTAATTCGATTTACCAAGGCCGAGATTCGTGGATCTTCTTGTCTGTGAGTCCGCTTTCTCCTATTATTTGGAGATAGTGAAACGAAACTCTGTTCGTCTTCCGAAGAGGAAGAAATTTTGTCAATACTAGCACTACAAGAAACAAGCACTTCCTCCGAAGCAGCGGCATTCGAGTTCCGAACATTAAGATCCACAATCTCTTTTCACAATTTATTTTGTTAAATAACAACTTACCCCGATACTGCTCATCACTATTTTTACTGTTTTAAATAGTAAATTAGAGCAATTGAAAAATTTTGTGCGTAATCGCGGCAAAATCTACAAACGCTATGACAGTGACAGCTGGTATATGTCACTACTGAGCTACATGTAAAAGGGAATGGAGTACATGCAGCCTTGGTGAGTGAAAGAAAAATTCTTGATACATAGGAATAATTCTGGTAAGTTCCTTAATTTAATACTTAAGACGGTAAAATCTATGGATGCTTCTTCAACCAACGCTGTGTGTTTTAGATACACATATAATAATCCATTATTAAATAACAATTGGAGAGTTAACTAATAACAGTCTGATTAATACACTATCTAGTTGCAAATATAGTTTTACTATGGTAATCGCTTTTTAGTTCCAGCTGCCACCGCTGCAAATTATTTTTTGTCAAACTATACAAAATCCATATGACACGCGCGGCGGGTCCTCGTGTTAATTCCACAATTTTTTTTCTCTGTTCGCTGTCCTCGTCGTTCAATACAATGCCTAATACAGCATTTCTCGCAGCTTATATAATCTTTTTCAACTACTATAAATCGTTACTTCATCGCTGACCCAAAAATATCAATTCGACAGTGGCGCCAAAGATCGATCGCAAGAACCTCCAGAAACGCAAGATCAAGGTTGGGCAGCCGCTCAAGATGGAGGCCGACGTGAAGGGTGAGCCGGAGCCCACTATTACCTGGACCTTCAACGGGCAGCCGCTCAAGCCTGAGGAACGGCTCAAGATCGAAAACAAGGACTATCACACGAGCTTCGCGCTGCAGAAAACAACGCGAGCCGACACCGGGAAATACGTGGTCACGGCCAAGAATGACTCTGGGACGGACACTGTGGAAGTTGAGGTGGACGTCGTCAGCAAGCCTTCGAAGCCTAAGGGACCGCTTAAGGTGAGCACAATAAATTGTTCTTTTTTTGGATACCACTGGTGCAAACGTGCATACAACCTGATTATTGGACTTTAACCTCAAAACTGTTTTTTTTTTAAATACTAGGGTGGCAGCACAAGATAAATTTATAGCGTCTAGCTAGAGGGTTTACATTTTGCGCCGAGAGGGTGCGCCGAGAACCCTCTCGGCGCAAAATGTAGTGTACACAAAATGTCACTTTGGAATGTCCCTACCAATGTCATCTACAAACCTCAGTACGCTTAGGAATGAAACATGGCGTTATTTAGCTGCACTTCCTTCTGAATCCTTATCATCTTTTTTTTATTGTGAACAGGTTACAGTATATAATGTAAATTTTATAAGAAACAGTAATTTTTAACAACCCTTTGTACTAAATACAGACAATAACGAAGGGATTAGTACTGCCGTTGTCGTGTACTTAGCGATTTATTGGTGTTTTCTAAAATTTTATTAATTTTGATCTGTAAAATTATTGAAGGATATTATCCTAAATAGTAAATCGTTCATGTAGCCATACAGGCAGTGAAATTACTGGGTATTGTGACTTCACATCTTATGTTACAAGTCGGCAACGTACAATGGGGTTCTTGTGGGTGATTTGCAAATCGTATAGGATCCACGTATACTGTGCGGGGAACCTGCTTGTTTCCCAACTCATTTTTTAGTCTTTCTGCGGCGCGCAAATCTCTAAAAGCGACTATCGCGATTCTTGGAGTCCTAGACAGAGCTCCGTCACTCGCACATTGCGACAAGATAAGTGCCTACTACTGTGTAGCTCTTCGGCAGAGAGTTGCCGAAGCGAATTAATGCACACGCACGTACATATCCACGTTACGTACGTGCGTGCGTGTACGTGTGCGTGTATGTATCCACGATCGCATTTTGTTTCCTGTACAACCCTTGCGCTATCGCTTGATAATGCAGTGTACACGGAAATGTCTATTCTCCGTGCGCGCCGTAGAGTACGTTTATTCTTGCAGCGACTTTTGTCTGTCTGTTGTGTTGTGACTATTATGAACACAGCGATTCGAGCGTTTCTACGGGAGTGGTGAATCTGTTACGTAGTAATTACTATCTGATCTGTGTCCCAGGTGTCGGACGTCAAAGCGGACGGCTGCAAGCTCAAATGGGAGCCGCCGGAGGACGACGGAGGCGAACCCGTCGAGACCTACGTCGTCGAACGCATGGACACCGAGTCGGGCCGGTGGGTGCCCGTTTGCACCACCAAGGTGCCCGAGGCCGACGTCACGGGGCTCAACGAGGGCAAGGACTACATGTTCCGAGTTAAGGCGGTCAATCCGGAGGGCGAGAGCGAGCCCCTGGTTACCGACACCGCCACCACGGCGAAGAATCCATACGGTGAGTTGAAAGTGACTTTTTATGATGGTTTTTTGTTCGTTTATTTTGTACTAGCTGTGCCAGCGAACTACGTTTCGCCGTATATTTTTTACCCGCTTTTGCAACATTTGTCATTGATGCTCAGCTCCTATTAGTCGTAGCGTGATGTTATATAGCCTAAAGCCTTCCTCGATAAATGGACTATCCAACACAAAAATAATTTTTCAATTTGAATCAGTAGTTCCTGAGATTAGCGCGTTCAAACAAACAAACAAACTCCTCAGCTTTATAATATTAGTATAGATTATGTTTCTTTACACTCTTTATTTTGTACCACTCTGGTGGTATACTCGGGTGGTAGGGAAGCATACCATCTGCTGTTGAGTAGTTTTTGTATCCTGGAAATAGAGCGGACACATGCTTTCAGAAGCACTCTTCTGACGGCATCGCCCCGATGAGCTGAGATATCGTTATGGAGCGCAAGATATTTTCTCGATGTATAGGTACTTTCCCAGTCTGACTCATTGTGTCGAAAATGCTTCAGTCTCAAGGCCATCATTTTGAAATCTTCTCCATACAATATATATATAACATTACTCCCTGAACTGAAAGATCCCTGAGGTGCAGTCGCACTATTTACGAATGTTCCATTCTAACCAACATAATTTGACATCTGACAGCTGCCAAGTGTGTTGTCAAAATGTATGGAAACGGAAACGTTTTTGTGAAACCGTATTTTCGCAACTCGACATTGGCAAAATTGTCAAATCTGACAGAAGCCACTTACACAAAAAATTGAATTGAACGTTTTTGTATTGGTTAAAGCGTTGTTAAGAACGATTGCCCCTCAGGACAGCCTCTAAACAACGACTTCTACTACGATTGTAATTTTTGATAAAAAAAAGTTGACGAAATGCCTTTGGTGTCCACAGGCGAGCCGGACCCGCCCGGCAAGCCGGAGTTCAAGGACTGGAGCAAGGACCACGTGGACCTCAAGTGGGAGAAGCCCGCCAACGACGGCGGCGCGCCCATCACCGCCTACATCGTCGAGAAGAAGGACCGCGACACCGGCAAATGGGTCAAGGCCGCTGAGGTATGGTATCCTCACTTTGTGGCATCTTATAGTGAACGGTCATACAACTCATAATATTGTTATCATTAATAAATTGTAAAGTCCTTAATATAAAAGTATTGTATTGATCTTTAAAATATTAAGGGGAATGGAGCACAATAGTCTTCACAGTCAATAACATCCCTTTATAATTGTAAAACGTACTCGTGCCAGATAAACCCCGTCGTCCCAAAAAGGGAGATCGTTCTGATCCGGCTAACTATCGCCTTATAGCCGTCACTTCCATTTTGTGTAAAATCATGGAGAGGATCCTTAACACCCAGCTGATCCGTTACCTGGAAGGTCACTCGTTGCTTAATGACCGTCAGTGTGGGTTTCGCCCTAAACGGTCAACAGGTGACCTTCTAGCGTTCCTTTTGCACAAATGGGGTGAATCTATCGATAAACGCGGCGAGTCTGTGGCTATTAGTCTCGACATCGCCAAAGCTTTTGATAGAGTCTGGCACAAGGCTCTCCTTTCTAAGCTTCCGGCATACGGATTGCCCGCTCAATTCTGTACGTGGATTGCCAGCTTCCTCCACGAGCGTAGAATTCGCGTTGTCGTTGACGGCTGCGCTTCGCGGTTCGTGGCAGTTAATGCTGGTGTTCCACAAGGCTCCGTTCTATCCCCAGCATTGTTTCTTCTGCATATCAATGACATGCTTTCCTTGGGAAGTATACATTGCTATGCAGACGACAGTACAGTGCATGGGGGATATCACGGAAGCTCAGGGGCTGCTCGTGGTAATATTGATAGGGAGAGGCAGAATCTTATCATTGAGCTCAACAAGACGCTGGACCTCATCTCCTAATGGGGTTCCAACAATCTTGTCGAGTTCAATGCTAAGAAAACTCAGGTGTGCGCGTTCTCGGCGAAAAGGTCACCTTTCCTCCCCCCTCCTTCTCTTCAGGGCACAACCCTTCACACACAGAGTAACATCACCTTGCTCGGAACGAACATTCGCTGCGATCTGAACCCCAGAGACTACATCGAATCCGTTATAACTGCTGCCTCACGGAAACTCGGTGTCCTAAACAAGGTGCGTAGGTATTTTGCGCCGGACCAACTATGCCTGTTGTATAAAACTCAGGTTAGGTCTTGCGTGGAATATTGCTCGCACCTTTGGGACGGTTCCGCTCAGTACCTCCTCGATGCTCTGGACAGATTGCAGCGTCGCGCTATTCGAATAATTGGCGATGTAGAGGCAACTAACACCCTCGAGCCTCTACAACTTCGTCGTGACATCGCCTCTCTTAGCGCCTTTTACCGAATGTTCCATGGGGAATGCTCTGAGGAGCTCTTTAACCTTATCCCTCCCTCTCCATTCCTTAACAGAAACACGCGTAAGGGCCTTCGGAGTCATCCTTACACTGTATCTTCCTTTTCACACCGTACCAAGAAATTCCAAGATTCCTTCTTCTGTCGTTCATCCCACACTTGGAATTCTCTACCTGCGCACGTGTTTCCTCCATCCTACAACATGGGTTCCTTCAAAAGAGGTGTGAAAAAGCATCTTTTAGGCCGGCAAGGGGCGGGCAGGTAGGATAGTGGATGTCGTCCCTACTCTATCTGTCAACTCATTTGGGCCTCTTTCACCGCTTAACATCAGACGGGAGGAGGTCATATGCCGGGCCTTACATAAAAAAAAAAAAAACAAAGAAACTAGCTGCCCGCCCCGACCTCACACGGGTACACTAAAAATCTTTTGACAATGCAACAATGTAAAAAAACTATAAATTTGGAATATCCTAAATGTCAATCTGTCAATTTCGTAACATTTTATATTAACATCTTTAAATTCATATATTTTACTTTTTTGGATAATTTTTCAAACATTTTCTTTTGTACAAACAATAGCGAACACAACAAAATAAGTTTGGTGCAGTCGTTTTGAAGCTATGCGCGTACATACATTTGGACGATTCATTTTTATTTATATAGATTTCAAATTATGCAAGTCACACGCGTTGCCCACTTAAAAACTTAAGTTGCCAACTCGAGTCTACAAACTTAATGTTTTTACCTACATACGAGTAGGTCCTGATTTCATGGGAATATCGGGATAAAAATAAGCTTTTGTTAAAAAAATTGTTAAAAAGTTTCATCTCAATCGTTTTAATAGTCTTTCGTGTCTCATCTTCGCAAACTTAATTTTTTATTGATTTAAAGTCTTAAACCTAAACTGGGTTTGGCTCGTATTTTAATAAGCTTTAAGCGTATAATACGCACCATTCTGCGCGCATTAGGTTTGCTTCTTAAAAATGTAGTAGACTTGTTTTTGTATACACTGAAATAGTGATGTTTATTTTTATGTAATGTAAACACTGAAATACCGAAATTCGTTGAGTTGTCGAGTGTCGTTTTATATATGGTAAATTTTGCATGTTGTTTGCTTTAGGTACCTGGCAACAAGACTGAAGCTCGCGTGCCCGATTTAATAGAGGGCAAGACATATCAATTCCGCGTGAAGGCTGTGAACAAGGCTGGCCCCGGCAAACCGTCCGCCGCCACCGAAAACCTGTTGGCCAAGGATAGGTTTGGTGAGTATGCGTATAACTTAGAAATATATTATGAAACTAATCATACTGTTCATTGAATATCATTGTTCATCTCACTAAATTTGAGAAACTCATATTCCTGAAGACGCATTTTTGAACCATTAGAATTGAATCTGAAATTCGAGCAAGAACTATTTTATAGTGTTGCCAATTTAAATGCTTTTCGAATCACTCTAATTCAGTGTTGTCATTAAAAATAAATTATTTATTACATTCCGTTACACGTAGAATAAAAACCGGTTCACAGTAACTCAATAATTAAACAAACCGGGTGGGTGGGACCATTCATTTCAGATTTCACGGAATGAGTATTCAAAAATAGTGAATTTGGAAATTCGTCTTCGAATCTTAACGATTTCGAATGCGAATTTGAATTCTATTGATTTAATAATGGGTCTCCTGTTCGCTCGGATTAGAGGGTTTGAGAATTGATTGAAAGCAAAGAATGAAATTGAGGTAGTAACAATAAGTAATAGAATAGTGTAGAATGATTTCATTAATAAGTATGTTCTATAATTGTATCGTATTTCGCTCCAGCACCGCCCAAGATCGACCGCACGAACATGCGTGACATCACCATCAAGGCCGGCCAGCACATCAGGTTGGACGTCAAAGTATCCGGTGAACCGCCACCATCCAAGACTTGGTGAGTTCATTCATGTATTTTACATTCCATAATATTTTTCCTTATTTTCTAGAGTAGAATAGATAGCATATGGCATAAAAAAAATTCCTCAAAGAATAATCACGGTATTTGACATTAGGCTCTACAATTTATCGAAAGACAGAAATAATGGGAATGTGATACTGATTCTTAACTCTTGCATATAAATCAAAACACAAACATCAGGTTTAGGTTAGTATCCATAGGTCGCTGGTTCAAATCCGGCTCGAAGGGCCAATTTTATGTATGAGTTAGAAATTGCACAAACACTTTATTTTGGGTACTTCAGATCAGTTTACGGTTTAAACCTTGTTTTGAACTAAACTGTAGCTAATAATTATAACAAAATATGAACAAGAACAGTGCACTGCTTTATGACAGAACTAGAGCGAGACAGACGATCAGTCACAAACACACGATAAATATTCGAAATACTAAAGAAAGCTTCAAATTATATTGAATTAAATTTATATTTATGGGTATCGCACTATGTAAAGATACTAATATGTATCAACTGAAAAATGACTACGTTGCAATCTCCATTCCCAGGTTCCACAACAAAGAGCGACTCGCGACCCGCGACGACCTCTCAGTGGACGTCGAGGACTACAAGACGAAGCTGTCGGTGGTTATTGCGTCTCGCAAACACAGCGGCACCTACGTGCTAAAGGCCGAGAACAGCAGCGGACGTGACGAGGCCACCATTCAGATCAACGTTCTCGATGTGCCTGCTAAGCCGGAGGGACCGCTCAAGGTGAGCCGTTAATCGATTTTACATAATCTCAAACTCAGCCACAATATACCTATGTTATACTTGGATCTCCCCCAATTGGGGTGATGACTGAATTCTAATTTTCACGTCTTGTCCTAAAATATGCAATCATGTGAAATTAGAATTAAAATCGGTTTAGAAATACGTGAGATACAAGCATTTTAAACTGTTAAATTGGAAGCGATTAGACAGAGAGATCCGACAACAACCGTGACGTCATTGTTTAGTACGGCCATATAAACTCCATGTAAATTGCCGTTTTGCTAGAAAGAGATGGAGAAATTTTTTTTATACCTTATATCTTGGTTGTTTTTATAGTTCTTCGAAAACCGATTTTTTCTTTCTATTTATTGTATGAATGAGCTTCTATTAAAGCATTTTTTTTCATTCATCTAGCGGCTAGCCTATTAGTAGACTTGGGTCATCGTGGGAGATGCGGACACGCTGAACCAATGCGGATTGGCGAGGCGATATGCCGAGACTTTGGTGTAATAGGTTATTAATTATTACGCGGAAATGAAACCTTGAACTTTAGTTGGATTTGTATAGTGACTTTTAAGCCTGTCTGGATCGCTACTGGCATCATACTTAGGCCCAGAGCAGCAACTTACACTTTCCAGCTCTTAGTGATCAAGGGTTCTGGGTAATGCTTCCTCAGCTAAATAGGCTCATGGTCTCAGCATTGGAATAGATATATCAGAATATTCCTGGATATTAATACCCATCAATATATTTCAGATATCGGACGTGCACAAGGAAGGTTGCACATTGAAATGGAACCCGCCATTGGACGACGGCGGCGCTCCCATCGACCACTACCTCGTCGAGAAGCTCGATACGGAGACGGGCAGGTGGATGCCCGCTCTCAAGACCAAAGACCCCAAGGCTGAGATCGAGAATCTGGTTCCAGGCCACGAGTACAAGTTCCGCGTATCTGCCGTTAACAATGAGGGTGTGTCTGAACCGTTGGAGGCGGATCACTCTATCATCGCCAAAAATCCCTTCGGTACGTAGTATAATAACACTGTTCTAATTTTATTTAAGTGCTCCTTTTTTGACCAAATAAGGTTTTAAAATATATCCAGTGCGCTGGAGTGGAATTGTTGTTTACTCTAGACCTTTATTCAACAATTGAGCTTATGTTATTGCATGTTCTATAGCAACATTGCATGTTCTGAAGTTTCCAATTCTATGAATTATCATTTCTCTCGAATTTGAAATATTGTGTGGATTCCTATTCAAACAATATACTTATAGGTGTAGTTAAATGACTAAAAACTCCATAAATGAGTGGTTACAAAACAAAATACGAAGCTCTAGTGTAATATGCGAAGTAATGAAATTAACATTATGATTTATTAATGTATCCCCCCTACCTTCATATAATTAGATGAGCCCGGCAAACCCGGAACTCCAGAAGTGGTTGACTGGGACAAAGACCACGTGGATCTCAAGTGGGAGAAGCCAATCAAAGATGGCGGCGCGCCGATCACAGGATACATCATCGAGAAGAGAGAAGTGGGCTCGCCTAAATGGCTCAAGGCTTGCGAGGTGAGTGGGCATTGATCTGATTATTCAACAATCCGAAATTGTGTCAAACCCTTCTCCAGCTATCATTATCCTACTTGGCTTTGTTATCAATATAACAGGATTGTTGCGATTTGACAATTGATAACAATACATTGTTACAAATGTAAGAAGTAATGAATGAAAAAAATAATAAAGTCATGTCACGACATTACTACAAAAGAACTTAGTTTGAAAAAATTAAATGTAAAAAAACCTTTTTAAAATCAAGCTTTTATTTAAATGCGCTAAAAAGAAAAAATAAACTTTTACACTAAAACTTTTACTTATAACGTCATTTCACATTTAACACAATTTATATGACATAAAAGATTGCCGCGAGATTTACTTATGTGTAAATTATTTAATTTACTTGTTTATCTACAAAAGTAAATCTCGCGACAAGCTTTTATGTCATATAAATTGTGTTAAATGTGAAATAACGTTATAAGTAAAAGTTTTAGTGTAAAAGTTTATTTTTTCTTTTTAGCGCATTTAAATAAAAGCTTGTTTTTAAAAAGGTTTTTTACATTTAATTTATTTTTTACTTTTTAGATATCACTGAACACGTTTCTTAGTCTGTTCATCTTATTCAACGCATCATTGTTGCAAGGTCGTTTGCCGGAACGTCTATACTTACAGAATTTCAGCTCAATCGGTTAAAGATATCTACTTCAAATTTGATTTTTTGGCTTTAGAAGTACGCCATATTGGATTAATAGTGACACCACTTTATTTTTGAAGTTATTCTTAGCAAGGCCTTTTATTTGATACCCATATTGTAGGAGTGTATTTAAAATAATTGGTCCGCCATCTTGGGTATGCCGGCATCTTGGATTTAGAATGACGTCACACAGTTATTTATGCATTTTCATCCAAACTGTGTGTGTATACAAAATTTCAGCTCAATCGGTTAAAGATATCTACTTCAAAATTGATTTTCAAGCTTTAGAAGTCCGCCATATTGGATTAATAGTGACGTTACATTGTTTTTCGAGTTACTTGTAGCAAGACCTTTTATTTGATACCCATATTGTAGGGGTGCATTAAAAATAATTGGTCCGCCATCTTGGGTATGCCGCCATTTTGGATTTAGTGTTTAGTTAAACTAAACGTGTATACAAAAATTCAGCTCAATCGGTTAAAGATATCTGCTTCAAAATTGAGTTGCAAGATTCCACCCGAACATTTTTTTTTCTTTTTTTTTTTATTATGGCATCAAACAGTCATCAATATACACAAATAATAAAAGTTATATAAAAGACCTATAGTGCCGAAAAGTACTTAGTTTTATGTAATATCAAAAAACGAGTCCTGATATGGAATAACGCGAAAACATTCCAAAAGACATTCATAACATGCAAATGAATTTTATAATTATAATACCTACTTTCTAGTGTTTTATAACAGGTATAAAAATTAAAAATTAACTGCTAAACAACCGTTTCAGTTGCAACTTTGTGCTGTTGAGAGACATCTTAAATAAATCTATATTATAACATTCTTTGTTGTATACGTTGGTGGAACGAAATAAAAAGGAATTACGAGTATAGTTTTTTTTTAGTCTTTGGGGGACAAAAAGTGGTAATATACGTGAGGAGCGCACTGGAAGCCGAGCACGAGCTGAAAATGATATCTGTGCCAGAAGTTCTGGAGAATCGACTAATGAGTTTACTATTTTGTACAAAAATATGATATCGAACATTTTTCGCCTATTAGAGAGACTGAGTAATTTATATCTGCGCAGGGCATCGTCGTATGACTCTTCTAGAATGTTTTGGCGATAGTTAATTGACTTTAAGAATTTCTTCTGAATCCTTTCGATTCTGTTTTTATGAATCTGATAAAAAGGACTCCATACCATACTACAAAAATCTAAAACAGAACGAACAAACGAAAAATAAAGAGTTTTGAGAGTGTGTACTTTACGAAAAGGTTTACTAATTCTTAGAATAAAGCCTAAGCTACGGAACGCAGTAGGAACGACGTAATCTATATGTCGATTAAACGTTAATTGTGAATCCATAATTAGACCCAAGTCTCTGATGCTATTAACTCTTTCAAGAGCGGTGTTATGCAAACTATAGTCAAAACTAATTAAATTGACTTTACGCGTATAGGATATGATAAAGCATTTATTAATATTAAGGAAAAGTTGATTGGCTTCACAATAATCAAGAAATGCAATCAGATCACACTGCAACTCAATACAATCGTCGATAGATTTAATCATTCGAAATATTTTAGTGTCATCTGCATAAAGAAGATGTTGACTGTGATTAAGATTGATTCCTATATCATTCATATAAAGTGAAAATAGCAAAGGTCCTAAATGAGATCCTTGCGGGACGCCTGATGGTACCGGTAAAAACTGTGAGCAGTAACCCTTTACGCAAACTGCTTGACTTCTGTTTTTTATGTAGGACTGAATCTATCTAAGAAGACTGCCGTGCACACCGGTTTTAGCGAGCTTTTTTAATAGCATGTCGTGATTAATTTTATCAAATGCTTTTGAGAAATCGGTGTACACGACATCCACCTGACAGTTACTATCCATCGCTTGGGCTAAGAAGTCAGTGAATGTTACCATATTCGTATCTACGCTGCGATGTTTGAAAAATCCGTGTTGCTGTGGACTTATGTAATTACGAACTGCATCAGAGATTTGTGATGTGACGATTTTTTCAAGAACCTTTCCTAAGACGCACAACTTTGAAATTGGCCTATATTCTGTAATAGTATCTTTTTTTTTACTATTCTTGGGGATGGGAGTTATCAGGGAATTTTTCCATTTGCTTGGGAACACTCCGGTTTCAATCGAGGTACGAAAAATTATTGTAATACTTGCAATGTAAGTAAGTATGTAACATACATACTTACTTACATTGCAAGTTAAATAAAAGCTTGTAAAAAAAAGGATACTTTAAAAATGAAACTGTCACTATTATGATCCTACGCAGCCCATTTTTGGACAATTTGGGATTTTTTTAGATATCTCTTAATTTAGCGTGCAGTAAATGCATAATCATGATCACCAAACTTTTAATTTTCATACCTTTTTTATAAATTGTTGTCAATTAGAATCAATAGCTAGTTCCTCTGTGTTCGAGTAATCCGGGTGTAGTTTGTTTCCGTCCATCGACTTCTATCAGACTTATTGGACTTGTGGGCTTCGTTGATGTGAAGCAAATGACTCGAAAAAGAATCTACAATACATTAATTTGACATTAATCTGAGCTTTTCAATTATCGCCTGCCGCTCTGACACTTGTCACGTATACGTTCCCAGGTCGGCCCCAACGACAACGAGAAGGCGACGGTGCCGAACCTGGACGAGGGTGTGGAGTACGAGTTCAGAGTGAAGGCCATCAACGAAGCCGGCCCTGGCGAGCCTAGCGACGCTAGCAAGTCTGTCGTTTGCAAGCCGAGGAGACGTAAGTATTCATTAATTAACAGTCTGCCAGTGACGTATGTTCTGTCATGGCGGCTGCGCTCAGCAGAGACTATCTGCGCAAGATATGGTGCAGCGTCTATTTTAGTGCATGAATAGTGTGCGGCTAGATTAGATGTAGGATCTACTGTTTAATGTATCTCTTCCAAAGTGAGATGTCTTATGTAGTCTTCAGGCTCCTGCACTTGATAAATGATCGTTCCTTTAGTTCTATCACCATCCCACATTATGTCAGTCATAATAATAATAATTTAGACGAAATCGTTGTGTTTTCAAAGAAAAAAAAAATTTCTTAGATTTCGTTGTCTTAAATTCAGAGTTTGATCACTCGATTAGCATTATTTGATAGTTATGACTATTTTGCACACATCATTATGATAGTAACCGAATGAGTGGACTAGTGACTGATGATGAGTGTCGTTTCCGTTTTACAATCACTACAAAGCGCTATGACAGTGAGCGAACGAATCGATTTGTGAAATATGTGTACCCTATTGCAGTGGCTCCAAAGATCGACCGTCGTAACCTTCGCACCATTAAGGTGCACGAGGGAGAGCCCATCGCCCTGGACGTCAAGGTGTCCGGTGAACCGGCACCCGATGTCACGTGGACGCTGAACGGCAAGTCCGTCACTAGCGGCAATGGATTGAAACGTAAGTTTATTCACAAATTTTATTTGATCTTTCGAGTGAAGTGATTCTTTTCTATAGTCCCATTTTTTAAAGGTAATTGAATTGATGTAAATAAAACAGGCTTCGTCTTTTAAGCAAAAAAATAGTATGATACAGTACAGAAAAAAACCACTGTGACATCATCTGAGCCGTTAAAGTTATGTCTCCTATTTGTTTCCAGTGGTGAACGTGCCATACCTTAGCAAGTATCAGCACGCTAGTCCGCGTCGAAAGGACTCTGGCACGTACAAGATCCAAGCTGTGAACAAGTATGGACAAGACACCGCCGAGCTGGAGATCATTGTTACCTGTAAGTGATTGAATGAATGAGCGAATGATTAGACGTGAGATCGAATTATAGAATGTGTGTGTACGTACAATAATACAAGAATATTGTTATTTAAAAACATTCATTATTTTAAAACGTATTTCAGACCATTTCATTGAATCGAGTATGTTACCACCCCTACAGCGAAACCAGATAAACCCGAGGGTCCTCTAGAGGTGTCCGACATCCACAAGGAGGGCTGCAAGCTCACTTGGAAGAGACCCAAGGACGATGGCGGCGAGCCTATCGAGGCCTACCTGGTGGAGAAGTACGACCCGGAGACGGGTGCCTGGCTGCCTGTCGGCAAAACGTTGGGCAACGTGCCCGAAATGGAGGTAAGCTTGTGTGCTATTGCTACACTGATGAAAGTACGTCCACGAGACGGGCGTGTGGGTGTGGCTACTCGTTTGCACGACGCTGAGCAACGTGCCCAAGATGGAGGTGAGCTTGTGGGCTATATTGATCAATATATGATGGAAGTACGTCTCCGAGACGGGCGCGTGTGTGCTTACTTATCGGCAAGACACTGAGCAACATGTCCAAGGTAAGCTTCTTGTGTGTTATTGAAAGAATTGCGTCCCCGAGACGGACGTGTAGCTGACCATCGGCGAAACACTGAGTAACGTGCCTGAGATGGAGGTGAGCTTGTGTGTTAAATTGATAGAAATACGTCCCCGAGACAGACGCGTGGCTCATCGTCGGCAAGATGCTGGACGACGTGCCCAAAATGAAGGTATCTTTGTGTACTATATTGATAGACGACCGACAACGAGTGCCTTACGTGATACTCTTCCACTTAAAGCTGCTTACAACCGCATCGCTGTGGTTGAATGAGCTATTCAATTGACCTTATCACTAGTATACTTAGGTGCCATATTTGTTTGTCAGGTGGACGGTTTAATTCCTGGTCACGAGTACAAGTTCCGCGTGAAGGCCATCAACAAGGAGGGCGAGTCGGAGCCGCTCGAAACGTTCGGCTCTATCATCGCCAAGGATCCGTTCAGTCAGTATATTTTTCTGTTGTTAAGATAACTGTATTATATATCATTTTTTATTTTCTCCAAGTTTATCTGTGTTTTTATTCACTTCCATCGAGGTTGGTAGAGTTCAATGACGGAATCTGTTAGTATCTCGATATTGAGAGTATATGTAGAGAGATTTAGTATCGGTAAAGTGCAAGTGCCCCAGATTCTCCTCGACTGAGAAGAGACTCGTCCCCAGCAGTGGGGCGACGTGTATGGGTTTAAGTGGTGTGAGTGAAAGTGACTGGTCGTTAGCGCCAGGGACCGGACCCGGTTACCGTTATAGCCGGTAACCTTAGGGTTTTGATGGGGTATTTTATAATGCTGGGTTTTTAAACCCTTTGCCTTACGGTAAGCTTTCAAACGGCTTACCGGTTTACACATTAATCCCTTCGATTGAATTAATTCGGGTTACCGCTAACCGATATCAAAAACCATCCAAATGGGTTACCGTTCTAGACGCTGATTAATTTGTAAAAAATATTTTAGACCTTAGGTATATCGCGTGTAGATTGCTTTTGCACCGCATATTTGCCGAAGGTCGCGACCGAACTCTGGCGTTATTGCGCCCGCAGTGCTAGTTCAATCCCTCGGTGTGCGTGAGGGAAAGGGTTACCCTAACCCGAACAGTAAGCGGTTAAGCGCATAAACACTAAAAACCTTTAAGATTAGGTAAGCGGTAAATTATTGTTGTGGGTGGTAACCCCTATTTTACGGGTTATCGTTATTGTTGGGAAACCTGTTGAACGGCTTACCGAGCCCACTGGGTTACCATACGAATGGGTTACCCTTTCGAACGGCTTAAGCAAATGAACGGGTTTTCTGGTCCCTGGTTAGCGCCCATAGGCCCCATTTGCCGCTAGCCATCTATTGCCTTTTTTTATACAGCCCACCTGATGTGATTACCGCAGGCTATAGAGGCTAATGGTCAGAGTCACTCGCGCGTTTTTGACTCTCTTTGCGCGCTCTCAAAGAAACTCTCAAGATAGCAAATAATGTTGATTCTGTCTGTATGAACTTTCTGAACGAGAATATTGACAAACATCAAATCCTTGTGCCTGGAGGTGCAACATATTGAGTTGTGGTTTTTTTAACAGTTGCGAAATACTTTCCCCCTTCCCCTTTTTATAGAAAGCCTAACAAATGACTTCATTCTACTTGGTGGTAGTAAGTGTGAAAATAGAGTCCAAATGCGAAGATAACTAGTGCGGGAGATAAAGTAACACTGCATTAGCCACCCTCACCTTGCCGACTTGCAAGGTGCATCTTCACGCCTCTTTTAAAGGACCACAGGGATTCTAAGAAGGGGAAGACACGTGTGCTGGCAGAGAGTTCTATTATTTGATCGCGCGACATAGAAATGTGTTGCCAAATTATGCCCTAGGAGTTGCCCTGTATAAAAAAAAATGTCTCTCCCCCCCACAGCCGTACCGGACGCGCCGTCAGCGCCAGTCCCGGACGACTGGTCGGCCAGCCACGTGGACCTGAAGTGGGAGCCGCCGCTCTCGGACGGCGGCTCGCCCGTCATCGGCTACATCGTCGAGAAGAAGGACAAGTACAGCCCGCTCTGGGAGAAGGCGGTCGAGACGCACTCGCCCACGCCCACCGCCACCGTCAACGG
The DNA here is from genome assembly GCA_963935595.1 of Schoenobius gigantellus. NCBI lineage: Eukaryota > Metazoa > Arthropoda > Insecta > Lepidoptera > Crambidae > Schoenobius > Schoenobius gigantellus. The sequence continues at coordinate 54,531,361 of OZ012542.1, read as the reverse complement.
GTACGTCCATACATACGAGTTTAATCTATCTATGTCTTATATAAATAAAAATGGATCTTCGAAATGTATGTACGCCCATAACTTTCGAACGACTGCACCAAATTGGATGATTCTTGGTTTTATGTATTCGTTATTGTTATTAGGACAAGGTTTGTGTAATATAAAAATTACAATAATTTAAACAAACATTTTGGTAATTTAGTTTAAAAAACATGGCGATACAAAGTATGCCGGGTCAGCTAGTGGAATTATAAAAGTATAAAGGTTGATTCACACAGATCAGCCGCCCAATTCTACTAATTAGTTGCAGCCGAACCGTAGCGATCGACCAATCGGAGCGCATAGACTCACTTCCGAATGTTCGATGATGATGATAATGTAGCGTTCTGATTCGTCGAAAGCGACGGTTCGGCTTCGTTTCGACTGTAACTTATTAGTAGAATGGGAGGGGCTGTAACGTAACCGTTCGGGTATAGTACCGCTACCGTGATAAATATTCTTTCATACATTCTCTATGGACGTTGCCGCACCTGTCAGTGTCCGTGACGATACAGGGCTCCTAGTGATATTCAAAGAGAATGTATGAAATAGTAATTGACAACATTTCATTTTTGCTTAGGTACCAAAATACAAATACCATTTCGAGATTTGTGCACTGTTATCACGATTAACGTTGTTAGGATATTTTTTATATAATATAATTTTAAGAAGTATTGCGAAAAAACTTCAGAGTACGAGATGTTGGGCTGAACAAGTGGGATAGGACTTTGCCTATCCTAAAAAAACTAGTTTTAAAATGCTAACATTCAAATGATAATCATGGTGCGTTACAGATAAGCACTACAAGTTTTTGATTTTATTTACGTTTTGTGTTTAGAACGTTAACATTTTTTGCCGCTCTATTTGTAACAAATGAAACGTTAGGATTAAGAACTAATTTTTCGTGCCGATTTTGGACCTACTGGTATAGGTAATACCAATATCTTAAAATTACAAATAGTACAAATCATAATCAGCTAAAACTCCTTCAAGTTGTTTTTTAATAATCTGAAAAACCTTTGAATTTCATGAAAAAAGTTGTCAAATGTCAAAGTGAGCTGTTAAAAAACTGGTATTAGTTGACCCATCTTATAGCCTTGGTATTTGATGTTTACATTTCGTGGAAAAAATGTTTACGTGAAACACGCGAAACTAGCCCGAAAAGTTAACACCAAAAGCTCATGAAACGCGTTGGTGCTAAAAATGTATAAAATGTTGCAAGTTCGTGCTTGTCTGGAACGCACCTACCATACGTCTGACGTCTGTCAAAACGCGGCAGTCGGACTTCGGCGGCGGGCGATGTTTCTGAGAATCCTGCGCTGAGCATTTTCGAACCTAGCATTCGGTTTTCGTCGGCCATCCGTCGCCGGCGGCGTGTGGATAGAGAATCCAGCACCTAGGGAAGAATCACTCATTCCATACATTTCGGTAGTGCAGTGGGCTTTGATGTTTTCTATGAAACCGCAGAGTTGATCCTATAGTGAAAGTTTTTTGCAACACTACAGCTTTTTAGAACACCTTATATTGTGTGTTTAATAGTAGATTCACATCGTGTGTTGAATGATAGAATTCCACAGATGCTTAAGGAAATCTTGTCAATTACGATAAATTATGCTGTCTGTGAATCTTGGCTCATTGCCGTTAGCAAAAATCATCCAAAATAAAATAGTCTGCCTTTGTCCAAATTTTATTATTTTTTCGAAGCAGCCTACCATTATTTAGCTAACAAGTCAATATTGTTCCCACAGGCTGATCGAAGGCAACGAGTACCAGTTCCGCGTGATCGCAATCAACAAGGCCGGCCAGAGCAAGCCCTCGGAGGCCAGCAAGAACTTCCTGGCCAAGCCGCGCTTCCTCGCGCCCAAGATCGACAGGAGACACCTGAGAGATGTCACCATCTCCGCTGGCTCTACTCTCAAGCTGGAAGCCTCTATCACCGGGGAGCCAGCGCCTGCTGTTGAATGGAGGTAAGGTTCATCTTAATATTGTCAATGAAAAATCTCTATCTGTCATATAACAAAACAACGTAGCTGAAAACGCTGTCTCTATCTACTCTTATTAATACAAGAGAAACTTGCTTGACAAAAGTTTGAACCTAAGCTAAATTTATACTACGTTTTGCAATAAGATCTTATTATTATCATTGTTCTCGCAAATGAACGATATATAAATATGATTTTTAATTATGGTAAGATATCGGTAATTACCCGAGGATTGATCAAAGATACACCATTCCTGACTTGTGTTGTGTAGTATCAGTAAATAACATCGTTTATCTACAGGCAAATAAGATCTGCACAGAGAGATCGTCTATGTGAAGTTCCGATCATATTGAGAATGAATAATTGATATCGATAATTACTATACGAGTAAGTTGAGCATACGTTTAGTATCAGAACTTTATTAAACTAAACGATACCCTTGTTAATTACATGAGGAGATTAATAATTTTCCCGCATTCAGCTAATGACTATTAACGCGACGACAAATGCGTAAACACGAACTTGCTGTGCACGCAGATACCAGAACATGCCACTGCGACCATCGAAGGCGGTGACCATAGACAATCCGGACTACTTCACGAAGTTGGTAGTCCGTCCGGTGCGACGCGACGATTCCGGGGAGTACACTGTCACTGCCGTCAACTCTAGCGGCAAGGATGTTGTGACAATCAACGTAGTGGTCACTGACAAACCGGCGAAGCCCGAAGGACCCTTGCAGGTAGATATTTACATGCGACATACTACAGGGTGACATCGCGAATAATCGACAATTTTTATGTGAGTTCTTATTGCTTTTACAAGTTCCCCTTAAAGTTTGTCGAATGATTTCAATTTCACTCTGTAGATTAATGCAAATATGATCGATTTTTGTGACAAACTCAGGAAGGTCGTTTTTACCTGTATAGTCTATCATGATGTTATCCCTCCAGATCTCGGATGTCCACAAAGAAGGTGCCACGCTTAAGTGGAAGCGTCCCAAGGACGACGGCGGCACCCCCATCGAGTACTACCAAGTGGACAAGCTGGACACAGAGACTGGATGCTGGGTGCCCTGTGCCAGATCTGAAGAGCCCAGTGAGTATTTTGTTATAGCGTAATGTATGGGAAATTGTGCGGTCCATAATTTTATTATACTATCATTCGTGTTAAATATTGTTGCTTTCGACGAATTCCTAAAGTAAAGCCCCGTGAATCGATAAATACTATTGGATTAGTAATAATAATTAGCAAGCGCTGTGGACTTGGTTGCTTAGGAATCTTCCAAGTATCCTATAACTATTTTAATTGCTAAAAGATGCTTGAATTGATAGTTATTATTCAGACGTTGAATTAGTCCATATTTTCTTCTATTCAGCTCTACACTGGTGAGACTCAAGAATGAAGAAATTATATCCTGTCCTACTCGCAAATTTTACCACTTTAGTGACACTTGACATTGCTATATTTTTGTTGCAGAGTGTGATGTCACCGGTTTGACTCCCGGCAAGGAGTACAAGTTCCGCGTGTCCGCCGTCAACTCGGAGGGAGAGTCTGAACCGCTCACCTCCGAAGAGAGCATTATCGCCAAGAATCCCTTCGATGAACCTGGTTAGTGATGTCGAATAAATTTTTATTGCTCAATTCTGATTATTGTAAATAATAATCTAGTCAACGAACATCCCTTTGACAATGGCAGTATAGTTCGTACATAAATGAACGTAAGAGCAAGCGTGAGAAGTACAGCTTCGAAATAAGGACACTTCAAACTGGCGCATAGGTATTTTTTCATGTTCTGTGCGAGTCGAAAGTTGTTGTCTGGTACACTAATTTGCTGTTTGATTAAAAGTGTCGCGATAAATCGTTCTGTGTATGGTGAAGACATCATTCAATAGCTTCTAAACAGGAGGTACAAATGTGGGAAAATATATGTAAAATTTGGGGAAGTAAAATAAGTAGTTGAGAAAAAAACAGCCCGCTAGATTTTCATACCACTGCACCTACAGCATCTAATCGACTCTAAATCTGACCCCCTAGACAAATGTCACACGCTAACTTTTCCGCAGTCGTTCCTCAGAAAAAATGTACGGAGATGACATTAGCTGCGGAAAAAATAGCGTGAGGTTGTCGTAAACTAATGTCATTTCCATACATGTTTAGCGTGTGGCATTTGTCTCTGGCCTCTGTAAAGTACGTTTGGTTCGTGACAAGTAAGAGAATATAATTTCTGCCTACACTCCTCTTAGAAAAATAATAATTTCAACTAAAATTATTTCTTAGGCGCTCCCGGCACCCCAAGCGTCACTGACTGGGACAAAGACCACGTGGACCTCAAATGGAGTCCGCCCCGCACGGACGGAGGCGCTCCCCTCACGGGATACGTGGTGGAGAAGAAGGACAAGTTCGGAAACTGGGAGAAGGCGCTAGAGGTGCCCGCAGACCAGACCACGTGCACTGTGCCGGACCTGATCGAGGGACAGACCTACGAGTTCAGGTTGGTTCCACAACTTCCGTCATTTGCGTAATGTTTATTTTATTTTTGTTTTATTGTAATTTCTGCTGTGTTGTGGTCTGCTGGAAAAAAATCTTTAGAAATAAGCAGCACCTTTGTACTTTTTGATCTTTGTTTTTTTTTTGTCCTGTTATTTTTGTGTTGTTAGATAAATCCTTACTAATATTATAAATGCGAAAGTAACACTGTCTGTCTGTGTGTTACGCTGTCACGCCTAATTAAACTACTGAACCGATTTAGATGAAATTTTTTATGGAGATAGTTTAAGTTGTAGGGAAGAAGGGTAAAGAATAGTTTTTATCCCCGAAATCATTTCTTGAGGGTGTAAAAAGGGGGGTCTGGGGGAAATTTGTAAAGGGAATCAATATAAAGGACTTCCACACGGACGAAGTCGCGGGCAAAAGCTAGTTATAAATCTATACTAATATTATAAAGAGGAAGAGGAAGATTTGATTGTTTGTTTGTATTGAATAGACTTCAAAACTACTGAACCGATTTTGATGAAAGTTGGTATAGGGATAGTTCGAGACCAGGGGAAGGACATAGGGTAATTAAAAAAAAAAATAAGGCGGGCGAAGTCGCGAGCGCAAAGCTATAGTAAATAATAACCCCGTGTGCCGGCAGAGTACGCGCCGTGAACAAGGCCGGTCCGGGCGAGCCCAGCGACAGCACGCACCCCATCGTGGCCAAGCCCAGGAACCTGGCGCCCAAGATCGACCGCACCAACCTCGTCGACATCAAGATCAAGGTCGGACAGAAGTTCGGCTTCGACGTCAAGGTGAGACCAAGCTGCTTGTTATTTTTCGCTGTTCCTTTGTCAGATGACGTAGCTATACAAGGTGTGATCATCAAGTGTACCCATGCGCTTACAACGAGCTGTGAAAAATCTTCAAACAAAATTATGTTACCCAATGAGTAAAACCACACTTATAACTGTTTAATTTTTTTTTTCCTATATTCTTTCACCTTATTTTTATATTTTTTGTGTTATTACGATGACATTATAAAAATATTTCTTGTAAACTGTTTTCTAATATGAGCAGTCTCCAAAGGATAAAAAAGTAATTGATTAAATAAAGATGAATGTAACCAACTGCAATCTAGATTGAACATATAATTCTTTTTTAAATTTATATTATCAAATGTCTTTTGGTAATTTGACATATTATAAACGAATTCTTTTTTATCTGATGTTTCACGTACATTAGTTGATGTTCCCCATATGAGAACTAGAAATATACAAAAGTTGAATATTAAACATCTCTATGTAATGTATAAGGGCGTCGCTCAAATGCAGTCCGACCTCATTTGATCTAACCATAGGTAACTTACCATCAGTGAGAGTTATCGGACGGCCAAGAGCTTCCCTGCTGACAAAAATTTTTACTTGTTGGTGCGGCAAACGTGCACGCAGACACGACTAACGATCTTATTACTCAAAAATGTCACAGGTGACAGGTGAACCGATGCCGGAGACTCGGTGGTACCTCGCCAAGAAGGAGGTGAAGTCCGGCGGCGAGATGAAGGTGCAGCACTCGGACTACAACACGAAGCTGAACTGCAAGGCGGCCACCAGGGCCGACAGCGGCCGCTACACCGTCACCGCGGAGAACTGCAACGGCAAGGATGTGGCCGAGGTGGAGGTCATAGTTCTGAGTGTGCCCAGTCCGCCTGGAGGACCTCTCAAGGTGAGAATTTTATTACGACTTGATATTTTTAAGTTTTTTTTTCTTAGTCGACATAATATTTTGTTGGACTTCATTGATAAAAATATTTTCGGAAAGTTCACTGCTTGCCCTTAGAATATTTAGCCTATGGAGATGGTGCGCAACAAATCGCAGTATACATTTCGCGGGAGGCGACACGCATGGCGTGGCACACTACGAAAATCTAGCATTCAATTAAAGATACGCACACAATGAAAATACTATCTCGCAATAAAGAACGAACACACACACATCGACAAATTAACTTGTATCTACGCAATCGCCCGCAAATCATGCCCGTGTACTGTGTTGAGCTACCAACGTACCATAGTATTTTTCTATAGTGACGACATAAAAATTACTTCGAAATTGTACTTAAATAAAACACGTCAATGTATATTTTATACTTACATGTGATAGGAAACGCCTTAGTCTTGAAGATTTGAGTTACTGGATCGTATTTTGCAAGAAGAAACTGCACAATAGGCTAGATGACAAATTTTTTTTTGCTTTAATAGAAGCTCATTCATATAATTAACAGAAAGAAAAAAACGGTTTTCGAATAACTATAAAAACAACCAAGATATAAGGTATTAAAGATTTTTCTCCATCTCTTTCTAGCAGAACGGCAATTTACAAGGAGTTTATATGGCCGTACTCAACAATGACGTCATGGTTGATGTCGGATCTCTCTGTCTAATCGCCTTCAAATTAACAACTTAAAATGCTTGTATCTAATGTATTTCTAAGCCGATTTTAATTCTGATTTTACAGGACTGCATCTTTTTCCACGGTATTTTAATATTTAATGACGAGACGTAAAAATTAGATTTCAGTCATCATCCCAATTGACAATTTTTTACGACTTCTTACTTGCGATACGAAACGACACCAAATGGCAGCGGCCGCGCGGCAACTAGTTTTATATAACGAGTATGGTCATGGCCAACGTATTTTGGTAGAGGGCTTTGGCCAGCCTTCCCATCTCCAGGTTAAATGCTCTAAGCTGCTTGTTACGCTATAAACCGCTTATTCTCTAAAGTGTATTCTAATGCATGACATGAAATTAAATACTACAACTAAGTCAATAGATTTTTTGCCATTCTTATCTCTGGAAAATCACAAAAGACACAAGCATTAGTCAGCTGTTAGGGGACAAAGGGCAATGCGTATGTCAAAAACAGATTGTATTTGTTTTATTTAATTTAAGAGTTTCTTTTTATTGAGTCAAGGAAATTATGTTGTTTGTGCATGTCGAAATCGTTCACTCACTCACTCATTAATTACAAATCAAATTGATACCAATACATTGTCGAATAGGTGTCGGATGTCCACGCGAACGGCGCGAAACTATCTTGGAACCCACCAGCCGACGATGGTGGACAGCCCATAGAGAAGTACGTGGTGGAGCGAATGGACGAGGCCACCGGAAGATGGGTGACCGCCGGCGAGACCGACGGCCCTCAGACAAGCCTCGCCGTCGATGGCCTGCAACCAAATCACAAATACAAGTTCAGGGTGCGCGCTGTCAACAGGTACGACTGATTTTTTTTATAAAACACCTAGAGAGGATTTCTGAGGGGTGTAAGGGATTCAGTGTAATATCAGATGGTTTCAACTTACTTGCGGTGCCTAGGCCAACGAGGTGGAAGATGGCCCTCATACCATTAAATTAAGGGAGCCTATGCCCCGCACCTCCCCAAAAAGTCGGTTTCTTGCCTTTTTAATTACAACAGGACACTTTTGTCTTTCATCAGCTGTATGATTAGATAGGATAATGTCAGCTAGCCAGGCGGAATGAGTGATTCTTGCTTCATTTTATAAAAATCTAATTTTAGTCTAGACCAGAAAAACATTACGATTTATCTTAAAATAATCTTAATTCACAGACAAGGCAAGTCCGAACCGCTGACGACACCGCACTCGACCGAGGCCAAGAATCCGTTCGACGTTGCCGGCAAACCCGGCACGCCTAAGATCAAGGACTTCGACCGCGACTTCGTGGAGTTGGAATGGACCAGGCCTGAGAAGGATGGCGGCGCACCCATCACTGGATACGTCATCGAGAAGAAAGACCGTTTCTCACCCGATTGGGAGGAGTGTGCTCAGGTTTGTGTATTATTTTTTAAAGATCACCAAAACATAAAATAACAAGAAGAGTCAATGATTAAAATATGGATACCTTGGATTATCATTATTAATAATCGTAATTTATCCGCAGATCGAAGGCGACGTCACGACTGGAAAAGTACCGGACCTGATCGAAGGCAACACGTACGAGTTCAGAGTCCGTGCCGTGAACAAGGCCGGCAAGGGTGAACCCAGCGATGGCACTGCCCCGCACCTCGCCCGCCCCAAGAACCTGCCGCCTAAGATCGATCGCAACTTCATGTTCGATATCAAGGTCAAGGTCGGACAGAACTTCGACCTTGATGTCCCGGTCATCGGCGAACCGACACCCACCAAGGAGTGGCAACACGGTGATAACCTCGTCATCAACACCGACAGGATCAAAATCACAAACGACGCCCACTCCACGAAGTTCAGGGTGATAGACGCTAAGCGAGCCGACTCCGGCAGCTACACTCTCAAAGCGAAGAACATTAATGGAACTGACACGGCCACCGTCAAGGTCCTCGTCCTCGACGTGCCCCTTCCGCCGGAAGGCCCGCTCAGGGCCGACGATATCACGAAATCTGGCTGCACTCTGCGCTGGAGACCACCGAAGGATGACGGAGGCAGTGAGATCTCTCACTACGTCGTCGAGAAGATGGACCAGGAGAACATGCGGTGGATCCCAGCTGGTGATGTCCAAGCTTGCAGTATCAGGATCGATCATCTCATTGAAGGTCACGACTATAACTTCCGCGTCCGCGCAGTCAATAAGCAAGGAGAATCTCAGCCGCTCACTGGACACGAACCAGTCACGGCGAAAGATCCCTACGGAACCCCAGACAAACCCGGAACTCCGGTTGTCAAGGATTGGGACAAGGATCACATGGACCTGGAATGGGTTCCGCCGAAGAAGGATGGCGGATCACCTATCACAGGATACATTATCGAAGCCAAGAAGAAATATGGACCATGGGAGGTCGCGGCCACTGTACCAGGAAACCAGACCAAAGGAACCGTCTCCGGTCTGCAAGAAGGCGAGGAGTATGAGTTCAGGGTTATCGCTGTCAACAAAGCAGGAAACGGTGAACCCAGTGATGCTTCCACTCCTCAAATCGCCAAAGCTCGATTCTGTGCACCACACTTTGACAAAATGCTTCTCGCTGACAAAACTGTCAAGGCAGGTCAAAGAATACAGTACGAGATTCCTATTGAGGCGTCACCGAAACCAACAGTCGAATGGCAGATCAACGGAAAGGTGGTACATCCATCAGATCGCATTGACGTCCAGGTATTGCACAACAGGGTGATACTAGACATTCCATTCTCCGTACGGTCAGACGGAGGCGTTTACAAACTCACCTTGAAGAACGATCTTGGCGTTTGTTCTGCATCTGCACAAGTTACAGTATTAGACAAACCATCGAGGCCCGAGAAGCCTCTCGTTGTCTCTGATGTCACCAAAGAATCCTGTTCATTGTCTTGGAAGGTGCCCCTGGATGATGGTGGTTCCCCGATTCTTCATTACGTTATCGAGAAGATGGATCTGTCCCGTGGAACTTGGTCCGACACTGGCATGAGCACATTCTTATCTCATACAGTAACTAGACTGATCCACATGAAAGAATACCTGTTTAGGGTTAGCGCTGTGAATGCGATTGGTCAATCAGAGCCATTAGAGCTCGACAGGGCTATTGTTGCGAAGAACGAGTTCGATGAGCCTTCAGCTCCTGGCAAACCAGAAGCCACTGATTGGGGCAAAGATCACGTGGACCTGCAATGGGCCGCGCCGAAATCGGACGGCGGATCTCCTATCACAGGATATATCATACAAAAGAAAGAAAAGGGAAGCCCGTATTGGGTGAATGCTGTTCACGTGCCTCCTAGCAAAACTAGAGCCACAGTGCCGGACCTAACTGAAGGTCAAGATTACGAGTTCCGTGTTATCGCGGTCAACCAGGCTGGACAGTCTGAACCCAGCGAACCTTCAGACATTATCACTGCCAAGGATAGATTTGTGGCGCCGAAGATTATTACGCCACTCAAAGAGGTTCGCATTAAAGCAGGTCTTATCTTCCACATGGATGTGGACTTTATTGGAGAACCCATTCCTGAAGTTACCTGGACTTGTAACGGCAAGCCAGTTGTTGCAAATGAGAGGACTACTGTCACATCAGTCGGCCATCACACCATTGTTCACACTGTCAACTGCAAGCGATCTGATGCTGGCACGTACAATCTTAAATTAAAGAACGATTCCGGCATCGATGACGGCAGCTTTGAACTTATTGTACTAGATGTGCCTGGACCGCCGCAGCCTCTATTTGAATATGAGGAGATCACAGCCCAGTCTGTTACATTGTCATGGAAACCACCTAAAGATAACGGTGGCAGTGAGTTAACCGCATACGTTATTGAGAAGAGGGATCTGACACACGGAGGTGGCTGGGTGCCTGCTGTTACTTACATCAACCCTAAGTACAACCATGCCACTGTACCTCGATTGACTGAAGGTACTAAGTACGAATTCAGAGTGTTCGCTGAAAACTTACAAGGACGTTCCGCTCCTCTGGTCACAGATAGGGCAATAGTCGCTAAGAACCAATACACTGTTCCCGGAAAACCAGGTAAACCCGAACTTGTCTCTGCTGACAAAGATCACATTAAGATCAAGTGGTCTTCGCCCATCTCTAATGGAGGATCAAACATTATTGGATACGACATTGAAAGGCGAGACAAGGCTACTGGCCGCTGGATAAAACTTAACAAAGATCCTGTAAGATTTAACGAGTATGAAGACGATAGGGTACAGGAAGGCCACCAATATGAGTACAGGGTATCTGCGGTTAACGCCGCTGGACCTGGACAGCCATCAGACCCATCCAATGTATTCATTGCCAAACCAATGAAGGAGAAGCCTAAACTGTGGCTCGACCATCTCATTGGACGCAAGATCAAGGTTAGAGCTGGTGAACCAATCAACATTAACATTCCAATTAGTGGTGCTCCTACGCCACAAATCTCTTGGACGAAGGGATCCGTTCCGTTAATTCCTTCCCACAGACTCTCAGCAGAAACAAAGAACGACGAAACCAAACTCAGCATTGAAAAGTCCACTAGAGATGATGCAGGAAAATACACTATCACGGCATCGAACGAACATGGAAAAGATTCTGCTGATATTGAAGTTATAGTTGTAGATAAACCTGGTGTGCCTAGAGGACCTCTGGTCTGTACTCCTGTTACTCACGATTGTATTAGCCTCACATGGCATCCACCTTCTGATGATGGTGGCAGTGAAATTACGGGATATGTTGTTGAAGTCGCCGAATTCGGAGTCAACGACTGGCGAACAGTGGCCGGCTTCTGTCCAAAATGCTCATTCAGCGTTAAAAATCTTACTGAAGGCAAGAAATACATATTCAGAGTACGCGCTGAGAACCTTTATGGTGTTTCTGACCCCCTTGAAAGCAAACCAATTGTGGCCAAATCACCGTTCGATCCTCCAGATGCACCTGAAACGCCGAAGATTACTGGATACAGTTCTTCAAGCTGCTCTCTGGAATGGGAGCCACCTGCAAACTGTGGAGGCAAACCTATTACTGGATACTACGTCGAGAAACGCGAACGCGGTGGTGACTGGGTTAAGGTCAACAATTACCCAACACCTAATACTTGCTACACTGTCTCGGATCTTCGCGAAGGCAATAAATATGAATTCAGAGTCATCGCTGTCAATGAAGCTGGACCCGGCAAACCCAGCAAGCCTACCGAGCCCATTACTGCTCAAACACAGAGGCTTAAACCTAGCCCGCCCGAAGCACCTAAACCTGACAGGATTACTAAAGACTCTGTTACTTTATCTTGGAGACCACCTAAAAGTGATGGTGGTGCTAAGATCAAGGGCTATATCGTCCAACAGAAGGGCAAGGGCGACAAAGACTGGAAGGATGTCAATGACGTTCCAGTGCCGAGTTTGGTGCACACTGTACCTAAACTTAAGGAAGGCGAAGAATACCAGTTCAGGGTTATTGCCGTCAACGATGTTGGCAGGTCCGATCCGAGCAAACCCACCTCAGATATTACCATCGCTGAACAACCGAATAAACCATGCATGGACCTCGGCGGAGTCAGAGATATCACAGTCCGCGCGGGAGAAGACTTCTCAATTCACGTGCCATACACTGGCTTCCCGCAACCGACCGCCTCGTGGTTTGCCGACGATAACCTCATCGATGTCGATGGCGACTCTAGAATATTCCAGAAGATCACTCCCGAATCGGCCTCACTGGTCGTCAAGAATGCCAAGAGGTCTGACGGAGGACAGTACCGCTTACAATTACGCAATCCCTCAGGATATGACACGGCCACAATCAACGTCAGGGTATTGGACAGACCTGGAAAACCAGAGAACTTGCGCGCAGACGAATTCGAAGGCGAAGCACTTACTCTTTACTGGAACCCGCCGAAAGACAATGGAGGCGCGGACATCACCAATTACGTGGTCGAGAAACGCGAAGCGCGTACTCCGAACTGGACCAAGGTGTCCGGATACGTCACCACTCCGTTCTTGCGGGTGAAGAACTTGAATGTCGGTAGAGATTACGAATTCAGAGTCATGGCCGAGAATCAATACGGACAGTCTGATCCCGCGCAGACCACGGAGCCGATTAAGGCGAGACATCCGTTCGATCCTCCGGGTGCGCCTGGAGCGCCTCGATCTGTCGAAACCACAGAATCGTCTATCACGATCACTTGGACCAAGCCACGTCACGACGGCGGCTCGCCAATCACAGGTTACGTGGTCGAAAAGAGATTGATCACAGAGGACAAGTGGACTAAAGCCTCGCACGCTCACATTCCAGACACAACTTACAAAGTGACGGGGTTGATTGAGAACCACGAGTATGAGTTCCGAGTGGCGGCCGTCAACGCGGCAGGCCAGGGCCCGTGGTCGCAGAGCTCTGACGCCATCAGGGCCAGCGCGCCACCCAACTCGCCTAAGATCACCAGCGATCTAAGCCTCAGAGACATCACTGTCATTGCCGGCGAGGAGATCAAAATCACTGTGCCGTTCACTGGAAACCCAAGACCTAAGGTAAGATGACATTAAGTATAATTTAACCGTTAACTTATAATTATTATTGCTTTCCACTTAAAATCAGCAACGTATTTAATATTAAATCTTACATGAAATACCCCATTATATGTTTAAACAACCATTTTAAAAAGGATAAAATTACGGTATAATGTGCAGTTAACGAATAAAGACTTCGTTAGTTTTATAGTTTTCAATTAAATCAGACCAGTAAGCATATTGCTAAAAAACTTCTGCCATAAAAGTTCAAAAGTGAAGGAAATGGGTCCCAAATTAAATATCGTGACAATAATCAATAATAATAATCAGCAAACAATAATCAATATTCGGGTTGTAAAGAACTTCTTTGTTGTTGTTTTTTTGCAATTACATTCTTTCCAAGCTAAACAATATCAATGTGTTTCCTTTGTGCAGGTGTCTTGGATGATAAACAACGAGGAGGTGTTCCCGGACAACCGCATCCGCTTTGTGACTTCCGATATCGACACTGTATTCTACAACTCCAGCGCCAAGAGGTCCGACACTGGATCCTACACCATTCAGCTGACAAACAGCGAGGGATCTGACAGCGCAACTTGCAGGGTGAGTTAATAACTGTTTGTTTACACTTCTTTGTCAGTCTTACAATAGATGCAAAGTGTTTAATTTTACCATCCTTTCATAATATGGTGATGGATAACACAATATTCTATCACTTCTTTTTTCCCAGCGATATTTTAAAGGTCAACTAAAATAGTGTAACGTAATGTGACTCGTAATTAAGAGGAACCTCTTATGTTTGAAGGGAGCCAACTGTCTATGCGAGCCAACGCTTTTTTCCTAAATTCTGGTTCTGTTTATGATGACGTAAAGTAATAGAACGGTTTTTGTCATTATGTTTTAGCAAAAGACCCTAAATTCTAGTTTGGCTTGTATGAAGTATTTTTGCTTCACAGAATGTCGTTTTTCGTTGAAAATTTACATTTTCTGGGCAAGAATGATCATTGTTTCGTTGTCAGGTGCTGGTAGTAGACCGGCCATCGCCACCCGTGGGTCCACTGGACGCGTCAGACATCACGCCCGACACGTGCACATTGAGCTGGCGACCGCCTCTTGATGACGGCGGCTCACCTATCACGAACTACGTTGTCGAGAAAATGGAGTCCACTGGTGTAAGTGTCTTAATTGTTTTTATATCGCTCTGCATATTAGGGCGACTTTTTGTCGATAGTATTTTGAATGTATTCGAAAATTATGAATACTTGTCTAATAAATATGATATTGAAGCCAGCAATGCATCATACACGCGTGCAATCATCATTGAAGTTTAATTAAAAACATTTGGCATTTAGTGATAGAAATCCTACGCTATCTAATTTTAAACCAGACTCCTTTTCAAATATCTATACAAAAAATATTGCATCCAGGATTGCCAAACCCCCAAATGGTTTCGTTATTTTCATACGACGATTTTTTTGAAATTCTGTCAGTTGTACCTTACGACTGTCTGAGAAAAAATAGATGTTTTCAGTCATTTCACAGTCCTTATTTATTGATTGTTCATTGCAGATATGGACAAAAACATCGTCGTTCGTCCGCAACTGCCACTACAACGTTATGGGCTTGGAGCCAAACAAGAAGTACACGTTCAGAGTGCGCGCCGAGAACCAATATGGCGTCTCGGAGCCTCTAACAATGGTCGATTACATCACAGCGAAGGTGAGGAGCTATTGAAATTGAAATCTTAAGTTTGCTATTTTGAATCGTACATTGAGTTATTTTTATGGTGACTTTGTGTTAATTTGAGTTTTGAATAAATTTTGCATTAGAATCCCGAGACCAGTAAATGTATCAATTAAATATCGTTATAATTCGCCATAGTCAAAAGAAAAAAAGAAAGTGCAAATCAAACAATAATCAATACATTATTTTGCCTGAAGTATTAACTCATAAAATACAATGAAATTGTTAATATAAATAGTCGACGAATTGATAACGACAGGAGACGCATTTTTGATACAATATAATTAAAATTCGAAATTGTAAGATTCGATTATGAATTTCCAAATTCACTATTTTTTAAAATCCCCACTCGTTTTTGATTTCTACTAGAAGGATATACGCAACTTGTATATATGTTCCGTTGTACGTGATATTCATTCATTCCGTTTTTTTACATTATATATCCGGCGGTTTTTAAAATTAATGTGGTTGTTATTGTTTCTGCGTTAAATGGAATCTAATATAGAATTTGTTTTCAATGACAACAATAAATCGCGTGATTAGAAAATCTTTTAAATCGGGACCATTAGAAAATAATTTCGCACACGATTTATGTATTCATGTTCGAATTCAAGATTCACTTCTAATGATTCAAAAATGCCTCGCTTGCCCTCGTGTCTTGTGCGGAATATGAGAGTCGAATCCTTGCCCGCAGTTCCCGTTTACGATCCCGGACCCGCCGGGAACGCCCCGCGTCACGGACTGGGACGGGTCCACCGCCACCGTGGTGTGGGACCGGCCGCGGTCGGATGGCGGCGCGCGCATCCAGGGATACAAGGTGGAGTTCCGGGACGTCGCCGACGGCGTATGGAACGTCGCCGACTACCTCGTCAAGGACTGCAACTATCAGGTAACGCGGGAAGCTTTAATTCTCCTTTTTGCTGTACATGAGTGCTAAAAGTGTTTTTCTGTTGAGCTCTATAATGACTATATTCGCACGCAAAAAGAGACTATAATGTTTTACGATTGCGGTCTTCGGATTATTCTTTAGTTTTTTTTTCATTGTCCTATACTGTTAACCGCATATGGCCTATATAGTGTCATCTTGATTATTTTACTCTCCAGTCCGAGTCTTCGCCAAAGTGATAAATGTTACACTGTATCTCTGTGTAAAAAGGGCTGTCCAACTCAAGTTATTATATTTATTCATTAGCATTAAAACAGACTTGTATCTCTAATTTAGCCACGCTGCAAGCGTAGATTGATAGATGTGCTATCTATCAATCTAAGCTTGCAACGTGGCTAGATTAGATATACAAGTCATAATTTGCTTACATTACAAATAATTGTAAGTTGTAAGAAGGGAAATGATCATTTCCCTTCTTACGTTTCGATATCATATCTATCTATGGATTTGTAGATAGAATTTTGACATATTTTGTATGGAGCTAATGTCAAATGCCAAAATCGCTAGTAACCAAATCCACAGATAGATATAATATTGAAATCGGCTATTTAATCGAGGTACGAAGTTTGATAAATTAAGCCGGCGATATCGCCCGCATAGACACGCACATCGACGAGCGCTCGTTCGTTCGGTCCGCAGGCGTACAACCTGGAGCCGGGGCACGAGTACGAGTTCCGCGTGCGCGCGCAGAACGCGGCCGGGCTCAGCAAGTACTCGGGCACGTCGCAGCGGTTCCGCGTGCGGCCGCGCTGCGGGCCGCCGCTGCCGCCGCGCGCGCCGCGCGTGCTGCGCGTCGGACGCAACTACGTCGACCTCAGCTGGGACCCGCCCGCCAGCGACGGGGGTGAGTAGGACGCGGCGGCACGACCGCGACATGATAGCGACCCGATCACGATCCGATTGCGATCCGATCGGCGATCCAATTTACTGATTGCGGTCGCTGACTAGAACTGAAAGACTCAGTTGCACAAGGAGAGTTTCTCGCACGCGAGCGGCGATTTCTTCTAGGCAGTAATATTCTCGCTCAGTGTAAACATACTATACGAGTTTTGCCTCTCGAATAGAATTATTGCTACATAAACCCTCCTAGGCCGCGAGCCTTTGTCGCTTGATTAATTCGAGTTTTTGCCAAAATGTAAACAACTGCAGGCGATAATAGAATGGCGAGTTTTGCTATGCGATAATCGCATACAATTTTTCGCCGCTCGCGTGCGAGAAACTCTCCTTGTGTAACTGTCTTCATTTTGAAAAAAAAAACTTCATATTCACAATGCTACGGCTCCACCTGCATCGTAAGGCGAATTTTGACATCAAACATTATGTGGCTCGGCGTGTTTTTTGCTATGCCATATTGTTAGTGGCGTTAGATCTTAATAGCTTTTGTAATAAACTTTGCAGGTGTAAACATTTTTTAACGCGTTCAATATCGTGTATTACGACGCAGGTGTTAACAATTAACATAACCGCACATGAAGCCTACAGAATAAGTACTCATACGATCACGACCCCACTTCGATACTTAATATGTATAACGTAGTAGTTAGCTAATGTTTTGAGTAAGAAGTTATCATTATTGTTACAATTTATTTAGAAAGGTTCTTATAATAAACATTATAACAACAATTTATTAATAAATAAATTATATTATTGGCGTGCTAATAATCCTGATCGGATTAATTGGAAATTTCAAGAACAATTCCTACAGGTTCAAATCGCATAAAGTAAAATGTAACATCAATATAGATCTGTTTTCTTAAATTTAACTTTAAGATACTTTAAACATAACCATTACATTTGTATTCATTTATTACGGTAAAATAAAAAAATGAGTTTAACTTCTTCGTGAACCTTAACTTAGAACGTGCACCAACTTTCCGAGTTACCTAGGCAAATAAAAATGCACCGCCATGTAATCTCTGCTAACCCAATGGCTGAAAATGCCATACGGTATTAGGTCCGCCATTTGTACATTATTTTAACTGAGCAAAAAAGATTAAATTAATAAAAATCCTATGTTGTATTCACAAAATGTAACAAAAATCGAGTAACCTAAATGAATTTACGTAACAATAAATTCCGTATCTTCTACCAGGCTCTCGCGTAACCGGCTACATAATCGAGAAGAAGGACGCCGGCGGCTCTGTGTGGGTCAAGTGCAACGACTACAACGTGCAGGACACCACGTTCACAGTTCTCAACCTCGGCGAGAAGCAGGACTACGAGTTCCGCATCATCGCGGTCAACGCTGCGGGTACGTTCGTAAAACTCATCAATACTGCACTTGTGAGCGGTGCACTTAAGGACCCTGTAATGTAAACAATCAAACATGTTTGTCAAATTTACGTGTTTGACAAACTTGTTTGTTCGCGTAGGGCTGTGTTTGACGCGTTTGACAAACGAACTACGTGTTTGATCTGGATTGACGTCGTGTTTGATGAAAACGTGAAGTTTGTCAAGCAAGTTTGACAAACATGTTTGATCGTTTACAGGGCTCCCTAGGTAACTGCTTGCTAACGGGCAAGCAGTTACCTAGGGAGCCCTGCCAATCACTGACTCACATGCATACAGTTTCACTGAATCACATATTATGCTATTTACCTGTTCCTACGCTAAATATCTGATACTACCTTGATGAACGTGAAGATGGTGATGATTGGATCACGTGACATATGGGGTATTTAACAACAATGAAAGGGTATCGGGGAGCATCTTGGGAATTAAATAAAGAAGGTAGAAATAATGTACCGGTTAGACACGTACGACTACACGTTAGAAGCTTTTAGCTGAGATGGGACCGTTCGGCCCTTTTTTTATCATAGTTTTTTTTTTGTTAAATATTTCGCTTTTTTATTGACCAAATAAAAAGTTTCTTTCTTTCTTTACGTGCCTAACCGGTACATAATCACACAATACTTCCTAACTTGAACATTAATCAGTCACAAAAAATTACCAAACATGATTATATTTTGGTCGTTTATAAATTGTATTTGTAGTGCCTATAAAGTCAGTTCGCTCCCTAGGCAAATCGGAACCGTCCACGTGCACGACACCAGTGCGTACCGGCGAAGAAATCGGCGGCACGAAGCCGGAATGGATAAAACCGGTGCCGCCTCACATGGCGGCTCCTTTAGGCCGGCCCTTCACGATCGAGTGTTCCGCCACCGGCAACCCCGTGCCGATCGGCAGGTGGATGAAGAACGGCAGGGAGGTGGTCTTGGGCACCAGGTGAGAATGTCCAGGGTTTCGTATCAACGAAGGATAATAGACTATAACCAAACCAAACACAAATTTTGTCGATGCTAATTAACCTAGATCACAGAATATATAATATTACTCCATACAGAACGGCCACTCACCTCCCCGCACTCATTTCAAATACCTCACCCCACCCCGCACTTCGTTGTAGACATCACTGACACATAAACACAGATAACAGAGATAGCGCTATGCGGGTAAAAGAGAGAACAGACGCGGCACTTCTCACGTCATTTCAATTGATAATCACGCACCCCCAGATGACCCTACTAGATTCCACGCGCACATTTGCGCGTGTACAAACGTCATTTGCTTAATTAATAGATAATTGATTTGCGAACGTTGTAGATATAAATAGCACTGTCAAAGTCAATGGAAACTGCCTTGTACGTAAACTCGTGCCAATACATAACATGCACGCTCCAAAAAACACACACGTATACAAACGTGCGCACACAAACATGTATGTATGTGACATACACACAAACGTACATTCTCCCAAATATACACAAATTAATTATTTTTGCTTTACTCTCGGCTAAAATCAATTTTAGCACACCAAGTCAAATATGTATTATGTACATTTTTCTTGGATTTGGCTGTCAATGGACTAAATACAACGAAAAAGTTAATTAATGTCTTACATAATTTCTAATTTGATTAAAGAAATAAGCCACCTTACATGATCGAAAACAACCAATATTGTCGTTGTTTTCGTATTACTTTTAATTTAGTAATCGAGCTTTATATATTATACAATACAATACAATCTGTGTCGGCTAGATTCATCGCGGAGTCCCGCGATGGCGTGATGAAGCTGAATATCCTCGAGGCGAAGGACGACGATGAAGGCGACTACACCTGCGAGGCGGCCAACAACATTGGCTTCATATACAGCACTGGACATCTCAAGATCGGAAGTCAGTACCCATACATACCTACCTCGATAATTTTGAGAATGATCGTCGATAAATTATCTATGGTTAAAAACTCAGAGTCGCACCTAGAGAATATTTTCACTATCCAGACTGTTAGGCAATTGAAATAATCTGTGGTCTATTATCTATGATCCAACATTGGTTAAAAGTATCGCTATATCTACGTGGTGTCTCATGTATTGTCTCAAACGATTAAACACAAGGTCAAGTAATTGTTCCCTATTCATTCATGGTGATTACTTCGATTGGTGTAATTTGAAAATTAAAATCTTTTAACACCTACTTTTGTCACGAAGATTCCCCTGATTCATACTAAATTGTCACTTCCAGGCCCACCGCGCATCACTCGCATGCCGGGAGACATGCACCTCCCAGAACACGATAACACCAAGATCAAGATCCTGTATACTGGCGACCAGCCAGTAGACGTCACCCTTACGAAGGACGGCCACAAGGTTTCCGAGTCTCCGCGGCTCAAGTTCACCGTGTTCGACGATTATATGCTCATCTTCATCAAAGACATCAGCAAAGATGACATGGGTGAGATTTACGATGCGATTTTACGAAATATTGCATTTTGATAACTACTGGTTACCGAATTATTTTGTAGTATTATTGATAAAATACGAACAGGGTTGTTGGAAATTTTATTCGTTTATTTTTTCATAGACAAAATTAAGAGAATTCAAAAGGATGAGTTAACATTTAAGTGCCTGTCCCATCTAGACAATACCTGGGAAATTAATAGTTACCGAGATATTTAAGTTTAAAGTGACATTAAATTTTTGGAACATTATTTAGAAATTTTCGTCCAAAGAAATATCAAAGAAAATACAGTTTTTGTTTAACAAATAAATGATTTTAATTTACGACACGTCACCTATTTACAACGGACGTCGTCTTTTATCGCCACGAGCCGCTGACTCACGCAGATACAATATCCGTAGTCTCTGTGGAACAACACATAACCCGTGAATAATTTTTTTTATATAAGTTAATTTAATGGTCTTTTCACACCCTGTTGATGCACCTGTAACCCCTAAATACGGTTATTTTAATATAACAACAACCTAAAGTACCGCCTCTCAACAGGCACATACAAGCTCACCATCAAGAACAACTCGGGCGAAACGTCGGACTCGTTCTCGATAACCGTCACCGGGCTGCCAGGGCCGCCGCAAGGGCCGCTGGAGACGACCGACATATCGCGACACTCGTGCACTATCGCGTGGAAACCGCCCGCGTACGACGGCGGCATGCCGGTCACCCACTACGTGGTCGAGCGCATCGACGTCTCCGGAACCACCTGGATCACGATCGCCTCGTCGGTCAGGGACACGAAGTACACAGTGCAAGGGCTCGTTGAAGGACAGGAGTACAACTTTAGGGTGCACGCGGCCAACGAGAACGGCATCGGTCCGGCCCTGGAGGGCGTTAACCCGATTAAGGTGAGGCTCCGTGGATTTTTAATGTTGTGCGTTTTTGTGTTTGACATATTTTCTGCTTTCATAATGGAGCGTGTCTTAAAAATCATCGATAAATATAATTTATGAAAAAACATCTATTTGCAGTATGTAGATTATAACATGGATTTTTAATTTATTAGATAATATTAAATAGTCGATATGGCTAACTAAGCATCAAAGTCATTAAACGGAACTAGTCTGGCAATCTGATATACACTCGTTGCAGAAGATCCACAGTTTTCACTCACCGTCGATTTTCCATCGATTTTGAATCGACTATCATTCAGTTTATGATGAACAGTTAGTGATCCAGCCCCCGTAGCACGTCCACCAAAACACGATATGATAAAGCGATTTATCGCGGTGAACTGTCAAAATACGGCGAAACCCTATTGTATTTTGATAGTTCACCGCGCTAAACCGCTTTATCATATCGTGTTTTGGTGGACGTGCTAGGGGGGCTGGTGCTTAGGAAATGTCATTGTGACTTTGAAGCAAGTAGATGGGCACTGGCCATAAATTTACAGATTCCCTATAATGTGCGCAGCCAAAACGCGTTTTACCCCCATAAATAGCAAGGCATTAGAAATTCCAGAAACTGTTCTAGTGATCACGGCTATCCCCTACGCGCTTTACCAAACATTAGCGTCTTAAAACGAAATTGAAATAGACGCATGTTTTTAAGACACCCTGTATATCTATTAGAAATATTATTCTTTAAACAAACAATTCGTTAAACAAATGCAATAAATTTTTATGTTTATCCAAAAGGCCAAAGCACCATTCGATCCGCCATCGGCACCTGGCATTCCCAAGATTTTGGAGGTCGGAGGCGACTTCGTACATCTCGAATGGGAGAAACCAGAGAGCGACGGAGGTGCCAGGATACAAGGTATGGAATAATTTCATATTTGTGATAAGAAAAATGGACATTATTTTCAAAAGGGGAATATTGTTTCTTATGCTAAATTTCGGTGATAAATTATATTCAACAGAACAATAGTAAAGTATCACGTTGTTCTTCTATTTAACATTTTAATGTAGGTAGGTGGAGAGCATTTGAACTTCGTCTGTTGGTGGCAGATTGCCCTGCGAGCAGAGAAGGTTGGCTAGGATACCTTCCGATATGTTGTTCTGAAGCCATCCAATGCAGTGTTTAAACTGAAATATGGCCGTTTTAAATTGATACCGTATTCCAGGCATTCCATATTTTTACTAAGATGTAATATCGAATTTGAATTTTATTACTAAAGTGAAGAGTTAAATTTATCTTAATTATTAGTGGGCTAAATGTACATACAAAGATAAAGTATATAATCGCTAAACAAATAAGTAAGTAAATTTTGTGTTGTTTGACGTCATCGTCAACAAATGCCTAATGTAAAAGTCTATATCGAATGAAGATTTTGGAGTGTGAGTTTGAGTTCGTCTTTTGTCCTCCAGGCTACTGGGTGGACAAGAGGGAAGTGGGCGCGACGACGTGGCAGCGCGTGAACGTGCAGCTGTGCCTGCCCACGCAGCTGAACTGCGCCAACCTGATCGAGGGCCGCCAGTACGAGTTCCGCATCACGGCGCAGAACGAGGCCGGCCTCTCGCCGCCCTCCAGCGCCAGCCAGCAGGTCAAGGTCGTCGACCCCAAGGGTGAGTTGATGCACATGAACAAGTTAGGCGATTCACACACTGCCACGCACCACGGAGCGTAGCGCGTGAATGCGTGTTCTTACGTTGCTTGTAAGTATCTCCATTTGTATAGAAAACACGCACAGTCCAACACGCAGAAAACGCATCCACGCGCATTCATGCAGATCACGCGCCTGCAAGCGGTGAAAGACGCACCCACGCGCGTAGGTGCGCGCGAGACGCAAGGTATGGCACGCCGAATCTCGCAGTGCCGAGCGTGATTTTGGAAGGGCTTGACGTTGATTTTGGAAACGCAACTACGCGCGTGAGTGCGTAAAAAACCCGCATGATGATGCGGATCTGCACTCCCGCAAGTACGCGCGTAGCTGCGTCGACACGCATGATGCAGCGTGGTGCGTGGCAGTGTGTTAATCGCCTTAAGCAATTTTTTTAGGATGCCTTCTCTTTGCACTGTACGTTAACAACGCGATCTGTATCGTCTGTATGTACAAAATAGTAAACGATAAAATAGTCTGTATGTATGTATATAACATGGTAAATGTTATCAAACTAATGGTCAATTTCACCAATCTTAGCTTAGAAAACTCCTAAGAAATATGGTGACATTATTTGTCTGTAATGAAAAGAATTTGACAGCACGTTACCTAAGAGAACCCTTTTTTTTTTTTTTTTTTTTTCTCGGGGGGAAATGCCTAACCGCACCGTACCCGCCGTTGGCTAGACAGCGAGCGTGTGTGGGGCTCTCCCGGCAGGGTGCCAGGCCTACCCACTAAAACCCCCCGGTGTTCTCCCTGCCCTTATGGGCGCGCTAGGTAAGGGGCCGTCCATTAATCACGTGATCTTTTTTTAGCATTTTTTAAGCCCCCCCTCCCACTTGGTGATACGTAGTGAGGTTTAAGACTACCCCCCCCTTACCAACATCACGTATATTTTTAGTACCTACAAGAATTTTAAAATATAAACTATAATTTTATTTTATTCTGAAATTAAGGACCATGATAAAAATGTCTAGACTAGGTTGCAAGTTCTTTTTGATTGCCATAAAAATGATAATAAACGAAGAGTGTAATCATACGAAAAACATGTATTGTATTGTACTAATACATAAACATATTTAATGTATATTGTCCTCGGTCCACGGATTAGCAAGACATTCTTCAACACTCATCAAGCCACTCGGTGTCATCATTTTCGCTCACAACGCAGAGAATTTCTCTTGATCTGCCGATCGATCGTCGCGTGAGGATGCGTGAAGGACGAACATGGTGCATCTCTAGACTATTACTGCTCGGATTAGGTTGCTTGTGACATGAATTTACATGTTCCTTAACTTTCTTCTTTGTACAGAAGTACAATCCAAACCACTGGCACGTCCTTTCCAAAAGTTGCCGACGATCCTTCTGCAGACTAGGGCAATACAGGTCATAAGGCAATTTGTTAAAGCCCTCATGTGTTGGGGTGATTCCAAGAGACCGACGCAGAAGAAATGTAGCAAACGTCTTGCCATCATGCTCTTGAGGCTTCGGAATACATAGACCACTAGACGACTGCAAAATTGGGTAAGGAGGTATAACGAAGCGTTCAGAAAGAATAGATCGAAGAGAACTCCGCACTCCACAGCAAGCGCGGTCATCACACTTCACCACCTGGTAATGATATTAAGATATCTTAATCATATTAGATAATAAAGAGTAAATGATAAAGTAATAACAAATGATATTTTAATAAAAAATCGCGCGTTTGACGAAAAAATAAATACACGTGATATCTTACTACACCCCCCCTCCCCCCTTGTGTTATTTTCGTGATTTTTATCAAACCCCTCCCCCCCTTTCAAGCCTCACGTGATTAATGGACAACCCCTAAGGTCCACACTGCGACTCCACTAACCACGCGCCCGGGCAAGCCCGACCCACCGGTCGGGCTATCGCCAAGGGGGGATTGCCCGAGAACACCAGGGCAATCCCCAGACGGAGGGCCTTACGGCGGCGTGCACAGGGCCAACCGTGCACACAGGCCTCTACGGCAGGGTCATTAGATGGGCATCGCTTGTGCGAATGCCCGCCTTCGCCTGCCTATCCGTCTGCGGCGGATGGGAGCGGCTTGAGGATCTGCCTCCCGCTCCCTCTCCGCGGCCTCCTTCTGCGAGATTACGTCCTC
This sequence comes from Schoenobius gigantellus, assembly GCA_963935595.1. Classification (NCBI taxonomy): domain Eukaryota; kingdom Metazoa; phylum Arthropoda; class Insecta; order Lepidoptera; family Crambidae; genus Schoenobius; species Schoenobius gigantellus. The sequence continues at coordinate 54,505,787 of OZ012542.1, read as the reverse complement.
GCAGAAGGAGGCGACAGCCCCCCATTCCGCTTCGCCGCGGAGCATGGCCACGACCATGCTCGGCAGCGAGAGGTCTCCGCCTCCCAGCGCAGCGTTAAGCTCGCTGCGCTGGAGTCGCCAGGCCGGGCACATCAATAGTGTGTGCTCGGCAGTGTCGTCGGGAGCGTCGCAGTGGTGCCACCGCGGCGTTTCCTCCCGACGCGCGACTCGATGCAGGTAATGACCGAAGCAGCCACTCCTCCAACACCGGACGAATCGCGTCGATCGTCCGGTGGCCGGCAGCTGGGGAGGCGAGTGCCTCACCCCATCGACGCAGAGCCTCCCTCTGCGCCTGGGTACGAATCCGCTCCACTTCCTCAGGAGCGGATCGTCCCCCCCGTTCACTAACGGCAACCCGATGTCGATACACCTCTGCATGTATGCGTGCATCGACATCCCACGGCGTTTGACCCGCTAGAACGCAGGCCGCGCCATGGCTGACCGTGCGATAAGCTCGCACGGCCCGGGTTGCTATGACCCTTTGCGGACGTCGCAAGAGGGCCACCGTTCGGGGGGAGAGGCACTCCGCCCATATCGGGGCTCCGTAGAGTGCCATCGACCGTATCACCCCGTGATACAGTCGACGGCACGCCGATCCTGGTCCTCCCACATTAGGGAGGACCCGTCCGAGTGCGGCTGCGGCGGCGCACAGCCGTGGAGCGAGGAGCTTAAAATGCTCCCCGAAACTCCATCGGGAGTCCAAAACCAAGCCGAGGTACTTGAGATGCGCCTCGACCGGTATACGGACCCCCTCCACTCGGACGCGGAGCCCCGGTGGGATCCTGCGACGGGGGGCGTGGAAAAGCATGGCCCTCGTTTTGTCGAGGGCCACGTCTAGGCCCAGGAGGCGGATGCGTCGGATGACTAGTGAGGTGCCGACCGACGCAAGGTGAACCGCCTCCTCCCCCGTTTTAGCCCTCGCCGCGACAAGCGTGTCGTCGGCGAAGCAGACGACCTTCGTTCGTGGCGGAAGGTCGCCTCGCAGGACCACCTAAGAGAACCCTAAGCTATTAATACAAGGTTGGTGAATATGGCCATTAATGTCAGTTTTCTATCACACAGTGTGTAGAACTAGTCTCAGACTGATACTATGGTCAACAATAACGTCACTATTTTTTCTGGCTCTTTGAGACAAATAAAATGGAGGTTTCTGGTGTTCTGAGTTGAAAGTAAGGATGTTTTTTTTTTCTCTTAATTCTTACTTTAACAATTTCAATTTTGTTTTAAAGGATCGTGTAGGTACGCTTGTAATTGACCCGCATATCAGAATGTAGTCCTATACTATATTTTTGTGTCGATTTTATATGTGAGCTGTTGATGAATAAATGAATAATGTTGTCAATGTTCTCAACGGTATGTCGTTCCGGTCATGTTCTTCAGCCGTCCCATTCTAGTGTCTGCGTGAAAACAAGTGTGCTTGCATAGATATTTGTGTATATAAAAATCAGTTAGAACAACTGTACTTATAATGCCCACTGCTGGACATAGGCTTCGTATCAAAAAGGAGTGCTTGGGTTATCTTTTACCATATTAGCTCGGTTTCGAGTATCAGAGCCTCATCAGTAAGAATTCATGTTGTCAGTAGGATACATCCGGAGCAGTTAAAGTTAGTTTGAGTCCCTTATGAAGTTATTCGACGCTTTCATGACACTTCATTTGTGATATTTATGAGTAATGGTCTACTCCAAAAACTGCTTAACGGACTATATCTATTTTTAGTACACTGTATTGCAACTACATTACAAACCTCTACAAATTATTCCTTGTATAATTTGTTGTAGTACATTTTTTAGGACACCATAGGTACCTCGAATAAAAATAAAGTTTCCATAGCCATTAGTGAAAGCCCTTAAACAGTCGCCTTATTGACGAATATGCTTATCTCTTAGCCGCTACTCCGCCGGAGATCGTGAAGCCGCTGAAGAACGCCAACTGCATCCAGTACCACAACGCCAAGTTCCAGTGCACAATCACTGGTTCGCCGAAGCCGACCATCACTTGGTACAAGGGTGAGTACGCAAGTGTTTGGTGCTTTTGTATATTCTACGTGGTCGTCGTGTATTTGAGTCACACGGTATACTCCAAGTTATCATCCCATTCGGATGTTTTACTGTCCGAATTGGGATGATGACTGAATACTCATTTTCACGTCTCGACGTAAAATATTAAAATAGCGTAGAAAAAGATGCAATCATGTGAAATTAGAATTAAAATCGGCTTAGAAATACATAAAATACAAGCATTTTAAGCTGTTAATTTTGAAGCGATTAGACAGAGAGATCCGACATCAACTGTGACGTCATCGTTGAGTACAGCCATATAAACTCCATGTAAAATGCCGTTTTGCTAGAAAGAGATGGAGAAAAATCTTTAATACCTTATATCTTGGTTGTTTTTATAGTTATTCGAAAACCTATTTTTTCTTTCTGTTTATTATATGAATGAGCTTCTATTAAAGCAAAAAAAAATTTTTAGTCATCTAGCCAATTGTGCAACGATGCTGGAACAGCGCATGCATCAATGGTTGCTCTGCCTGTACAATGAACTAGGTTTTCAAACTCTTCATTATTAACTTGGAGATGAATCTTGCGAGTAATGCTAGTTAGATCAACTGTACAATGAGTAATGTAGAGGCACTCCTTGTCTAAGATTTATTGCATATTTAAGACACAGTTATCAATGTAATGTATGTTGTGTACATATTTTGATTTACGAACAAATCTAAAGCCATTTTTCTAAAACTAAACCTAATTTTCGGATATGAACAAGCAAAATATTAATAATTCTGTACGATAGGTGCCCGCGAGATAACGAACGGCCCACGCCACCGCATCTGGAGCGAGGGTGACAACCACTTCCTAACAGTGGTGGACGTGTTCGGCGAGGATGCGGACGAGTACGTGTGCCGCGCTGTGAACAGGGCCGGAGTGAAGAGCACCAGGGCTGAGCTGCTTATCATGAGTGAGTGCTTGTTTTGTGTGATTCAGCGAGGGTGACCACCACTTCCTAATACTGCTGGACATGGGGAACGAATGCCTTTTTAGAGACTGGTGATAATTAATTGACTTTTTCACACCACTTGCTCGACAATGCCAAATTACATTTACTCAAAAATGCATCTAATGTGGTCATTATTTTGACAACCTTGTTTGAGCAAAGTCGACCTTGCTGTTCTTTTTCAAGGAGAACTGTACTTTTCATAATTGTCATTTTAATTAAATTTCTAGTTAATTAATTTATTTTTTATTTAAATTACTTGCTGGTTTTATTTAGATTAGGTACTTGCATTTTTGAGTAAAGCACTATACAAGCCTTGGTCCACGATGACTGCTTCGCTGGTCACGCTATGATTGCCTCGAGCTAGCCTAGCTACACTCTAGGCCTTCCAGCTTGGCCATTATTGCAGCCCTTGCTGTCCTCAAAGTAAAGGCCTCGACCTATGGTCTCGGCCTTTATCTCAGCTCGTCCATCAAGTGCTGCACGCTGACCGCGCTGTGTCGGCCTGGAGTTGCGCTGTCGGCCATCATCAGCGCGACCAGCAAAGTAGTCATTATAGACCGCGGCAGTAATGTACTAATCATGCAAACCTTACGTAAATCAAGTCATTAAAGCCCTTGGCTTTAGCCGGGGTGTAATGTTGGACTGAATCTCATTATAACCCGCTGGGTTGTAATATTTTTTAAATTTTCAAAGTTCTTATTGCAATGGCCTTAAAGTCTAATTTCGTAATAATAGATCAACTAATACTGGAAGACCGGGACCGGCGCCGCGTCGAACGTAATTTGAAAATCGAACTTTTTCTAAAATCGAGTTGGCCACGGCAAGCTGAATGGAACACATTTGAAATTAAACAAAAGCCTAGTAATAATATACGTAATAACTGCAAAGATTTTATAAAAATATATCAAAATAGAAGAAAAGTTCTGTTAAAATGTCGAGTGACGAAACGTTGTTTTAAGTAGCCTTGCTTTTTTATTGCCTCGCAAAAGGTGAAAAAAGTAGAGTACACTCCTCGGGGATAAAACTGTTTTTGTCTTGCACTTGAACCCCTCACTGCGCTCAGGACTCGTCTTAATTCCATCGCTTCGCTCGGGACGGGAATTAACTCATAACGCCCTCGCTGTGCTCGGGAGTTAAATCTGGAGTCCTTCGTTACGTTCAGGATTCAATATCGCGCTCGTGACATAAAACAGTGCTTTATCCCCTCGGTGAATAATCTACTATTAATAAAGAGTCCTACAACAAAATCCCCGAAAAAATTAGAACAATCCTACATCGAGCGAGTGCTTTTTCTTTTTCACGCTCTCCGTGGCCTGAAAGATACGATTCCAAGCCACCAAAATACTCCCCTGTAATATTAATGTACCATCATGTCTGTCACCACCCTGGCTCAATGCTAGTTGATAGGGAGCACAGAAAAAGGTGATTCCATGATTTCTAGAGTCTCGTCCGATGATCGAGATGAGGTTGGCTTGGCTCACCCAAGCTGTTATTCAAAAACCTTTATATTCCATGATTTGTACTTGCAATAATCTTACAAGCGTAAAGTTTAAAATCCTATTCTACGTTACTCAAATATTTTCCTCCGGAATCCGAATGCTTTTGTTGAACACTTTTTTGACGACTATGTCCTCGATGTTCCCAGCCGCGCCGAAACTGAACGTGCCACCTCGGTTCCGCGACACGGCGTACTTCGACAAAGGCGAGAACGTGGTGATCAAGATCCCGTTCACCGGTCACCCGGTGCCCAAGATCACGTGGGTGCGCGAGGGGGAGACCATCGAGTCGGGCCTGCACTACCACGTCGAGAGGAAAGGTAAGCGCTCGACGTTTGACCACTGTTTGCTTCATATAGGTAATATGAAGCAAACAGTGGTCAGTCTCAAAAGAAAAGGTGAGAAAGAAACGCCGAAAGGGTGAGAAAGTAAAGATAATAGTGAACAACTTTTGTCCTAGCGCTTTTAATAAAAATCGATATTATTTGATTAAAGGATTTTTTAAGATTTCAAAATAATTTACGCCGTGGCAGCCCTAGCCGTCAGCTGTTATTTGTCTACATTACGGTTAATCAGGGTCAACAAAATGTCCTAAATTATCTCGTCCAAATCTATGCGGCATGTTTAAAGGTATATACGCCTGTCACTCCACATATTTTATGATGTTTAAGTGTCGCCCTAAGCTCCGCCTTCTTTCAGGGTTGTACATTTTTTAAATTTTATAATATTATTTTATGTTTGTATGCAAATAAAAATAGTCGTTTTCCGTAATGTAAACGTGTGCATAATATTAGTCAATACCCATACGTTAAGACTCCCATTGCTTGATACACCTATTTCGACTAACCCAGTACATATACAAAACTGTATTATGCTAGGGTTCCATTTGCATCATGTAAACGTCTGCGGCTGCACTTGCATTAATTAAAATAACGCCTTTAACTTTGAAGTCGAAGTTAGTCGAAGATTTAAATAAATCGCTTCCACAAGTGGAACCGAATCCCTTATCGAATCCTCTAAAACGACTTAAACTTCGGCGTTAATCATTCGTTGTTGAGTCGTGACATGTTTTGTTTGTCTATTTACGTTTCAATCTTTTAGTAGATGACACAATGTTGCTAGAAAAATTACAGTTTTTAATTACAACCGTCCAAATTACGCACAAAGTTAAAGTTCTAATAATTTGGTGTTATGGTTACGTGTATGTGTAAAGATAAAGGAATCGATAAAAGTATGTTTGTTTATAACACATGCAATAATGACCCTTATTTATGTTTTGTTTAGAACGCCACGCGATCCTGACAATCAGGGATGCAAGCAAACTGGACTCCGGACCGTACAGGATAACTGCCGAGAACGAGCTCGGACAGGACTCCGCTATCATCAACATCGAGATAAGCGGTAAGCTTGGAGCTTGTTAATTTATCAGTAGGTATGATTTACTGTAACATATTTCCGTGTAACGTACCGTCATTGTTTGCAAATTGATTTTTTAAAGACTCGAGTGGGTTTCAGATTTATCTTGAATTCGTCCGTTAAATGTAAACGTGCAAAGACCAAGCAATAGTGATAGCCTACACAATATTTAACTTATGCCGTATTTTACTTTTTGTAACAAAAATATTCGATCCCTCAATCGTCACCTTTGGTAAGCAGTCAACGAAAGCTTACCACAGAAAACACTTACTGGTTTTTATCGTCGCCGAGTCCTATTCTGAATTTCTAAGATCTAAAACGGGCTCTGTAAACAGGGATGTAAAACAATAAACCTTTTTTCCAAGGGCGCGCTCGTGTGCATTTATGTCAATATTACAGTCAAAGTCAAAATCATCTTAACTGCATAGAATCACACATGATCGTCACTAAAAACTAAAGTTACAATGGCTTCGGAAAATGCGCCCCGTATAAGCCAACTACCTGTGGCTGCCACTGATGTTTTATACCTCACTAACTAACGTTTTTTGTTTCTTCCACACCATGAGTAGCCATTCCGCTAAGGATAAGCTCAATTCATCGGATAGCCCGTGAAACTATCACTCAGCTTATAATGAAACAGCGACTTAGTAATATGCGTATGGTTTTTTTGCGAATTTCGATATTGATGTCTGGGTTGCGCTCGCGCAGACCGTCCGGACCCGCCTCGGTTCCCGGCCGTGGACAACATCGGCGTGGATTCCCTCGCGCTCAGCTGGAAGGCGCCCGTCTGGGACGGCGGTTCGGACATCACTAACTACCTAGTGGAGAAGAGGGAGCATCCTATGTCTAGCTGGATACGCGTCGGCAACACTAGGTATGAGCTTTTTATACGATTAAGATATTTGTGAATTTAATTTAAGTTTAATTTATTATTATCATTAATTTATCTGTGAAGTGTTTTTGAACTGGTTAGATATTTGTATTAATCGTAATGTATCTGTTTTAAGCATTTCTATTTTTGTTTTGAAATTACATTGTGTATAAAAAGTAGTCACGTAAATTAAAAAAATCTTTTGAGAGTTTCTACCAAAGCGTGTGCTTAGAAAAAGAGTCAGCTTTGTCGAATTCTAGTTGTTTATTTTAAGTTACGGAACAGACGAAACTAGACATTACAGTGTCATCAAGGTCAGGGACAAAATAAACGTAATTTTGAAATTCAACAGAAAACTTTATTAAATAGTCTGTGGTCTGCTGCTGGAATCTGACATAGACAAATTATATATTGCTCGTATACTCAATAACCCGAATAGCATCAGTAAGCATCGATAGTTTTTACGTTTCAAAGGTTCTTGCAATATTAGAGATTGGAACGTCTAGTTTTGCTAGTACCCTCAAATGTACAAAGTTAGGGTATCGGCGAAATTACTGGAAACTAGGTCTGACAGTCGTTATGGCTTCTTACTGGTGAATATTATAACTGACTTCCGACTTTAACCTCACATCTACCATCTGCTAAGCAAATCTCGTCCGGCAGATTCACAACAATGGCCATAACTGGCTTGGTGCCCGGAAAACAGTACGAGTTCCGCGTGTACGCCGAGAATATCTACGGTCGTTCGGAGCCCAGTGAACCGACCACCCTCGTCCAGACTAAGGCCGTCGTCAAAAAGGAGTTCAAGAAGAAGGAATATCCAGGTGGGTCAAACTTATATTTAATAAACATCAAAAATAGAAATAGCCATTGAAGGTTCTGTGCTTAGGTGTACCTATATGTTTTGTATGTACGTACTTTAAATATATTTCGTTATCTGTCAAGCTATTTTTTTTGTTCACTGTTATAAACCAAAGAGTTCCTATAACATTCACAACTACTTTTTTGTGTATCCCTAATAGATAGTAACGCTAGTCAATATTGAATACAAAAGGTTTAATTTGAATTACAATTTACAAAAATATGAAGACAATTTCGGTAATAAATTGAGTAATTATATATTAAACTATTTATTGAAAGATAAACATAGAATCTGTGGTAAAATAGTAATGAAGACATATAATACTGTGATATCTGCCGCCTATAACACTTGTACACATCAAGGCGAATTCATATTTATACATCTAGCTACCATTCATAAATACCATTAGATCCAATTATTGAAACCGATTTATCATTGCTTAATTTTTGCTCCCTACCTATTCTTTGACTATGAAATGGATGATTAGGTACTTTCACTGATCCTCAATTATTTTTGATTTTACAATATTACGAATTCAAATATTGATGCCTCAAAGGTTTTTGGTAGCTAAAAATATTTCCATTCCATTAACGAGGAATATATAACACTAGCTTTTGCCCGCGGCTTCGTTCGCGTTAAATTCGGGGTAACACGGAAGATTAAAAAAAAAATAAGGCAGGTATTTTTAGTTGGTAACAAAGAGTCTGTGTACCGATTTTTAGCTTCCTACCTTGAAAATAGAGAAAAGTCCCATATAAAATTTCACCCCCTCTTTTAAGGGGTTGGGGGCAGATTTCCAAAAAAATGATGCACGATTTTTTTGTTAGTCACAAATAGACGCATACCAATTTTGAGCTTTCTACCTTGAAAATTGCGGAATGCTCCATACAAACTTCCACCCCCTCATTTAAGGGAAGTGGGGGGATAGAAACAGACAAAAAGTAGCCTATGTAACTCTCCATCCCTTCAACTATCTACATTAAAAATTTACGTCAGTTCGTCGCTCCGTTTTGCTGTGAAAGACGGACAAACAAGACACACACATACACTTTCCCATTTATAATATCAGTATGGATTAACGATTATACTAAAGTTGAGACGTTTTGTCCAGTGGACGAGAACGGCAAACGTATACGCACAAACGCGGACCACGGCCCGGTGAAGGACTACGACAGCTACGTGTTCGACATATACAGCAAGTTCGTGCCGCAGCCGGTCGACATACAGACTTGCTCGGTCTACGACAAATACGACATACTCGAGGAGATTGGTGAGTCACTATTGCATGTGTCTAGCTCGATTTTGAACTTTATCATTGCCCGTGTAAGGCTCAGTTTTCTGAGTATAACTATTATTTATAAAAAGGCAAAATGGAAAGAATCTTCTTAGTTTTCAATTATTATTCGATACGCGTAAATGTGATATTGTTGGAATTGAGCAACATTGAAATAATAATAATCTAATAAGGGTTCTGAGCCTGTACTTATACAAAATTAATCTATTTTTTTTTTCGTATACAAGCTCATGTTTATATTGATCAGAAGAATTTAATAGTTTTATGAATTAATTGCTTAAAAATTGCAAAGTTACTTATCGTAAATAAGACAGCATAGCTATAGATTATTTATTTAATTTAAAACAATACATACCTTAAAAAAGACACAAAGAACATTTCATTATCTGAAATATGGTATAAATGAAGCATGATGGTCTGTCTAATATAATATGTTGATGGTGTTGTTTTAGGTAATGTAACGTGTGCTATTAGTAGTTTATGAAATAGTCACATAATAGGGGGTCTTAAAACACTAGTATGTGTTTAAAATTCGAGGCTTGCCGAGAATTTTAATAGTACCACACTAGTGTTTTAAGACCTAATTATGTGCAATTTCATACACTACTTTATCTACACTCATGCAATCAGTGGTTACCTAAATTAAATAAAAAACACATAATCAAAAAATCAAACTCATTTATTCTAATAATTATTTGCATTTTGAACAGTGCAATTGTGAAACTAATACAGAAATCTAAAACTACATACATTTATATTATTTATTATTTAACCAATAACAGCAAAATAATGAATGAAAAATTCAGAGAAATGGTGCCAACACCAACATTCTACCGCGCATGCGCTGTTGCACGCGCCTCCATAGACAATGTACTGGCACAAAAGAAAATTGTGACAAAACCTCCTTGGTCGGGCTTCGTCAATCGAACTGTATTTTATTGGAATTCGAGTTACATTAAAGTACTGGTTTTGTATGGCGAACCTGTATTATAATGTAATTTGTAAAAGGCTAAGGGCTTTAAGTTATGCCTTTAAAATATTAGTGTTGAGTTCTTAATATTAGAATTAGAACATGAGTGTAGATAAAATGTTTTTTGTTTTTTAGTAGTATGTATTTTTTGGGTTTTAGCAATTTACCTATCAGTTTCTGTTTACTTTGAATTTGTTGAGCATGGTAAATAGAACTAAACAAACTCACGAAGTTACATACGATTGAATTTCATGTGAATTGTAGAAATGTGATAAAAATCTTGACCCGTTTTGAGAGGGTAGCTTTGAAATTAATTATATTATTAACGTAATATTAAAAGCATTCTTTCGAATATTTATCGAGCTTCTATTGCTTCAACTCCTGGTATAACCTTTCCCTTGCTTACTTATGAAAGTAGATATTTCACAGCAAAAACATGGTAGTTAATGAAAGATACACGCTATAGGCATGCTCTCAACTAACATGTTATTTGATTGGCATGATTGCAAACTGGACCCAATAGTAGAATAAAATAACACAGTAATTAACAGCGATACCGTAACATTGAGCACTGTACATAATTGTTGAGATAATTTCGCAGGTGACTTCGTGAGGACCTCGAGTAAACGGAAAAGAGCCAGAGGTCTGTGTGTGAATAGATCGATGTAGTGCATCTCTATCTCTGCATCTCTCTGTCTCACACGCACACTTTACTATATTATGTATCATTGAAAATATATTGAGTTGCATAGAAAGTAGTAGCATGAATAAATACTATATGATTTTTTATCGTATTAATATTGGAAATATCGTATCGCACACAATCAGAATGACCAGTAATTACTCTTATAATTTATTGTTGAAGTTTCGTAACCATTTAATTTTGCGCCTTGTTTGATAATGTACGAAACACGCTCGCAGTAAATAGAGCTGCAGCCAAACTATATCATGTCCTGCCCCCTAACCATGGCGCTAAACGCAGCAAGAGCGGTGTCTCTGTTTCAATATTGTTTTAACCTTGCTATAAGCGATCATGGTACGGCCCCTGTTTTTCAACGTGGGGTAGCCAGAGCTCAGCGGGGTAACCCTACAAGTACGTACTTCTTTACAAGTGACCTAGCAAAAGGATACTACTGGTCGGGTTTCAGTCGTTAACACGCATGCGATAATGGTCGCAGTCTACAGCTTGTGATAATCTTTTAACGTCTAACATCGTTGAAATTCAAGATTCAATAATTCGGGTATAAGGTTTTTTGCCACATTTGTGGCAAATTTGTTAGTTAAACAAGAGAAGAAAGTTTTATTTCGCTGCGAGTGCTGTCTTTAAATCACGAATTAACGGAGTAGTGTAGACTACTGACCGAGCACAATGAGTGTTTTAAAGTCATGAGACAAAAAATGCTTTGGATTAAAATATATAACTTTTATTCTCAATCAGTGAGAAAACCAAGACTGTTGTAGGTAAGATAACTATTGAGAAAATACTTAGAAATTGTATTTTTGTCCGCCGAATAAAAGTTAGTGTTTGAAACTAATAACTCACTCATTTTTACTGCGAGTTTGTTACATGCAACAAAACAATTTAGCTGCGTATTTTAAGCCAGCAAAAGGGTTCATTTCGTGCTGGAGTAATGGAAAAAAATACAATTACGAAATTTCGACAACTGATTATAAGTTTTTCTTCTTTGAATATCTATGATATCGGATGAGGAGTACTAATGAAATTAGATAAATACCGATGACGTACATTAAGCTGCGTTTTCGGTTATATATATGTACTTATATATTTATTATGAGTAGTTGTCACATGTACATAACGGTTTCTTGTAAATACTAAACCTATATAAGTGCATGGTTTTAAGCTTATAAGTCATTATATTTATGATATAAATACATAGTATATTAACGGCAATGCACACCTTCGTAGTTATAAAAAATGAATTGTAAAACAAAAATATTAAAAAGTCAAAATTTGGAACACTATCCAATCCAAATACCGCGCCCCAAGTCCACATAACTTGCATCAGGGTAACTTTTTAACGTACATACATACGGAAATTGTAATCTTACTTCATTTATTATTGCTGTTACTAAAAACATGGCAACGACATTATCATTGGTGCCGGTCATAACTTAAGATTATTATCAGTACGGTACGCTAAGTGGTAGTGTTTGTGGTCTTGTGTCAAAACAGCACTAAAGCCGAGGCTGTATGGTCATTAGTTCCCTTTGCCTCACATCAAACGAGGAACAATAAAAAGATCAGTTGCATGAGGTGCATGCCACTGTTGTAGGCACAGGCGCGTTCGGCGTGGTGCACCGGTGCCGCGAGCGGGCCACCGGCAATATATACGCCGCCAAGTTCATCCCGGTCGCGGGCGCCATGGAGAAGGAGCTTATCAAGAAGGAGATCGACATCATGAACCAGCTGCACCACAGGAAGCTGATCAACCTGCACGACGCATTCGAGGACGACGACGAGATGGTGCTCATCTTCGAGTTGTGAGTGGCCGATTTTATTTTAAATTTTGCGTCGGTACTTATTTATTTTATATTACTCTCTTTAGATAACGATCTTCGAGATTTAGAGATGAGTTCGACGTTATAAGTTCAGTGTTAATCGACAAGCAAGATGATAAAGTATGAAAATGGCAAGATTGTGGCCTTTTGATTATAATTTTGCCATTATTTGCTTCCCCGATTGACAAAAAAAGCTTTTCTAGTGCCAAGAACTGTTTTCTGTGGCGGTCCGAAACGCACTCAGAGTTCCAGCCCGCTGTCGCTCGCGCTCGGTCGGCTATAACTAAGTACGCGTTTTAAACAGTGCAATTAGTGTCCACTATCTTGCACTCAATGCCGTAAGTTTTGTTTTTAAAAACAGAAAAACTATTGCGAAAATAGAAAAGTGATTGTGAAATGATTTCTTTTTCTTCTTTTTATTGTGATATGGCCAGTAACGTGTAGTATACGTGAGGCCTCTTTCGGACCGCTGAGTTCGTGTGAATCAAATATCACAATGACGCAATTTGTTTTTCAAATAATGGGGCAAGCAAGTGTTCAATCGGTATATAGAGCTAAAACCCCGCTTTTTTAAATTTCGCTGAAAAATCGCTGGGCTAAAAATAAAACTAAAAGTCGAAGCAAATTACGGTCTTATTCATGCCAGCAGGCAAAGCTATAACTGGCTTAATTATAAAGTGTTTTGTTTCTGTCAATCATATGAAAAATGGCAAAGATGAAATATTTTAACAAGGTTTTAAGACTAAAAACTACGGCTTAAGCAAAAAATAAAATAATGTCATACGGTTATGAACCGACTCCAAATTTATGATGCAACCGCTCCGCAGCCTATCCGGCGGCGAGCTGTTCGAGCGCATCACGGAGCCCGGGTACAGCATGAGCGAGGCGGAGGCGGCGCACTACGTGCGGCAGGTGTGCGAGGGCGTGCGGCACATGCACGACCAGAACATCCTGCACCTCGACCTGAAGCCCGAGAACGTCATGTGCCGCACTCGCACAGGCACCGAGGTCAAGGTGGGTCATCACATCACGTTTTTATTTATTGCAGAAAATTGGCAAACAAGCAAACCGCCCACCTGATGGTAAGTGGTAACAGTCACCTATATAATACATGCGGCTCTTGTGAGATTCGCAGCAAAACTGCAACCCCCACAAGAACTACAGTGTACGTTGCCAACTGGTGACACCAGATGTAAAGTCACAGTACCCAGTAATTTCACTGCCATATCTTACCCTTCAAACCGGAACACAGCAATGCAAGCACTGCTGCTTTGCGGCAGAAATAGGTAAGACAGAGGTACCTAATCAGACGACCCTGGTACAGAGTCTCCCTCCAGTATAATTCGTTCCTGCAATAAACATTGAAAATATACTAGAAATTATGGTAATCCTATTAGATAATAGGATAAAAATTTTATTTATTTTATTTCACGCTAATTTATGTTTATTTTTTGGATATTTCGCAAAATAACTTTCGATTATTTTTTTATATTTTATCTGTGTTGGAAACGCTTATGTCACACGCAAGTAAACATGGATTCCTCGATTGATTATTAGTACTATTTTGCAAATGTCAACTTACTTGTTTACTTGCGTTGACGTCACGCATGTCATGTTTGGCGCTATTACAGAAACAGCGTTTTTGCAGGGCTTTTAAAAATTTTAACTTTATTATTGATTTTACAGATAAATAGATCTGATTTACCGGAAACATTAATGTAGTATGCATATTATAACATATAGAATAATTTGAAATGATTTTCTAAAATTAGTGAAATAGCCTATTCAGCTCGGTATAATACACGTATATCTACATGTTTCATTCAAAACAAACGGTGTATATAGAACGCCGGCTTAAGGAGCTACTGACGAATTAGTCGTAATAGTCTCTTGCTATTACCAATCTCGGTTAGTTTATCACACGTTGCAAGTTAATAATAATAATTACAGTTATAGTAAGCATCCCCCAGAATGTCTGTCGCAAAGATCGGGAGAAAAACTTTATGCAATTAAATTATTTTTTCTAAAAATCTTTTTTTTTAACAAACACGACAACGCGAACGTATTCTGAGTGTATACGTTCAATTTATTCAGCAGCTCCTTAACTGACGCAATATCAAAATTGACGACAACTTCTATTTTAATCATGAGATGTAAGTGGACATTCTAGCTTAAAAAAACGATATATAAGATTTATCGGCTGTCAACTAGTATTTTCAAAAACTGTGATAGCCGTACACAAAGTCATGAACAGATGCGCTTACCACAACCCATAACATAGACTAGCTCTACATGATTTGTTGATGGACAGATCATCGACTTCGGTCTGGCCACCAAGCTGGACCCCAACGAGGTGGTGAAGATCTCGACGGGAACCGCGGAGTTTGCCGCGCCCGAGATCGTGGAGCGTGAACCCGTCGGCTTCTACACCGACATGTGGGCCGTCGGCGTGCTCTCCTACGTGCTGTGAGTATTCATTTAAACGTTGTCCTTTTTATCATGGCAACACAGATTTTTGTTAACTTAAATTAGTCATATAAGCGATATAAATAACTTAAATAAGGGATTTGGAATGAAAAATTAGTATCGTACTTTTTATTCAACTAATATCTTTTAATCGTGGCAACACAGATTTTTATCTGAAATTGATCGTCTAGCGGGGGATTTGGAATGATAATTAGTATATATTTTTTTCAACTACATATACAATCTAATGTAGTCAACAGATACAATTATAGTAGAGAATCTTGATCCGATGATCTATTTCATTTTAGTATCAATTGGATGATCATGGATATCATGTTTTAGTTTTATTGTTAAATTCTTAATTTTTTTTCTTGAGGGTAGCCTCAAGAATGAAATGTGTGTCATACAAGTACATCGAATAAAGGTTGCTTTAGCGTTCAGTATTGGTTAAGTTTGCCAGATACAGGATGTATTTTACCCTGGACGGAACGCGACGGTAAATGTGGAAATATCGCTTTATAGAAATTTTATATTAAAGTGCATACGTGTTCTTTTCCCTATAAAACGTTTCCCAAACTTTTGTCGTGGCTAAGGTACAAGCCGTGCAGAGCCATTAAAAAAATGCATACGTGACTGATGCAGGGACAAAACGGGTACGTGGCACATTGTCATCTGGGCACAATATTAATACAATAATTGTCGAAAAAAGCAATGGCGTCGATGTTTTGCCCGTGCCATCTAATGTGTTCTTGACTGTGGTCCGGTGCGTACGCACTTTGCTATACATTTTCTATGAGACGATATTTCTAAAAGTCCCCGTCACGTCAAGTGTGCAGCGGGCTTTTGAGTTAACTAATTCTGGCAGTCTTAATTATATGTGTATATACCCAGTCCATATATCTAAATGAATTAAAATTTTGTTTTATTTTCTCTAGTCTATCGGGCCTGTCTCCGTTCGCTGGCAACAACGATATAGAGACCCTGAAGAACGTGAAGGCTTGCGACTGGGAGTTCGACGAGGAGGCATTCCAGCACGTGTCCGATGACGCCAAGGACTTCATCAGGCGGCTGCTGGTCAAGAACAAGGAGTGAGTATTGTATTTCAAGAAAAGCTCTTGCCTTTCATCTCATATGATTGTAATGTGCCGTTACTGTTAACATGAAAGTTATCTTCACCTGATTTTTCATATAAAGAAGAAAATTATTTCCTACCTTCTTTTTTTAGATCATATCATAATAAATATTAATATTAATTATACAGATTTTGAAACAGTGTAAAAAGTTGGGAATAGATTTGTTGTGGAGTTAATTCTTTAGAATTCATAGGGCCAGTTAGACCAACTGCATTGCACAACTGGCTTTGCATTTTTAATTGATAATTGCGATTTTAGCGTTTTTAATTTAATTGTTAAAGTGTATTTAAATAACGATTTTTTGTCTGTTTTTCAAAGGAAACGCCTGACTGCCCACGAGTGTCTAGCGCACAAATGGTTGGCGGGTGACGCGTCTAGCGCGAGAACCGCCGAGATTGCGGCGCGTCGCTACGAGGCGATGCGAGACCGTCTGCGCGCCAGATACGACGTATGTATTACATACAAGCAAAGGGAAGAGTACGCCATACAGCCGTGGCCATCGTAATTTTTAAAGACATGTATACAATTTCAAATTCATTTTGAGCCAAGATAATTGAATTTATTTTGTTGACTGAAGATTTTGAAAAAATTAATAATCATTTTTTTTTTTTCATTGTGAACAGCACAAACAATCAACTGTCTGTCTTTCTTTGTAGAACTGGTCATCGTTCAAGCTGCCGATCGGCAGGCTAAGCGAGTATAGCTCTCTCAGAAAACTACTTATTGAGAAATGGAAGATTTACGACGGCCAGTTCGGTGAGTTTGCCTTATTATAAAGTTCAACTAATTTGTATTAATTATTCAAGATTTTGTTACTTATTCAACATGATGTTGTATTATCTCGATGTTGAGATCGATCTCAAGATTCAGTTTGAGGTTAATTGTATGGCACAATAATAATAGAGCATCTATCAAAAACAGTATCTTAAAATGGGTCTGATTCTTGAGATTCAATTTTATTAATAAGAGTCATTAAGGCACGAGGCTCCGTCTGAAACATTGAAAGTCAACTGTAACAACAAAAAGGAATATTGTTGATAAGACTCGTAACAATTGAGAAGATAGTTAAAACATTTTATCCGTGCCTAGCAAAGGATAGTTTTTTACTTACTGCAAACCTGCTCAAAAAAAAAAAAAATTCCGCGAGGTATTACGCACAAAAGGGCATCATTTCGCATCGGAGAGCTCCTCTGATCCTGATGCAGGAGCCCTACGATCTTGTACCACTCTATCTGCTCTGTCCCGCAGACCGGCGGCAAGCGGCGCCGCGGTTCGTGATCAAGCCGCAGTCGGCGTTCTGCTACGAGGGCCAGTCGGTGAAGCTGTACTGCCGCGTGGTGGCGTGCGCCACGCCCACGGTCACGTGGTCGCGCAACAACCAGGAGCTGCGGCAGTCCGTCAAGTTCATGAAGAGGTAACACGCGAACGTAACTAGTTGTACGCACTACACGCACGCGCACGTACACGTGCACGTATACGCACACGCACGTATACGCATATGAACGTACACGCACACGCACGTACACGCACACGTACGTACACGCACTCGCACTCGGCGAAAAATAACGCACGTCGAGCTCCGGGTAGAGAAATGGACTTGATTCGGTGTTGTAGAGTTCACGCGTTTGACGTTGACATTTGCTGCTAACATATACACAGAATTGTTAAAACTCCACACTTTTATTTGTTCAATGACATGTATTGTACGGTCGGCCTCAGAAGTAGATGGATATTTAAGTACCATGTCACACCAACTATTCCTTTTATTACACCCATATTGCATTGTCATTGGTTGGAGTGACATGGTACTAAAATGCTTATCTACTTTTGAAGCCGACTGTACAACATGTTAATGAAATTTCGCAAAACATGAAAGTAGTTTGTTCTGAATTGAGAGTAGAATCGATTCCACTAATAAAAAAATTGGATCAGATTCTACGCAAAAAAAAAACTCAACCATGCCGCTTTTTAAATGTATTTAACTAAATAAAAATATTTCTAACAAACCTATGTCAAAACCATCTTTAATAGTAATATTTTTACTGGTAGCAAATGTCATATGGCATTAAGTCCGCCATTTGTACATTCTTTTTTAAAATGTTCATTAACGATTTCATAAATATGTTTTTTAATAATTATACTTTTCTATTAAGATGCAAATCGAAATAACCTAACCTTACGTAACGTAACGGCCTGAAGTGAACGTCGCTGCATCTACAAACCAATGTCGACTTTAATCAACACACATACGGTATAGTTTCATCATTCCGACGGACGACTATTCTCATGTACTGCCTACAAACACGTGTACGGTAAAATTCAAAATGCACCTAGAAGCATGAACAAAACAAACTAAGGATACCTTCCTTGCACAGATACGCGGGCGATGACTACTACTTCATCATCAACCGCGCCAAGCTGGAAGACCGCGGCGAGTACATCATCCGCGCCGAGAACCACTACGGCTTCAGGGAAGAGGTCGTGTTCCTCAACGTGCAACGTAAGTCGTGTTTTTTTAATCATGTTGGTATATTGTTTATACCATTCCCCCTCTAAAAAGCTTATTTTATTCACTGTTTTCAGTTCAAAGTTCAGTTCAGTTTAAAGCACTTTTAATCACTATTTTGGTGTTTGAATTTAGAACACACCATATATATTTGGTCTCTATTTCAATGCTGTACAACCTACGTGCACAAAAAATACTCGACATTAAATGTCTATTTTCGCTTGAATCTTTCTTTTTCTCCTAGTCGTGGTATAAAGTATAGTATGCAACTCTTAAATAAAACGGATTGATACCGAGGGACATGAATGACTCGCGACGCTCGGAATTCTAACATTTGATCATGAATCACTCCCTAC
Organism: Schoenobius gigantellus; assembly: GCA_963935595.1. Taxonomy (NCBI): domain Eukaryota; kingdom Metazoa; phylum Arthropoda; class Insecta; order Lepidoptera; family Crambidae; genus Schoenobius; species Schoenobius gigantellus. The sequence continues at coordinate 54,486,858 of OZ012542.1, read as the reverse complement.
GGTCGTAATTCAGTCGTTAGAATTCTGATTCATCTATGGCCCTCGCTTTAAATCCGTCCTTTATTCACTAGTTGCATAATAACCTATTTCATAACTAGACGTTTTGCGTAAAAGCCATTTTTATCATAACCATAAATGCACGCACGCACACACGTTCGCGCACGCATACGAGTAGCATACAATCGCGTGCACATACGCAAATACGCATGTTTACTTGAAAGTTCGTTCAATACTCTGGCGGAACTACTATATGGAACTTTTCTGGTATTACCGGTGACCATATCTAGAATATTTTTCATAACGTTTTGTGGTAAACTATTGTAATTATCACCGAGAAAATTTTTAAAGACAATGTCATACAAAAATATCATTCGGCATTCTTATTCAACAAAGAAGTTCTTCTTGCACCATGAAGTTTAGCATACAATCCTTTCTGTTTAGACCAATATGTTACATATATTTGCAATTAAGAATTTATCTATTTATTCTTATTTTAATAATAGAATTCAATTATTTAAAACAAATCATGTAATATATACCAAACTGAGCAAGCCATCTTCAAGCAAAACTCATTTTATTTGTTTTAAAGCATGATATATAGACTATAATTAAGTGAAAGATTAATATAAATGTGCTAAAGCGAATAATTCCATAGCAAAAGTGTCGTAAGTGTATAAAAAATTGCTCGCCAAATAGACAATAATACATCGAATGACTCAATAAATAATTAGTAAAGAAATGTCACTGGCTCTCCATAATGTACGTGTGGGTCGTTTACATTCAGTACCTGCCTAACTATAAAACTGTCACATCAAAGACTATCAGTTGGCACGCAATGGATCAAGGCAGGCCGTAATTGGGTCAATCCGCCTTCTATTATTGTGACCGAGGTGGTTATTTTAATTAGTCTTGACGCGGCACATTCGAACGATAAGTCTGTGTATTTAGATTTTCCAAGTTGTATTTCATCGTGTTAGTGAAAAGTGAATAGTTGTGTTTAAGATAAATTGGCGAGTCTCGCGAGATTAAGTCAAGAGACGGAAACTTCAAGTTTGTAAGTTCCAATGGATTCTAATTTTGGTTAACGTTTCCAAGTTGAACTCCGCGGTGAATCTGTTCGGGGGTGGAGGCACGATGTAATACCAGTCCGCTAAAACTCCACCAAGCGTAGGACCCTCCAAAGATTTCACCTTCGAAACTGCTACAGCGACACATATTATATATTTGACACATATATTTGACACATATACTGCTACAGCGGGCTATTCAAAATATAGTTTTGTTTGTCTTCAAACAGCAAGCTTTAGCCAAGAATTATGTTTGTTAGAAAATTACTTTAAACCAGTGTGGTGTGGTGTGTGCCTTAGACATAAGACTTAGCAACTAGGAGACATGCATAGGATTTCACCAAAATATCAAAGGTCCTTTAGTCTTTTACAAATCTCTTCATACCTACCTAAATGTGAGCGTTAGAACACATCCTTTTCAATATATTATTGTCATGTTATGTAAAATTTTATTTAGAATAAGGATTAATATTATAATATTGAATAAGATAAAAGTTAAGGTTAAAAAAGTTAAGAAAATATTTACTGAAAGTTTTTTTTTAAAATAAATGGTTATTGTGAGTTAACCGTAACATATAGGTAGAGATATGCCATCGGGGAGCTTTCTTCGGGATTTTATATAGAATTTTACATTTTCTTTGAAACTGCTAGAAAGATTGAAAAATGAATAAATTAAGTTTGAACCCGCGTGTCCAACATATCATGTTGACACCTAGATCTCTAGGCCACCGAAATCTTACCAGCCCTGACTAAAATATGTAACTTATTGATCTCTTTTTGAACTTTGTTGAGCCAAAGTTAAGAGCTCGGTGGCCGAGAGTTCTAGACCTCAACACGGTATCTTGGAGACGCGGGCTCAAATCCCGCCCTAAACAACATTTTTTCAACAATTAGAATTTTTTTTCGGGATTTTAAAATATCCACAAATCTCATCTTTAAGAAATCTTAAAAATGAGATTTAGAAATGAGGAATCATAAATAAACACGATATCACCTAGAAATGTGTGATGTATGTAGATGTAAAGCTATCATGACATTTGACCGAAACGTCCCGTCTGTCCGTCCGTCGGTGCAGCCGTGCCGAAGGTGCAGCGGCAGCACGTGCCGGAGGCGCCGCGGCGGCGCTCGCCGCTGCCGTACACGTTCTGGCAGGAGTCGAGCGAGACGGCGCCCGCGTTCACGTTCCAGCTGCGGCCGCGCGTCATGCAGGCGCGCGACACCTGCAAGCTGCTCTGCTGCCTCAGCGGCTGCCCCACGCCCACTGTCAAATGGTACCACTTGATTTTTTTAATATACCGGGTATAAGGGACGGTGTCCCTTTTCTTTTAACAGTGAATTCAGAACAATTTTAATATTTGTTTACAAATGTTTATTTTTCCCGGAAAAGCTTTTAAAGCGAAAAAAAGGGTTTTCATTTTAAATTTTTATTCATGTTACGCAATGTATGGCGCGCCGGTATCATTTTTGTTCCGCTCACACCGATGCGTTGACGTTCGATGACCCAAACAGCGTGCAGTATAATGGAAAAATTATACGATTTACGTTGCAAAGTTAATTTTTGTGTATTTATTATGTTTTTTTTACAGAATATGATTTGTAAACGTTAACTTAGTTATATGACACCACAAAATATTGAAAAAAAAAATGGAAAACAGTTATTAATATTCTGGAAGAAAATTTCAAAAAGTAGGTTCAAGAAGTCTGGAAGAAAGTTTCATGGTCTGAACCCACTGTTCAACAGAAAAGGGACACCGTCACTTATACACTGTATACAATACAGGATGTAAACAGTTTGATTTTATACTAGCTTTCCGCTCGCGACTTCGCCCGAATTATTTTTGTTTTGCCGTGAGAATTTTATATTTTCCCATAGGAAAAATAATTTTGTAGCCTATTATATTGCAGATTTACTGCACGCAGCTTCGGCCGCGCTGTTTTTGTTTTCCCGTGGGAATTTTATATTTTACCGTACGAAAAATAATTTTGTAGCCTATGTTACTTAGGGATAATGTAGCATTCTAATGGTGAAGGAATTTTTGAAATCGGTCCAGTAGTTTCGGAACCCATTCAATACAAACATACAAAAATACAAATCTTTCCTCTCTATAATATTAGTATAGATGTAAACACGCACTGGGCCAGCGTGGTTGACCAAGACGTAAACACCCTAACTTAGGGTAGGCTTGAGCCCCTCGGTTGGGAACGTTTATGAGCTGCTGTGATGAGGGTGTAAACAGACCGAACGCGAAGCCGAAACCCACGTTCTGAGCCTAGCCTGAGATATTATTTTTGTCATCGAGACCATACCTGGGAAATTGATAGTTAACGAGATATTTAACAGAGATTTTGAGAGCGTCAGTGGCACTGTGGACTCGACACTTTCCGTCCGATCGGGAGGTCCGGGCTTTAAAACCGCCATGTACCAATGTGTTTTTCGTTTTCGAATTTCATATGAAGGTACATTTGTCTGACGCTCTGACTACGGTGAAGGAAAACATTATGAGGCAAACTGCATACATCTGCAAAGAGATTCAAAGGTGTATGTGAAGTCGACCAATCCGCACTGGGCCAGCGGTGGTTGACTAAGGCCTAAACACATTAACTTGGGCTCTAGCCCCGCAGTGGAGACGTATATGAGCTGTTATGATAATGATATGATGAGATATTGAGGTTAAAGTGGCAATTATTTTACGGGGTCTTCATATCAAACCGTTTGGAACGTTGTTTGTTAATTTTCGTCCAAAGAAACATCAAAGAAAAAATCAGTATCAACAAATAAAAGTTTTTAAATTACAACGTGTAATGTATTTACAACGGATGCTGTCTTTTGTCGCCACGAGCCACTGCCTCACGCAGAGACGATATCCGTAGCTCGCGAGCGCGCGTTACAATGCCTAGTACTTTTTGCAGTTGTTTTTTTAACGTAAATAAAATTCGATTCCCATATTTTTTTACGACCGGAGCCAATAACTTTAATGGTCTGAATGTGTAGACGCGGGCTTCGTTATGGGTGTTTTCATACATACAGGGTTACTTTGAAGCAGTAGCCAAATTTTGCGTGCTTGTTCAGACCATCAAACTGAACGTCTTTCACCATAGGACAAATCTTGAAATCGCGAAAAAAAAAACAACTGTTGCAACAAAAAACAAAAATAATTATCTAGGTTCAGTTGATGTTGAACATTTGTGTGTGTTGTCAAAATTATTACAATATTTAACATGTTACTGCACAGATGATGCCCGAGCATAAGGACATCTGAATAACATACTCGTATTCCAGAAGCTAAGTCAACTTCGCTTGGTAGTGGTGAATGAAGCCAATCGACGGATAACCTACACGTACTGGGTGTTTGGGAGATTTTTAAAATCCTTTCTCGACGTAAACGTCAAATAAAAATATTAATACACTAAGTTGATAATTTAATTTCATATAAGGTCAAATTGTTTTCTTCCTTTAATTAAATAATGCTTAAATAGAAATGAAAGTTCATACAACATTTTTTTAGTTGGTATAAATATTTTTAAAAGAACATTTCCTCGTAAATTAACAAAATCTATATATTACGTACTTTGCTATCAAACAGGCTATAGGCATCGATTTGATATGTTGGTGTCATTTTTAATAACAGCTACCATAAAAACGCTCAATCCCTTTCGGTCCTTCGAGCCGGATAACATCTTAAATTATCGAATCTAACGCGACAAAATTGTATGACAGGTACAAGGACAGAAAGGAGTTGTCGAAGTACGACTACTCGATGACGCACTCGGACGGCGTGGTCACCATGGAGATCGTGGACTGCCGGCCCGAGGACAGCGGCAAGTACACGTGCGTCGCCACCAACGTGCACGGCACCGACGAGACATCCTGCGTCGTCATTGTCGAAGGTCAGTTGGCGAACATTGCTATTTGTGTTACATACAGTCACGTCTATAATAATATTTAAAAAACAGTAATATCTACTAAGTGTGCAAATTGTAGCCAATACAGATTGAATCGAAACCATCTTACATCATTCTAAGATACTCTTATCAAAGTAATCAAAGAAAATGATAGTGACATCTATTCTTAGGTAAACTCGACGCTCTCAGTGCTCATGTCAAGTACTACGAGAAATAGAGATACTATTTTTCGCTTTTTTTGGGAACAGAAATGACCATTGTTCTTTAAGTATGACCGTAGATTTAAAGGAGATTCTGTGTGTTTGCGCAGGTGAAGTGGTGAGCCCCGAGCAGGCTGCGCTCGCGCACAACTTCCTGCACTCGGGCGACCGCCGCTACATCGAGAAGCCGATCAAACCGGCGCCGCCGCCAATCATCACAAAGACCAAGGTATTTATCTGTTCATTACTGTCTGTTTTATCACACTAGAGTATTAATTATTATTGGTGTCTATTTAGCATCTTTACATCAGCAATTTGCACGCGTAGAGTAATGACTAATTATAATTCCTATTAAATATTCCTTCTGGGGTACCCCAGGGATCTCACCTCGGACCTCTTTTATATAACGTTTATATTTATGATATCTATAAATGTTTCGAAAATTCCCAGCATTTATGTTATGCTGACGACAAAAAAATTTATATGCAAATTAAATCAATTTCAGACTGTGAGAAGCTGCAATATGATCTTAATACAGTGTATAGCTATTACATAGAAAATAATATCTCAATTAATATAAAAAAATGTCATTGTATTAGTTTTACGCATAAAAAGAAACCAATTCATTTCAATTATAATTTTAATGGAACTCAGATCGAAAGAACCACAGAGGTACGTGACCTGGGTATCACCCTAGATTCTAAAATGTCCATGACTTCTCATATCGACAGCATTATACAAAAGTCTTATAGAAACCTTGGGTTTATAATGCGAACTTGTTTACCATTCAAAAATATAACTAGCTATAAGATTGTTTATTTTGCTTATGTTAGAAGTATACTAGAATATGCCTCCCAAGTGTGGTCTCCATATTACTTAATCTACATTAATAAACTAGAAAATATTCAAAAAAAATTTATATCAAGATTAAATTATATATTTAAAAAATCAGCTACTGACTATATTGAGAATTGTCGCATGTATAACTTATTAACCTTACAGGAAAGACGAGTTATGATGGATATGGGACTGTTGTATGATATACTATGTGGACGTATTGATTGCCCAGAATTACTGTCTAAAATAATGTTTAACACACCTAAATATCGCACAAGACATTCTCCAATGCTTAATGTCCCTACACATTCTACGCGATATGGTCAAAATGCTGTAATTACGAGACTCATGCACGAATACAACTCATTTTTTTTTGAAACTGATCCTTTTATTACATGTAAGAAGTCCTTTATGATGAAAATTAAAAAAAATCTAATGTTTAATTAATGACCATTGTTTGAAACACATGTCTGTGTATTTGTATGTATGCGTGTGTGTATGTGCATTGATGTATATAATATGGATGTGTGTGTGTGTATGTGAATGTATTTGTGTGCGCACATATATACACATCAATCAATGCGTATATATGTATACATGTATGAAATTCAGAATAGTACTAAATTATTGTATGCGAAGCAAGCTAAAAAAAAAAAATTAAATTATAATTACCTATAGTAAAGCAATCGACCGACCGGCGTCGCTGGGCTGAGGGATACCGTCGAGTCGATTGCTTACCATTGCGCTACCGTACCAGAGTGACTCATGTGTCCAACTTTGCGATTGAGGCAAAATGCGTAAGCGTGTTTGCCTCTGTCCCGCTGCGCATGGGCACGAGTCGAGTTGCTTCAAGTTCAAGTTTGACGTTAAGATAGATACCTACCCGCTTTGAATTGTATTTTTTTTTAAAGTCTGCCTAACTTACTTAGTATTACGTGGATAACTTTTATTGATCTAAGTTTTTGTAACTAGATTTAATTAACTATAAGTAATAAAGATTGTTGTTATCCCAAATAAATAAATAAATAAATAATATTTCACCCCATATCTCTAGCCCATCAGTTTCATAATATCCTTTCTCAGACCCTTTTGGTACAGATGGTCTAATATATCAAATTGAAAATATATCAATATATCAATTGTGGCAAACTGTTTAGAACGTCAAAATGGCCAGTATTATTTTGTCTAATTCCACAAGTTTTCACACAGCATTTCTTACTCTTAATATAATCCGTTTTGTAACTTATCTCATTCATGATCATAGAGCGTTTTGTGAATGGAGAGACAGTGAACGGTCGAGTTTTTTTTTGTGGATAATAATACTTGATTTGCTGACGATATAAAAGTTAAGAGAGTATATAACATAATTCACAAAAATGGTAAACTTCCACACAATTTGGTTTATCTATTCCAGGAAGAATTTCCAGAACTCTTTTGGTTAATTTGGGTCATTTTGTGAAAATTTTCTACAGCTCAGTTTCATGATTCTAAGTCAAATAGGTTCACATTCAATCAGTCGTTGCGTTTAATTAGTTCTATTTTTATAGCTGCATCTTGTGGTGTACACCTTGGTAGTTTTCCAATTACAGCACTAGAGCGCATTATGTGGCATAATGCTTAACGTTGAATGTTCCAACTACAGCAACACTTCGCACAATCGAGCACTCTCAAAAGCAATGTTTTCGTGTGATGCGTGCAATCGATACCAACTCAGTGACAGAAAATTAACAAGTGTTTTTTCTTTAAGTTGGCATTGATCGAAATGTTTTATTTATATATAATCGTTAGTAATATTATTTATTGTTGAAAAATTTTTAAAGCTTTCGTTTCATTGTAGTTTTTTTGAAATAATCAAAGTTAATTCAAACTGTGTTAAAAAATAAATATAAGTATGGATGAAGGTACAAAAATTACTCAAAACAAAAAAATGGTAATGAAATAATCAAAATCCAAATTACTTAAAATAACCGTAAATAGTTTTCAACCAATTATTATGTATACCACATTATTTACACATTAATGAGGTTATTGATAACTCTATGAATATTTCTTTTTTTCAACACTGAACTTAGCGCACTCTGCTGGTGCATTTGAAAACTAATTCACGTTCCAATTAAGCATCAGCATAATTCGGCATTGTGCGCCACTGAGTCGCATTATGCTCTGTAATTGGAAAACTACCCTTATAGGCACCGAGAAGTAATCATGAACCGTGGTAATCCAACAGGTGACAATCGACCCGCCGTCGAAGTCCCATTCGGCACCTAGACCCAAGTACTCCCCGCAGAGCTCCGTCGATGTGAAAAAGAAGTATGGAGCGAAACTCGACTCAGACACTTCGTCGAGGAGCAGGAGCGCGACCAAGGAGTTAGTCTGTGAGTATATTTAGTCTGTGTCTCGTTTGATGACTACGATATCTTAGGATGAATCTCGTACGGTCTATCATAAAAGAGCTGGGAAAATAAATTTGGATGCGAGTACTGCTTGAACACGTGCAACACGGATACTAAGATGCAGTCAATAAAAAGTAACAATGGGTCAGATTACAGTAACGATAGGCACGATAAATATTGCAAAAATTAATTATTTACGAAAAATAAAAACTGAAACGCGACAGCAATACATTTTTCAAATACCTATTTTTGACTTCCTCGACCTTAGTGTTTCCTGTTAAATGTATGGAATTATGGAATTAATGTGGAATGGTTTTCTATCTGTTTCTGTTGTTATTATTATTATTACTGTATCGTTTCAATTTTATCTGGTCTACGATTTTTGTAAATTTTTGACAACTCACAACGATTAACGATGACGATCCGAGGGATGATCGAGGGATGGCGCCAGGTTAGATGCTGTGAGCACGCTCACGGTGATTCGAAACAACTTTTAGCGCGCAGACATCGATATTATCGCCATTCGGAACGGAATGGCGATAATATCGATGTCTGCGCGCCGTCATAAGACTGTCAAATGCCCATGTCAGCGTTTAAAAACTACAACATTTATTGTGAGGGATGAAGAAAATAGTGGACTCAGTTTTCTGTTGTCTTCCCAAGTGCCCATTAAAAATGGTTAGATGCAAAAATCACGTGCTATTGCAGAAAATTACTTCAACTTCAACTTCTTTATATATGGCAATCGGTCATAATGACAACCACGCAGAAAATTAATTGTCAATTTAATGGACGTCAACGTCTAACGAAACGTCAGCGTCATAAGCGCGCAAACTATAGTTCCGAATGGCCAACTGTTATTCGTAGATGTTAGCTCGATATCCCATTCGGAACAGTTGTGAGCGCTCACACCGCTCTCATCGCTTTAAGCTGATTCGGAACGCACCTAATATCGATAAGACCTGTCCCCTGAGAAGGGTGTAGAGTCAACTTTTTTTTTCATTCCTACTTGTATTTGCAGACATCTTGAGTATATTCAGGATGTATGCACATACAAGGTTAATATGATTTCTTTAAATTAGATTGTTTTGCTTTGTTTTGACGTCAACGAGTGCCTGTAAATGCCTATGTTGAATGAAGATTTTTGAATTTGAATTTGGTGCATTAATTCCACAGTGCCCGCGTCCGACTCGTCGATGTGTGCGCCGTCGTTCGCCCGCGCCCTCCCCTCGGAGGTGGTGGCCAAGGACGGGGCGCCGCTGCTGCTGTCGTGCGCCGTGAGGGGGGACCCCGAGCCCAGGGTGGCTTGGAAACGTGACAACCGACCTCTCACTTCCGGCGAGGTACGACCAAACGACTGATACTAACGACTGACCACTTCATTTAAGGCTATATTTATTTATTCACTAGTTGTACAATACATATTTTACACCTATGTGGACCATTGACCTACAAACTAATGGACGGCGACTCTAATACAAATTGTAAGAAAATGTGTCCAAAAATAAACAATTTAAGTCGTATCGACATTGAATTTCGCTTGCACCAATTCTTCACCATATGACGAGCGATTGGATGTAAATCATACCGAATTTAAATTTTTGATCTGATTTTCTTGGGCCACTTTTGGAGCACGGACGCCAAGTCCATTTGTTTGTAGGTTAATGCTATAGACTCAATGATTTATTCTCTGCCTGATTACAAGCACTCTTTACAATATCCCAATTATTTTTAATTTAACTGTGCAATATTTTGACTCCTCACAAAAAAGTGTTTATATGCATATGCGTTAATACTTGGTATTATACTCTATATTTAATAACCAAGTAAATAACTTAAATGACTATAGTGACACAGAGCATCATTTAAGAATTAATGTAGCTTAAAATATATGCCAGCCAGTATACAACAGAATATGAACAGAATTTCACTTAAAAATATATTTGACTGTTCGATAATAAAGTTCAAATTTGAATGTAAACACCGTTCCTCTTTGCTCACTTGGTCATAGACAAACCACAGATGATTAAAAATTGTCATTCCAGTTACTGTCAATGTCAATGTCATCATTGTTGTTTTGTTTCTTTGGTGAAAATCTTATCGCTTGTATTGCGATGCGACCACGATTAGAGGTAAGATAATCAGTTCCTTAGTAGTTGAGGAGTCCATGTGAAAGTGAGAAGCGAGCTTCTCACTTTAAGTTAACGTCACTTGCCATAAGGTGAGATGAAGGTGGTTCCCTGTTGTATGTGAAAAACATCAATCATTTGTATTGTATTGGGTGCGTTTGCGCAGGCGGTGAGCCTCAAGTACAAGAACGGCGTGGCCTCGCTGGCCATCAACGAGGTGTTCCCCGAGGATGAAGGGGAGTACGTGCTCGTCGCCACCAACAGCCAGGGCGAGGTTGAGACCAAGTGCAAGGTTACAGTCAAACGTGAGTGTCCACTATGTCGTTGAACCTTACGCGGCTTAAAGATTTTGTGATGAGTGGAATAAACGGAACGGATAATAAGTCTTTCGTACATTCTCTATATGAGCGCCACCTGTGTCGTCACAGACACTGATAGGTGTTACAACAACTATCAGTGTGACGTGACGACACAGGGCTTCGAGTGCTACGTTCATAGAGAATGTATGAAAGAATAATTATTACTTGGGGGCTACAGGGCTACGTTCATAGAAAAGTATGAAAGAATAATTATTACTTGTGAATATATTATTTAAAGAAATGTGAATTCATTCATCTATGTAAAGCTAATCGCACATATCAGCACGCGCTGAACGCATCCGGCGGCGGCGTATGTGCGTTCAGCTTTAATCAGCTTTTAAGCTTATGTAACGTTCATAGAGAATCTATGAAAGAGTAATTATTACGGTGGCGGTACTGTGCCGGAATTGTGAATTCATCCATCTATGTAAAGCTAATCGCACATATCAGCACGCGCTGAACGCACCGCAATATTAGCGTCATCAGCATCCGGTGGCGGCGTGGGTATATGTGCGTTAAGCTTATGTGCCTGAAAGTACTGCTTATGAATATCGAAAGGTCAATTGATGCGGATCTATTTGATCGAAGTGAGTGAAATACCTATGTAATAAGGTTTTACTTGAAACTGCGTGTGTGGTATTTCAGCTATGGACAGCAACGCCACAGCTAGCGCGACCAAAGCCGGAGACCGTCCCCCGAGGGTGGTGGACCACGCGAAGTCCCAGGGGGTCACCGACGGAGACGCCGTGACGCTTTCCTGCAGGTACTTTAGACATAACTAGTCAACGCTTAAAATAACGCGCAAAATTAGAAATAAATAACCTACATAGATTAGTAATGGATAAATTATGTAGAGATAGATTCATAGATTACTGTATAAATATATGTGAACATGTCAATAAGAAAAATAGCACTTTAAGTATTACTTAATTTATATTAAGATAAATATAAATATAAAGTAATAACACAGAATGTAATAGAATAAATTAAGATGAAAATAAGGCATAAGGTATATGAATTCGATAAGAGTAAAGAAATGAAGACAAAACATAGATAATAAAAGAAAAAGAAAGAAAAGAAAAAAAACCCTCATAAAAAGATCACTGAAATTGATATCAGGGGATAGAGCAGAATTAAACTTAAAAAAAACTAGTTAACGCTTCACGCTTTTCCCTATGTAGGTGTACACTGATCTCGTGGAAATTTCCCGGTAGAAGGTATAATAAACATTGGGCATAGATTTGCATGCAGATTGTGATATATTACGTTCGCAAGATGCTTTTTCATACAGGTTGTGGTATTTTTCCACATTTGCAAGATATCAACAATAAACTTTATTTACCAATTACTAGACCAAGTTTCTAATCAAGGTAAGGGCGGCTTTCCCCATTTTTTTTTACACAATGTCAATGAAATGTGTAAAAATATCGAATGTTATCGATTTTTGATAGATGTTGTTATACGTCGATATTTTATCGATACCTAAATAGCTTATTATTTTGACCTGAATTACACCGTGAAAGTAGCAAAAATATATAAAACAGTGTTAAATGTTACCGATATCTGAGAGATATCGATATACATAGATATTTAATCGATACTAAAATAGCTTTTCTTTTTGACCGGAACTACACATTGAAAGTATCAATAATATAAATAACAATGTTAAATGTTATCGATATCTGATAAATGTCGACATACATTGAAATACTATCGATACTTAAATAGCTTTGCATTATTAGTTGAGTTAATGCAGGTATCAATAATATATACAACTATGTTAAATGTTTTCGACATGTGATTGTAGTCGATATACATTGTAATTTTATCGATTCTAACTAAAACAACTTTGCATCATTAGCTAAGTTGCATAATAAGAAAGCTGGAAACTTATGTATTAATGCTTCGTCTTCGTTATCAGGATCGTTGGGGCGGAGAGGTTTGACGTGGTCTGGCTTCACAACAACAAGGAGATCAAGCCTTCGAAAGACTTCCAGTACTCGAGCGAGGCCAACATCCACAAGCTGAACATCGCCGAGATATTCCCTGAGGACGCCGGTACGTTTATCACACACAAAACTAGCGAAAACAGAATGTTACGTCTGTCACATAAAGTCCCACTGCTCTATATTTTTCTACATAATTTTGTGGTCCGAAATCTGGTACAGATTGCGCCAAACTCTAGTCCGATCTGAACACAGCACGATTCGCGTTACACTGTTGTAATATAGGTATAATTAAATTATATTGTCTGTCTACATAAGTTATAAGTGGAAGAAGAATGTCACGTCACTAAATAAGTTTTAGCATGATAAGAATAAACTTAGTATATTTTATGTGCGTGAAAAAGAGGCGTGAGACAACTTCGGAGCGGACTAGAAATTTAGCGCGTACTCTAAATCAAGATGAATTGTTCACCATTTAACGTATAGTCGGGCATCAACCGCAAGCAATCATCAAATTGGCAACGTACAATACGGTTCTTGTGAGGGTAGCAGATTTGCTGCGAATCTCACAAGAGTCACATGTATTATAGGTGACTGTTACCACTTATTATCAGGTGGGCAGATTGCTTGTTTGCCATCTTAGTAGCATTAAAAAAACGAGTGTTTATTGTTTTTTTATACAGATGCGTATTGAACTAGACGCCGCGAATGTAGTATTTCGGATGCTAAAAAAAAGAATAATGCTCCTCTTTTAAAACTGTTTCGTTTAGGCAGTTCTTGGCCGTTATCGGTACTGGTCATCGGTCAACCAAAATTTAAGAACATGCTTAATTATGCCATATTGAGTTTCAAATAGTAACTAACCATATTGCAGACCTATGAAACAGTAGATTTCGAATCGGTCCCACCTTAAAATAATAAACATTACATTGTAGGTGTTTACACCTGCGAGGCGTTCAACGACGTGGGCGAGTCTTTCTCGTCGTGCTCTCTGGTCGTTTCGGTGCCAGGAGAGACCCCTGTCGTACCCCAGTACAAGGAGTTCCCGGCCTCGGCCACAGTCGCTCCCAGCGAACCCGCCGTCTTCTACGCAGAGCTCGACAAGGTAATTTTCAACTTTAATCGCATAGATAGGGCATCGAGATTATGAGGTCAAAACGACGATGGTGAAGGAAGCCGCTGGATGCGAGCAGCGCCGGACTTGACCAGTTTGAAGATCTTTGATATCCAACAGCTGGCAACTTTGGTGGTTTTGGATGTAATTAATATTAGCACTTCGGATGTGTAATGGCATCTTGTAGAAATCTCTTGCTAAGTGAGATGAGATAAATGAGCTGTGAGTGAGATACACAATCGATTGCATTTAATAAATCAAAAAATCTTCCATCTAATATACTGGTCACATTATATCCATTAGTATGCAACAATATTACAAAAGTAAATTTAGCTAGCTTTCGATAAGGACCTTTAGACAGTGCAAAAAACTATACTCGTATGAGGCGATTGCTGAAAAATTGACACTGGTGTCAATGACCCATATTAGGCGTAAAAATGTTTTATCTTGAATCGCTAACATGTTCACTACTTTTTTCACAGCCACCGCTCCAACTCCAATGGTTGAAGGACGGCAAGCCTGTAGATGAAACGTCAAGCAGATACAGATTCACGATGGAAGGCACCTCGCGATACAGGTTCGAGATCGCCAAAGCAACCAGCGAAGACAGCGGTCAATACCAGGCTCGCGCAGTAGGCTCAAAGGGAGACGCCCTCGCCGCCTTCTACCTTAACGTTAGCGACGTGTAAATACCAACAAACCAAGTGCAAAACATGGACTGACAATTTAATTTATTAATGGACCCAAAACACCTCCTTGAGGTAGCGTCAACCCAGAATGATAACGAATATTGAGTATGCATAACGATTTTTATACAATTCGGAGTCTAAGTGTGAAAAGGAGTTTCATTTTTTTATATTTAAATTATTTATTAATTTATTGAGTATGTTTAAGTGTTACACCTTGTCGAATGCCTATGAGAAGTCGCTTGGACGAACGAATCCTCGCTCTCTAGTCACTGTTAACTTTTAAATGTTATTTATTTATTTTCAAATTTATTCATTGTTATTTTTTTCGTTTTCGTGATATATATATCGTCCTGGCCTAACAGATTTAATGCAGCTTCCTTAAAAATTAAGCTTGATTTTAATCAATGTTGCGCGGTTTGGTTCGGTTTGTGGTCGGCCCTCTGCGGAGCGCTCAGGCGCCACCTTGGAACGTTCCTTAGATAGTCGACGTCGATTCTGGACCAATATCCGTAATAATTATTTTTATATAACTGTATAATTTAATTGTACATAATTTAATTTATATCACGTGACCGCGTAATTTATGAATAAATATATATACCTTAAAAATATTCTTTGGTGTTTCATTTACGTTTCGATTTTTTTCTATATTGTGGAAAATATTACTGATTAATTTATAATATATAATTCTAATTATCTATAATTGGGATGATGACTGGATTCAAATTTTTACGTCTCGTCATTAAATATTAAAATACCGTAGAAAAAGATGCAGTCCTGTGAAATTAGAATTAAAATCGGCTTAGAAATACATTAGATACAAGCATTTTAAGTTGTTAATTTGAAGGCGATTCGATAGAGAGATCCGACATCAAGCGTGACGTCACTGTTGAGTACGGCCATATAAACTTCTTGTAAATTGCCGTTTTGCTAGAAAGAGACGGAGAAAAATCTTTAATACCTTATATCTTTGTTGTTTTTATAGTTATTCGAAAACCGATTTTTTCTTTCTGTTTATTATATGAATGAGCTTCTATTAAAGCAAAAAAAATTTTTTAGTCATGTAGCCTATTAGATCGAATAATGAAATAGATTCACAGTAGCTCTTAAAAAAAGGTGGAAAAGAAAATTATTATTTAGGAAAAAGATTTGTGCTAAAGTCTTTTTATTCTACGGGATTCTGACATTTCAGAAGTGTTGCCAACATTGAAAAATTCTCACTAAGAAGAAAAAGCATTTTACCAAAGCAAAAAATAAACCATTCTTAAATTTAAGGTTTCAATTTAAGATTTAAAAATTAACGGATAATTTTAAAATGGTAATTAGATATTTTATTATCATACTAGCTGTGCCCGCGAACTAAGTTTCGCTTTAATTTATTTTTTCCCGACAGCTTCAACAAATATCGTTAATGTACACAGAAATAAATACAAAAACTTAACAAATTATATACTAAAACCTTCCTCGAGAATCTCGCTATCGAGTGGTGAAAACCGCTTGAAAATCGGTGCAATAGTTTTTGAGTTTATCGCGAACAGACAGACAGACGCGGCGGGGGACTTTGTTTTATAATATGTAAGGATTATTGAAGTTACCATAATTATTGAGAAAATTATTTTTCTTCTACAGAAATCCCTAACCAATATTCCATAGGTTAGGTTGACAACCTTTCTTTAGGGAAACCTCTTTGTTTGTTATATTTTCGTTTCTTATAAGGGCCAATATAAACGCGACTTTTTGTTTTACTTAATGAGATTTTTGTTTAGAATTATCGTAAAATACCATTGTTTTCGTTAATTTTGCAGCTGGTTTGAGTGTTTTCGTAATCTTTGCGTTATAAATGTTAATGTATGTAGGTATTTGTTTTATTTGCAAAATAATTAGCCTAAAAAATTAAAAATGCTGTCGAAAGTCACTATTCCACGCGGACGAAGTCGCGAGCACAGCTAGTGATGATATAAATACCTAAGCACAGATAATATAATAAATATTTTCATTTAAGAAATATGTTGTTTTACTTTGTTTTTCCATTTTTTACATTCTATTACATAGACGAAGAATAATATTCTTTGAATGCACAACTGTTGCATCTGTCAGAATTCCGCCGAATCACAGATAATTAAATCATACCAAACTAAACACTCAAAATGGGTATTAGCGACATCTATTCGAATACAGCGAAAGCATTGCGATGATGTAAGTAAGCACGGTGCGATGATGTAAGTAAGCAAAACTGCTTGATATTTATTGTAGTATGTTAAGTTTTCGATAGATGGCCGGATGGTATTTGTCCGGATGGTATTTGTCCGGACTACTCCGGACCTATACGCGCCCGCCACCGCGCCAGCACTGCCAGCAGTTTACTACTTTATGCAGAATGAAAGGCTTGACTCGCCTGGTACGCTTTGGTTCAGAGCTCGACAAATCAAAATCTACCATAAATAAATAATATCTTTTAACCCTGTTTGATACACAAGAGCCTTAGCTTACATTAGACCAGTTTTACTGTGACAAATTTAGATTTATTGATTTTATGAACAGAAAACTAATTATTGTTTTGAAAACTGCTCAATTTATAGGGTCAAAAAATCTGTAGCAATAATCAATTTTGGAATAAACATTGATTCAATTAACTTTTAACATTGCACAGTCACAGAGATTACGTATAACCATAGACGAAGAATAATGTATAACGTAAAAATGAGAAAAACAGAGTTTTCCGAAGAAATAAATCTAGTAAACACTGTCTGAAACACTTTTTTTATCCATGTTGAGAGTATGTTAAAATAAAGCTCATAAAATACTTTTAAACTGTATTTACGGTTTTTGTTTGTCTAATCTTATTTTTTTTACCGATATTTCGGAATTATGAGGTTAGTCGATATCATTGCACGTACTAGGTATAAGTGTATTTCAGAAAAAAAAGATTTTTTACCTACTAACTTGTGATCGACTGACGTTTTTGTTTTACGAAAACAATAATGGAAAATGCCATTATTGTATTCGTTGCCAAAATAAATTCATTTTTCAACTCGCAGAAAAGTTTTGGATTATAATCAAGCGAGCTTCACCTCCACCTATTATCAAAAAACCAGGTACCTACAAAACATTCACCCCAACAATTTATATTACATTGTTATTTGTTACTCTAAAGGTGAAAGTAACTTATTTAGTCCCGAGACGGGGTTTGGCCAATAAGTCGAGGGGCTAAATAAGTGTTACCCGAGGTAAACACTGGTGCTTTTCATAACGAATACAAGGAAAGTAAAAATATTTTTTTTTTACAAAAAATAAAACCGACTTCAAAAACACTGAAAACTTAAAAATAATATAAAAATAGGTACAGACAACATCACACTTCTATATTAAAGTCGGCGCCAAACGATGATCTCCTAGAAAGTGTTAAAATTTGTCACCGACTTCAATATAGAAGTGTGATGTTGTCTGTACCTATTCTTATATTATTTTTAAGTTTTCAGTGTTTTTGAAGTCGGTTTAATTTTTGTAAAAAAAAAATATTTTTAACTTTTTAGTGAATGAAATCTTTTCAGTGAAAGAAACCCTAATTTAATACCAGCTTAAAAAGCCAGCCAGCAAATTAGTGGTTTTCTCTATTTTCTATGGGATCCCATCATCAGATCCTGACTTTGGTGACCATGGGACCACCCTTGCAGTATAGGTAGTACTCTATCGAATACAAAAATAATTTTGGAAATCGGTTTAAAAATGACGGAGTAATGAGGTAACAAACATAAAAAATAAAAAAATACAACCGAATTGATAACCTCCTCCTTTTTTGAAGTCGGTTAAAAACATGAATTAGCTAAAGAAAAATGAGTGAATTTTATTTTCCACTACTGCTTTAGCCTCTCTTCTTATGAAATCAGGCGTTAAATCCATATCTGAATGAGATGAACTCGTGTTAATACAAATCTCTGCTATACGGAAGTATAAACAAAACTCTACAAGAAATAAAAGAAGATCGGATAGCTGCCGCTTTCCCTCCTATTTTGTTTTTTTTTCTATGGCCGGCCAACTATTCAGCCATTATTTTTCATTTGCATCATTGAAAAATGCTAAGTAATAGTTTGCCCAAATTATTATACTAATAATTAAATTTAACTTTATTTCAATTTAACATCACGCTGTTATTGAGTAACTGTATAGAAAGTTGGACCATTATGTCAATTGAAAACGATTCTCCCTAGGGCTGAAAAGTATTACTTTCATGCCGCTACTCAGGTAACTTTAGACCTACTTTCCGAGTATGAGTAATGAAAAGAATAAATTCGGAAATTTTGCTCTCAGATTAAAAAAATATGTTTAAATTTCTTTATCGCCAAATAACCAATTAATGGATACATTTTTTGCTAATTTTTTTAAAAATCTGCGAGCCTTAGGGTTGAGATGACCCCTATTTAAATCAAAACTCGTTACAAGCACTTACGCAGTACGCGTCTACAAGCAACTCGTCTGCATTTTCTATACGAAGAATCTTCAATACGACTCCGGCGCAGATGAAAATAATGACTGTCCAAAAACATACTTATAAATAGGTCTATCAAACGTAACATAATTCATTTACGTGGACCTCAAAACTCGAAAGCGTTTAGGGGCTATTCTGTAAGCCCCAATTAAAGTTTCGAAAGTGTATGTACTTTGTTGTTCATCGCTGCGTCAGTGGGTAATTGCTTTCCCCTAGCGTGTGGTGGGGAGTAGGTACCAGAGCGTCGTTCATTTATCAGCAGGGGTAGGGTTGCCAACTCTTGAAAGAACCAACCCGGAAGGATTTCAACAAATCGGGGGCAGTTTTCAGTGGCGTTTTCAAAGAAAATATAAACTATTTGTTAATTTTTTAAGACGTTAAGATTAGCGGAATTATATATAGGCTCCTGGAGGTCTGTTACGGCAGGCTTAACCTTTTTTTTTTTTTATAGTTGGGAAATGCGTTACGCATACCTCGCGCTTGGGAGGCGCGAGGTTATGTCGGACTCTCCACGGCCCCTGGCAGACGGGATGGTATGTCCACCAGGGAGTGCAATGCCGCGGCCTACCGACTAAAACCCAACTATGCCCCTCACATGCGCCTTGGCGCGAGCGCGACAACCGCCACCACATCCTCACCGTCATCAGACGAAGAGGATCCGGCGACGAGAGTCGTCTCGCTGCCGGACGAGGTCATGAGAACCCTTTCGGAAACTACCACAACCTCGTCGGCGCGCACTCGCCCAAGGCGAGTCCCTCTCACCCCCCCAAGTTGGGGGGGCCGGTGATCCCCCGGGGCATCCAGGGGATCAGCGACTGGCGGCAACCGATGCAATGCAGGGCCCGGGCCTCCCAAGTAGTGTTGCCCAAAATTGGTCTTGCAGTCTTGCGAGACTTGCTGCAAGACCGAGACCAAGGTCGGCCTAATTGTAGCAAGACCAAGACCAAGGCTGTATGCTTACTCAGGCGAACAAAAATCAACAACCCCAACACAATCCCAATGTCGATCGATCGGAATTGGTTCAAGTGTAAGCCTACTGATCCATACAAGATTTGAGCAAGACTCTTGAGCAAGACTCTTGCTGGTTGCCGTCAGGAGGAAGAAGGCGGGCGTAATTCCGCCTCCTCCGTCCCAGCCTTCTGCGGCGGCACGGGTCTGCAGAGCAGGCAGGCTTAACCTGCAGCAGCGACGCGGGCCTACGCTACTACGTTTAGCGCATATCGCGCCAGGCGTGAGCAACAACGCAAAGAGAAGACGACAATTTTTTTCTGAAAATAAGATTAATTTTAGAGAAAACGGGAGAAATGATTGCGTTCCGGGAGCTCGGGAGGTTGATCATTATTACCGGACTCTCCCGGGCATTCCGGGAGGTTTGGGAACCCTAAGCAGGGGGCATCGCGAGCAAGCATTAAGTTGATTGTATATATAACAATTTAAAAAGGTATAGATTTTTTAGATTTTATGTGCGTCAATTAAAAACGAAAAAAACAAATTAATGTGCCATTTTCGCGCGTGTGTGTATGTGTGTGTGTGTGTATGTGTGTGTGTGTGTGTGTGTGTGTGTGTAAGAATGTGTTAGTGGTTTGAGTGCTAGAGAACAACTTAGCTGCGCATACACAGGAGCTTACAATCCACTATAGATAAGGAAATTAGCATTTGCTTACATGGCAACTTGTAATGGGATAATTATTATTAAAATTAAAGGTTCATTAAATAAATAAATAGGATTTTTAATTTATATTTTCTACGCCTACGGTTTTTGTAAGTTGCTGGGATGATGACTGAATTCGAGTTTAGAAATAGATTAGACACAAGCATTTTAAGCTGTCAATTTGGAAGCGATTAGACAGATCCGACATCAACTGTGACGTCATTGTTGAGTACGGCCATAATATAAATTCCATGTAAATTGCCGTTTTGCTAGAAAGAGATTGAGAAACATATGTAGTAACTTATATCTTGATTGTTTTTATAGTTATTCGAAAATCGATCTTTTCTTTCTGTTTATAATATGAACGAGCTTCTAATAAATAAAACAATAATTATTTTTTATTCATCTAGCCTAATTAAAAAATAAATGTTTATTATGGTACAAATAAGATTAGTATTGAAAAATGGAGGGCAAAGACATTCACTGTTAGAAATCCTACATTTCCAATTTCATCTACTTAATCTACGCAATGTATGGCCATTTTGGTTTATCTGCTAATCAGATTAGACATCCTGAAATAAAGCATTCAAGACATTGGTTTCCTGAATACCATATTCAGGATGAACAAAGCCCCAAATGTACTTTATACTATATTTTGTTTAAAAAGCTGTCAATTGCTGAGACTGTGAAAAATATTCAACAGTACGAAGCTTTGATAGTGAGCTTAGAGAATAGCCCCTATAACACACACACAGCATGATGCGTTACCGCGGAAAGAAAGATCTCTGACGTAGGTACCTACGCTACGTGACGAGGCACAAACCGCCTTATTCAAAACACACTTATTTTAAAATATGAAATCCCGAGAACGAGTTACGATAGAGTAATTGTCTTTTTTGTTATTTGACGCCGCAACCGCTGAGTGACGCGGCGGCTCTGTATGATTCTGATTGCTGGTAAATGGATATTTTCAAATTCATATGACTTCAAAGAAAAAATGTATTATACACATTTTTAATTCAAATGTTGAGTTCCCAAGTGAATTGTGCTGGTTTGTCCTAATTATTACTTTTTAGCCACGAAACTAATTATCTAAAACACGAAAGAGCGGTATCCAATCCAACAAAAGTTCACTTTTCAGTTTTACTTAAAATTCACCAATTATTGACACTTTTAATTACAAGGTCTATAATAAATCGAACTAGCGACCGAACCACGCCTCCAGCTATAGTGATCTCATGTCATCGAGATCTAATGAAGTGCTTGTATCGCATCCTTCACACTCGCACAATAGTCGTAGCGCCGCAAGTTAATAGGCCATAAAACGGTAGCTCACTGCAGGATCGCCGTTAGCCCGTGTTCACGACGCCATTAGGACACCAGAAATAATAATAAAAAAACACTAATCACGCGGCCGGCCGCCACAGAGCTGCGACGTCCTCTTTAATGTTTTGAACTTAAAATGTCTTTTGCCATTCTAGCGGCTGTGCCACTATTCGGCCAGGCCCGGTCCGCACCGCAGAAATATATGAAAGCCATGCCGTTGCCGGCGCCATCGAGTGCAAAAACTGACTTTATATAGGTAACTTAAATGTATTTTCACTACTCATACTCTGAAAGTAGGTCTGAAGTTGCCTGAGGAGCGGGTTGAAAGTAATACTTTTCAGCCCTAGGGAGAATCACTTTCAACTGACAGCTGTTGTCAAATTTTAAAAAAGAAACTAGTTCTTTCTTCACATTTTTATTGAACCATGTTCCGACTTTCTATACAGCCACTCAATTACAGCGCGGTGTAAAATTGAAATAACACAATGTTAAGTATTTAAAGAATATATTTTTTAAATGACTTTCGTCTAAGTATTTAAAAGTATTTAAAGAATATATTTTTTAAACATCGTCTCGGGACTAAATAAGTTACTTTCACCCCTAGGGTAACAATGTACTATTATATTTCGCTGGCATTCGTACCTTCGTCATTACGATGGAAAACTTTCAAGACACATATAAACATGCCACTAAAGATTTGGTATAAAAAATAGAGCCTCAATAATAAACCAGCATTGAAAAATCATGATGATTTTTCAATGCTTGTTTTCCTAGCGTAGGACACAAAAGATACATCATTACTGTGAAATCGACTGTTTATCTATTTTTCAATCTCTTTCGAGCGTTCTAAATAAATTTATTTTCACTTGATACAGATTCCTAATTTAATCACATTTTGTGTGTTTCGGGTATGTTTCATTGAAAATATACCATTTGTTAGATTTTTTGTCTTAGAGTGTTTATTCATTCAAGTTATCAAAAATTCTAAACCGTAGAAAATAAAATCATGATTTTTTAAAGGTCAACTTATTGTATGGCACGTTTGATTTCATAAATACTGTCAGTAAAAAATAAACAATGTTAGGGACAGTTGGGGTACAATGAAACGAAAAAAGCATTTTTTTTAAAGTGCTCTATATTTTGATAATATTTGTTTAGAACGATCAACAACGGTTCATCATCTACCTATTAAGAACAAAAGTAAGTAAAAAAATTAACGTTAACCTATTAAAAAAATATTTTACAAAAAATAAAAACCGACTTCAAAAACACTGAAAAGTTAAAAATAATATAAGAATAGGTACAGACAATATCACACTCTATATTGAAGTCGGTGCCAAACGATGATCTCCTAGAAAGTCTTAAAATTTGTCACCGACTTCAATATAGAGTGTGATGTTGTCTGTACCTATTGTTATATTATTTTTAACTTTTCAGTGTTTTTGAAGTCGGTTTTTATTTTTTGTAAAATATTGTATATTTTTAACTTTTTAGTGTCTGAAATCTTTTTAGTGAAAGGAACCCTAATTAAATACCAGCTCACCGAATGTGAGCTGGTATTTATTTAGCGTTTCCCTTTGATTTTCATAAGATCCCATCATCAGATCCCGACTTTGGTGACCTTGGAACCAACCTAGGAATATACTCTATCGAATACAAAAAGAATTTTGAAAATCGGTCCACAATTAGCGGAGTAATCGCGTAACATACACACAAAACACGTTGGACACAGCTTAAAATTTAAGGGTTTTCCTCGATTTTCATGGGATCCCATCATCAGATCCTGACTTCGGTGACCATGGAACCACCCTTGGAGTATACTCTATCGAATACAAAAAGAATTTTGAAAATCGGTCTACAATTGTAATCGCGTAACATACACACAAAAAAAACATACGCATCGAATTGAGAACCTCCTTCTTTTTGAAGTCTGTTAAAAAAAGAGTTTTTGCTGAACACCTCCTCTGTTTCAATGAACCCTAGGTCGGGGGTACAATGAAACGGTGTCTGGGGTACATTGAAACAAGGCTAATAAAGATAAAAAAATGGAAAATTCTATATTCACTCCTGCGTCTCTATCTCCTGCTGCTTTCGTTTTTTTAACATATCGATGCAATTTTACTGGACTTGGCATTTATGGGTCAGCAGCAGTTCGCAAACTCATACTACATGCTACAAGTTCAACAACTGCTCGCACATCTTTTTACTATGCAAGCTCTTATCTGTCTTTCTCTTACGACTTCTCACTATTATAACTTCAAAATCTGTAACAAAAACCCAATAATCAATCCCGGGCATATAATAACGGAGAACAATGAACACTGTTCCATAGTACCCCGTTCCATTGCACCCCATAAAGTATCTGAAACTTTTAAAAATATGTTAAAAATGTTGGTTTACGTTTTCTACTCCACATGTAACTGCATTTAATGCGTAAATTGATTAAAATTCATACAAGAAAATATTAATTACATACCTGTTGTTTATACTTTTCTTGTGAAATCGAAAATTCTTAGTAACGAAATTACAACTTTGGACCCCTCAAAACAATTTTTTTCACATTGAAACTTTGTCGACGAAGACTGGTCATATTGCACTGCGCTATCATGTGCCGCATGAGACGCTCTTGTTGATCGAAGCAAAAGTGCGCGAATTTGTTTTAAATTACAAAAATTATCGTATTTGTTTTATTGTACCCCGTGTTCCAATGCGTCCCACTTGTCCTACTGCTCTGATCTAATTAAATGCTGTTTCCGAAAAAAAATCGGTTATTTGTTTAATATGAACCAAAATAGTTAGCCGCAACTCTGTGCGACCAGCCGTCGGGAAGGAAACAACCGCGGAGCGATACGAACAAAAAGTATCATATCTCCAATCCATATTTCAATATTTATCACGAGATCGTTCGTTTTCGAACAAAATCCGAAAAGGGTACGGTCTCTTCTTTTTATTTCCCCGCTTGGCCTCGGTTATTATAAATGAGTTCGGATCGGCAGACAACATTTTCAAGTAATAAGTCCTTTCTTCATTTCGAATTGTTTTCTTTAGTTGCTTTTGTTTGAAATCAGTGTTGTGTAATCTTTAATTGTTGCCAGTATAGTGGATAATAAATATATTTCTTTAATTGGTACGTATTTCTATTAATGAAAATTTAACAGCCAAGGGGCTTGATGAATCTTAGGAAGTCTCAAGAATCATATGGATAGGTAGTTATTATATCATACAGTTAGAAGAGTGTTCTGTCTATTTTATGCTATAATGTATTAGACAAGGGACCTTACCGTGATCGCCTATAACAAGGTTAAAACAATATTAAAACAGAGACACCGCTCTAGCTGCGTATAGCACCATCCCGCTCTCAGTACGATTATAATATTGTTCTGAGAGATCATGGTTAGGGGGCAGGTAAAGATTAAGCCTCTGGTTACACCATCAGTATTTCATCAGTTTGATCCATCAGTCTGGTATCTATCAGTATTTTATCAGTCTCCGCTGGACTAGCAAGAATTTATCAGTATTTCGTCAGTCACTCACTGGGTTACACGATCAGTCTGGCGTCAATCATACGAGACTAATGGATCAGACTGATGAAATACTGATGGTGTATCCTCGCTCTAAGACAATGTATGTTGGATTCCTATGTAGGTATAGAATAGGACAATTGTCGGTACTAATAATCTGTTTAAGTCAGTTCCGTCAGTATTGGCAGATACCCAAATATTAAGTGATAAAATCAGATCAATCGCCTCTGTGTGTCTAGATATGTATGTGTGTGTTGATGTGTTTTTCTGTGTGTGGGTGTGTATGTGTGTGCGTGCGTGAGTGAGTGTTGTGATGTGTGTGAGCATGGGTCTGAGTATACCACACTTCTATTGACTGCTGTCTTACGTGGATGCTCATCTTATGCCATCTTGTGGGTACCTACCTTAGTTTTCTTTCCTCTGGGGGAAATGCGTAACCGCACCGTACCCGTTGGCTAAACAGCGAGCGTGTGTGGGGTTCTCCCGGCAGAGTGCCAGGTCTACCTACTAAAACCCCTCGGTGTTCTCCCTGCCCTTATGGACGCGCTAGGTAAGGCCCACACTGCGACTCCACTACCCACTTGTGGGTACCTATCTAATGAGACTAGACCACTATCCTCCAAAATCCAAAACACAGGTCTAACCTAGCTTGGAGGCCAGCGGACCCTACCATTCTAACGGTTAATTTAAGCTATCAAACACCTTGTAACTTATTAAAATGTAAAATATTCTACATGTGAAATAAATTATTATTTATTTCACCTGTAAAATTATTTATTCTTTTTATTATATTATGTATCAATGGATTATATAAATTAATTAAATTAAATTTGAATTATATTAAGGATGTTATTTATATATCAAATTATGATGACTATGTACTAATACATTTAAATTATTGTTTGTGATTTTTATGACTGATAATATCGAATTAAGTATGTAACATGGAGTAGGTATTAATGCTTAACTATACTTTGTAATTCTATATATAATCTGACATTAATTTTAAAATATGCAAAATTGTAAGCAAAATATGATTATTAAAATAAAATATTATATTTTACGACACAAAGATCTTTTACATCATAATATTTTCTAGGAAGTAATTGTGTTTCATACCGAAATTATGAATAATAGGATGAGCTCAGGAATAAGCGCAACTAGCGTCAACCAGATTTCATTAGCCTGTTGATAGGCTGAATTGTGCGTTTCCTCTGAATGATTAGAATTCGCCGTCTACGGAACTCGCTATGCGAATCAGTACATGTTTCATGGTTAATTTTTCCATATCTTATTTTGATTCTCTCAGCAAGAACAGCAGTGGTGTGGAGTTGTCATATAACGCAAGAGATACATATACCGGGTGTAACTGAACACCCCAATAACATTTAAGGGGCATATAAGTTAGATACTAAATGGAACTTCGGTGCTTGTCTGAGACCTGGAACCCTAATACTTTCAGAGTTACTCGTATTTGATTTTAAACTGAAAGCAAAAACTTCAAGTGACAACCATAATCAGCTCTTAACACAAAAGAAATTTAAACACAAAATGCCACGTGACAGACGTGAGCGTAGTATTCCTCCTACGTATACGTACGCCTGTCGGCACTTAATACCAAAAAATGAGCGCAGTATTCCTCGTACGCTTACGTACGCGTACGCACTTAATACCAAAAAATATTTTATTTAGTTTGTATGGAAAAAAAAGATAGATCATAATAAGATATTGAAAATAAATGATTTAAAGGCGTGTTTCCTCATTAATGCCTGGAAGGACGTCACTGTACGTATTCTCCGGATGTTGATAAGCAGAGCATTCCACCACAAAGTAATTCCACTATCGGTCAGCCCGCATTGAAAAAGGAATGAGTAGGAAAGAATTTGTGTTGAATAGCAAGGAAAATTAAAATCAAAATATATAAATTAAATTAAAAAATTATTTGATCGGTCAGGAGATCTGTGACTAACTTCAATTTTTCTACCTTTTTGTCGGCAGTTGTTAAATAAAAAAATAGTACTTACTTACAAGTTCATATTCACAAATAGTATTTTATTGCTAATTGTTTACAAGGTTTCCTGATCTGAAAATCTAGTTTTCAACTAAGTGCTGTCGTAAGTGTACTTAGATGTTTGTCAGTCGGCCTTCCAAAATCAATCCAATTTGAATCAAAAGGGTCTGTATAAAGAAAACACAGAACAGACCTTTCCATTCTAATAAAAGTGACTAGCAAACAATTTTCACTATGGGGCGAACTCTGAAATTGCTAAAATAAATTAGCTGTTTCATACAAAAGTTCAAGACCTGCTTCACCAATATGTTTTTTTTAAACCGTCGTCCCACACTAGGATTTTCTCCTGTGTCGTGGGTGCAGTTACAAACATAGAATATCACATGCACATACGCCCAGACCGGAACAAATTTCTGTACAAAATATTTGTCCCGTATGGGAATCGAGCCCGCGACCCGTTGCGCAGTAGGCGATCACTCGACCTCTGCGCTAACCGTATCGTCGATTGAGACAGCAATCCCATTAGCGAATGTTGTTTTAATGACACCACCCTTATAAGTCGGTATTTCTTATATAATGTGATGTACTCGTACCTATGGAACAACAATTAATGCATTAAAATATAACTACGAAACTACTGTTCGAACAAAGTTAAATATGTTTCCTTTAAATTAGAATGTTTTGCTATGTTTTGACGTCAATAGGTGCCTGTTAATGTTAAGGCCTATGTTGAATAAAGATTTTTGAATTTGAATTTGAAAGATAATTTTGTTAGCTTCTCCACGGATGCCTGTCTGCCAGCACTTACAATACTTTATTACGTCGTCCATTCAAATCGTTTATTTGCGCGATCGGCCCGTACTGATTTAAAACGCATGTGTCTTCGGTTCGATTCCCGGCCGGGTGCGCTCACATGCGCCTAGATATCTGCACCGCGTACAATCTTCGGAGTGCAGTATTCATTGCCTTCGCATATTGGTATAAGGATGAGTTTCCATTGATGGACTCTAAGCTTATCTTTGCGTTTATTACAACAATTTAAAGTCTATAATAAAGGCAGATAGATTTTAATGTAAATTGTTATTCATGTGTTTATGACTGTCGCTTGATAGGGATCGCAAGGAGTTCTTTTTTTCAATAATTCCAATTCCGTAGCTGGTTTCGAGTGCGAACAAAGGTTCTGGGTTTGATTTCGGGTCAGCAATTTAATAACTTCTTAGATATTGAACTTGATTGTCTTATAATTGCTGACATAGAGATTTATCTATACTTATCATTTATACTGGGTACTGGGCTATACTTCTTAGCCACATAATAACCTGATGGTTCTACTAATAAAGTAAAATCCACCGGAATGAGTACAGTATCTAAGCTCCTATTCAAGCTTTACATTTCTGCGGACTGCGGAAACCGCTACTATTAAGAGTACGAGCGACA
This sequence comes from Schoenobius gigantellus, assembly GCA_963935595.1. Taxonomy (NCBI): domain Eukaryota; kingdom Metazoa; phylum Arthropoda; class Insecta; order Lepidoptera; family Crambidae; genus Schoenobius; species Schoenobius gigantellus. Next base: position 54,457,789 of record OZ012542.1, on the reverse strand, counting down.
TAAGAACGATCCGAAGGTCAAACAGTACCTATAGATTGACGAGGAGCTTACTGTACCTACTATTTTAAGTTTTTTTTTGTTAACCATATAACGTTAACACTTTTAAACATGTTGAATCGATAGATTTTATAATTCGTCACAGTTTGTGTACAAGTTTTGGAAGAATACTCGTATACAGAAAGAGCTCGAGGCCTTTACAGGCAAAGATTAAAGGGTTATTTCATAACTGAAAATTTTTATTTCATATTTTTTATTTAAGTACACTGAGTGGGTTGTGTTCGCTTCTCACCTGATGGCAAATTACAAGATGTTATAGATGATTCCGATTTCACAGCAACAGAAGAATCAAATACCTAAAATCTCTACATACCTAAAATCTCTATTGAAAGCTTGACCGTGATTATTTTGCAAATTTCCATCAATACAGTATCAATAGAAGGAAGTTATTAGTTATAGTCATTGTTATCTACAAAGTAATTTTCCATGCAAAATTTTTTAACTGTAAAATTTTTTATGTGCGACGCATTAAAAATTTGGGATTATTACGAGCTTACCTTTTTTTTATCAACATGCATGACAAGGCAGCTCTTGGCATGCATCTCACCTTATGGTAAGTGATGATAAGGCCGAAGGTGGAAGTGAGCTTCACCTGGACTCCTCAACACCTGAGGAACTGGCTACCTCTAAATTGTCGGAATACAACAATGCTATAAACTATGGCGACAAACTTAGGTAAGACGGTGGTAGCTAGCTAGGCGGGCTCAGAAGCCCATCTACCATCAGCTAAACCGAGTTCGAATCGAATCCCGGACCTCCCGATCAACACCCGGTAGTCTCAACCACTTAACCACGGAGGCGGTTGAAATATCTACATACTTCTAATAAAATATGAACATACTAGCTTTCTGCCCGCAGCTATGCCCCGGGTTAATGGTTTTTCCCATGGAAATTATATAATTTTCCGTAGTAAAAACAAAACAAAGTAAAGGCATAGTTTTTTTAAACATGTCTCGTAAATATACGTTAAGTACCTAACAAAAAACAAACGTTCTATCCCTATTTCAGTTCTTTAAAGTTGTGTCTTTCAAATCGTTCCTAACTAACATGAATAGGTACATAATTTCATATGTCTAGCTTCAAAACTGAGGAAGTCCCATACAATAGCTTTCAACCCCTATTTTACCCCCTTTGATAGTTGAATTCCCTAAAATCTTTCTAAGTGAGTGTTCGGATTATAAAAAAGTCTGCTGGCCATATTTTGCTGTCTAGTTCAAAATAGTTTAAGCTCAGCGATTTATGAATCAGTCAGTTGGGGTATGTCTTTTTGTAACAAAAAGTTAACAGTTATCTTATCTAGTGTTTTCCCATTAATTTTATTCATATGGCGAATATATTTTGAATAATAATTATTATCATAAAAAATCTCACACTATTTACATGCAAATTTATATGCAAACATTAGTTAATTTTATAACGAATGTACCTATTTAGACATGTGTATCAATTAATTAAGAAAGTTCCCGAACAAAGGACAAAACGCCGACCCCGTGCACAGACGCAGCGCAACAAAACAAGAACGAAACGATTGCAATTCGAATATCGAACCTCCATTTCGAATCGAGCATTCGCGAGGTATCACCGTGAAAATTACCATAAATCGGCCGAACGACGCCGACCGAATAACTCATCGGAGCCCTAAGGGTTACCTCAAATCATAATCGTGCGACGACCTCGCACACCCTATTGTCTTTGCCATAAAAAAGTTAAAAATGAAAAAAAAAATAGTAAAATTAAAACACCAAAGACGGCCGTATGGGCTTTGGTTTCTTTTGCCTCCCTATAACAGAGAGAATTCAACAAAAAGAAGTGTCTACATTACCAAAAAGCTCTCAAAAAAGTTTTATATTCCATCATTGTAAGGCTGTCATTGATCATTTTTCAAAAAACTACGAATTCTTGTATTGGAAAGGTTCCGGGCACTCCGGTTTTTTGTCGACAGCACTGCGCGGGCTTCGAAATGTCAGATTAGGATATGATTTCTGGGATAATGGAACTGGTTTTATCTTTGTTACCGTGGTTCATTTGATCTTGTTGCGTTCCGAAATTGTTTTTGCTATTTTTTACGTTTTGATTGCTATCGGGATTGAAAAAGCGTGTGTGTTTCCAACATTATTTTAACGATTGACTTCATTATACCATTGGCGTAGGTAAGGGGGTCCGGACACCCCCATTTTAAATCAACTTACATAGAATGAAGTTTTCAGTGTACATATACACTAGGCAAAATAAAGTGTTCAATCTGGACACCCCCCATCGAAAAGTTATACCTACGTCTATGCATTGTACCAGTATATTATAATAACCTTTTTAATACAGTTGCTCAAAAGTGGCAGGGCCGTTTAGCGTGTGGGAAGGTCACCATTACGCACGAGTGCTTTTTCTTCACCAAAATGTCAAATGTCTAAAATCTGACACACATTTTGCTTTTTTCCTGCTTTTTTTCTAGCATGCTAATTTAAGATTGCGCTAAATAATCTGACTGGTCTACCAGATTTAGTATTGTAAAAGCATGCCTACAAAAAGCACGGCCGAACCTTGCTTTTAAAAAACGGCAAGCAAAGCATAGCACGCATTTGCTTTGTATCTGCTGTGTACGTGTACGACGACATATTTGGCGCAATTTTTTCTAAAATTTATAAGAAATAAATAACACAATGGTTGTATTTATTGTTTCATTTTTTCGCAACTGTATTAAAAAAAGTTGTTCAATACACGTGTGGTCATTTCAACTCGTTCGTTCAAGACATCAACGAACTACATGATTTTTCAAACGATCATTTTCATACCATTATTTAATTTGTCTACAAATTAACAATGATTTGTGTTGTTTAATCTAAAAATTCAGTTTATTTGGTATTTTTCCTCACCAATGCATTGAAAACGTCGTACGATATACGTGCGTATATTTGTTATACACACTCGGCTATATTACGCACTCGCCTTCGGCTCGGGCTGAAATTCCCGTAAGTTATAACCAACATACCGCACTTATATTTTGACGACACGCTTAGCGCAGAGGTCGAGTGATCACCTACTGCGCAACGGGTCGCGGGTTCGATTCCCGTACGGGACAAATGTTTTCTATGGCCTACAGAAATTTGTTCCAGTCTGGGCGTATGTGCATGTGATATTCTATGTTTGTAACTGCACCCACGACACAGGAGAAAATCCTAGTGTGGGGCGACGTTTTTTTAAACCAAAAAAAAAAACAAAAAACTATCACTCCGAGAGCTTCTTGCTAATTCATTGAATGAAAAGGAATTGAGGACGGTGTAGCGTTTTGAAGACAAGGCAGGAGATGTCCATATTCCTCCGGTCACGAGTTGGTAACCATTGAATTGCTAGTAGCCACTTTTTATCGATTTTCATTAAATAAAATTGTGAATTCTTATCATACTACGTTGTCAAGAAACTACCGGGAGAATATCACATACACAAAATGTTAGCTATTCATCTCAATTTATTTTATTGCCTTCAAAGTATGCTCCTTCTGAAACGATACACTTACGCCAACGAATAATCCAATCATCAAAACATTTTTTAAACGCTTTTTCTGACATTGAGTTCAGTTCTCGCCGCGAATTCTCCTTTATGTCTTTTACCAAATGAAAACGGGTGCCACGAAGTGGTAATTTGAGTTTAGGAAAAAGAAAGAAGTCTGCTGGAGCCATATCTGGTGAATAAGGTGGTTGCTCGATTAGTTGGTATTTGTTGGGTTTTTAGTCAAAAATTCGTTTACAATAATGGCCTTGTGCGAAGGCGCATTAATATCGTGAATGAATTTTCTTTCCACAAATCCGTCCTTTTTGTCGAATTTGCTCTAAACGCCACATGATGCTCAAATAATATTCTTTGTTTACCGTTTGACTTGCCTTCTTGCAAGAATTCCCGTACACAACAACGCGTTAGTCAAAGACAACAGGTAACATGACTTTGACTTTTGATCGACTTTGGCGTGGTTTGTTCGATTTCGGTTCAGTTGGAAGGCGCCACTCCGAAGCTCGTTGACTAGTTTGCATGTCTACTCGTAAGCCCATGTCTTGTTATCAGGAACAATGCGTTTCATGAATGTTGGGTATTGACTATTGATATTTTTCTAACATGTCCTCACCTCCATCCTTATATCACGCACTTGCAGATTCAATTGTAAGTTACGGTTTGATTGTATACGGTCGAACATTTGACACATATTTGCAGAGTATCAAAACCATCCAGAAAAGGTTACTTAAGTATTTGGTGAGTAAAAATGTAAAAGATATGTGTAACAAGGATTACGACAAACTGTTTAGCATCTGTAAAGTTTTACCAATAGATTATAAAGTCAAATATTTAATAGGATTAGAATATTATTTTAGTGAAGAATTTAAAAACATAGTAAACAATAAGTACAATACTAAAAGTGTAAGGGAAAAGAAGTTGATACAACCAGGTGCAAAAAATTATTATGGACAAAGACTACTCAAACATTTAGTGCCTCAAATTTATAATAAGTTTGAATTACTAAGACAAACTTCAAAACTTACTAAAACGGTGCTAAAAACAAAGCTACGAGCTGCTTTGCTCGATTTGGTAGGTTAGTTGATGTTCTGCATATTTTGTGTTTGTGTAAATTACATTTGTTGTCATTCACTTATTCATTAGGTACCTGAATAGATTGTCGATATTTATATGATCTACATTTCTAAGTTTATTTATAGTTCGATATTAGGTTATAATTATGTGAAGAAAAGAGCGCATCTCGCCCACAAACGTGAAGTTTGGCGAGAAATATATATATTTATTTGAAATGTAACCCTATATTGGCATTAATAAAAAAATAAAAAAACCCAGATCCTACACGTTTGAAGGTTTTAGGCAAGTTTGAATCAAACTTTCTAGTTTTCCAACAACAAGCTTGGATGATGTTTGTTTTAAGCTTGCATGATGTTTGTTTGTTTATTGCAACATTGTATACAGCCTGATAAAACAAACATCATGCAAGCTTGTTGATGGGAAACTTGCCAGACTTGCATTGCTATCTGGGCAGCGACTACTATGCGTTTGTGGTTTTGGAGTAAATTCTGGTCTTTTGGGACTAGACTAGCGGCAACATATTTCATACTCAAGTGATTATTTAAAATGATACAGATCGACTCATGAAACACAGGAAGTTCAGCGGCTGTCTTTCTCAAATTGAATAAGGATTTTCAGTCACTATTTCCTTCACTTTTGCAATGCTAACTTCAGTTGAAGACGTTGATGGCCTTTTTTTTATCTCGAGGGGAAATGCGTGACCGGACCGTACCTGCCGTTGGCTAGACGGTGAGCGTGTGTGGGGCTCTCCCGCAGAGTGCCAGGCCTAGACGTTGATGGCCTACGTTAATTTTGAACTCTTTGTATCACTCATAAGCACGTTTTTTGATAAAGTCGATTCACTGTAAGCCTTTTGTAACATTTTCAGTGACTCCGAACTAGGAATGGGCGCCGCCTTAAAAATGGCAGCGGCGGCGTGCTAAACAATTTTGGTCGGCGGCGGCGCGGTGCCGGCGGCATGAAATTTTCAGATTTTGTTTGTCGTCGTTCTCTGTCGTAGGCGTCTTGACCATCTCGACGTTTTGCTTACTACCCCTTTGGTCTGTGACTGGGGAGGCCTGTAATCGACTGGAATTTTCTCCTGCCAAGTCCGCAACTATAACGATCAGGAAGTAATTCCAGAGGTCACCCTAATCAGATTCGTCACATTAATCACGATGCTGGGGGTGGTGGTAGATACAAGTTTATTGTTAGCACAGCTGCATTATCGGCGAACGCGGAGTGGGCGACATCTTGCTTCACTAAGATGTCGAGAGTACTGGAGGGCTACCGCCTAACTCATACCGATCACTCGCTATCGCTTTCGTGACATTAGAATAATAGTTCTAATGTCACGAAAGCGAAAATAAAATGAAATTCAATTGGCGATACAAAATTTAAGACAAACTCTTTGTTCGATGTTTTTGTCAATTATGAAATTCGCAATACACACTAGATAACTAAAAACAGCACTGTATTTAATCTAAATCTATACTACTAATATTATAAAGAGGAAAGATTTGATTGTTTGGTGATTTTCCTACGGGAAAAATCTGAAGGGAAAAGTTATAATGGATACAAAGTTGCATACGGTCAGCTAGTAACAGATAAAACTCAAACTCCGCGCCAAAATGGAAGATAGTTGTGCCAACCTAACAACAAAAAAAAATAATTTGAACCCCTTTAGCTATATCGATAATCATTCCTTCCAAGGGAGTATACAAGGTTATTCTTTATTTGCAATAACAATATCTTTCTTTTGCGATTTTTGGCACTTTCTTTTGAGGTACTTGTCGTATAAATTACGATGAATGATTACTAATTTGCTGCCTATAAAAAATGTTATGTATAGGGTGTGTGGCTATTTGCTGTGTACTTTTTTAAAACAATAAACTATCCATCATACTTGAACAGGCTTGCGAATGACAATATAAAAATTGGTGACATCTTTAAAAAAATTATATACTTCAATTTTTTAAATAAAATGAGAATGGTTTGCTTTTGCACAGATTCTGAATAGCAGTTTATGTGAATTCTCGTACCAGGTGTGACAAATGAAAATCATTTCATGTGTGACAAATAATCCCTGCCTACAGTTATCCATCCATATTATTATTGCGAAAGAAACTCCGTCAGTCCGTCTGTTGTCTGTTACGCTTTCACATGTAACAAACGGTTGATCCATTTTTAATGACATGTGACATAGAGATAGCTAGAGTCCTGAGAAAGGAAATAGGTTACTTTTTTGAATTTCAATGGGCTTGTTAAAGAATATGTGATTCAATCATTGACGTTTACGTAACCGTCAATGGATACAACCGAAATCGCTATATAACTGAAATCAACAGTCTCTTAATAACTCTCTTTTTTTTTAAATATTTAATTCGAGACATTACTCGGTTATATTGTTATGTTCTCTTTTATTTTTATTCAATAAAATTAGTTACCTTTTCCCATTATTTGAACAGATCTGTCACTAATTATTTTCATTACATAGAAAATAACATAAAATGTTGTGCGCTTTTTTCATTGCGCACAGACATGCATTTTGTTATTGTCAATTTATTTGTTGTCATTTGTTATTTTGTCTGTTATCTGTATTTGTGCCATTAGAATAAAATAAACATAGAATATAAAAACTGTGTAAAGAATTTGCATTTTTTGTATAATGTAGTGATCATCCTACATTATTTAACTTTCGGAGTTATGACGTGATCATTCTACATTATTTCACTTTCGGAGTTATGATGGTACCACGGAAAACAAACGGTTATTTGCGTTCTATTAAATTAAATAATTCTATTCTAGTTCCCCGAGATGTTCAGATGTATGGCGTGAATGGATTGAAAGCTGACAGATGGTACAAAGGGAGTCAACAAAATATTCCAAGCTTTGTAATAATATTCTATCAACAATATATGTTGACAAGACTTGCTTTTTCCTGGATGATATACGGAGCCACGGACTATTAACACACGGCCGATGCGACAAAACTCGTAAAATAAAAATGTATGGCACATCCAAGGTGTGAGGCTGACGCGTGCAGCCGTGATTGACATACACACAGGCCATACATATGACTGAGGCATAGGCCGCGTGCGTCAGCCGCATGCAATCTATCGAGCGCGGCTGCATGGCTCGAAATTGCACCTTCGTGCATTCATTCCAGGGAATATTATTTTAATTTTCATACATTGAAATAATAATTATTTTTGTTCTTATAAAATGTGATTCTAGACATCTATGAATGTACATACAACTATATACAAAATCAATAACTTTGTTTTGACTATCGCTCCTATTTTTACATTGAAATGCCTTAAATCGTTCAATTTGCCCTTTTTATCGGTTCCACGTGTAACTCTACATTAGCACAACGTACGCATCTTCCAGGTACTTTGACGTGGGTCCTTGTCGGGTGACTGTGATCATGCAACGGGCGTAATGCGTGCATTTTTGTTTTATGATGAATCGTTACTTATTATTTTCCATTGCAATTACCGTAATATAATTCTTGAAATATCGTAATATAATTGAACAAAAACATTCGATTGAGTATATCGGGAAGAAGAAGTATTAATAGCAATAATAATTAATTTATTTGCCAGAATTTATGTCTATAAAAATTATAATACATTTAAAACCAATTTCCAAATTCACTATTTAAACACAAGAAATAAACATAAACTTCCGTATCCAACATAAATGCTTCAAAAAACTAGAGGCTCGTTTGTGGGGAAATGTATAACCTTTTGCAACAAAGTTCCACAAAGTGTTACTGACTTGCCTTTACAAAAGTTTAAAGCGCATGTGAAAAAGACTAATGAGTAAAGGATATTATAAAGTAAAACATTATTTAAAATGATGCCAATGGCTGGTGTTAATTTCAACATAAAAAATCGTTGAAAAATAACTATGTAAACAAACGTTATTGTATTTGGTAACGACACAGTAGGAAGAGAATTGACACATCTTATCTTGTAATGGAAGTTGAGCTCAAGCTTTTGCTTTGAGGTCAGCTTTCAATTGACGACTCTGTAACAATACAGGGAGAAAACAATAGCCCATGCTGGTTTTTTACAATTTGAATAAATTATATCGAATTTGAATACCTGTGGCACGTCACTCCCACATGCTAATTTCACTATTTTCCGTGAAGAAATTTTGATGTATTGTGTGATCTATGTGTGACGCGCTTAAATATGCACTTTTGATATAGGTACCTAGTGTGCATTTTGTGTGCATATAGAGATGAAATTAACTACAATTTTGCTTTTTTTTATATCTCGGTCCAGGAATCTTGAATTTATGGTCACTCTACAGTCGCGTACGAAAAAGCAATATTTCGGACGTACTCGCGTCTCCGACTTATTAGGTAAAGTCGGTGATCGTACGAATCGCGCGCGAGCGGCATTTACAGAATGCGAGCGCCTGCGCATCCTCACTAGTGGACCACCAGACGAGCGAGCAACTAAGGATAATTTAAAATAACTTCGCGTTCGAAGAGAATTCTTAAAAACTCTTGCTTATTGTACCTACACTGCAACTATACAGAATGATATTTCTGATTAACTTGTAGGTGCAGTGTATTGAAAACTTGTTTGTTTATCAGTATGACAATTTTGTTGAAGCAATAAAATCCTCAAGGGGGAAATTACTAATCATTTCGTCGTCAATACAAGATTCTGTATCGAAAAAATAGTAATAGATGCATTTGAGACTTTTGATTTGAGACTCTGTACCAGGGTCGTCTGCTTGGGTACCTCCGTCTTACCTATTTCTGCCGCAAAGCAGCAGTGTTGTTGTGTTCCGATTTGAAGGATAAGATATGGCAGTAAAATTACTGGGTACCGTGACATTCATCTTATGTCACAAGTTGGCAACGTACACTGTGGTGCACTGTGGAGGTTGCAGTTTTGCTGCGAATCTCACAAGAGCCACATATATTATAGGTGACTGTTACCACTTACCATCATCAGGTGGGCAGTTTGCTTGTTTTCCAAATTAGTTGTATAAAAAAATAACTTTATTTTAGATTTTATATGCTTTTATTTAACTTACACATCTCGCACGCGGCTGCGTCAAATTTTGCAAGTTAAATTTGACCCACTTGGATATCGCCAGTGCAAAGCGGGCTTAATTTTTCCTTCTAATGAAGCAACTGTAAGCTATCATGTCAATTTCCATGAAGTACCCACTTGTATGAAGGTTGAAGGCTCTTCACTGAAGTTGTTGACAAATTATCAAAAAATTAAATCGAAATATTGCTGACTAATTACCAAATCTCTAACTAGGTACTCGTTAAAGATTCGTTGACTGGTCACCAAAACTACTAGAGCTATGAAGATGAAAATTAACACAAATATAGACAATAGTGAGCGTCGGTGACGCTGTGGTCCGAAGTGCGAGACCACCACGTACCAATGTGTTTTTCGTTTCGAATTTCATATGTACATTTGTCTGACGCTCCTACGGTGAAGGAAAACATCGTGAGGCAACCTGCATACATCTGCGAAGAAATTCTATGGTGAATGTGAAGTCGACAATCCGCACTGGGCCAGCGTGGTTGACTAAGGCCTAATCACCCTAACACAGGGTCGGCTCGAGCCCTTCGGTGGGGACGTATACGATGTGATGATGATAGACAAAAACCAGTAGGGAACAGCTAAGATAAAATTTTAGAAAACTTTTACCTAAGGTGGATGAAGTTTTGCTTAGGAAAATCGTCATCGTTAAACTTGTAAGAGTTAAATTATATAATCGATGAAAACGAATCCACAAGCAAAAAATAACAACAATCTCATGTCTCTTCGAATGTCACAATGGTCGACTGGCGGAGAATGTTAATGGCCTTAAATCCGCCATTATACATACGCGGTGTACCTACATACATAATGAATAAATAAATAAATAATCAACAAACGAACCTGTGGCCTAAATAACGTCGAATAGTCAAAGAGATCCAAATCCAATGGCATCGAAGTTAACACTTCAACGTCTTACCGAATAATGGTTTTCCGAATAGCTATCCCAAGACAGATGCGCTGACAGATGCAGCGAACTCCGTTATATAATGGAAGACATAATGACACACACCACAAACGTCTGGTGCGTTTATTTCAGTGAATAAATTAGCGCATCTTGATTTCGCTAAGCCGTTCTATAAATACTGGGGACAAAGGCACAAGCAACAGTGTTTTAGTATTCACTTGCGATGTTAACGGCTGGGTGTTTAGGATTTGCGTTTAAGATGGAAAATCTCGACCTTTATCTCATCTAATGGTAAATGGCAGTAAGGCCGAAGAAGGAACTGAGCTTCTTCTAGACTCCTCAACAACTGAGGAACTGGCTATCTTTATCGAAATACAAAAATGTTATTTACGTCGTTGTTATGGCGATAAATTAGGAAGATGGTCATAGTTAGCCAGGCGGGCTCGGAAGCTCTACCACTAACCAAGGAAAGTATGTAGAAAAACTTTTTCCCCCATTCGAAAACGAGCCCTGGCCGATCAATACTGAGCCTCCAGAAAATTAACGGTTTTCAACTCAATGACTAGAGTACGGAGGCAAGTTATTATTAAGAGGTTTTTCGGAGCAGTTACCGAAAAATACATACATAAAAAGATACATGCGGTCATATCAGAAATTTCGTATACTGGTTGAGCCTCAATAGATTTCATTTCTAAAAGTATTTCATTAGAATATGATAACTTTTTTGAAATCAAAGTCGGTTAGAATTGGGGAAAAAATAAATTACGCCAGATTAGATATTAGACGGGCCCTTATTGTCGGTAGTGGTAGTCGCAGTGTGGACCCTATCACGCGCGCCCATAAGGGCAGGGAGAACACCGGGGGGTTTAGTGGGTAGGCCCGGCTCTCTGCCGGGAGAGCCCCACACACGCTCGTCGTCTAGCCAACGGCGAGTACGGTGCGGACACGCATTCCCTTCGAAAAAAAAAATGGTGCTTGTTTTAGATCTGGGAACCTAATACTTTCCGAGTTAATCGATTTTAACTGCAAGCAAAAAGTTTCAAGACTAAGTGACAACCATTGTCCAGCCGACTATAAAATTAACGCAAAAGAAATGAAAACAGCACAGAAACCTCAACAGAAACAGGGTACGCTGATGTAGGGCTGTCGACACTTAGGAGCAAAAAATAGAATTTATTTAGTTGTATGAAAAAAGTAGCTTGATTAGCCAAAATGTCTTTCCAACAGAATCTTCACTTCTGATGGATACATACCCTTATATATTATTTCGGTGTTCGGTTGCACCCGGTATAGTGAAAAATCTTAGAAAATCTTTGTCTTCATCTGATGGTACCTGACGATAGAACTGAAAATGAGATATATAGAAGAAAGTGAGAAAGTGGTTCTTTTACCTACTTTTTCTGTAATGACTTCTTTGCGAGGTTCTCGATTTTATCTTCTGATTTTAAATGAGCTTAAACTAGTCAGAAGTAAGCTTTAAATTAATTTCTCAACCACAGATGTGCTGCCTACCTTACTTGTAACGGTTGTGCGACAATGTTTTTAAGATTGTTTTCGTGGCGATAAACGTAGGTGAGACATTGGTAGACCTAATAAAGCAGCAAAACTGTCCACATCGCTGATTCAATTTGTAATTTCCATACTTAAGCAAGGTGGTCTCTGGTATTAGAGACTCTCTACATACCATTAATCCACAGAGCTGAAGACTACTCCATCAGTTCGTAGGTATTCAAGGTTTTGATCTAGAAGTTAGCTGTCCAGTAAACGCCGCATCAAGCTATACTGATTGAACGTTGGATCACTCTTTCTTATGTCGCTCGTAATAGCCGCGGCTCGTAGTATAGATTTAAATCTTACGAGTAGGGTGGCGCATACGCAACGCAGTGGTAGCGTGTATGCGCCATTTTAACGCTCAAAATTTTGATTACGCACCTCGTACTTAGAATTAAGTATTAGCAGTTAATTAGTTTAGCTTAGTCTAGGTTAGTTTTAGCTTGAACTTCAGGCCGCTCCCATCCGCCGCAGACGGACAGGCAGGCGAAGGCGGGCATTCGCACAAGCGATGCCCGCCTAATGACCCTGCCGTGGAGGCCTGCGTGCACGGTTGGCCCCGTGCACGTCGCCGTAAGGCCCTCCGTCTGGGGATTGCCCTAGTGTTCTCGGGCACTCCCCCCTTGGCGATAGCCCGACCAGTTAGGTCGGGCTAGCCCGGGCGCGTCGGTAGTGGTAGTCGCAGTGTGGACCCTATCACGCGCGCCCATAAGGGCAGGGAGATCACCGGGGGGTTTAGCGGGTAGGCCCGGCTCTCTGCCGGGAGAGCCCCACACACGCTCGGTTAAACTTTTTGATTGATTTTAATTTAATTGATTTTCAGATTAGGTAATTTATTTTTAGCAAAAGTTTAACCGATTATTATGTTAAATCGATAAAAAGCTATCCATTTTGTAAAAAAAAACATGACTTTTTACAGAGTTACAAACCCGTTTTAATGTGAAACTTTTTTAACATCGCCTTAAATTTTAAAGTCTATCTATCGCATATCGCATTACACAAAAACATGAGATCTTTAATTTTACAATTTCATATAGGTTAGGATTGGTCTATGCGTCAGATCTTAAACTTAAAATCTGTATGGCAGTGGTTCGATCCTGGTTTAAAGCGTTATTTTTTTCATAGTTGTTTTTATAATTTTGTTTTTTTTTTATTGCTTTTTTGTTCATTTTATTCATAATTGCTTTTATATTTATAAAAATTTGGTTTTTATTGATTAGTTTTTATTTATTCAGATATTCTTTTCAGAAAAAAAAACATTTAAGTTAAAATTAAGACGCGATTTTAATATCCCAAATTGAATAATTTTCCGAAAATGTTCAGCTAAATGTCTACGATCCGAAAAAAGTTTCACTTGCATCGTGGTTTCATAGAACCACACATTGATTATTTTCAATATTCGGTTACTATTTTTCTTTGTTTCTTTTGCAGTCTACAGTAATTTTGTGTACACCATTGTTCACCATTTCACACTGGAAGCTCGAACATTAATCTTTTTTCAGACTGTAAGCTGGCCTAACGTAAACACACTGCCGATTTCTTAATAATGAGATCGTCTGACACGACTCTCACGTGAAATTATCAACAATGTAAATTTTAACTCCTAAATACGGTCCAAGACGTTACACAAAAACTGGCCAAGCATTAACAACAACTTATTTGTAAATCGGCACATACTTCGCGTCTTGAAATAGTAACATGAAAGCCACAGCGAAACACGTATCGAACGATAAAATATAAATTAAAACGTGCACAAAGAACGAGTCGATAGGCACGTTATATGGAACTGCGGTAACATCGATAAAAAGGCCAAAAAGCGAGACAATCAAATGAAGGACGCACAAAAACGGGGATAAAAGGACAAAAAGCAATATGGCGGATTGTTTTTAATTATCGAGTATCGGCATAAATCGGTACGCGTCGCCGCGGGCCGCTCATGCGGGTTCGATGCGCCTGCGCACATTGTATTAAATTTTGCGATTTATCCGGTAAAATGCTAAGTGTTTCGATGTTGATGGAAAATGATTTTATTCAGAATTAAAGCTATTCAAAAAACTTATTGAATATTCTGAACCCGGTAAAATTAAAAGTTTTTGAGTAAATCAGTAACATCTATCTTCCAAAGCTTTTGTTAGTAACAGAATCAAATTAGAAAATTAGATATATAAATTACATTACGAAATTTAATTAAAAAGAAAACATATTCTGAGTATAGCTTAACATGAGCTTAACAAGAAAAAAATGTGAACTCTGCAATACAAACCAAATTATTATCTATTACACAAAAAAACCGTATCGATTGAATTTATTGGCGAATGTCACCCATTATGTCATAAGGTCAAAGAGTAATGGCCTCATTTGGGCTGCAAGATAACGAACCGACATTGTGCACCGCGTCCGTCCCAAAGCCAAAAAATCAATATTGCCCAACAAACATAATGAAATTTTGCACTTTTTTAAATTTCAACACAAAAACTGCCACACAAAAAAATGGGTCCAGGTGCAGTGAAAGGGTTGGTTATACGCCGTCTCATTCTAACGCCGTATGGAAACCGGCATTCTCGCGCTCTAACCCTTTCACGAAGGGGTGGATTTTTTTGGGTCAAATCTCATATTTTCTCATTGATTTTTTAAAGTATAATGAGATATTGTGTTTCGGGGGTATTGTTGGAGTTTTAAAGTTTAGAATTTGCGCCGGATTAAACTGTGCTGTGTGATGGATGGGTGTGCGACAAAGCTGGCCAGTGTGCAGATGTGCTTTAGTGATTATATTTTCACTCGATTGAACTTTAATTTTGAAGATTGCAATCGTTCGTATTTATCAATACCTATGAGACGGCATTTATATATTAGTTTATAATCAAATTCAAAATTCACAAATCTTTATTCAACATAGACCTTAACAGGCACTTATTGACATCAAAACAAAGCAAAATAATCTAATTTAAAGAAATCATATTAACCTTGTATGTGCATACATCTTAAATCTACTCAAGATGTCTGCAAATACAAGTAGGAATGAAAAACTCTACACCTGGTCGGAAATTGGGAGAGCCTTCTCGAGAAGAACAGGCAAGAAAGTCGAAAGGTCTAAATTTTTTATCTCCTCTTTTAAATCGCCATTTACAATTTTGGTTTGTTACAGAGTCGTCAATTGGAAGCTGACCTCACATTATATAAGCTATCTCTGAGAGAAGTGCGTGAATTTAGCTTTTAAATTGCTCTCACTGAACGTTTCGTTGAAACAAAAACGCAATACATTGTTAAATATTAGAATTGAGAGTTTAAACCCCAGCTTTTTTGTCCGTCATGTAATCAGACACTTTATAATATGCTTTTTTAATAAGTACATCTTTGATTGCAACTTTAAATTTGTTTAAGCTAAGTTCTTGTATACAACTTGGGATTTTATTGTAGAAACGGATACACAGGCCTCTAAAAGAATTATTAATATATTAGTTAAATAAGTTAAAGAGCTGTGGATTGAAAAAAAAATTACTCACTGTTTCTGCAATTCCTTTTTTGCGTCAAGGTTTGTTGAATCTAGAGGAAATACGTTACCACGTCCCCTTTTGATTTCATTTAAAGTATTTTTACAGAATTTTTGATTTCAATTGACTCAAATGTATCTGCTCCATGCAATCTTTCAATCCCTATTTTACCATACTTTTTGTTGTGTATTACTTTACTAAAGATTCCATTTATATGTAGGTATATCGAAATTGATTGAAACAGTCTTACGGTATGAAGTTAAAAACACAACATAATGATAGATATATCTTAGGCATCTATACTAATATTATAAAGAGGAACGATTTGATTGTTTGTTTGTATTGAATAGGCTTCCAAACTACTAAACCAATTTTGATGAAAGTTGGTATAGGGCAGGGATAGTTTGAGACCAAGGGAAGAACATAGGGTAATATTCCTACGGGAAAAATCTGACAGGAAATGTTTTCCTACGGGAAAAGTTAGTGATAATACAAACGAAGTTGCATACGGTCAGCTAGTATTATATAAAATGAATCAGAACTATGTCTATTCGGTCTTTTTTTTAAATAAGTTAGGTGCCTATTTCTTTTAAGAAGTTCACATTAAAATGAGATTCATAAGCCTGTTTCTTATAGAAAAAAGCCAGATGGACTCCACGTGTGCCTCCAATTGTGTAGTAACAATCTAACTGCTTCACTTCTTTATACACGATCATTTATTTTACTGAGTTAGATTTAGTATAAGTTTTCGTTACGTTTTCTCAGGGGATTTCAATGTTTCATTCCGTATTCTAAAAGAAGGGTTTTTTTAAATCCTATAATCGTACTCGTTTAAATATAATAGTCGGATAGTTTGTTTTGCGAGCAACGGAAGTAGGATACTCGTAAGTATATGTGGCATTTTTCATATTGAATAGATAATAATACTTAACGCACTAAATATACTACAACTTTCTGGAGATTTTTAAACAATAGGTACGCTTAACATTTCAGTTTTAATAATTTTTTTAAGGCAATTACCATATAAGGGACAAATAAGAATGATTTTCAATACATGTTATTAAGTTTCGTAAATTGTCACTTTGTATAAGTTCACCCGTTAATGGGTTCACCCTTTTTATAATTTGACCAGATGACAATCTAAA
This sequence comes from Schoenobius gigantellus, assembly GCA_963935595.1. Classification (NCBI taxonomy): domain Eukaryota; kingdom Metazoa; phylum Arthropoda; class Insecta; order Lepidoptera; family Crambidae; genus Schoenobius; species Schoenobius gigantellus. The sequence goes on along the minus strand of OZ012542.1, from coordinate 54,441,000 downwards.
GACGCGTCTCTCGGAGCACTAACCAGGTGAAATCTGAGGCCCAATTCAGCTAATAAGCTACAGCCGAATCGAAACTGAACCGTTGCGATCAACCAATCAGAACGCCACATTATCACGTCATCGAGCAGTCGAAAGGCAATATAAGCGCTTCGATTGGTCGACCGCAACGGTTCAGTTTCGATTCGGCTGTAGCTTATTAGCTGAATTGGGCCACTGGAATCTAATCTGGGAACTCCAACGACTATGATCTAACGAGGTCGTTTACAACAAGATATGCTTAAAAAGGCGGTACAAAACTACCTACAAAGGAATGGCTGACGATGACGACCGAAGCCAAGCCTTTAAATAGCATCTATTACATCACACCCAATTATTACTTAGAATTTTCATTGTTTCCAAACATGATTTCCTGCCTCGTTCTTAGAACTACAATACACATTCAAATCATACACAGAAATTATGGAACTAACGGATCTTTAAGCAACATGACGAGTAGAAATGAGTTACAATTGTCTAAAGAACATAACGCCCACAGCCTAATCCGAAATAAGTAACGTGAATAGAAAAAAATATAATTAAATAGAATTGTAATTGTGTAATATGCGCTTACGCCGCCGTCTTCTGAACATCTGTTATTGTCAACACACCTGAGAGCTACACTGATGTTTCCGTCTCTGTTCCGCAAGCCCGAAATGTGTGGGAGCGAAAGGAACAAAACTATGAAATCAGTTTCGCCGAGACGTGGAAGTGACAAAAAACTCATGCTTCCTGTGTCTTTGGTATCATTTGAAAAAGGAATAATGTAGGCGCAGTATACTTTAGCGTTTTAGATAAATGAAGATATATCTGTTAAAGGTTTCTTGTCAACCAAATTGTGTGATATGTCTGTGAACACAGAATAACCTACTGTATTGTTATTATATCCTACTACTTATATGACTTATAATAATAATATGGATGTCTGTTTGTTACTTTAGAACGCAAAAATTACTGGACCGATTGCGATAAATCTTAAGTATGAAGATAGAGTCCCCGGTTTACTCACATATCTATTGCTTAGACTTTTTATGCCAATATTCCACAGGATCGAGAATTATCGGACATGCTGTAGCTTGATAACACTACGTACGGGTCGCTTTTCCATACAAACGTAGTCCCCTGTTTCCTTCCTGGCTAATGGCAATAGCTGTTCTATTTTTTCCAAAAAAACCAATGGCTACAATAAGCATGTTCCTATGTTTTCTTTTCTTTATTAAGTTAATTATTAAATGAGATATAAACCTTCAAAAACCTGAAAAATTGGCCTGATATATTCAAACATCCAGCAGACAAATTTGAGATTATATGAAAAAAGAAAAACATTAAAACACAGCCAAACCTTTTCTTTTGTGATTAAATCGGTCTAGTTTAAGCAGAGAAAATAGAGGACTACGAAACGTATATTCTGTGTACTTTTCATAGGTGTTTTCGGTTCGAGGTGCATTTGTCTCTATCGCGCTCAGCCCCCTAACCATGATCGCCCAAAACAATATTAAAACCGCGCTGAGAGCGGGATGGCGCTATACGCAGCAAGAGCGGTGTCTCTGTTTCAATATTGTTTTAACCATGCTATAAGCGGACATGGTTAGGCCCCAGAACGATTGTTCGCGCGACAGCGACAGCAATACATTTTACAAATACCTATATTTGAATTCTCTCGACCTTAGTGTTTCCTCTTAAACACAGAATAACTAATATTAGTAATAGCGTACTCTTTAAGTTCGGCTTAGATTTTTTTATTTAAATACTTCAAAAAATGACATGCAACCAACTTATTATTAATATAGCAATAATAAAATAGTTTGATGAATCTTTAAGAACTTCTGATATATTTTAAATGTATTTTTTTATGAAGAGCTAGCATGAGTGTAGTACGATAGGTTATTTTATTATGCTATCATCTATAAGTAATAATATTTCATTAAAATATTTAAATTGGGAAATAAGATGTTGAAGTACAATCATAATAACAAATAATATTTACGTATTGTCACATCATTATCATTAACACCATTATTCACCATTATCCCTTTTAATCATCTAGGTATGGTATGGTATGAATACCTTTTATTAAATTAAAGACTAATGTATTAAGATATGTTGTAAAAAATGTGGTGATAAATAGTTTTATAGAAACATTTACGTTATACTACGTTCACTCACTATGAAGTTTTGACGTATTCCATACAATGTGGACTTTTTAACAATTCGAAAATAGAATGTTTTTAACTTAACCCTTCCTTATTTGACAAAAAAGAAATTTTATATTTAGAACGCGCCGCGTTCTGAATGTGAATATAGTTCTTTTGAGTTCGAAAAACAGTTGGAAATATTGAGCGCGGCGTTACATTTTAAAATTTTCGCTTCCTTTTTTAGTTTCGAAATTTTTTGAGTTATGAATAAAAGAAATGCTCGACTAAATGTCGACTAACGGTTTTTTCGGATTCGTCAGCTTTTGTTTTACTTGTTAGGTGTGTTTGTCTTGTCTGTTGTCTGGAATAGTGAATCATCAACTTTTAAATAAACAATTATTGTTTTGAAATACTAGCTAATACTGTCTTTTATTTGCATGAGTACTATTCATTTAAATAAAACTTCACTTTTCTTATTCACTGGCGTATATTTAGATTTAAACATTTTAACTGTTTAGCCCGGCGGCCGTTTCAAACGCTTTTCAGCATTCGTGGTCACGGGATGACTAAAAGCTGGTGGGTAACTCTATGACACCCAGGATAAATAATTTAATTAACATGTTTAAAACTAAATAATTAAAATCGCTCTAAATAAGTCCGACTAAATCTCTAAATAAGTCTAATGTTTAAAACTATTAATCCGAAAAGTGTAGTTTTATTTAATTGAAATACTAGTTTATTATTTTGATAGCTTTTCTTGCAAAAACTGCATATTTACATTCAGTTACAAGTACCAAGCATTTATTAATTAGTAATGTGTACTAAAGTATATCATAACATAATCAATACTAGCCTCTACTTGCGCATTTATTTGCATAAAATTAGTAACAACCAATTTCAAATCAAACACTTTAAAAATGAATGAAATAAACAGACCAACCATTGTAGGGTAGTAGTGATGGCTGCGCAGTGAGTATGGGTTGGGAAATGAAGCACCAAGTTCCTTCACTGATTTTATATATTGCCGTGATTATAATTATTATTCCACGATTAAAATGGGCACTCTATAATAAATGCAAAACTACTGTAAACTTATAAATTATTATAAATATATATATAAGTAATTAAATTATAAAACTCACACATAACTGCCTGAATTTGAATTATAATACAAACTTTTTGTGAGACTCTGTACCAGGGTCGAGTAGTTGGGTACCTCCGTCTCACCTATTTCTACCGCAACGTAGCAGTGCTTGTTGGGTTCCGGTTTGAAGGGTTTTTTTTATTGCAGAAAGTTGGCAAACAAGCAAACTGCCCACCTGATGGTAAGTGGTAACAGTCACCTATAATACATGTGGATCTTGTGAGATTCACAGCAAAACTGCAACCCCCACAAGAACTACAGTGTACGTTGCCAACTTGTGACACCAGATGTAAAGTACCCAGTAATTTCACTGCCATATCTTACCCTTCAAACCGAAACACAGCAATGCAAGCACTGCTGCTTTGCGGCAGAAATAGGTAAGACGGAGGTACAGTAAGCTCCTTATCAAGCTATACTGTTTGACCTTTGGACCGTTCTTATGCCGCTCGTAATAGTGGCGGTTTTCGTAGTGTAAATGCATAGCTTAAATGGGAGCCTACTGTACCTAAGCAGACGACCCTGGTACAGAGTCTCCCTCCAGTAAGATATGGCAGTGAAATCACCGGGTACCGTGACCTTACATCTTATGTCACAAGTTGGCAACGTACACCGTTCTTGTGAGGGTTGAAGATTTGCTGCGAATCTCACAAGAACCTAGAAGTATTATAGGTAACCGTTACCACTTACCATCAGGTGGGCAGATTATGCTTGTTTGCCAACTTAGTTGTATAAAAAAACTAGTTATCTTTAAAACAGTAGGTACGTATTAATTTTTCATCGCATAACATCATTAAAACAAAGGACTGCACGTAATACCCAATTTAAAAATTCTCGTATAGTAAACCACAGGCCACAGCTGGTTTAGGGACATTTTTACTAAGTCACATCTAATCATACATTTTTTTCAAACAGTACAAAAGCTAAAGTTTTACAAAAGAACACATTTCGTGCGGCAAAATGTAAAAAGTAACCAAAAGAGTTTTGCGTCTAAGTTGTCATTACAGTTATCTTGGATCGCAAAAAATATCGGATGTCTCACAGCTAGAACCCTTTGACGTGAAAGGGTTCGAAGGGGAGATTCCCGAAAAAAAGCTGTGCAGTATGCAACAGTGCAATGTTTTGACAAAACTGCGGAATCACGTTACGGCCGGCTGTTGACACGAAATAGTCGCAAAAAAGCAAGATTTTACAGTTGCGACGTTTTTTTTTGTTGCTGATTTTTTCTATGAGAATATTCTTACAGTAACGTGATTGAGCAAATTAATATTCTTATCTGTTATCTGCACTGATGTTATATAGGAGTGTGAAACGGTTGTTCGACAAACCGTTGCGACATAACTTTTGACCGACACCACGTTTGTACGACATGAATTTTGACCGACGTAGTTTTAAGCGACATAACTTTTGACCGACACTACAATTATTGTACCTACTGGTACATCAATTTACACCGGCGAATGTTTGAGCGACATTACGGTCGATCGACACTACTATGTAAGTAAACAATTCTTTATACCATTAAAGAGCATTGTATAAAGTCTATAATGGTGGCAATTCTGCTGGCACTAATTGTATTAAACTAAACTAAATTTAGTTTTGGTGCTGTTAAATCGTGTTTTTAAGATCTATTTCTTTTTTATGACATTCTTAATTTGTGATGTATAATTAAAAAATCTAGGTACTTCAAATCTTTCAAATCCAAATAGTCTTTACCTAAATGTGATTTGATAAAATGCTCATTTGAATCTTTTACCTTCCACCCATTCAGGACAGATTTTAGCTGATAAGAAGAATGAGCGCAAGAAACTTATCAGCTTTTTCTTCAATTACAACTAGCTTAAATTCTAGATACGAGTAGCTTATCTATACTAATATTATGAAGAGGAAAGATTTGATTGTTCGTTTGTTTGTATTGAATAGGCTTCGACACTACTGAACCGATTTTGATGAAAGTTGGTATAGGGATAGTTCGAGAAGGACATAGGGTAATTTTCCTAAGGGAAAAGAAATTACCACGGGAAAACAAAAATAACGTGGGCGAAGTCGAGAGCGGAAAGCTAGTTATTTATAAAGATGCTGTCGCCGAACACCCTTATTCGGACATATACACGGTTATTTTTTTATCACCCTGGAAAATTTTAGGGACGCTTCAGGACACTTCCAATATTATATAAAAAATAAAAAAAAATGAAATAAAAAATAATAAAAAAATATATAAAAAAATAAAAAAATCTCTAAAAATGCTGCTCTCAGCTAGTGCAGCATTTTTTGTATTTTTAAAAAAAATTATATAAAATTAAGGAGGGGGGTTATTTTTTTTATTTATATTTAAATCATTCTAATACCATGTCGCCAAGCGTCCCTTAAATTTTCCAGGGTGATAAAAAAATAACCGTGTATAATAAAATGTTCTAACAACAACTAATAACTACAACCAATAGTACTATAACAATATAACCCACCTTACTAATAAAACTAATTACATTACTTACCTACCGCCTAAGATTTCTTGTAATTTTGAACTTGTTGTGCTCACATAATTAAGGATTATGATCTTGTTCAGTTCTGATAATTTGATTTACTTTTATATATTTTGATTGTAACCTGTTTTGTGAGCCTAAGAAATAAAGTAAAATAAAAGAACTATACTTATTATTTAAAAGTAAATAACAGTATTAAGGCGAGGTTTCCCAGGAAATCTACTCGTGCACGGTGACTGCTTAATTGCAAGGTAATATAGTGGATAACTGCACAGCTTCTAATATCGCTTACGCGATGTGACCGAACCAAAACGTTACTTTTTTATGTTTTAAACACGGTTTTAATTAATTCTATAGAAAACTGGGGTACAAAATGAAAAATTTAGTTTTGCACTTTTCTAGACAATAAAAATGCAAGTCTATTGATAAAACATTCATTTCATTTATCATAATATTTTCTGATTCATAGCTGTTTTAAAATATTGAACAGAGTGATTTTTGAATTGTTTTTTCTATCGAGTGAAATATTATTAATCATATTGCTGTATTTAAGAATGTTTAGATAAAATATTCAACATTTTTACATTTGTATGAATTTTAGAACTGTATGTTTTATTTTTGTGACGGGCGGTACAGTAAATCGATATTGTTCTAAAACGGGAAAGTAGCTCCTTATAGGTTAAAAATAATGCCAAAAACCGGTTGATCGACGACAGAATGGCACCTTAGTGATCTTTTAGTTTCCTGATTGAGTTATCCCCTTTCGAACGCATACAGTTGAAGCTCTATTGAAGTGCGTCCGAGCAACGTGAATTTGGTATTCAGATGGAACTCCCTAACGAACAACTTCTACACTTCAATTTTTAATCAAGTATGTTCAATGTGATGCGAGCCGTCCACCTCTGACGGCGCGGGTTTACATATAGTGAGTCTGCAATACGCAAATGTTTTTCACGAATCCAGTACGAAAAAAGGACACTTTTTAACAGACTTCAAAAATGAAAGAAGTTCTCAATTTGATGCCGTATGTTTTTTCTTTGCGTCGGTGGCGCTGTGGACTCGGCACTTGCCTTCCAATCGGGAGGTCGGGGTTCGAGACCCGCCATGTACCAATGTGTTTTTCGTTTCGAATTTCATATGTACATTTGTCTGACGCTCCTACGGTGAAGGAAAACATCGTGAGGCAACCTGCATACATCTGCGAAGAAATTCAATGTTGTATGTGAAGTCGACCAATCCGCACTGGGCCAGCGTGGTTGACTAAGGCCTAATCACCCTAACATAGGGTAGGCTCGAACCCCTCGGTGGGGACGTATATGAGCTGTGTGTGATGATGTTTTTTCTCGTTGTATGTTTATGTTTATTATATTATTTTCAACTTTTAAGTGTTTTTGCAGTCCTTTTTTATATTTTATAAGTTTTTGCCGTGTTTTTGCTGTCTGACTTTGCTGGGCGTCGCGAACTCTTGGAATGAGTCACGGTGACTCCAATTTAAACCACCTTTAGGAATTACAAATTAAATAAAATCTTTTTAACTATTGTCTTTATTTTCTTAACGTAACATATATTTTTTTTATTTTGTCGCAAAGTAATATATAGATTAAGGTATTTCACCTTGATCTCTTATATTGTAAACATGAGGGCGAATTTTCTTATGTCTTATGCTTAGTCTCATGTATTGACATATATGTAACCGTCTCATGCCTTTAAAGTTTAAGTCACTATAGACTATATTAAAATCAATAAGACTAGTTGCAACAATTTTTAATCCTAGTCTACTTTACTAGTTCGTGATTAATTGCAACAAAAAATAACAAAGTTCTCCTGTTGAACAAATAACTGTAATTGATCACAAGTGGCCATAGACACTAGGTTAGCTATAGAATTTGCTATACATACGGTAAAAAATGTATAACTTGCGAAAATTTGAACGTATTGTTAACTGAATAAGAAAATTCAGAAAGTCTATTATCAAACGCAACGTTTTGGTGACTGTATGTCACCAAATACGATCCTAACACAAAATTTAATAATATTCCTAATTAAACCAAAGACGGAGAGGCAGCAAAAATGCTGGTCATTATTAATTTTTTAAAATTGGAACAATTCTGACATTCCTCGGGTAGAATGAGCGGAATTTCGCGGGGCGAGTCGAGGCTCGAATTTCAAACGCGCGAGTATGGAACAGCGCCGTCTGCGCGTATTTTTTATTTTATTCGTGACATTAGAACTTAGAAAGGTCCTCGCAGATTATAACTCTTTACCGACTTCATTTTGACTCTTATAGAGCACTGATGTTTGAACTTTATACCGTGATACATACGGTGGTATATGCGTACCTGCTTTTAATTATCTGCATTACTAAGTACACTATACTTTAAGGATTATGAATTGGGAAATTTGTGTAAAGTAATGATGTGAAATGAAAAAGTATGATGGTGGGATTAAAAGTCCTACCACTAATCAAACCAAGATTTATTTGTTCCCATAAACATGTTTCCGACCACTGATTATTCGAGCCGAAGGAAATGGTCTCATAGAGACAAAACAGCAACTGAAATCGTTTATGTATGCAATGATGGCGTCTGTATCCGAAAAAAACCGTGGCATCTTTAAATCTGATTTGTCATGAAATTTTTATGAAAAATCTATGGTTAATGTTTCCAATGGAATTTTATATTTTCCCGTAAAATATTTTTGTAGCCTATTATATAGAAGACTGTTATTTATATTTAGGAGCTCGAATAATAAATTTCATAGAAATTGGAGCAGATTTTAAATATTTTACAAAGAAACTTTCAACCCCTATTTTGCACCTTAAGGGGGTGAATTCCAATAAACTATGAAACACGTGTTCAATGAAATGATTTTAAGAGCATGAATCTCAAGTTTTATCAAAATCGTTGCAAATTAAAAAAAATCCATACAAACTTGCAAATCCTATTTCATCCCTTCAGGGTTAATTTTCTTTAAATCCCTTCTTAGTGTGCGTCCGCATTTTGAATTAAAACAACTGTCCAAATTTCACGTTTCTACCATTAGCGGTTACGGCTGTGCGTGCGTCTATAGATGGGAACTTCTCCTTTTATATATATAGATTATACAATTAAATCTTTCAAGTGAAAAAGAATTCAATATATGACAGTGATTGAAGTTTTATTGGGTCGGAGATAATGTTAGCTGATTACACCAAAACTGTTTATTGCTATAGTTTCCAATCGCCTAAAACATAACTTTAAGTTTACTTTAATCGAATAAGAATCGGCCTAAGTTTTTGACGCACAATCTTATTTGCGCCCGCGCAATTTTAGGAAAATTCGGGTGCGCGCGCGCAGCCGTCCTGCGAGCTCAGTAATTACCGCTTATTCCGATTATCAGACTTTTTCCCGACAACATTACATTGTAATTTTGAAGCGAGAACTTAAAAAAACTATTCACATCCCTACAGCGAGTATAATAGGGTTGAAATTCCCACGATATTCCGTAAAGGTTTCTTATAGGCGCTTCTGGAAATCTTTTTATTTTGATATTCGATGGAGGTGAGAACCAATGTTCAGTTTTTCTCGGTTAGCACACATGCTCAAACGCTGCTGTATTATTATTATCAAGAATGTGCCCAAACAAGTAGTCGAATTATTTGAAGCAAGTTTAAGATTTTATTTTAAGCATAGGTAGGTATTTTAATAGCGCTCTTCGTAGTTTTCTCCTACAAGAAAAAGTTTCTAGTAGTATAAATAAGTAAAGATAGTCAATAAGAATTGTGCTTAGGATATCAATGTCCCCTAACCGATATTCGGTCACGGCGGCCAATCTCAACAGAGACTAGCCATCTGCGCAGGAGATATTATAGTGTAGGTACAAGTGACTGCGCAAACGTAAGTGCACTCTCTTGATGTTCTTTCACTCGCCTAGTCCGATGGGACGGTTAGCCGACACGATCGTGGCGGGATTAGGCGCAGGACCCACTGCTTAACGTGCCTTCCGATGCACGGAGGAGCTTGAGATGTTTCGTATTTTGGTCACCCATCATAGGACTGAGCACAGGCAACGTTGCTTAACCTTAGCAATCGTTCGCTGAGTGCATGCGCCAATGCGCCACCAAACTCCAAGTGATAACTTAAGATAGCTTAAGCTATTAGTGATAGTTTGTTTCGATTACCCCAGAAGGAGGCTCTGCTTACGAGTCCTATACGTGGGTACCTCTACCTAACCTACCTATTTCTGTCTCAACGCAACTATGCTTACTTAGTTGTATCCCGGCTTCACTTGTAAGGTAGGCAGTAAAATTATTTCATACTCAGGGAGTGTCTGAAGGCGTTCCATAAACAGGGCTGTGAATCCTGATGAGGGGCCCGGTGTGGCTGGGCAGCATCGAGCTCGACACACAAAGCTATTGCGAAAAATCCCCTTTGTGTGTCGAAGATGCGATTAGATGGAACCCCAGTTTTTGTGGGTATATCTCGATTAGCGAGGCGAGTCTCACATAACCGCAGGTGAGCCCCACACCGTCTGCGGTAGAGTTAAAATATTTTTACCGGGTTAAAAAAGGCAGTGAAACTATTCAAACATTAGTTAGGTCACAACTTGGTAATGTTCGTTGTTCCTTTTAGGTCCTGCATATTTACGAATCTAACAGAAACCACATAGGTGACTATAATCACTGGCCATCAGGTGGGCAGCCCACTTGTTCACCTAATAAAATACATCAGGTTAAGGAAAAAAATATGAAAATATATCGATTAAGCGATTTACTTGCACCGCGCCGCTTCTGCGGGCGGTTTCTGTTTGGCATGGTCCATAGCAACACGAAAATTCCAAAAATTCCGCTCCGCTACTATTCCGCTTGCCGCCTCTGGTGTGTGGATTATATCCTCCATTCCCCCTTTTGGGATCCACGTAAAACACATACAAGCATTGTCACCATATATTAAACGGTTACCACAGTCGACAGATGTTTATTTCTTTGCTGTCCGGTTATACCATAAAGATATGTAGGTATATACTTATTTTATTAATTCCAAACAATACAACATTAAATTCACCGTATGCCAAATGCCAAAAAAAGTTGTACCAGAATCTGATGACGAATGTAGAGCTAAATATATGCGATAATCAATTCAAGGGTAATTCTGTAAGAAATCATTTGTCATTTCATTGTTAGTCTTAATATTATTAATGATGTGAAGTAGGTGTTTTATATTACAAGAAGAAAACTCTGTTTTTATTACAGATGTTTCAGCTCTACACTTGTTATCAGATTCTGGTACACTCGAGTATAAAATCATCGATACGTTCAAAGTTACAAAAATATGTATAATTTATGTCGTGTCCAGATCGTAAAATTCTTCATGATATGGCCAACCATTTCATGAAATGGTTATATTTCATGAAATGGCCAATATCGTCTGGCCGCATTATGAATGAATGAATAATCAAACGTTTAACGATATGGACAGCTACGTAAGGCTACTTCATGATATGGCCAAAAATTTGGTGATCATATCGTAAAATAATTACATTATTCACCGCTAGAGGCGTTGATATCATTTTGTTTCGGTGATTCATTACGGCGGCGGCGGCGGACAATTTTTTTTATGTCACGAAAGGCAGTGAACGAGCGGACAAGCCACCTGATGGTAAGTGGTCATCGTCGTCGTCGTCATCGTCATTGTTTCGTTATCGTTATTGTTTCGATAACTAAAATCTGTAGGTTTGGTTAGACATTGTGACCACATACAGCTATAAGCATAAAACTGCATGTTGCATGCTTGTTTGCACGCTGCAGACTTTGTGGCTTTAATTAAACCTTAGACGTCATACACATTCTAAATTAACGATATGGCCAAACCTGGATGAACATATCATTAAACGTTGACGCTTAAACGATGTGTTTAGTTTTAGTTCGCCATTTCATGAAATACAACCATTTCATAAAATAGCCGGCCACATCATGAAATGGCCAATTTTACGATATGGCCACGACATATACATTGATTGACAGACGTTATTGACTTAACATTAAGGTAGAGTTGGTAGAGTATACAGTGGTACTCATTGCTAATCAAAAAACGTGATTCTGTCCCTCCACATCATTACCAGCAATGGAAGTATTATGGCTGACAAGGAAAATGATATGTTGGTATAAACATAATGGTACAAACACTCTTTTGTGGACAATCCACTTACATACCTTTCCTACCACAAGCAGCAAGCCTATGTAAGGCCTGCCCAGACTGTGAGCCGCACCAAGCACAAATCACTGGTTTAGCTACCCCCTTGAAGGAATCTCTATATCAAGAAATATTGCAGCAAACGTTTAAATAGTCTTTCCTAAAGAGTATAGAGTGCTCCTTATCTTTCTTATCTTGTCTATAGCACGTAAGACAGCAAGATTCTGTGTGGTTGATGTACTTAAACAGCTTACTTGCAACTTAATATTAGATAAGGCAATGTATGATTTTCTCGGTTATCAATAAAAAAGGGCGTATGCATTCAAAAATAAGACAAAATGTTGTTACTAAAATAATAAAATTGGATGTGAAGTGTGGAAATAGAAGTAATAGTTGTAGTTTTATAAGTGGAAAAAAAACAAAGTGTTTTTAAAACCGATTCTGTTAATATATTAAATACGAGATAAAATTATTATCGTAAAAAGAACTGTTAATAAGATTATGAGAACAGATCAGAAAGTTAAAAATGTAGTGTTTTCGTAACTTTCAATGAATTCATTTTATTACTTACGTGATTACGTACTTAATCATTAAAATCTTTGTCAATGTAAATCTGCATTTTTTTATTTTTAAAGATTTCAGAAAAGTTATACTTAACTTTCAAGTGTTTTTAGAATTGTCAGCTGTCACCTCTTCTGCCACTAGGCAACCTTGCCAGGGCTCAGCGGCTGCTTAACCCACAAAGTTGATTCGATCGCATAAACAATTACATCACATTTACAGTTATATCTTGTTGTGTACGTTTGTTTGTCCACAGAATTGATTGGCACTCAATAAATTGACTCGAGAGTTCATTGTCTAAGAAAAAATCCAACACAATCCATACAAGTACAGCTGATGTAATTGCTTGATATGAGTCATTGACTCAACTTCAAATGTCAGTATTATTACAAAACATGCTCTAAGCTTAGTCCTGGTTTAAGCCTGATGCTCTTTCACTAGTGTTAATAAGAGAAGATAGAGACAGTGTCAGCTTTAATTTAAAAGTTTAGACCATGCTTTGTCTGTCAGGCGGTATGTAGACGTAGTTTTTTCTTCAGATATAATATTGTTAATACTTATAAAGTTTTCTTGGAGCATCGGTGTCGCTGTGGACTCGGCACTTGCTTCTTGCTTTCCAATCGGGAGGTCCGGGGCTCGATTCCACCACGTACCAATGTGTTTTTCGAATTTCATACGTACATTTGTCTGACGCTCCTACGGTGAAGGAAAACATCGTGAAGCAACCTGCATAATATGTATATCTGCGACGAAATTCAAAGGCGTATGTGAAGTCGACCAATCCGCACTGGGCCAGTGTGGTTGACTAAGGCCTAAACGCCCCAACATAGGATAGGCTCGAGCGCCTCGGTGGGGACGTATATGAGTTATTATGATGACGATGATGATGATGAAAGTTTTCTTCACATTTGATTTTATATAAATCTTCATTATACAACGTGTACATACCCTTCAAAAAGAAATAAAATAGTTATTCTTGAAGTACAACCTTATTTTAAAATCTTCAAATTAATAGTCTATATTAATTCAGAGTGAATAAGATAGGGTTGAATGTTGTCATTGGCTTTTTTAATAATATTCATCCATCCATCCAAACATATAAGCTTGAAAATATTTTCCAAATTTGTCCTGAACTCGACTCTAAACTGATGTTAGAGTTTTTTTTTATTTAGTTTTGACATCAGTAGTCCATTAGGCCTTTCTCTCACATGTTGTACAAAGAAAAAAAAAGTACATTTAAATATTTCATAAGTAAGGTCATTGCAAACGGCTTTTGACAGATTTAAGCCGTGTTTTGCAATTAAAAATAAGACGTTATGTACATTGCGCTCCCGAAATTAGATTAAGAAAAGAATCTTATGACCAAAAATACCGTGGGGCTCTATTTGACCCACCTGCTAGGACGTAACGCGCGTATAATAGCAAGGGCAAGTACAATGGCGACCCCCGGTCCCGCTCGCACCGCGCCGTCATAAAAAAACACACGAGCATCGCAAAAAAACGCGAAAAGATGGCAAAGGTGTCTCATTTTCGACAAAAAAGTTCGCCAAGGTTAAGACCCATGGGAAAGAGTTAGATACGCTCCGCGAGATCCTTTTCCCTGTCTTCCGCAGTTTTTTACTTGACAGTTAGTTGGGGTGCCGTTGCTATTATGTTTTATTAGAAAAATCTCCAAATTCACCCCTTTTAGGAAGCAACAGATGATGCCGGAGTCGTGAGATACTTTTTTACAATGATCACACCGTTTGATTTATAACTGTTTGCTGTAATTTGAGAATTTTATAGGAATTTCGCTGTTGTAGGCGATTTTTTTGCGAATTAATAACGGTTTCTTTTCGGATGTTCATTGGTTTTTTCTTGGTTCGATGTGATATTTGATAGCTCAGCAAAAATAAGTAATATAATAAAATGTGGATTTATTTTACTCTCAATCTTAAATCACGTTTTAAAAATGTTTAAGCTACCTATCTAAGTTCAACCTTATAAAGTTCCTTACACAACAAGAATACTAGTAGCATTTGTATTTGTGTAGTTCATTAAGTAAATCATTTCAAATTCTTGCTTTTAAGTTTACAGTCATTTGTCTAAAGTTATTTACTATACTTATAAGCGGTCATCTATCATCTTGTCGAGAACTATCAATATCAATACTAATAAGCTTATTATAATGCACGATTAGTTTTTACTGGCAAATAAAAAAAGTAACACGCGATCGAATTTTTTCTCGAGGCGAGTTTCGTCATTGTATATTTTTTATTGCGCCGCTGGCAATCAGAAGCCATTGTCCAGAATTGTGGGCAAGATGCCCCTTTTTGACCAACGAAAAAAGGAAGGTCGCCGGGGTCATAAGTCAAGCTATTCAAGACATTCATTGGGGTCACTTCTTGGGTCTATCGACAATGGGGTCAAATATTCAATGAGTCGATTGTGGGATATGTCTTGGATTCCAAAAATGTGTGTTTCTTATTTTTGGTAATTTAATACCGGTGCGACTCGGGGTCAATGCGATTGGTGATTTCTTTGTGGACGAGAAAGGGTTAAAACCTTTTGACCGAAGCGGAAATGTCCACGCATATTGAATAGGTTTTTGATAATATGAATTTGCGACATTGTAGAGATTCAATAACACGTGAAATATTGCTGAGAGTAAGCGAATATTTTATTTACAGTTATTCTTTTATGAGAATCGAAAAACTGGATATTATTTTTATTTGGCAATTCTTTCTTAGATATATATCGTGAGACTTTTTTTTCTTGTAGTGCAATGAAATAAAGGTCTACTGATGTAAGCTCCAAAATAAAACCATTTTCTTAATCTTACTCTTATATTTACCTACATCATTTCTTTGTTCATTACCTAATTTATTTTCATAAGTTAACAGTAAAATTTGTCCGCAAAGAACATTAATACGTAAAGAAATATTTTTGAAAAGTGACGTTCCACGGTTATTGGCTCCTCTGAGAATCTTACTTGTAGTAGACGATATATTATAAAGCCGTGAACATTATTACTTTCATTAGATTAATAACCAATATTTATGATTTTTTGTACTAAGAACATTTAATATACATAAACAACCATCATTAAAAAAAACTAACTTATTACGATTAAGTCATAAATACCAAACGCATAAAGATGTCTCTTTATGCACATTAACCTTGGTTTTATTTACAAAACACGTCCCCACATTAAACCTAATAACGTTTAAAACTGTACGGCGGTGCGAATTCCCACGATTCACCCCAATTTCGAGATTTCAGGGTTATCTTTTTACGTGGCGACAGACAAAGAGTGGATCATTCGAGTGCTCCTTTTATTTTGTAGATTTTTTCAGTTTTTTACCGCCAAAAAAGTGACCCCATTCTGTGACGATGCTGAACTTGTGAACTGAGTTTAACCCGCCGTATTTTGTAATGTGATACGTGAACTTTTTATTGAAGCCGTCGATCGATTCATTCTTGTGGGAAGATGACGTTTTTACTTGGATTTATTGGTAAGTAATTAAGAAAAAATATATTTTACAAAAAATAAAAATCGCCTTCAATAACACTGAAAAGTTAAAAATAATATAAGAATAGGTACAGAGAACATTTCACTTTTCTATTGAAGTCGGTGCCAAATGATGATTTCCTAGAAGTCTTAAAATTTGGCACCGACTTCACTATAGTAGTGTGATGTTGTCTGTACCTATTCTTATATTATTTTTAACTGTCAGTTTTAATTTCTTGTAAAATATTTTTTATTTTTATCTTTTTAGTGAATTTAAGACAAGCCTACCTTAGGTGAGCTGGTATTAAATTCAGTTTCAAGGTCAGGTCAGGTTAGGTCAAGTCCAACAGTTAAGGATCCTTCTATCATCAGCTCTATTCATGACTACCAGACGCAAATACGTGAATAGCTTCGGAAAAAAAACACGAAACACGTTGGACGTACCTATAAAGTTTAAGGGTTTCCCCTCGATTTTTATGAGATCTCATCTTCAGATCCTGACTTCGGTGACCTTGTGACTACTCCAGAAGTATAATACTCTATCGAATATGAAAGAATTTTAAAAATCGGTCCATCGCGTAACATTCATACAAAACACGTTGGACTACCTATAAAATTTAAGGATTTTCCTCGATTTTTATAGGATCCCATCAACAGATCTTGACTTTGGTGACCTTGAGACCACCCCAGGAGTATACTCTATCGAATACGAAAATAATTTTTAAAATCGGTTCACAATTGGCGGCGTAATCGCGTAGCATACACAAAAAAAACATACGCATCGAATTTTTCTGAATTCCTTTTCTGAAGTCGGTTGAGAATATTGAATGATTAGCTGATTAAATGAAATTCTATGTGCTGTTCAAAATTTTTTAATCTTTACTTATCGTATAAATAGGTATTATGAATGTTTGCATATTGCTGACGAAAGAGTCTGCCGATTAAGTATTAGCCCGCCTAGCATAACTTCCGAAACACGAATGATAAAACGATATATCGATATAAACTGTTTGATAAGTTGGATGTTTTAGTTATCTTGAAGTTTTGAGTATGTTTTGGATATGAGTATTGTTATTTTGGGCATTGTTAATATGTCGATAAAATTTCAAGGTTTCAAGCCATTCAGCATATTTTGACAGTACATATCGATTTATCGTTTTATCATATCGTGTTTCGGTGTTCATGCTACGGAGCCAGAAGCCCTACCATGATCGCTTATAGCAAGGTTAAAACAATATTGAAACAGCATTGACGGTTATACGTCAATGTGAAACAGAGACACCTCTTGCTGCGTATAGTGCCATCTCGCTCTCAGTGCGGTTATAATGTTGTTTTAAACGATCATGGTTGTGCTTAGGTATTAAAACTTCAAATTGTCTAGCGTACATGACTGATACATGGAAGGAAAAGTTCATTCTATCTAGTGTATGTTGATTGTCAATGGGGGGTATCCGGACCCCAAGCCCTATACCTACGCCAATGAGTGTAGGTGTTACAAAAATACCATGAAAAAGAAATAAAATAATAATAATTAAAGCACAACCCTATTTTGAAAATCTTTTGTTAAAACGTGTATTCAAATTTGCTGAGATGACAGCTTTACTAGGGTTGAAAGTCGTATTTGGTTTTTTCGATTAATTTATGTTTTTTTTTGGGTATTTGTGTAACACATCGCATAATCAGTTACACAAATACCCAAAAAAAACATATTTTGGTATGTACTTCTAGTCTAAAGCACGTAGGTAATTATAAAAAGGATTACTATTAGAAATGGTGAGATCCGTAGAAAAACTAGTCACTGAAAGAACTGTATACCCTACGTGGCAGGACAGGGCATATAGCTTGTTGCAGGATTGATTGCCGTTGGGGCGGAAAGGTCTTCGAGTGGCGGCCACGCTGGAAGACGCAGCGTTGGTAGGCCCGCCACAAGGTGAACCGACGATCTGGTGAAGGTCGCGGGAAGTTGTCGGTAGCGAGAAGCTTGGGAATCATTGTCGAGGCCTTTGTATATTATAAATTCGTAAATGTTATGTTGAGCGTTATAAACAATTCTCCTTGAGAGCCGAATTTTAGTTTTGACTACCGGGTGTTGATCGGGAGATCTGGAGTTAGATTTCCAATGGGGACATAAAATTTTCTTCTCAGATTGGTTGGTGGTAGGGATTCTAGCCCGTCTGTCCGTCGTCGGTGGCGCTGTGGACTCGGCACTTGGGTTCGAGACCCGCCATGTACCAATGTGTTCTTCGTTTCAAATTTCATAATGTATATTTGTCTGACGCTTCTACGGTGAAGGAAAACATCGTGAGGCAACCTGCATACATCTGCGAAGAAATTCAATGGTGCATGTGAAGTCGACCAATCCGCACTGGGCCAGCGTGATTGACTAAGGCCTAATCACACTAACATAGGGTAGGCTCGAAACCCTCGGTGGGGATGTATATGAGCTGTGATGATGAGGGATTCTAGCCCGCCTGTCTAGCTACCACCGTCTTAGTTACCAAAGCTGTGCCTAATAATAACAATGTGATAGTATTGTATGTTGTGTATCAACAATTAGTGGTAACATAGCTAGTTCCTCAGTTACTGAGGCGTCCAGGAGAAGCTCGCTTCCAACTTCAGCTTATCGTCACTTAATATCGGGTAAAGTGAAGACCAAGAGCTTCCATGTGGTATTTTAAAAATAATTATTGTATTTATTTTAATTTATCACATAAAAACAAAGATGTTTGGCACTCAAACTTTAATTTTGAGATTAACTTTTTATCTGGATATAGACCCAAGTTTGGGATGCACGCAGATAAAATGACGCGCATTGGATAAACAAAAACTTATAAAATACTACTCGTAGACAATTCTTTACAAATACTCAAGTCCAGTAAAATTCATGTTCACGTTGCAACCTTGCACATAATCGAACCATCCTCAATAATTATTATGAAAAAAACTTAAGGAGCAATACGAGAGGAAAAAAAAACAAACAATTCTGGTATTCCGGCCGATAAAGTAACAGGGGAACTTATTGCAAATATAATATCGTGTCGAAGTCAAACGCGCCGTTTCTCAGTAAAAAGCGAACGGGCGCATATGCGAGCGGCTAAAAATAATTTCCAACGTTTAATACAAAAATCGCAATAATTAACTTCGTTACAGTCCAATAAATTACAATACGAGAAAGAAATGCGCGCACACCACCGCGAGATGTCTGTATATGGACACGCGTTTGTCTAGTGCTGCCGCGCGATGGGATATCGATTGTCGATTGAATTTTATCGATATGAATCGTTAAGCAGAAATGTGAGCTGCTGAAACGCGTTTATAGATTATGTTGTGATATATAAGACAATTTGGTAAATCTTCCCTGATGAAACTTTACTCTTAAACTCATGCTGTCTATGTAAAATTAAAAAATATATTTCTATTGTTAATAATTAGAATTGTGTAGGTAGTTTTGTGAAATGCTTGTTTTTTTTTGAAAACTCCAATATTCTGTAGAATATTACAAGCTTGCATTATAATTATAATACATTTACAAAAAAATATAGGTATTTATTACAATATAAAGAAACTTTGGATATAAAAATATAATAATTTTGGTGTTCGTGTATAATAAATACCTACTATTGCAAATATGTGCTTATATAAAAACGCAAAAAACTACTACAATTTATTAATATGTAGCTGTCCCAGCGAACTTCATATCACTTTGTAAGATGACCGAGAAATGCACCCTTCATTTTTCATAGAGAATTACCAATTTATTTCTTTATTTTTTTTTTGTTTTTTTTAAGGATTTTTCCCATTATTTTTCATTTTTCGCCACCCCTTTATTGGCGAACTATTGACTAAAATAAAAAGCCGTTCGCGAGTTTTAGTGAGACTAACGAACGGCGATTATTAATTCTTATACATATTTCTCGTACGTATAAGAAGAAAGATTACCTAGCTCTACGCGTCATCGATATCGATGCTTCGAATCAAAACCCTTGTCTCACCACTATAAATCGCCCGATCACAAATACATTGGTATGATTTATCGTCAACATGGTCAGCAAGTCATATGTGGATACTATCAGCGCACACAGACAGAGCCGGGTTATGCAGTATGCGAGCGTACGTGATGAGCGCTCGTTCACCCGCGGCCCTCTGTTCCTCTGTTTCATTCAATCGTCTATGCTACAAAGAGAGGGAATGATGAATAGTCAAACAATTAATGCATTGCTTAACAATAATTTAAGTGAAGGCGTTCAACTAGTGGTCGGAATGCGGATGGGTGGCCGACACTCATTTTTAACACCATTACGTTTTTACTTGAAATCTCACTTCTTATAACATTACATATATTTCGTTTGGTTGTGTAAAAAAAATACAAATGTTTGCCTTCTCTATTTTGAGAAGAGCAGTTACCGTTAGCAAACTGTCGCGGATTCTATTATAGTGTGAAGCAACTTCAGATGTTTGTTCGTTTGTTAATTTTTTAAAGTATTTGAATAAATTAATTTTGCTCCATTCAATAGCATTTTTAACGTTGTGAGTAATGAGCGGTGACTCTGTAGAAGAATAATAATTACACTGCCATGTATGTACGACTCTATGCGCGAGGGTGAGTTTTTTAAGACTTTCTAGATCATCATTTGGCACCGACTTCAATATAGAATAGTGATGTTGTTTGTACCTATTCTTATAATATTTTTAATTTTTCAGTGTTTTTGAAGTCGGTTTTTATTCTTTGTAAAATAATTTTTATTTTTATCTTTTTAGTGTATGTAATCTTTTAAGTGAATTGAGGAACCCTAATTTAGTGTTTCGCTCGATTTTCATGGGATCCCATCATCAGATTCTAACCTTGGGACCTCCCCAGGACTATACTCTATCGAATACAAAAAAAATGAAAATCGATCTACAATAGGCTAGATGAATGAAAAAAAATTATTGCTTTAATAGAAGCTCATTCATATAATAAATAGAAAGAAAAAATCGGTTCACTGGAGGGAGACTCTGTAGCAGGGTCGTCTGCTTAGGTAACTCCGTCTAACCTATTTCTGCCGCAAAGCAGCAGTGCTTGCATTGCTGTGTTCCAGTTTGAAGGGTATGGCAGTGAAATTTCTGGGTACTGTGACTTTATATCTTGTCACAAGTTGGCAACGTACACTGTGGTTCTTGTGGGGGTTGCAGTTTTGCTGCGAATCTCACAAGAGCCACATGTATTATAGGTGACTGTTACCACTTATCATCAGGTGGGCAGTTTGCTTGTTTGCCAACTTTCTGCAATAAAAAAAAACCCTTCAAACTGGATTACAACAATGCAAGCACTGCTGCTTTGCTGCAGAAATAGATAAGACGGAAATAATACCCATGCAGTCCCCTCTCGTAATTGGTCTTGTTTTATTTATTTATATTATATTTAATGTCTGTGTACATGATTCATCTATGTGTTATATAAAAACCAAAAAGAATGGAAGTCCTTCTTTTTGGTTTCAATATAACATATACGAGTAGATGAAGAAGCAAGACCCTTCACCTTACAACCGCTTACGCTTTTAATTAAAACACAAAATTTCTAGTTTCGCATTCAAGATCACTAGTCACTTTACTAGTGGGACACTGTACCAGAGACATCTGCATGGGTACCTCTATCTGACCTATTTCTGCCGCCAAGAAGCGGCGCTTGCATTGCTGTGTTTTGGTTTGAAGGGTAAGGGAGGCAGTGAAATTACTGGGTATTGTGACTTGATATCCTATGACACAGATTGGCAACGTACGTTGGTGTATTTGTGGGGGTTGTACATTAGCAAGTCTTTTTTTTTATACAACTAAGTTGGCAAACAAGCAACATTGGGCATGTTGCTTGTTGCCTGATGGTAAGTGGCAACAGTCACCTATAATACATACCTCTAGTGAGATTCGCAGCAAAACTGCAACCCTCACAAGAAGTTGCAAACATTTTTATTTTTTATTTTTTTCGGGGGGAAATGCGTAATCGCACCGTATCCGCCGTTGGCTGGACAGCGGGCGTGTGTGGGGCTGGCCCGGCAGAGTGCCAGGCAGACCCACTAAAACCCCCCGGTGTTCTCCGTGCCCTTATGGGCGCGCATAGTAAGGTCCACACTGCGACTACCACTACCAGCGCGCCCGGGCAAGCCCGACCAGGGGTCGGGCTATCGCCAAGAGGGGATTGCTCGAGAACACCAGGGCAAACCCCAGACGGAGACGGCATTGCTTGTGCAAATGCCCGCCTTCGCCTGCCTGTCCGTCTGCGGCGGATGGGAGCGGCTTGAGGATCATTCTCCCGCTCCCTCTCCGCGGCCTCCTTCTGCGAGATGACGTCCTCGCAAAAGGAGGCGACAGCCCCCCATTCCGCCTCGCCGCGGAGCATGGCCACGATCATGCTCGGCAGCGAGAGGTTTCCGCCTCCCAGCGCAGCGCTGAGTTCGCTGCGCTGGCGTCGCCAGGCCGGGCACACCAACAGGGTGTGCCCGGCAGTGTCGTCGGGAGCGTCGCAGTGATGATACTGCGGCGTTTCCTCCCGACGCGCGACTCGGTGCAGGTAGTGACCAAAACAACCATGTCCGGTCAGTACCTGCACCATACGGAATGAGAGACTGCCCTGCCGGCGCCCTACCCACTCCTCCAACACCGGACGAATCGCGTCGATCGTCCGGTGGCCGGCAGCTGGGAAGGCGAGTGCCTCGCCCCATCGACGCAGAGCCTCCCTCTGCGCCTGGATACGAACCCACTCCACTTCCTCAGGAGCGGATCGTTCCCCCCGTTCTTTAATGGCAACCCGATGACGATACACCTCCGCATGGACGCGTGCATCGACATCCCACGGCGTTTGGCCCGCAAGAACGCAGGCCGCGCCGTGGCTGACCGTGCGATAAGCTCGCACGGCCCGGGTTGCTATGACCCTCTGCGGACGTCGCAAGAGGGCCACCGTTCGGGGAGAGAGGCACTCCGCCCATACCGGGGTTCCGTAGAGTGCCATCGACCGTATCACGCCGTGATACAGACGACGGCATGCCGATCCCGGCCCTCCCACATTAGGGAGGACCCGTCCGAGTGCGGCTGCGGCGGCACACAGCCGTGGAGTGAGGAGCTTGAAGTGCTCCTCGAAACTCCATCGGGGGTCCAGAACCAGGCCGAGGTACTTGAAGTAGGCCTCGACCGGTATACGGACCCCCTCCACTCGGACTCGTAGCCCCAAGAAGTTGCCAACTTGTGACATATGATGTAAGTGTGGCTCTTGTGAGATTTGCAGCAAAACTGCAACCCCCGAAAGAACCTCAGTGTACGTTGTCAACTTGTGACATAAGATGTAAAGTTACGGTACCCAGTAATTTCACTGCCATACCTTACCCTTCAAATCGGAACACAGCAATGCAAGCACTGCTGCTTTGCTGCAGAAATACGAGTAGGTAAGACGGAGGTACCCAAGCAGACAACCATGGTACAGAGTCTCCCTCCGGTGTAGCGAAACCACGTGTACTATGGGCGGCTGAAGCCACTTAGCATCAGGTGGGCAGCCTATTTATTTCCAAGTTTGTCATATAAAAAAAGACAGGCGCTACTTCTTTAAAAGAGGAGACAAAAATTTGATCTTCCGTGTTTCGTACCCATTTTTTGTTGCGAAGTCTCTTTAATTTTTGATGTAGAGTCGCTTTTTTTCTTCTAATTCTAATTGCAGATTAATTGTTGGAATGTAGGTATGCAAGTTTAAATAGCTTGTTTAAGTAGCTTGATATTAGCCACTATGTTCTCTTGTACATTTTTTTGTTTTTGACATCAATAGGTTAGTGTAATAGTCTTTTGAGTAAGGATTGTTAAAATTTGAGGATTGTTTCTCGTGATCCCAATACTTTGCCTTACTTAATGAGACCATGGGAAAATATGGTTCCGCATGGACCAATTGGCTAGTGGGACCACTTGGAACACCCGTTATTTATTTATTTATTATTTGGCACAGTTACAAGATACAAACTAAAACATAAATTGTTACACCTAAGAAAATAAGAATATAAACTAAATTTGTATCTCTATTACAACCGCGCACAGCATGTGATTGAAATCTTGTGCGTTAAAAGAATATAATGCCTGTATTAATTCTTATCTAATCTGACAATAACAGTGATCTAGTCTATCGTTAGTACAAGTGCTCCTAAATTGTGTTTAATTTTTTTAACAAATGTTTTTGGGCTCTGGTGGAATACATCCAGCTCTTCACATAACAAATTATACATCTTACAGTAGCGTGTAAGAGGATTATTCGCAGAAACATTGTTTTTGGTACATGGTACAACAAATAGATTTTTTTACGATTCGACCTATTGGTGAATTTTAGCGAAACATGGCCTAACAAATCAGTATCTATCTTGAAGTTAACGACCTTGTACAGCATCAGAAGACCGCTATGTGACGTCTCGCGTTAAGTGACTCTAAGTTGATTCTCCTGAGTCTTTCAGAGTAGGTAGGTAAGCTATTTCTTAAGCCAAACCTAGAAATAATGTCTCGAACAAAACGTTTCTGAATTGCCTCTATCATATGGATGTGATTTGAATAGTACGGCGCCCAGATAACACTGCAATATTCGAGTAAACTTCTAACCAAGGTTGTATAGAGTATCATTTTTGTACGAATTTGTTTGAAAGGTTTTGATATTCTATTTATGAAACCCATCAATCGCCTTGCCTTTAGGATCATTGAATCGTAGTGTACTCTAAAAGACAGCTTCGAATCAAACCATACTCCCAGGTCACGAATTGCATCTACTCGCACTAATGGAACTCCATGTATCGAGTAAGACCAAGTATTATATTTTCTTTTCTTTGTAGAAGTGATGAACTGGCATTTATTTATATTAAGTGACGTGTTATTTTTTTCACACCATTGGGTTAAAGAATCAATATCATTCTGTAAGGCAACGCAGTCGTTGACAGATTGTATTTTGCGATAGATTTTGATATCGTCAGCAAAGCCAGATTCGATCCCTGTGGAACGCCGGATTTAGCAATGTATGGAAGTGAATCATAGCCGCCAACAGTACCAATCTACGTACGCTTACTCAAATAAGACCGTAGCCAACGCAAAAGCGAACCATGTATACCCAACTGCTCAGCTATGATACAAAGAATTGTGTGATCTTCGCGATCAAAAGCCTTTGCGAAGTCGGTGTAGATTGAGTCCACTTGACCTGTTCCATCAAATGCAGAGCAGAACATAGATAGTCCATGTAACCTAGAAGGTTGGTAGTCGTCGATCGAGAATTTACAAACCCGTGCTGGTGGGGACTGATAATAGCTTTAATATGAGAGTAGATATATTTGTAAACCAGACATTCGAATATTTTAGCAAAACAGCTAACTACACTTATTGGCCTATAATTAGAAACACTTCTCTTATCACCTGTCTTATATATGGGTACAATCTTAGCCAACTTCCACATCTCAGGGAAATAACCACTACTTAAAGACCTATTAAAGATGATACTCAGGGGCCTTATCAATGCACCAGAACAACGCTTAACAAAGATGGGCGGGATTCTGTCAGGTCCTGCACCCTTTCCTATCTCAATCGACTCAAGGCCAGACTTGATAGATTTATATATCTGTTATATGAACGGATGACAAGGTCACGTTTGATGCCTTAAAATCTGGCGAATATGTCGAAGAGTCGAAACTAGTGTACACAGAGGAGAAGAATTTTGCAAAAAGATTAACAATGTCCTGACCACAATCAGCTGTATGCTCGCGATAATGCATTTGCTTAGGAAAGTCATTGGTTACTCTTTTAGTCTTCGTGTACCGCCAAAATGATTTTGTATTTGTTGCCATATTTTCCTCAAGTCGCTGTATGTACAAATCAAAACAATTATCCATCGCTACTTTACATATGTCACGCAAAGTATTATACATATCAAAGTCCCTCGGGTTTTTAAATTTTTTATACTTGTTGTGATAACGATCTTTTTCTTTGAATATTTGAGCTATTAAGCTATTACTAAACCATACGGGGTAGTTGGATTTTCCTATTTTACTCTTAGGTGTATGTTCTTCAATTATATCCCAAAGAATATTATAGAACTTAAGAAGAAAATCGTCACATGTTAAATGTTTGTGGCTTTCCCAGTCAATTTCCAGGAGTTTGGCCGTACACGACTCATAATCAGTTTTGTGAAATAAGTACCTAGACGTCTCGATTTGTTTAAGTAAACGCTTTCGTTGATGTGAGATCGTTACTTCCAAGGCAGGGTGATGCTCGTCTATACGACTTATTTCGGTGCATCTGACAACTGAGCATGATAGACCCACGCTTGCCAATACCAGATCCAGTATTTTACTATTTTGATTGGTTACACAGTTTAGTTGAGTCAAATCAGTATCCGTCAAAAACTCATTTAATGATGCTGACTTTAAATCGATAAATTTATGCGGTAGACCCGTTGTTGTGTTCCATTCTATATCATCCAGATTGAAGTCACCAAAGATGAGATTTTTATCGTTAGCATTTAATGATGTAACCCTTTCGATTATCTTTCCTCGTAGACCCATTTATCACTCAGAATACAATTTATAATTATAAATGGGTCTAGAAGGAAAGATAAAGGGTATTCTGAGTAGTCCCACTAGCCAATGGGATCAGGTGAAACCATATTTTCTTATGGTCTCACCAGTGGGGTAAAGTATTGGGATAACGAGAAACAATCCTCAAATTCAAAAATACTTATTCAATAGACTTTTACAAAAGAACCTCTATTGCATAGAAAGTCTTAAAATTTGGCACCGACTTCAATATAGAAGTGTGATGTTGTCTGTACCTATTCCTATATTATATTTTACTTTTCAGTGTTTTTGAAGTCGTTTTTTTTTGTATTTTTTATTTGTAACTTTTTAGTGAATGCAATATTTTTAGTGAAAGAAACCCTAATTTAATACCAGCTTACTCAATCAGCTGGTATTCAATTAGCGTTTCCCTTGATTTTCATTGGATCTCATAATCAGATCCTGACTTTGGTGACCTTGGGACCACCCCAGGAGTATACTTTATCGAATTCAAAAAGAATTTTGAAAATCGATCCACAATTAGCGAAGTAATCACGTAACATACATACAAAACGCGTTGGACACACCTTAAAATTTAAGAGTTTTCCTCAATTTTCATGGGATCCCATTATCAAATCCTAACTTTGGTGACCATAGAACCACCCTTGGGGTTTACTCTATCGAATACAAAAAGAATTTTGAAAATCGGTCCACAATTGGCGGCGTAATCGCGTGACATACACAAAAAAATATACGCATCGAATTGAGAACCTCCTTATTTGAAGTCGGTTAAAAAGAACCTCTATCGCAAGAACCACACTAAACATAGTCCGTAACTAACTATTCCCGACACATCCACATCATTGTCAGCCAAAATATGTGACGGCGATAAATCCGCCCGATTTCTGGTACCCAAGCGTTCGTTAGCGTTACCGTTCGATTCCTGCGGGAAATGTCAGCGGTTATTTTGGCGCGCACTATGCGTCTGTCAGCGCGGTTCCTGCAATTGTGCGCTAGCGCCAGCGTTCGTGTTACTCGACAAAGTTGAACAACTGAAGGATGGAATAGAAAACTTGTATAATTTAATTGAAAAAGGTTTTTCCTTATGTAAAGATAGAATAATGTATACAAAATTGTATTTGAAAGGCATTCTTTTAAGAGATATTGTTCATGTGGTGTTGGATTTAGACTAATGTTTCGCCGCTCTCTTTCATCTCGTGGATGTTTTGAGAGATGGAAAATATCTCCTTATTTAACCCGGTTAGAATTTATTTTAGATCTACCCAAGAGATTGGGGCCATCTCTTGTGGTTATGTGGGACTCACCCTCTATTAGGGCATGGTTACTAAAACTTTTGGAGTGTTCCATCAGTCCAATCGTGGGGTTACCTGGGATTTGGGTGACCCAAGTCATACACCAAATCCCCTGGTCAGTGTGGTAAAAATCTAAAAAAATGGTTACAGGACGATATTCATATTGTTTCATGTTGCCGTTGCCAGGAGAGCGTCGTTGGCGTTGTGAACTCGGCACTAGCCTTCTAATCGGGAAGTCCAGGGTTCGATCATGCCGTGTATCAATGTGTTTCTCGTTTTTGGAATTTCATAAATGTACATTTGTCTGACGCTCCTGCGTCACCGCAGGAGGACATCGGGAGGCAACCTGCATACATCTACGAAGAAATTCAAAGGTGTATGTGACGTCGGCCAGCGGGTTGACTAAGGCTGAAACACCCTAACTTGGAATAGGTTCCAGCCACTTGGTAGAGTGGACATATATGAGCGGTGATGACGATGCCGTTGTCAGCACGCGACGAATGGAAAACATCAATTATAACAGTTAATAGAGTAATGTCAAAAAAGGCGGCATTTGAAGGCAAAGTGCCTTAAGTACTGATGTAAACTAAAACATTATTAGCAAAAATAAGTTGAACAGATTTCAAAGACATTTCAATTACCCACTTACCTGAAATGCGAATCGAACTGTCTAATAATCCATACCATCTGTCCTTTTATCACCAACTAGCTAACCCGTTTCGCTGTTCACTTCGCTGTGCGTCAAACTTTTTTTTTTGTTTGTTGTTATTTTGCATTAAAAATATTATTAAGCACAATCGAAATATAGACGTTCGACGTACAATCGTTCAGGAATTATATGGCTTTCTACTGGTGAAATAATTTTCATAGTCGGTTCAGTAATTCCAGAGATTATTTCCTACAAAGAAACTCACAAATATGCAAACCTCTTTATAATATGAGTAAATATAAATTAGTTCGATTATAATCTAAAATTAAAGAATGAGTCTAGAGAGTTGAAATATTAGCATAATAGTTTAAATATATCGTTCAGGGATTTGTATTTTTTCTAATCTTGATGAGTAATTTAATTATGTAGTACACAACATAAATAGTTAACATAAGAGGAAATATTCAAGTTTCTAAATGAAAGCTTAATCTACATAATCAGTTTTTGCAAATACGTAATTTTTTAAAATTTAAAATCGCGAAAATTGGTGTATAGAGAGGACGCCTAAGTGACACATATTAAGTGCATCAAAAACTGTGCAATGCCTCTACAGTGATTTTAACTCAGTCTGTACTATGTAGAGTATACTTCATTACTCCTTCAGTAAATTTAATATTTATGAAGTTTCTGGAGATATTGCAGAAATATCATATAATAATCATGCCTGATCTCTACGAAAATTTCACCCTATAATAATCTATTAATATTTTTATTATGTTTATATTTTAAAACTAACAAACTAGTAAGACATAATTTACACGATAAGGCAATAAACAAATCTCTCTTTACATTTCTTTATTAGTAGACTCTTTTTTAATTAACAAGGTGCATAGTACCGCCATAGCTTTGGTTTTTGTAGCCAAAACAATTACGAATAAATGAAACTACACTTTTTGGATTTACTCACGTTTATTTGGTTTTAAACATTTTAATTATTTAGCCTGACGTTTCGAACGCTTTTCACCATTCGTCGTCACGGAAAGACTAAATGATATGACATGGTTGATGGTTTAATGACACAGTTAGCACTTACCCTCACTTAGACTTATTTTGCACCAACCCCTCCGTGGCTAGACGTCTACTCGTGAATAGTTTTATGTCTCCTACTCGTTGACCGCTATTTGCTATTTTTCTTATTGTTAATTTGTTTTTAATTTTTCATTTTTTTATATATTATTACCTACTCCAATGAAATGTCCTTTAGCTAGTTATTGGTGAAAACTAAAGGCTTTTTGTAATTATTTAGTCCTTGTGACATACGTAATGTATAACATATATGCTGTTTGTTTTCCATTAAATATAAAATAAGATAAAATAAATAAAATATGATAATGCTGAAAACCGTTCGATACGTCGTCGGGTTAAATTAATAACCAAAATGTTTAAACCCAAATAAACGTGAGTAAATCCAAAAGGCTAGGCAAGCGTGGAGTTGAAAGTGGGGCAATTTGGAGCTGGAATCCGGAATTACCGTGGTCAAATGCTAGCCGACTACATGGAGAGAGAGGGACTCTATATGATGAACTCTTTCTTCAAAAAACGGCTGCATCGAAAGTGGACCTGGAAAAGTC
The DNA here is from genome assembly GCA_963935595.1 of Schoenobius gigantellus. Taxonomy (NCBI): domain Eukaryota; kingdom Metazoa; phylum Arthropoda; class Insecta; order Lepidoptera; family Crambidae; genus Schoenobius; species Schoenobius gigantellus. The sequence continues at coordinate 54,410,859 of OZ012542.1, read as the reverse complement.
CGGATGGCGTGACAAAAAATGAGATTAACTTCATCATGTCGACTAAGACTCGCATTTTCAATGACGTCTCAGTGATCAATGCGTTCAATACGGGAAGCGATCACCGAATGGTGAGAGGCGCATTGAATCTTAACGTAAAAGCTGAAAGGTATCGACTGATGAAGTCAACGTTCCGTCCTGAAGCCAGCCAGATCCAAAACCCCGAGCACTTCCAACTCGAATTGCAGAATCGCTTCGCTTGCCTGGAGGATTGCACGGATGTGGACACATATAATGACAGGTTTGTGGAAACTGTCCTTACGGTGGGTTCGAAGTTTTTCAAACCCAACCGTACCAAGCAAAGGAGCAAGATCTCAGAGCCGACAATTAAGCTGATGGAAGAAAGGCCTGGGATGGGTCTGCAGTCTTCTGAAGATGCTCGTCGGCGACTCAACAAACAGATCTCGAAGTCTCTGACTCGCGACATACGCCGATCTAATACGGAACGTATTAAGGAAGCCATCGAGTGGAACAAGGGCTCCAAAGTGTTCGCAAGAGCTCTGTCACTCGGTCAGAGTCTGCTGACGAAGCTGAAGACAGAGGACGGCAGAGTCGTTACGTCTCGACCTGAGCTTATGGCTGAGATCGAACGCTTCTATGGACAGCTTTACACAACATCGCAGGCACCTGTCATTCAGGCTACAGATCCTAGAGCCAAATTGATCCGGCATTACACCGAAGACATCCCGGACGTCAGCCTGTACGAGATTGGTGTGGCTCTCAAACAGCTAAAAAACAACAAGGCACCGGATGATGGAGTTACAGCTGAGCTTTTGAAAGCGGGTGGACTACCAGTCCGGAAAACGCTGCAGAGGCTATTTAACTCCATCATACTCGAGGGCAATACGCCTAAAGCATGGCACAGGGATGTGGTGGCACTTTTCTTCAAAAAGGGCGACAGAACCCAGTTGAAGAACTATAGACCCATCACGCTCCTGAGTCATGTATACAAGCTGTTCTTGAGAGTTATCACGAATCGTCTAGCGCGCAGGTTTGACGACTTCCAGCCTCCCGAACAAGCCGGATTCCGTAAAGGCTATAGTACCATAGACCACATTCATACGCTGCGGCAGATTATACAGAAGACCGAGGAGTATAATCTGCCACTATGCTTGGCGTTTGTGGACTATGAGAAAGCCTTCGATTCTGTTGAGACCTGGGCCGTGCTTAGGTCACTCCAGAGGTGCCAAATAAACTACCGGTACATCCAGGTGTTGAAGTCATTGTACGAAAACGTCACTATGTCAGTCCGCCTTCAGGACCAGAACTCGAAACCAATACCACTTCAGCGAGGTGTGAGACAGGGTGACGTTATATCACCGAATCTGTTCACAGCTGAGCTGGAGGATGTATTTAAGCTTTTGGACTGGAGAGGACTCGGCATCAACATAAACGGCGAGTACATGACCCACCTTCGTTTTGTCGATGATATTGTAGTCATGGCTGAGACCGTGGAAGGTCTAGGCACAATGCTCGAAGACCTCTGTAGAGTTTCCCAACAAGTGGGTCCTAAAATGAACATGGACAAGACCAAAATCATGGTGAATTCCCATGTAGTACCCACTCCTGTGAAGGTTGGCGGCTCTACACTGGAAGTTGTTGACGAATATGTTTACCTGGGACAAATAGTCCAGCTCGGTAAGTCCAACTTCCAGAAAGAGGTAAATCGACGAATCTAACTCGGCTGGGCAGCGTTCGGGAAGCTACGCAGCATATTCTCGGCCAATCTACCGCAGTGTCTCAAGACGAAAGTCTTCAATTCGTGCGTGTTGCCAGTGATGACGTACGGAACTGCGACGTGGCTGATTACAATGGGTCTCATCAGAAGGCTCAATGTCACTCAAAGGGCAATGGAGAGGGCTATGCTCGGGGTTTCTCTACGTGATCGCATCAGAAATGAAGAGATCCGTAGAAGAACTGGAGTCACCGACATAGCCCAAAGAATTGCAAACCTTAAGTGGCAGTGGGCAGGACTCGCAGGACTGACGGCCGTTTAGGCGGAAAGGTCCTTGAGTGGCGGCCACATACCGGGAGACGCAGCGTTGGTAGGCCCCCCACAAGGTGGACCGACGATCTGGTGAAGGTCGCGGGAAGCCGCTGGATGCGGGAGGCGCAGGACCGATCGGTTTGGAGATCCCTGGGGGAGGCCTATGTCCAGCAGTGGGTGTCTCTTGGCTGAAATGATGATGATGATGATGAAATCCAAAAGTGTGTTCATTTAAATGAGTAGTACTCGTGCAAACAAAAAACAATAAAAGGTAGCAATTTTTATTTTGTTAGCTTTTTTAAAACGGGGAATATTTTCGTCGTTATTTTACTGAAATTATGATAACGTGGAAAATGCACCTTGACATTAAATTTGTCCGAAGAGTCAAATTATTTGAGTCTACTTTATTGTCTCACTCTCTTTTTTAACATATAAATTATGGTTCCGATGCAAAAAGGAAAATACTGCAGGTTTCTGACATATATTTGCGAATATCTTTCTCCGAAATTTACTCTGTTTTTAAACGTCACCAAAAATGATTAAGTTTACTCAATCTTAAAAATGTGTATTCAACATTAACTTTTATAGTCACATATTGCCGCTAAACACAAATTAAAAAATGTAAATAGTAAAGAAAATATTTTCTATGATATTCGACAATTGATATGTAGTTAATATCCTAATTGTACTTGAAGTGTATGCATGTGAAAGGATTTTTCACATGCATACACTTCAAGTACAATTAGGATGTATACAAACACAAGAGAAATATGTTGACTGACAGCCATTCGGAAATTGGGAGAGCCTCCTGCGGCGTACAGTCAACACGTCAGGCTATAAAAAACTGCCAAATTCCTCCGATTGATTTTGAACTTTAATTTGTATATCGTAAACTTCGAAGTTGATTGCAAAAAAAATCATTCTGTGATATGCTGTTCACTCTACAAGCAAGAAAAGCCGAAAGTCAAATTCAATCAAACGGAGAATGGGAGCGAGATGTGCTCCTTATCGTTAAACACAAATTCGAAAATATTAATAGTAAAGAAAATACTTCCTACGATATTCGATAACACAGGTCTGCAAAAAAAAAATATTGTCAGCTGCATGAGATATTTTTACCAAATTATATATTTCAGAATGCGCTGATTTCAGAAGTGATGGCCATTTTTTTCTATCACGTAAGGGTTTTTTGCAAATTTAAACACAAAAAATTGGTAAAAGCACTCGTTTATTAAAAATTATAATTTTGAATAATATGTTGTATAATATTTTTTACATCCAATAAATAATATAAATATACTTATATACTTATTCATTTTTTTTATGAAACCTTTTCTTCTTTTCCTTGATACTTCGCAGAGTCCATTTCCGATTTCCTTCGTTAGTTTCCCGCTTAAGCATCCAACAGTAGTCTGCAAGCATAGTGACATCCCATCTTTCTTGGTACCGTATCTCGATATCGCGGACAATCTGGTGAAACCGCTCCCCCTGTTCTTCACTGTAAGCTCCCAGGTTTTCAGGAAAATAGTATATGTGGGAGTATTAAAAATGGACCTTCGAGCTCATCTTGCAGCCTTGAGCTTCGTATGCTGCTAGCATCCGTTTAACAATGGTTTTGTAGTCAGGATTTTATTTTATTTTATTTTATTTATAGTATTTCCCAAAAGCGCACTATATCCTTGAACGATACCCAAGCTTCTTTTTCCTTCTCATGCATACCTTCCACAAAGAGGGTGTCGGTTAAAAGCTTTCATAGGTCGGGGCCAGTGAAAACTCTCTCTTTCAACTTTGCTTCTAACAGCTTCGGGAATGAAGTACATAGATATTTAAAACAGTCTTTTGCAGTGATATTCGCGTTACAACATACTCAGTCCCACCAGCCAACTTCCCCAATAATGAATTAAAACCGCTTCGGTGTGAGTGAACACGATCTCTGAAATTCTTTAAACAAAATCTACTGTACCGTTTCTCCCCCGCCTTCTAGGAAAAGTTAACAAAGAATAGTTAACATTGTAAATTTTTCAATTTAAATATTTTTGTCAATTATATTAAATAAAATATCCACATAGGTTTATTTTTTTAAACATATTTTCTTTTATAATTAGTATATAATTAATCCTTGCATATACATACACTTCAAGTACAAATAAGATGTATACAAACAAACACAAGAGAAATATGTTGCCTGACAGTCGTTCAGAAATTAGGAGAGACTCCTGCGGCGTAGACAGGTACAGTTAACATGTCAGGCTAAACGAAACTTTAATATGTATATCGTTAAGTTAAAAGTTGATTGAAAAAATGTCATTTTGTGGTCGCCTGACATGCTATTCATTACACAAGCAAGAAACGTGGAAGGTCAAATTAATCAAACGGAGAATGGGAGCGAGATGTGCCTGCTCCTTATCGTCTACTCCAGCTTAGAGGTAAAGCACGATCACTTAAATTGGCAATGATTGCAGCATCAATTCTATTAATACCAAGCTATAAGAAAAGTGATTTTTTTATAAAGAAGTGATGGATCCAACTGTAAAACGGAGAGCCATTACGGTAGCTGATAATCCGCCTGCGTGATGAAGACCACGTGACATTGATTCAGGGGTCGGAGTCCGAATTCCTATGGGGACAAAAGTTAATCTGCTCGCTTTGGTTGGTAGTGAGGCTTCTGAATACCGAAGGGAGACTCTGTACCAGGGTCGTGTGCTTGGGTACCTCCGTCTGACCTATTTCTGCCGCAAAGCAGCAGTGCTTGTATTGCTGTGTTCCGGTTTGAAGGGTAAGATATGGCACTGAAATCACTGGGTACCGTGACTTTACATCCCAAGTCACAAGTTGGCAACGTACACTGTGGTTCTTGTGGGGGTTGCAGTTTTGCTGCGGATCTCACAGGAGCCACATGTACTATAGGTAACTGTTACCACTTACCATCAGGTGTGCAGTTTGCTTGTTTGCCAACTTTCTGCAATAAAAAAAAAGAATACAATTAACTAGCTACCACCGTCCTATGTCCTATATAAGTTTGTCGTCATAAAAACAATATTTATTAACATTTGCTATGTTCCGATAATTAGAGATAAGAAAGCTAGTTCTCAGTTGTTGCAATATCCAGATGAAGCTCACTTTTACCTTGGACCTTATCGTCAGTTACTATCAGGTGAGATGATGGCGAAGAGCTCTTGCCTCATGTGTATGTAAAAAATCCAGACATTATGGGCTGAATTCGTTGAATAGAGGAAATTACTTTATAATATACAAAGACATTATTAGTTGTGCGTATTGTCGGATTAAGGTGAAGTTTTAGTACTTCTTAACTGAATATTAAGTATTAGAGGGTACATGTGTAGTTGCTGTAATGAGCAAAAGACAGGCAGGCTCCTTAAAGACTGGATTTCATGTTCTTGCTAGAAAGTGAGATCGCTGACGCTCAGCGAGAGATGCTGTCAGTGTGATTGTTGGGTTGGGTCGATAAGATGTAAGTGATCTCGGTCATAAACGTCTTCAGGCTTTGGTGAGCACGGAACGAAAAAAAAGCAATAAAAGTGCAGCACGTCAATATATAGAGACCGCTGACGCTATATTCTTACACAAAAAATAAATATTCCACTACAAAACGTTTCGGCTGATTTGTCGTATCCATCACATCACTGTTGGCGACAAAAAATATAGAGGTATATGTAGAGGCAAATGTAAAGCTGAAATATCTTTCACTTAAAATGATTAGGGTAATTATTTAAAACAATCTTTAAACGTCTATTGTTAGTCTTTATAATATTAGTGATCTGAAGTAGTCATATATTATTAAAGAAAATAGCTTTGTTTTTATTAGAGTAAATTCGGCTCTACAATTGCCATCAGATTCTGGCCCACCTATGCTCAGTCGACTCTAATACTGAGTCTTCCTTTGGTGATTGCTGAGTCTGACTTTATCACCACTTATCATCAGGTGCTCTAATCTGTTTCTTCTTTGCTTAACGAGTTCTCAGCCTATTCCACTTTAATAACACACTAATCTTTCTCAATTTTTGGCCGATCTTATACATCGTGTAGCCAGGACCATCCATATTGTATAAAAAACGTGCTAACAAAGTTTTAACAACATCGAGATTCACCTGTTTCAAACTCCATGGGATATCTTCTTACCTTTCAAAGTTTAACTAACTGAATAATTCAATATAAATTAATGTAAACTATTGGATCCAATTAAACTCCAAATTCAGAGAGACGTTTATGTCCATGAAGGTACACAATTACTAGTTATTCGATTAAATGTCTCAAAATAAACTGGCTCGATGTTTCGCCGGTGATAATGAGGTGACGGCTTTTGCATGAAGAAATAAGCTGAGACAATAATTAATCAGCTCATTACAACAAAGTATTTAATACCTCGCAGAAAGTACTTCATTAGTGTAACTTCAATGTTGTATTGCACCCTTGGTTCTAGAAATTTTTTTATGAGCGGAGCTTTTAGCTAAGCTTTTGAAAATGTATGGACTAGAACAATACATGAAGTGTTATTGAGTTTCATGAATATCAATATAAAAATATGCAAATATTCGTGCACTGCTTACTGTGTTTCGCATTTCACAATTTAATAATAGTAGATTTTACAACAAGTGCACAAAACGAAGCATTTTTATCCGAGACTTTTAGCAGCCCGAGCCGAAGGCTGATAGTAACATAACATTTCTTTGATTAAAATTCAAAGTAAAATTAGTACAGTTTTGAATACTGAAGGAAAACGTTTTATGTCTTAAAAACACATAAGGCAAATAAATTAAAGTAAATACCTATAATAAAATAACAAATTCTATCTATGAACTTATTGTATTTAGCTGTATGGCTCATTTTCTTTGCCTTAATATAGATACATTTATGTATTACTAGAAACGTTAATGCACTTGTGCACAAAATTCGATTTTGTGCAGCCCATATCCTGCACAAATAAGCACTTTCAGAGCATGAGAAGTGAAAAATATATTATGAGATGTCTTAAATATGAATGAAAATTTAATAGTAATATTGTGAGTCAAGTAGGTACTTACGTGTGAGACATGTTCATATTGTAATAATACGTGTACTTGCAATTATGAATTGAATGAAAAATAGCATTGTTAAATTAATCCACGGTCATTGTAATGAAAGAGAAGCCAAACAATGTACCCCAATGAGCATTATTTGGGATGAAAACAAAAAACAATCTTCATTCGCAGACAGCTGACTTATAACCAAAACAGTTCGCGATTGACTCGGGCAAAGGTGAGCGAGCGCGGATCTAATCCAATTGGATGCTTTCAAGTCGTTCCACATTGAAAAAACTGAACATCTTTAACCCTAAAAGGACCCTTTCTTGCCGTGTTTTTTGGCGGAAAAAATCAAGCGCGAGTTCTCTCGCGCTGTGCCGGCGTGTATTCGTAGCCGAGTGGCTGCGGCGAGCGGTCGCCCCGAGCCAAACGTAACTTAACATAGCCAACAGGAGCGCGGGAAAACTCGATCCCGAACGAAAACGACCGGTTCCATTTTCAAAAAAAAAAAAACAGATAAAAAATTACCATAATCGCCAACGGAAACGAATGCACCGATCATAAACCGATAACAAACCGGCCAGTGTTTATTATGATTCGTACAAATTAAACCGCGTTGTTTTAAAATATTTCGACATTGTCGGAATTCCATTGTGATTTAATTGTTTAATGTTTTGCTTAATCTACTAGGGCTTTGTCGAGAGCGCTCCGGTTTACATTTTTGTCGTGTAATAAACAATTGATAATTTCGCGGAGGAGTCGCGCTGTTTTTATGAATGTTTTTGCGTATCGGAGGTTGGGTGGGGACTGGGTGGGGCCTCGCTCGACTCGTCCCTCTCCTAGCGAGTATTTTGATTTAGTTTCCGAGTCTTACGCAGATGTGGCAATTTTTTTCAGTCGCGTGTGTATTGCGCGCGCGGCCACTCCGTTTTTCGTGTTCCGAACGCTTTTGAACTTTCGAATTTTCCCGCGCGCTCCATATTCAAGCGATCTTTTTTTCAGGCTGTAAATATACTGTAAGAAGTTTAGTACAAGGAACGTTTTTATTTGAACTGTGTCTTGATGAAACTGGAGTGTTGTTGTGTGAGTGACATTTTGGGAAACTTATATATATATATATATACGTCAAGTGACATTGTGTGTGACAACGTGCGTACTTTTTTCATGTTAATTTCAAGTTTGGATGTTATAGAATAAGGTAAGTTTTGCATTACTTATGTTTATTATTGATTATTGAAATGAGAGCTTGCTTGATTATTGAATAATTAATAAACATTCAACTATAAAGCTTTTAACGAAAACTAAAAATGTGTCAAACATAAAGCTAATTGAGCTTTCGTGTGACTCTACATAGATCGAGGTTCATATCTAAACTAACGTACCTAATTTTAAACATCTTTACATTTTTATATTTTCCGTTATTGTTATGTAATGTAGTTAATAGTTAGTGCTTATTAAGACTAATAAATAATTTTTCATCAAATAATTTGTATAACGAATTTAAACACTTGTTTGCATGGTTTTAAATTAAGTTAATGTAAATATCAGATTAGGTTTTAGCTTCACAGAAAAAGTAATATAACATACTTATTATGAAATTAGTTAGATGCTAAAGTTTCAAAACTACTTATTTGTAGTTTAAACGCTTGCATGACAATTTTTGTTATAATCTTATAAAGTTCCCTTTATAAGCTTTTGTTTTCTGTTCAACAACAAATTATTTTTGAGTCAAATGTTGAAAATTCCAGTAAAAATATTTGTTATAAGCAAACGTAAAACTCTACATACGGATAGTATAAAGTCTAAAAAACAAATAAGAAGCTTAATAATACATCTTTGTTTTTGGACTTGATTCATGCCCCTTAGCTCTAAATATCCCAAGTTTTCCTTTCTTGCATTTTCTGGAATTCAGAATTGTTGTTGCTTTTAAATAACATAAACTTTTTACAATGTGCGCGGCATTCTATGTCTTACATTTAACGTACAAAAAGAACTGATAACGACGGAATAAAACACGACGAGCTTTGAGCTTATCAGTTCATAGTTTTCAGTAAACATTTATTTTGAAAAGGGGCATTTTGAAAAAGCTGAGAAAGGCGTGTGTTTGTACTACGAGAAATTAAAAATGTGATAGTGAAGACTGTGATTTTAATAATGACAAAGTACGGTCGTGATAGAGCTTGACCAAAAGCGCGTGCCGAGCGAGCAAAGCAAGCTTTGCTTAGACAATGTGCTCTATGTACCTACACAATAAGTTAAATATTAAGAGTACATTTGTGTATGCATTACATACAAACCACTAATAGTTTAAAGCTTTTTTATAAATAAGATTATATGAATAGGATAAACATAGTTTCTGGTGTGTGAAGAATGTATAATATTCATTTTTAATCTATCATACAAGTTAAAACTGTTGATGATTGTTTTCTATATTGACAAAAATAGCAATAAATACCTCTAGATTCTCGAATCACTTTTATTTTAATTAATTTAACTTTTGTAGTACCTATATCATTTCGAATCGGAGTACGAGCTTTGACGCTAGTCTTAATTAATTGAGCAATTAACAGAACGTGTCATTATCTTCACCCCACCAAAGATTGTCGTAAAAGTTGAATGTTGATAAAATGGGCGACAAAGAATAGTAGTAAAAGTGTTATTAATCCTGCATTTTGTGGAGTTATTGTCTTCTGCAAAGTTTCAATTAGAAATTATTCGCACAAAAACACAAATATTAACGTGTTCTTTAATATTAACGGGCTGTTTAATTTCATTATACTATATTCGTAATTATACTAACTTTATTTGCCTTATTGACGACTTCATATAATAGCTTTGTTTGAGCTCAACTTTTATTATGCTCTGAGCTAGAAGCTTTTTACACCGCCGTAACCCTAAACGCCTTAATTATTATCTTATACTTACCTAAAAAGATTTTTGTGCATAATATATTAATTCTTATTTTCTACTCACGAAATTTGGAATAATTACATATCATACTTGTTTGTCGTCACGACTTTTTAAAGGAATAGCTGAAAGTCTCGAAATTCTATGTTCGACTGTATCTATTTTTTATGTATGTTTACCAATTAGATACTCCGCCATTTGCCGAGGCCGATTTTCAAAATTATTTTTGAAATTGAAAGAGTATACTCCTGAGGTAGTCCTATTGTCACCAAATCTTGATCTGATGATGAGATCTCAGGAAAATTGAGGGAAAACCCTTAACTTTCATACACGTTCAACGTGTTTCGTGTTTTTTCTGAAGATATTAAGGTATTTGCATCTGGTAGTCATTATATCATGTTACTTAGCTGATGATGGAAGGTTTCTGGTAGATTAGGAGTTCGGAAATAATTCTTTCAATACTGTTTAGAGCGAAAGACGTTTTAAGTTATTCTGGTGTTTGCCTTGGCTCGAATTTCTAATACGCATGTATAAATTTACAAAAAAATCTTTTATAATATATTTTTATTCAAAATCAAACCAACTACAAATACACCAAAAGTCATATACTTATAGTATAAGAATACATATGAGTACAACATCACAGTTTTATTTTGAAGTTGGTGCCAAGCAATTATCACCTGGAAAGTTTTAATAGGTATAGTTCTTAGTTAAAATTCGGCACCAACTTCAATATAAAACTGTGATGTTTCGTATGTATTCTTATACTATTTATGAGTTTTTGGTATTTTTGAAGTCGGTTTTATTAATAGAAAATTTTTTTTTACGCAATAACATTTCTTTTACTATATGTGTTGACCATAGATAAAAGATATCTGCAAGACGTCATGAGATAAAAAGCTAGTTGAAAATCAGTTGCCGTGGTCCTCATCAGATAATGAAAGCAAGAAGGGTCAAAGGTTGCATACTTAGGAGCTCGCACTGGCGTTCGATTCTTTTCTGAGGCATCAACGTGACAGTAAACGATCTGGATAAATAATAGATTTTTAATCATCTTGTTATCTTTACTTCTTTACTATTTTGAGTCCGTGACTATTATAGGATACCAATCACAAATATCGTATTTATGTACTTCGATTAATTTTTGGAGACCTTTCATATATTTAAACAGACTATATATTTTATAATCGTAGTAGGTACCTAAAATAAAATATATAATTTTAAATCATATCACACTATGCATTAAATGAATAAATATTTTTACAATGATTTTATACACTATGAAGCACTTTTACCAACCTTTGCCAACCAATTTCTCTATTAAAGTGCAATAACGATTTGAATTCAAATTTTTTTTGTATCCACTTATATATAATATAAATGCAGTTGGTATTAGGAATTAGAAATAAAAACATCATAATGTAAATAAAATACTCTCTTTTTACATCTGCCTCTTGATTCTTAGAATCGACCTAAGGTCGACTGGCAGAAAAAGCCTAAGGCATTAATTCCGCCTTGAGTACAAATGTTCTAAAGAATAAACAAAATATAGTTGTTGTAGATAAGGAAAAGTATTTACTAAGCCGAATCGAAGATAAATAACCTCTCGACTATTGCTTGTAGCAGTTGGGATCAACGACCAATGTTTTGTAGCCTACGGACCAAATACTACCCGTGAATTTCAAAATTCTCAAACTCAAATTTGAGTTCGATTTGAAATTCGAAACGCAAACCGTGAGACACAAGGGAACACGTCCGTTTTTAGTTGCGTCGTATAATATAATTCGCATGATGAATGTCGACTGGCAGAAAAAGCCTAAGGCATTAATTCCGCCTTGAGTACAAATGTTCTAAAGAATAAACAAAATATAGTTGTTGTAGATAAGGAAAAGTATTTACTAAGCCGAATCGAAGATAAATAACCTCTCGACTATTGCTTGTAGCAGTTGGGATCAACAACCAATGTTTTGTAGCCTACGGACCAAATACTACCCGTGAATTTCAAAATTCTCAAACTCAAATTTGAGTTCGATTTGAAATTCGAAACGCAAACCGTGAGACACAAGGGAACACGTTCGTTTTTAGTTGCGTCGTATAATATAATTCGCATGATGAATGTCGGTCAATTTGGTCGGCGATGTTCGACAACGGACCGAAAAGATAACATTAAAAATGTATAAATGACACGACCGAAGTGGAATTATGTTCGAGATAGAGATTAAGTCGCGCTTAAGTCAATCGAGAGTTTGATTTTCACATTTAAAATTGTGACAGAATCATATGTTATGCGTTCGGGTTGTTAAATTATTTCAAAATAATAGTAATCATTATCAATGTTAAGCCATTTTAATTGTTGTGAATGGATAATGCAGCATTTATCCAAAGGTAAATTAGTTGAAACTCTACGCTGTATATAACTGCATAGATATTTGTCAAATTACATTAAAATTGTGTTGTCTGTAAAACCGAGAGCTACTGTACTTTGTTCAGCAGGGAATACAACAGTGCACGAACGATTATTATAATGTTGACCATTCCTTTAATAAATTTTTGATTTAATTCATTTTGAAATGCACGATTATAAGATACTCGTAGAAAAAGGGGAATTTCATGTGACAGTTGCAAGGTTAGTTAATTTTTAAGTCACGATGGTTCACTTTTCGCGATACTCGATGGTGAGAAGTTTTTATTGATTGATCGAACATCTCGATAGTTCTCGATAATTTCGATTTGAGTTCTAGTCCGACTCGACTAACCGGCTTCGTCATTCACGAGTTCTGGACTCGATACTAATCCTCGATTCTGATGTATGCAAACCACCGAGTAACCGAGTCCGATTAAGATATTTTGTATTTGCATTTTCCCAACATTCGCATAACATTTCGATTCTTTTTGCAGAACAGCGAATCGATTGTTTACTAATTGAATACTTTAACGATTGCGATTCATTCTATTGTTTAAATATCTTGCAATTGCCCCATTACTCTCACTGTCATGTAGGACGTAGGTGCACCGGGTTAAAATTCGATTATGAGACAATTTTTTGGAAACGTCTTAATTTCAGTGTTACTGGACATTATTATGCTAACTTATCGGGTAGAAAAGAAAGATTGTTGTTTCTGCTAAGACATACAATGTAATTTTATTCCAAAAATACGTTTGAATGTTTAAAACAAATGAATTATGCAGAACAATAAAAAATACACATTACAACACCCAAAAGTAAAATAAGACCATATTGAGATTTTTAAATGCCTGTTAACTGAAAAGTACGTCACATTTCTGTCGCAAAGCAGCAGTGCTTGCATTGCTGTGTTCCGGTTTGAAGGGTAAGATATGGCAGTGAAATTACTGGGTACTGTGACTTTACATCTGATGTCACAAGTTGGCAATGTACACTGTGGCTCTTGTGGGGGTTGCAGTTTTGCTGCGAATCTCACAAGAGCCACATGTATTATAGGTGACTGTTACCACTTACCATTAGGTGGGCAGTTTGCTTGTTTGCCAACTTTCTGCAATAAAAAAAAACATTACATCTTCTTCTTATCTGTGTGTTAGTCTCGCTAAAACTCAAAAACGGCTCGACAGATTCTTACGAAATTTTTTGTGTGTATTTGAATAGGCCCAAGGAAGGTTTTAATGTAAAGTTGGACCCGGTAGGTGGCGCTGGAATCGGGCAGGACAACGTCTGCCGGGCCCACTAGTTATTATATAAATAATTTCAGTTCTGACTGAAATTTAACATAAAAGTTTTCTCCTCATAAAATAAAAATAAAAAACGAAAGTAACATTTAATTAAGGTTAATTTTAATTATATAAGTTTAAATTAAAGAGGAACCAAGATTTTTCTTTTGTCAAATTTAATTACTTCTATACACCGACGAATTTAGAAATAATAACCAGATATAAAGTTTAACCCATTAGTAAAAAATACACAGGAATATGGAAAACTTGGCGAATTACGTAATACCCCGCATAATGCGGGAGCCATTTTTAAGATATTTAATAGATAATTTGAAATCCATGGCATGCCAAAAATGTCATGATTGAAAAAATATCACATGGACAGTAGTTTCTGTGGATGTCTAGATATAAAACATGAAAAGACATCCACATATTACATAAATACACAACCGTCAATGCTTCCTATTTAAGCGGTAATTGCCCAATATTTTTTAAATATCAATTTATGAAACCATTTACAGTGGATACGTGTCGTAGTGTAGTTAATTTTATGCTAATTTCATTTAATATTTCCAAGAATCGGTGCCCCAAAATGTGATTGGTTGTACCATTGGTAAGTAAAATAGAATATTTTGCAAATTGAACTCAAGTTTTTCCTCCTATAAATACCCAAACGTTTGTAAAATACGATATGTTTATTACCGTGGTCGTTATCTTTTTTTTGCAATTTATCAAATGTAAGTAATTTGTTATTCATATTCAATACCTGTTTTAGTTCAATTACAGCCTTGTAAACTTTTTGTACCATAAATTGATACAAAATGTTACTTATTACTGTTCTAGAAATTACTTTATATTAAAATAACAATTCTTGTTAACTATTAATGTTGTCGGATAGTAAGCATTTGAAAATGCCAGTAGCCAGATATTTTTAATACGTCATAATTTGCATGCACTCGGTTTATCTAAAGTACAACTACATAAAACATAGTTTGAGTAACACGATTTATGTACGCAAAACTGTCACACTAATCTAGTTATTAAGTCCCATTTTACCACATTACCATGTGGTTAAAAGCCCCAAAATAAATAAAGAGAGAAAAAAAAAGTCCCATGTAATAGTGGATGGAGTGAAGTTATTCAGCGCAATTAGTGAGGATTTCCAAATCAGTTAAAAAGAAAGAAATTGTCCGCCAGAAGTGACCGAACCTGAGGTTTTTCGTTGGGTCCGACTAG